>OY744537.1:59264361-59931861 GCA_963556195.1 Sepiola atlantica | reverse complement strand
ACAAAGAGTCATTCATCATTGATTTCTTATTCTAAAGACCGTTTTCAATTTTTCAGACGGAGGAACAAAGTCAAGACATTGTATAAATGAGTTGACATGATTCAGTTACTGCTTCTTCATGCCCGGTAAAGAGCTGTTTCGAAATGAATACAAGAAAAAAAAATTATAATTGACACTAATTATTCGGTTATTTCTAAAAGCGGAATAATTAAACGAACCGAAAAACTCTTAGAATGGAAAACAAAACCAAAAAGGGCTAATTTCAAATAATAAGTAAATCAGTTCAAATTCGGAGAAATTCATATTAGTGTTTCAAAATTAACATTAAAAATTTATTTTTAAAAGAAACCTCAATTATAATTCATATTTTATTTCAAAATTTAAACTATAAAATCATCTTAATTAATTATATTAATTTCGTTTTTAAAGCAGACAGATAAGTACTTTTAGATTTCAGTCAAAGGAATATTAAATTGTAGAGAGTATTAATTTAGATTAAGTCAAAATTAAAAACCAAAGTTGATGAATTAAAGAATTTTAAAAATTAAGAAGTTAAAAGATAAAAAATTAAAAAATTGATTAAATTGAATAAAAAAAACATTTAAAATAAAAATAACAATTTAATATTGTTACTAAATTATCCAAACACTTGAACAATTTATTTTAAACATGACTAACATTTTAGTAAATAACAATTTTCCCCCATCTTCTCCTCCTCTGAAGCATAATTTTATTATTCTAAAATTTTCGGGAATCTTCGTTGCGTGTCTTGGAAGCATGTGGTCATACGACAGTCTCCCACTTTTTTTATGCCGCCTTTGCATTTTTTGTACTCTTAAAGATCCTTCAAGCTGCAGTGGTTAGGCAGTAGAGGGCAGACAAGGCAGTGTTGCATCGTATGGTAATCCTCTTCACATTCGCAGGTGGTTGGGTTGGTTTTGTAGCAACTTTTGGTCGCTCCATTCCCGTTCTCGGGCGATTGAGTGTTTTCCACTGGACTCAGGGTGCTTCTGAGCATGGAGGGAGGGTCCCAGAAGGTGGATTCCTATGCCAGTAAGAGATGGGCTATTCTTTTGCGGTCTGGTCTCTTCCTGACATGTTGTTAGAGGCTCGCCATGGCCGGAGACGCTTCTCCTTGACTTCAGTCTTTTGGCCGTTTGTTGATGTTCATGAAGAGATGAATTTCCGAGAATAAAGAATTTTGACAAATTCTTTATTGGATCTCTTAATTAAACAAATTTCTGTTCATATATAAATAATATATTTGTTTATTTTATATGATTTAACTATTACAGGGTGTTTCAAAAGTCTTGGGAACATTACAAATGCGTATATCTCATGAACTATTCCAGCTAGAAAAATGAAACTGGTGCCATTTTAAAGCTTGCTTAATCAAGTTTTTGGTCATACTAATGATTTTCGTGTTATCTTTCCAGGTGCAGTAATGGCGTTCTCTAAACAAGACAAGGCATTTTGCGTCCTCCAATTTGCAAAGAATGAATCGTGGACATGTGTTCAGCGTGCATTTCGCAGGAAATTTAAAAAAGAAGCCCCTGAAAGGAAATCCATTGTCAGATGGCATGCTAAATTTGTGAAAGATGGGTGTTTGTGCCCAAGTAAGCGAACAGGTCGCCCTTCAACTTCAGAAGATGCAGTTGAGCAAGTTCGGACAGCCTTTCAGCGGAGCTCCCGTAAATCAGTGAGAAGAGCCAGCAGGGAACTTCAGCTTGCTCCAGCAACTGTCTGGCGTGTCTTAAGGAAACGACTGCAAATGGTACCTTACAAGCTCAAGTTGGTCCAAAAGTTGAAGGACACTGATAAGCCACTTCGCCGTGACTTTTGCATTGCAATGCAAGAGAAGTTGGAAGATAACGGCTTTGATGACCAGCTTGTTTTTAGCGATGAGGCGACCTTCCATCTGAATGGCAAAGTTAACAAGCATAACACTCGCATATGGGGTACTGAGAATCCCCATGAACTTCTTGAGCACGAGCGAGATTCACCAAAAGTGAACGTGTTTTGTGCAATTTCCAAGAAAGGTGTCTATGGACCGTTCTTCTTTGAAGAGGCAACTATCACTGGTGAATCCTATCTCAACATGCTGGAAGACTGGTTAATGGCTCAGTTGGAACAAGCAGAATCTGATGACTTCATTTTTCAACAAGATGGTGCACCACCACACTGGAGTCTTAGAGTAAGGCAGTTTCTTAACACAAGGCTGCCTGGTAGATGGATTGGGAGATCTGGGCGAGGTGATGACGTTCTCATGCCCTGGCCTCCTAGGTCTCCAGATCTTACCCCGTGTGACTTTTTCCTTTGGGGCTTTGTCAAGCAACAAGTCTATGTGACGCCCCTTCCAAGAGATATTGACGAACTAAAGGCTCGAGTAACGGCAGTTGTGGGAACCATTGACGTCAAGATGCTGGAACGCGTTTGGCAGGAAATGGACTATCGACTAGATGTCTGCCGTGTGACGAATGGTGCTCATATTGAGCAACTTTGAAGATTTCCCACAAAACTTGAAACTTTAACCTTTCCAACGGTACCAATTTCATTTTTCAACTCCTAATAGTTTTTGAGTTATTAAAAATCGTTATGTTCCCAAGACTTTTGAAACACCCTGTACTATGCTCTATTTTAAATATTGTGCATACCTATTTCGTATTAGGAGTTACACCCCTATGAGAAGTTAAACTCTTCTCATACCGTGGTATTACAAGCATGAAACACGTGTCTGTAGGTAAATAATAAATATTTATATAAATAATATGATTATCGTCCCTGTCTACAGGATTTGGGCCTCTAGGAGAATTGATAATAAGCTGTCAACCTATGCGTAACGCAACATTCCGACCTCTGCTGTTGAACACTATATGACTAAGTGTACTGTATATGCATCATATAAAATTTGAATATTCTACTTTCCCATGTTAATTGATGGTGGCCTAGGGCTGCAGAGTCAAATGTGACTTTCCACTGGGTTCGAATCCTTCGACCGGTAGTAATTATACTCCCCTACACTAGAGATTGCGTAAGCATGATACACATGCGTCTGTAGGTAAAAATAATAAATATTTATATAAAACATATTATATATATATATATATATATATATATATATATATATATATATATATATATATATATATATATATAGTAATTCAATAAATGTTCCGAATTTGTTCAAAAAATTCAATAAGTCGTTTCCGCACATCCTCAAAACGCACTTTTTTAAAATAATAAATTCAAACTTTTTTGACAAGACATCATCGATGATTTTTTCCATCAAATAAAGAAAATTAAAAACGCAAAAGTAAATCCAAACCGTCAACATGGAATTGTTCTATTCATTTTACTTCTTTATTTCAAAGATTATTTCCATAATTAAAAAAGATCTGCTAGTTACATCCTTGCAAAATACCAAAATCAATATTACAAGAAACTCGAAAAATTAGTATTGCATCTTCTTCGTTTGTTTAAGGAGTATTTAGTTAATATTCATGTATTCTATGTTTTTATCTTTAAGGTGTTTTATATATGAAGTTAATGAAGTTGATGATTACTTGATGCCTACACGCTTTTTAAATCGAAGCTATGTGGTTGTTATATCTAAATTTAAATGGTTTACTTGTATCCCCATATATGCAGATAATGTATTCCGTTCAATAATATTGCATTTATATACTATATATGATGTCATACATTCTCCGTTTAGTGGGCAGTTTACATTATCATTACAGTTACATTTTTATATCATCTTTGAATTTGAGAATCATTTATAACATTGTTTAATTTATTAAATTTAGAATTATTCGAAGAAATTATAGTATTATTTATGCTTCTTATATGATAAGTATATTGTGCTTTTATTTAGTGTTTTACTTAATGTTTTATGTCTTTTATTATTATTTCAATTATTCTATACATTTTTTTAGGTATATATATATGTATATGTATATATATATATATATATATATATATATATATATATATATATATATATATCTTTACTTTATAATTATGTTAATGGTAGGTGCTCGACTCAGATCAAATCGCTGGTTCCCCTTATCAAACATTCACAGCAAAAACTCGTCCAACTTTAACCACTATAAAGAATGTTCCCTTCTCTCTCTCTCTCTCTCTCTCTCTCTCTCCCTCTCTCTCTCTCTCTCTCTCTCTCTCTCTCTATATATATATATATATATGTGTGTGTGTGTGTGTGTGTGTGTGTACATAAAACTAAACGGAACTTCTATAACAAAGTTTCGTCCCCCAAACATCTCGTCTGTAGAACACAATACTACGAGTCTGCCTCCCGGCTGACTATACCCAATCGTTTTCAAGTCTAATGTAAACAATTGTTTGTCAAGCCACCATCTTAATAATCAAATCATGTCCATTTCATCCATCGCTCAAGGTGAATAAAGCACAAAGTATCACAATGAATTATTTATTTACTTTTTACAATTCGAAAGAAAAGGGATTTACTAATTAATCGACATTTATAGTGGGAGCTGATAACGACATACGTCTTTATAAATGTCTGTCTCTTGTTGGAAGCCAAGGGGACATAACTCTCGCAATTTTGTAAAAGAAATAACTGACAAGTTATCTCCTTTTAATATGTCCATTCTGAATTTCTCATTATTTTCTAGCTATAATGCTTCTAGCTAATATATATGATACATATACACCTTAGATGAGTCTGTTGCCGAATTGCAGCATCTGTTGTGACTGTGCAAGCCTATCCTGGATCGAAAGGTTCTGTTGCAGTTGCCACAGATGTAGTTCTGTTTCAGTCCGCTGTCGTCTACGTTCTCCCTCCACTGCTATTATCTCCTCTCTGTACTGGAGCAAAATCTCGGATACGAATTATACTGATGAATATGTATTTATTTGCGCGCACGTGGTCAACGCTGAACTATAATATCTTTTCACCGTAAAACTGGAAATACATGAAAATAAACAAGTCTTACAAACATGTTCTAAGACAAAACAAAGCAAATTATAAAAGAGTAAACATTCAAATAGGTTTAGAGAACTATGCGTTGCTTACCTCTATTTTTCCAAGCTACTTGCCCCAGTTTCAACGTCTATTACAAGCGGAACAAACGTACGACTCCCATGTTTACTGATTCGAAAAGACTGCCTCTGGCCAAGCAAGCGATGTAGAGGCACGACAGTTACCCCGTGCGCATATCTTCCGGAATAGGACGGTGCTGAATACAAAATGGCCCCTTTCCTGAATTATGACCGGCCAACATGTGAAACACCTACGTTTACACACTCATTCTCGTTTACAGACATCCTTATAGCGTAGAACAGGTCTTCGTGCTGGTCTGGAGCCATGCCAAACTCTTTGTATGCATGCTCGAAGCAGCTGATGATCGCTGCAATGCTCCTCAGAGTGTGCTGTCAGTGATGCATCATCAGCGAAGAGCATCTCATGTATGAATACCTTCCGCATTTTGGTCTTAGCTCAGATGCGGGCAAGCTTGAAGAAGCTGTCATAGCTTCTTGTATGGAGGTACACTCCATCCTCCGACTTGTTGAAGGCATAGAACAACAGCAGAGAGAACAAAATGCCAAAGAGTGTCGGATTTATTTTTATAGTGGCTACTTTTGCGTATAATTATTAAACATAAATTAAACTGAATTAAAGTAACAAAAATAACATTATAACTTGAAAATAAAATAAAACCGAAGGTGACCTGCATATACATCACCCCGCTTTCTAATATCGATAACAATTTAGTTCAGTTAATTCACTAAGATTTCCGAAAGAACTACGAAGCTTCATCGTTATTTTTTTGTAATTTCCTTTAAATTTGAATGCAGACAGCTAATATTTATAATGACCCTCTATTATGTTCGTAATTTAAAAAAAAACAATTACATTTTTAAAATATATAAGAAACATTTAAAACTATTCAACGTATGTAAATAATACAATACAGACGCTGGTTCTTCCGTTCACTCCTATATCATTGTACAATTTACTGATTTTATCTAGTTGACTGGAGAGTGCAGATAAGAAAATCGATTTTCTTTTATTGCTTTTCTTTTAAGATTTATTTACGAAATGATATATCATATTTATCAAAGTAAAAAGTAACCCATTAAAAATCACTACTGCTCGTAATTAATCAATATATTAATTAGCGATATCAATCACTCTAGAAACCAGGATGTTATTGTATGCATAAATTACATATTAAAATATAGTATAGTAAGTAAACGGTATTATAAGACATTTTTTTGGTGATTAAATTTTTTTAATATAAAATCAGTTTTACTAAGGAGTAACTGTAAGATCGTAGGTACTGACGATGTTTTGGTTACAGGCAGACACTTTTCTAGTTGAACCCAAATTCGCGCTAACATCCAATTTCTACTTTCATGCGACTCACCCCCCCCCCCCACAATCACACTCTTAGTTTTAACCGCTTTCACTCTCCGCACCCCTTCTCCTTCTTCGCACCCGCTACTCTCTCCCCCTACACACCCCTTACCCATTCCCTCCCTGCCTATTGGTCGCACAAGAATTTCTGCCTTTCCTCATTTTCAAGCTGGCTTTCGCTTCGGGCTAACTTTTAAATATTTTCGCTACATTTTTTCCCATTTTAAAGCATTTTCTCTGACATCTCTGCCCAGGAAGTATTGTTAATGGCGAATATTTTCCACCTCACTCTCTTCTGAGCCTGCCTGCCTGTATCCACGAGCGTACCTCTTATTGGACATTTTACCCTTTGGACTTTCTATTTTCGCCGCACCTGAAGTTGTGGCTTCTTGGATTTTAACTTTGAATCCTCTCTCACAACCTTTCGGGCCTTTTAACGACCTACCTATCTACATCTCATTCTCTCCGCTGGACTCTTCGACACCGGACTTTTTAGCAATCGGACATCTGCTTGCATTCGGGCAGAATTTTGCCCTATGTTTCTTCCCCTACAACTTTTATTTTATTTTTTCAAATTTTAAATCTTGGCCTTTGCCAACTTATCTATCCCAGCGACTTCCTCTGATGATAAGATTTTGATCTTTGAAAAGCCTGGCTTAAGGAAAATTTAACTTGAATAAATTGCCTTTTTTGCGGAATATACCTTGCTCTGAGCAATTGAATTGAATTATGATTTGGCTTTTGCTTCTCTAATTCCTTTCCATTCTTCTTCATTCTACCTGCTCTATCCTGGATATTGAGCTGTATACTCTTCACAATAGGTTTTACTTTTCCTAAAAGTTCGCTTTTAGTACACCACTTTATATATATATATATATATATATATATATATATATATATATATATATATATATATATATATATATATATGTAAGACCTCTGGAATCTAAGGTTGAACCGTTAGGTCGGCGAGTCATTTGTATATATCCACACTGATGCAACTTTATAGGACGAAACAAGCGCGTGTTTGTGGATATAAATATTTAACGATTAAATTATAATTCTCGGCTTCTTTAAAGCGAGACATTCTGTTTGGGCATAATTAATTGTTTCGATATAAAGCTGTAATACAATAGGTCTCTTCACGGTCAAAAGATGAGATTGATTCCTATTGAGACACAATTTATCCTACTGATAAAATGCAGTATTTATACTCATTAGTACAACTGAATCGTTTGGCGCTTGGATATAATTGTCGGATTATCAGACCGCAGGTTCGAATCGTGCGCTCAGCGGGTCTGTTGTATATAACCATACTAATAACTCTTCATGAGGCGAAACAAGCGCTTGTTTGTGAATATAAATATTTATTTATTAAATTATATATATAATCTTAGACATTACAACTCACCCACATTCCCAACCTTACACCGGGGTTTATGTTTTTAAGAGACAATCTTCAGATTTGTCTTTTAACGTCAGATATTTTCAAATAATCACACTTCGTCGCTAAAAAAAGCTAAGAAAATATGTGATGAAAAACAATTCTCAATATCTTTAAATTTAATGCTCCCGGGCAACACCCGGTTTCTTCGCTAGTAGATTAATCAAATTGTAAACAACGCCATGAGTTATTTGTTTACTTCGATATTTCGTAGTAATTTTCGCCATGACACGTTACACTGAATGTCAACGAGCATCCAACTTCTGAATATTCAAGGCTTGCTTGTATTTTTGTAAGGTGAAAAACAAGCAAGGTTTCACTTTTTCTTTTGTGTTGCGAAACGTGACGCACGGAAGCGAAGCGAAAATACGCGAATCAGTAAGAAGAGGAGATGACATTTGAGCTTATCTGTCGTCGGAATCCATTCGTCGAGCTCTTCACGGTTTAGAGACACAAAAAGACGAGTCTCGTTTAATTCTTCGTCGTGGCTGACAATGAGACTTCTTCCTGATTTGTAAGACTTCTTAATGGTGTCCATTTTGATTAACGCTTTGTATTCGAAACTGTGTCAGTGCCGGCGAGCACTTTCTCCCCTTTTCAAATGCGTATCTAAAAAATCGCCTGTTGCCTTTATAAAATACGTTTATTACGTCTCTCTCACAATGTTTGAGAGGAGACGAGGTATCGTTTCCTTTGCATTATACACATTCAGACTAGTGTCATCTCTGATCCTCCACTCCATAATGAAGACCAATGTGTATTAATTTGTACATACATAAATATGGATCCGTCCCGTCACGCAAAAGTTAGCGAGTAAAAACTGTCGTAGGAAATCATTGCAAGTGTTTAGAGGAAGATAGAAAACAAGTAACAAGTCCAACAATCGCCCCCCTACACTCAGAAATTAATTCGAAAAAATATCTCTAACTCTATTTCCATAATGACAGGTTAAAAAAGTAAAAGATGAGAATAAAGATTGTAAAAATACAACACCTATTACGTCCTCAGTTGCTCATAACAAGGTGTTTCAAATAAAAGACATTTATCCTTCCTTCCTTAAGCCATGGCTTTTCAAAAAATGAAATCTTTTCATCAGAGGAATATATATATATATATATATATATATATATATATATATATATATATATATATATATATATATATATATATGCAATATTCTGCATATTCTTAACCGATTACGAAGTGGAAAAAATACTAAAAAACAAAACTGTTCTATTACCAGTAAAAACAATAACACAACGTAACTTGATAGGCGATAAAAATCGTACATGTTTGGGCAAGGCGTCATAGCCAAATTGTAAAGCATCAGACTATAGAAATTTACATCGAGGGTAGTTATGCTTATGACGACTGATAGACAGAAACACGTGTCCATGAGTTTTTTTTATGTACGTAAATTAATGAATAAATATATATTTATGTCCAATATATGTGTGTGTCTAATGAACTATTGATGCATCAAGTGTGATGTGCTGTGTGTTGCGTTCTCGTCACCTTCCTCTTCCAGTCCCCAACGCTAGCTAGCCTAGGCGAAAAGAGAGCAATGTGCGTAAGTCTTCCCTGTCAGTACATAGTCTCCTCATAAGCAAGCTCCATGCAGTGCCTCCCCATGGCGACGCACGTTAATTGAGCACCTTGCGCACTCAAGCAGAACTGCAGAAGACTCGGAGGTGGTCTGCCCCCACACATGCGGCATGTCAGGCCAATCGGTATATGAAAAAGTCCTGCTATCCATGAACAGGCCCCCAGCTATGAGTAAATAGTATCACTGCATTGTGGTTATTCGTTGGTTCGATAAAGGCTAAGGGAGTAAACCCCAACAGAAAATTTGGAGTGTAGCCCCACAGGCAAACAAGCGCTGTACTCAGCTATGCTCTGGCATCTACTGCAGTCAACCTGGTACCGGACGTACTGGTACTTCCATTCCTCTGGGCAACATCAGCAAGACCGAGAGGGGGTTTCTGACGATTTGGCTACTCAGTTTCTCCATAGATCTCCCCTGGTCAGAAAACTTCAGCTATGCATCTGTATAAGACCAAGAGGGGAGCAATAGTTACCGGTTATAAGCTTACAGCTCAATTGGCGTACATCTGGGCACCAGGGGTCGTCCCGACGGTGGGGGTGGGGGTTATTTAACCTCATTGGACAGCTACTACTTGCAATAAAGCTGAACAACCAGTAAGGTCATATACCACTACTGGCCATATGACTAGTATATTCCAATAAGGAATAATGACGGAAAGTTTTGTCATTATTTTTCCCTTGTTTATGAACTGACCCAGACAGTTGACCAACCTACTCGCATACCTGACTCTGACGGACACTTTGAAAGCCTTCTTTACCGTTCCCTAACTAATTGCTTTGTACAGTCCACATCTACTAATCAGTCGTCTCTAGGATCACTTGATTGTCTCCATCAATATAAAATCTAAGTCGATTAGGATAGTTTTAGAGTTTCCATTTCAGAAATCCCTTTACATTTCATATTCAAAACGAATGTGTCCTGTATCGCCTCTGATGTATCCGATTGGGTAACAGTCGGTATAGACAGTTTATACAATCTAAAAAAATTCTGACAGATACCAAATAGCCAGCAAAGTTCACGCCAGAGTGCGCTGCTTCCATTGCTATAGAAATCACTTTTTATTTTTCTCAGCAGAATAGATGCCACTAAACCAAAGCCGTTTTTAAAACTTACTCGCAACCGCTGCAAATGGGTTATAGTGAACGCGAAAGTGTCCATTACCCATTCTGTTCAAACTCTAATTGCTGAGCAGAGGCCCAGTTTCCCGTGAGATTTGTAAAATAACAAACGGCATATCGAACAGATGTAAGGCTTCTATTCCAACAATCTGTAACGGTACTGAGGTGATTTCATCAGCATCTGATTCAGTCAAACTTTTTGCAAAATATTTTGCTACGAATTCCACCCTCGGCGATCAGGGTCACCAACTTCCGGAATTTGCCCGTATGACTGCGAATGCTCTCAGTGATATACATATATCGGTCAGAGACGTTGTAAAACTGATCTGAAACCTCGATGCCAGCAAGGCAACGTGTCCTGACACCATTCCCGTCATTGTGCTTAAGAAGCTACTACCTGAACTTTATCCTATTCTAACAAAATTGTACAATCGTTGCGTAAAATAGAAATGCTTCCCATCTTTTTTGGAAAACATCTGAGCAAAAATAATTTACTTAGTAACAAGCCATACGGATTTCGTCCCGCACAGTCAACTGCTGATATGCTAACTGTAATATCGCATAGAATCAGTGAATCCCTTGGTGGTAGCTTTGTTTCTAGAGCAATAGCCCTCGACATATCAAAGGCATTTGATATGGTCTGGCACAAAGTGTTGCTTCACAAATCTGATGGCTATAGGATATCTAGCAATGCCGTCGCAATTATTGAATCCTATCTCTTTGATGAATCTATAAAGATAGTTGTTGATGGGCAGAAGTCTGCAGCACATGATATCAATGTCGGCGTGTCTCAACGATCTATCCTAGGCAAACCATATTCTTAATCTATAGTAACGATTTCCCTAGTCACGTTATGAGCTGACTTGTCGACTACTACGCAGACGATACAACTGCCTATGGCAGCACATCGAAGAGCCTAAGTGATCTAGCTCTCACCGATTCCCTCTCTTCTGATCTGGAGCATGTGGTGCAATGGAAGAAAAGTGGCTGGTTAATTTCAACACTTCTCAAACAAAGTTTCTCTCATCCATCATCAAACATCATCAAACAAAGCTTCTCTCATCCATCATCAAGGCCTGGATCTTTGTTTTGCCCCAGTCGAAATGAATGGCTCTCACGTTGAGGAAGCTTCTTTGATAAAATTCTCGGACTGATATTCACTCCAGACCTAAAATGGAAGGCTTACATCCAATCTGTGGCTAGGAACACTGAAAATAATGTTGGCTAATTCTGCCGCTCCAGATAGAACCTAATTCCAGATTCAATCGTCTACCTATGTAAGAGCCAGATACGTCCCAAGATGGAATAATGCTGTCAGATCTGAGGATGTGCTGCTTAGAGTACTCTTCGTTGCCTTGGCAAAATTCAGAATGACTTCGAAATCTCATATGGGGACGATCTCTTTCGTTCTTTAAAAGACATCCCCAAAAGAAGAGACGTTGCCAGTCTTTTTTTACTCTATTGTTATTTCAAGGTGTTCGACTAAGTCCACTTTTAAGACATTCGCAGCAAGATGTTTATCCTCTCTTTTTTTGACGTTTGATATAATAAAATAAGGTGGACCACTATTTTTTAGAAAGACCCTTTTCAACCATCGGTTACCATGGCTAATAGTACCCTACCTGAGAGTTCGTCATTTAAACTTTTCAGTCTACCATTCATACGTAACATGAATTGGAACAAATACAGGGAAGACATTGCCAAGGCTGCTGCAAGGAAGGTGGTCTCCCTCTAACGTGCTAGAAAACCTCTCTCACCTGCCAGTACCCTATATCTTTACAAAGCCACCATACGCCCATGCATGGAGTATTGTTGTCACATCTGGGTTGGTGCACCAACCACTAGCCTCTCTCTAAGGGATGGTAAAAAAGACTCTAATTTAATAGGTGCTACAGTCTACCAAGTTCCAGCCCCTTTCCTATCGCCGCAATGTTGCACCTCTGTGATTGTTTTACAATTACTTCCATGTGCTCCGACTAACTTGTTGTACGTGTGGCCCCTCGACGTAAATACCCCGGACCGACCTGACAATCAGCAAAAACTTACCTCTTTTACTGTGGAGGTCTCCAAATTCCGGAAGACTTTCTACTCTAATATCTTCTTTCCTCGAACTGC
Source organism: Sepiola atlantica (assembly GCA_963556195.1). Lineage (NCBI taxonomy): Eukaryota > Metazoa > Mollusca > Cephalopoda > Sepiida > Sepiolidae > Sepiola > Sepiola atlantica. The sequence continues at coordinate 59,919,178 of OY744537.1, read as the reverse complement.
TAGCATTTGGAACTCCCTCCCTGCTCCCTGTTTCCCTGACTGTACCAACATGCAGAAATATAATTGTAATGTAACCAAGCATCTAGCTTCTCACCTTCCTACTTGGGATGCCCCTGTAGGTATGACCTCTAATTCATAGTAGCCCTTCACGTATCAGTGCTTATTTTTATAACGATCTGTTGAAATTCCCTTGAAATAACAAATTACTAATTTTGGGGATTAACTTATTCATTTGAATTTAAACCACTTATTATTAACACGATCATTTAATAGTTGTATGTGAAAAGTATATACAAATGCACAAAACTAATAAATATTTATATGAATCCGTCCAGGAACAAGTACTATATCTAATTTAGTTACTCAATTCAACTATCCTTCATTTATGTGCCATATAAATAATTTGATATCCGTGACTATACCGTATGTAATAATATTTCAATACGAGCTATATATATATATATATATATATATATATATATATCAAGGGAGGCGCGAAAGCGCTCTACCCCTTAATAGACGGCACGAATAGCCTATGCTGGAAATCTCAGTTCTTTGATCAATCATAACTCAAAAACCAATAAACCAAATTAGTTACAACTTTGCACAAAAATTTTATTTGATAGGTTCTATAAGTGTGTAGAATTTCGGCATCATTAGTCAAGGCAACCCAGAGATCTAGAAAGTTCAATCATTAAATCATGTTATCTGTGTGTACGTATGTATGTGCCACCCTGTATATCATCAACTATTTGATAGATTCAGCTGATTTTTGGCAGAGATAAAGGTTCTAGGGTTTAGTTGATGGCATTTTAATTTCAGTTTACCATATACCTTAATTTTCCAGAAAATATAAAAAAACCTTTAAAATAACCAGTATTCATACACTTTATTCTATATCTTATCGACCATTTGATGGATTCAGCTGATTTTTGGAATATATAGAGGTTCTAGTGTCTAGTTGATGACATTTTAATTTCAGTTTACCATATACCTTAGTTTTCCAGAAAATTACCAAAAATCTTTAAAAAATGACTAGTCCACATACACTTTCTTCTATATCTCATCAGCTATTTGATTAATTCAGCTGTGTTATGGCACAGATAGAGATTGTAGGCTCTAGTTGATGGCATTTTAATTTAATTGCATTGTGTCCTTGTCAATTTTCAAACACACTGACTGTAAAATGATTGAATCACCATTTATTGTTTGCAATGAATACATGATAGAGTTTGAAAAAATTTGTTCTAGTTTGAATTGTATCATGAGTAAATATACACTCATCATAATTTTTATAAAAATATCTACCTGTGAATATTAGAAGAAACATTGATTAGTCAAACTGCCATCTATATCAGTTATGAGAAGGCATTGTATTGAGGCATAGCCTTTACAAAAGTTGTGACATTCCATGAAAAATGCCAATATACTGAAATCATATACCCTTAATAGGGTATGCGAGCACAACAGGGCTATGTATTTTACTGGTAGGAATTTTTCTTCAGTGCACCTCACACACTTCATCCACTCATGCATAGAGATTTATACTGTAGTGATATGATAACTAAATGGTTTGGTTGATATGTAGTCATACCCTTAATGACAATAAAAGTGTAAAAATTTGGGAATTTCCTTGCTTTTGTACATTTAGTGTATATGAATTTTCATCTTAACCATATTAAGGGCATATGATTTCAGTATACTGGCATTTTTCATGGAATATATATATATATATATATATATATATATATATATATATATATATATATATATATATATAAGTTCTTCACTGATTTAACATTTGTTGTTATTTTATTCGGTTTTATTTTAAAATCACGACCTTTCTTGACTTCACAAAAAAGGAGTTCCATTAGACCAGAACATTTACTAGTGAACAGAATGAACGTCGCATTTTTGCCAAACAGGCTAGATTTCCCAATATTCGTTAAACCACTGCTATTGATGGCTTATTGAAGTATTATTTCTAGTATTACACACACACACACACACACACACACACACACACACACACACACATATATATATATATATATATATATATATATATATATATATATATATATATATATATATATATATAATTATTAGTTTTTTATAAGGAAAATATGTTTTCAATTTTATATTCCTTACAATGTCCGAAAATGTCCAAATACAAGCTCAATGAAGTATTATTACAAAATCCAGAGCATATACGAGGCATGTCTAAAAGGTATCCGACTTTAGGCCAGAAAAAATATTTCAAATACCTCACGGGGTTGGGACCCTAATCCCCTTCAAAGTAGGCTCCTTGTGCTTGCACACACTATGCCCGCCGATCCATCCACTGTCGGAAACACCTTTTCTCAAGTCTGCTTTTGAAATGGTGTTCATCTCCGCCGTTGCGTCCCGCATTATCTGTTCTCTAGTCTAAAAACAGGAACCTTTCAGTGGCGTCTTCAATTTTCGAAACAACCAGAAGTCGTAAGGAGCCATGTCTGGAAAGTAGGGAAGTTGGCGAATGACTGGAATTCCATATTTGACCAAAAAATGCTGTATCAATTGGGATAAATGTGCGGGGGCGTTGTCGTGATGCAGTTGCCATTTTTTTGCCGTCCACATGTTTAGTGTTTTGCGCTGAACTGCGTCACTGAGATGATGGACAACATTTTCATAGTACTCCTTTGTCACTGTTTGTCCTTCTGGTGCACAATTCGTGATGCACAATTCCACGGATATCTAAGAAGACAGTTAGCATAACCTTGATTTTGCTTCGCACTTGTCGCGCTTTTTTGGCCTTGGAGATTCGAGATGCTTCCATTGCGACGACTGTCTTCTTGTTTCCGGGTCGTATCCGTACACCCATAACTCATCTCCAGTTATCACAGTGTTCAGAAACCCAGGATCAGTGTTGGCAGTTTCCAGAAGGTCCTGCCCAACTTAAAAACAGAGGGACTTTTGTTCATGCGACAACAACTTGGGTACAAATTTCGCAGCTACTCTGTGCATGTTAAAATCATCACGCAAAATTGCATGTGCGGAATCTTTACTCTCTTGGACGATCTCCTGCACGGTTGAACGACGATCTTCCATCATCAAATTTCGCACCCTGTAAACAACAGCTGTACTTCGAGCAATTCTGGGCCTGCCAGAACGCTGGTCACTGATGTGCGGCCATTTTTGAATCGGTTGAACCACTCCTTAATTTGTGTTAAACCCATCGCATCATCTCCAAACACCTGCTTTTGACAAAATTTGATGCAGTACCTTTGCTCAACACGTTCAGTCATCTTGAGAGAATCGGTAATCCGACGAACACGTTGTGTAGCACCTCACTCAGCGACTGACAGGCAGCGACTAACGCACAGGAAAGCGGTGATAAAATTCACACATACGCATAAAGGTGTCTTCCTTCACTGTGTAGAGTGGCGCCCCCTATCGTCTGTCTTTCGCACGGAAAAAATAATGGTGAGATACTTTTTAGACATACCTCGTATATTATATCATATTAATTCAATTCTAAAGTCTATGCAATAAGGAATCCAAAGATATAATTTACATCAGTTCCTTCAATTCTTTATTTCCGCAATTCAATGGAGAATCATCATTTACATTTTCGTCTTGCATGCAAAACCATCGGTGTTTCACTATTAATCTATTCGTAGACCTACACGTGTTTATTGTCGGGGAGAACAAAAATTATGTCAGATACCTATGCATACATATTTATATATCTTTTTTGTATTTTACTTCAGTGTAAGTTCTCAGAAATTAATGGGACCCTTTCTGTGGTTAACACTAGATCTCTATTTGAGATACATAGATATCTTAGTGTTCCATTAAAGTTATCCCTTATCTCTCAAACGTTGAGTTAGTAAAGAAGTGAAAAACATTAATTTCCCTCTCTTCAAATTACCAGTTAAATATGTTGTAGTATATCTTTATTGTAGTCTCTTGATCTTACTGGATTCCAGAACAAATAATTCATCTGGTCTGGTGAAGTCTCCGACTTAGTGCTGTTACTAGAAGCAATATAACTGCATCATTCCTCGTATAAGCCAGTATGTATTCATACCGAGGGGATCTTATTTGGACTTCGAATACTATGTTATTTTAGAATATTTGGTCAGAGTTTACTTGTAGCTGGAAGTATTTCCATGCCAGGTTGCCCTGACAAACTCCTGAACAGTTAGACCTTAGACACTTGGGAATAGTGTATAGTAGGCATTCAAATTATTTCCTGTATCTAGTAGGTATTCAAATTTACTCCAGTGTCTGTGTGTGTGTATTTTCTATTGAACTGTACAAATTCAGTAGTTTTGTTCGAAGATTTCTTGCTAAACTTACGCCATATATGGATCGAGATCTAGACACTCGTAGTATGAAGTTGCCGTTATAGTCTACCGATTTATGCGTGTCAAATTCGAGTTATGAGCCTCGAGTGGGAGATGTGGTCAGACTTCGACGACGGATGTGCTTAAAAAAGTTGTCTATTTTGCTTAATGAAACTTGTTTAGAACGACACTTATCTATCTTTGAGGAAATCAACATTTTTATTCGTATAAAATAAAGCAGACATAAAACACATCTGCCCACACCTTTTAATCGTTTATTAAAAAGAAAAAGACATCATGTAATGTTTTGTCGATATTTAAAAGCCCACTTTCGGGATTCCGATAACGCTTGATAAAATTATCTCACCCCCTGAGAATTCCAGTATTAAAAGCTTTTTCTTCTGTTTTTTTTTAAATGGCGGCCATTTAATAAAATGGCGGTCATTCAATAAAATGGCGGTCATTTAATAAACATTTAGGTAAGAGAGTCGCACGCATGCGTAAGCAAGTAGCGTGTGTTTTGTATAGTAGTAAAAGTGTAAATCCATTTATCTCGTCAATATTATTTTTTCTATACAAATATCAGCTGATGTACAATTAGTTAGGAAAGCCGTTAACCGAGCATTTTTTATTTTAGCTACTGTTAAGTGCTGTTGGACTATTGGCATAGGCAATTTTTTCTATATTCAACCATGTAGCATACATGTGTATAAATAGTCACATTATGGTAATTTAGGAAAAAGTAAAAAAACATCACTTTTTTTGTTTTCTTAATATATTTTAATACTTTGGTCTTCGACTACGTATATAGTCATGTTTGAGAAAAAACGGAGATTATACAATTGTATATATATTTAAAGTGACCGAAAATGTGGTAATGAATAAAACTTTCATTTATATGTAAAAAGGTTACTTCTATAATAAAAAATGATACAATGACATCAACAAAATGACACGGGACGGTTACTTATTATAAATTTTAAACTCAAACTTACCCTGACTCTTTTATAATTACTGTATAAATCATATTGTACTGTTTTAGAGTTAAGTTTTAGGAAGTAAAATTAAGTCTGTTAAAGAATTAAACTGTTTTTAAGCTGACTATTTTACTGGTGATGGTGTGGTAGTGTGTTCTGATCTGATGAAAGGAACATTTTATTAGGCAAATTTAATGGTAATAATTAGATAGAGTATTCAAATAGGTATGAAAAGGGGGTGAAGACAAGAAAAGGGGGCATCAAAGGTCCATTATAAAACAATGAAATCTAATTTAAGATTATGTTGTGGTCATCATTATTTTTCAATTTTTATATATACAATATAACTTAAATAAATCCAATTCAGATTTAGAACAATCGAAAAGGTGGACAATAAGGGGTCTACTCTCTTAATAACCGGATTTTTTTATATTTTCATAATTTAAGTTACTGGTTTTAAGTTTCGGTATTGAGATGGAACATGATAATTTTCCAGGGAAGAAGAACAGAGGGACTTTTAAGTGCTAATATAAAGAGCAAGTCTGATATTGAATAATGCTATTTTTATATATCTTATCCATCCTATCTTACATATAATCCTCATTATAATAATCATTGTAATATTTATTATTATTGTTATAATTATTATTATTATTATTTGTACTCACTAGGAGTTCTCACTCAAGTAATCATCAGGGATTGCTCACTGATAATAACCTCAGTATTCCAATGCTCGTTAACCCTTCACGACAATTTTGGTGCCATCACTTTTTTTTGGGGGGGGGGGGAGTTTATAAAAATTCCTTGCAGTTTCTGTTTCTTTGGGTTCATGTAGATGTGTTCTTCCTGTGGTTTTGTTTTCTTCCTATTGTAACTTCCATGTGACTGGTTACCTTTCGTAACTTATACTGGTTAGTTATTATTATTATTATTATTATTATTATTATTATTATTATTATTATTATTATTATTATTATTATTATTATTATTAGGAAAAGGTGTTCTTTAGCAAGTATTTATTGTGACTGAGGTGGAAATTATCTGGCTAAGTGAATGTCCGGCTGACACAAACTTTTGAGAAACAAATCTATTTTCCCACGAGATAGTAACACTCAGTCGAACTCAGGATCAAGGGAGCAAAAGATTAGGTGGTCAATAAAGGTCAGAAATGGTGGCCAACAAATCGGCTAGAGGCTCGATGACGTTGTTGTGCGAAAAGAAACGATAGTTTCGAGAGTTGGCTATGGAATTCAAGCGGGCCAGATGTGGAAAATATATGCTAAAACTTTAAGTTAAGTCTCGGATGATACGAAAATGATAACTCCCTGTTTGTCTGTCTGCCTGTTTGTCTGTCTGTCTGTCTGTCTGTCTGTCTGTCTGTCTTGCTGTCTGTTTGTATGTCTGTCTGTCTGTATGTCTGTCTGGTCTATAACTGTCCTCTACTTTAGCAAGTTAAAAGATAACTTGAAGTTTAAGATAAGAGAGATGACCATAGAATTCGAGCGGGCCAGATGTTGAAATATATGTGCTAAAACTTTAAGTTAAGTCTCGGATTAGACGAAGATGAGAAGCCCTTAACCTGTCTGTTAAGTCTATAACTTTTCTTCCACTTTAGCAAGTTAAGATATAACTATAAGTTTAAGATAAGAGAATACGGCCATGAAATTTGAAGCGATCAGACGTGCAAAACATGAACTAAAACTTGAAGTGAGATCTCGGTGTGATACCGAAGGCAAATCCCCCCTATTTGTGTGTTTAATCTATAACTGTCCTCCACTTTAGCAAGTAAATAAGTAAGAAGTTAAGATATTAAGAGATAACTAGATTATACGGTCTTCTTCTTTGCGTGTCTTTTATATCATGGAAAATAAAACCCTTTAACCTATCGAAAAATGTCTTAGACCCCCTTTTGTCAAAGTAAAGAAAGTATTTACACAGGGATACACTGATAAGACACGGCCACACGGGAAAAGGAACGAAGAATATATCAACGCGCAACTACTACGACGATCACTGCATGGAAAAGAGAAGAAGGAATATCGGAGAAGAAGAATCACGATGGCCAATGAAGAAGGAAATGAAGAAAATAAAAGGTAAATTTTGTTTGAATTGGAAAGAACACTTGATATGTGAGAGAAAAAAAATAAAAATAAAGAAAGGGATAGATGCAAGTAAAATAACAATGGGCAGCTAACGATTGTAATACCCCAGACGATTGAAACACAAACACCCATACGTAAAAAGTGTAAAACACGCCACATTTTGAAGCCCACGCACAAACTAGCATACATGAACTAAAATACGTGCCCACTATTAGTCCTTAAAGTTATGTAGAGATAAGAGCTATAAAACCAGTTTTAGTAACATTTCAACATTTCGATTTTTCGAAAGCGTTACGTATAATGTCGCTTTAATCACTTAAAAAAGTCGAAACATTACATCATCACTATCATTATTATTATCTTTGCTATTATTATTATTACTATTATTTACTCACTAGGAGTTCTCACACATGTCATCAGTGATTGCTCATCGACAACCGGTGGTATTCCCTGGAGTCTGAGTGACAACAAGTCTCCCCAGATTTCCAGTATTCTCCACCTCTTTTCGATAGCCACTGCAAATAAACTTGCAGTATCACAACAGCCGTTTACCATTGATTTCTCGCTGGTAATGACCATTGGTCTTCTCTGGGATTTGGGTGGCAATAAGCCTCCCCAAGGTCCCCGCGGTCTCTGCACTTCCAGTGGAGGTCTGGTTTGTGCTGTCCCTCCTCGGTTTTCTCATCCTCCTTGACCCTATGCAAATATTTTGTGTGGTGTCAGCCTAGGCTGGTACAATTTTTTTTTGGGGGGGGGGGGCTGATTATTATTGTTATGTATTTTTCCAGATTATTTTTGGAGTCTTCCACACACTCTTCTATATTTACCAGTCCTCTTCCCCCTTCGTTTCTCTTCACGTAGAGTCTGTCCGTATCATCTTTTGGGTGTAGTGCATTGTGCATGATCATTAATTTTCTGGTCCTCCGGTCCAGGTGCCTTAGTTCCTCTTTGGTCCACACAGTCTTCTATACTTACCAGTCCTCTACCTCCTTCATTTCTTTTCATCTAGAGTCTATCCGTATCGTCTTTTGGGTGCAATGCATTGTGCATAGTCATTAGTTTTCTAGTCCTCTGGTCAAGGTGCCTGAGTTCTTCTTTGGTCCAGCCTATGAATGGTCGAGAGTATCTTATTAGTGATACAGCCCATGTGTTTATCCCTTTTACTAGGTTTCTGCTATATAGTTTAGTTTCTAAGTGTTTCCTTGTTCTACGTAGATATTCTTTTCCAATCTTCTCTTTCATTTCTGTATATTTGATAGTGTCTGCTTCCAGAATTCTCAGGTATTTATAACTATCTTGTTCTCCTAGCGCCCTCATCCCCTCTTGGTTGGGGAGTTCTATACCTTCTGTCGTCTCCAGTTTTCCTCTTTTAATTTCTAGCAGTGCACATTTTTCTATTCCAAACTCCATTTGCATATCCTGGCTGAATATCCTGGTTGTATTTATCAGCTTTTCCAGTTCTTTTTTGTTTTTTGCAAACAGTTTAAGGTCATCCATGTACATCAGGTGGTTTATTCTTTGTTCTGTATCCGTAAACCTGTATCCGGCATCACACTTTCTGAGTATATAGTTGAGTGGCATCATGGCTATTATAAACAGTAGTGGTGATAGAGAGTCTCCTTGAAAAATGCCTCTCTGTATTTTTATCTCAGACAGGTGTTGTCCTCCGGCTGTCAGGTTTAGTCTCCATGTTTCCATTGCTTTCTGGATGAGATTAATAATCCTGTCTGGTATCTTGTATATTTTTAAGCATGTAATTATCCATGTTTGGGGGATTCTGTTGTAGGCTTTCTTGTAGTCAATCCATGCCATGGTTATGTTCTTTTGTCTGCTCTTCACTTCCTTCAGGGTCTTTTGATTAATGTATAGTAGATCATGTGCCCCTCTTTGTCCTTTCCGGCATCCTTTTTGTTCCTCGGGGAGCAGTCCACGTTTGTCCAGGGATTGGTAGATTTGTTCTCTCAGTTGTGCTGTGAGAATTTTCCACATTATTGGTAGACATGTTATCGGTCTGTAGTTGCTGGGGATCGTTCCCTTTTTGGGGTCTTTTTGTATTAATGTTGTTCTTCCTTCCGTCATCCATTCTGGTACGTCTGTTTTGCGGATACATCCACTCAATTTCTGCGCTAGTCTTTCATGCAGGGTCGTGAATTTTTTAAACCAGTATGCATGTATTCCATCATGGACTGGTGCTCTCCAGTTTGCCATTTTTCTTAGGGTTTTCTTGATCGTTTCTTTGTTAATTTCTGTTTCGGTTCCTTTTCGATTTCCTGCAGTTCATCTTTCATGTTTTTCAACCATTGGGCATTCTTGTTATGCTTTTTTGGTTCTTCCCATATCTTGCTCCAGAATTGTTTTGTTTCTGTTGGGTTCGGTTGCTCTGTTGTTGTTTTTTCTCCATTTACGTTTTTGTAAAACTGGCTTTCATTGTTTTCAAAGGTCCTGTTCTGTTTGCTCTGTTCTGATTTGTACCTGTTTCGTCTCAGTCTTCCTTCTATTGCTGCTATCTTTTGTTTTATTTCTTCATGTTTCTCATTTAGTTTTTCCTTGCGTTTCTGATTTTTGCTTCTTAATCGTTTCATGTCCTCCTTCCTTCTGTTCATGGTTTTAGCTTCTTTCCGAAGTTTGGTGATCTGGGTTTCCAGTCTGATTTCCCATCCAGGTGTTGTCGGTCCTCTCTTTTGTCCATTCTCTTCGTTTCTTAGTTTCATACTTACCGATTTTGCCCCTGCATATATCAGGTTGTTTAGGTCTGTAATAGTTTCTGTTGGGATGTGTGTGAGGAGTCTGTTTACTCTTTCTGTTTCTGCTTTTAACTTCTTCGCTACTTTATTCCTGAGATATGGGAGTTTTGTTTTGTTTTCTAACATGTATCGTCTAATGTTCTCCATTTCACTTGCTTCTTCTTCGTTGAGTTCTATCTCAGTACATTCTGTGGTTCCGCAGTCTTCTATCTCATCTGGTTCTGTGATTCCGTAGTCTTCAATCTCTTCAGTTTCAGTGTGTATGTTTTGCCCGTCCTCTTCCTGTGGTTTCTCCTTCGGTGGTGTTTCTTGCTCCGTTTCGCCATTAACCTTCTGTCTGATTTCCGTCAGTTCCATCTCCGAGAACCATCCTCGCTTGAGGATCTGTCTTGCTTGATCTACTATCCTTTGTTCCGTTGTATGGTAGTCACTAGCAATGTCCCAGAGATGTTTCATTCGTTTTCGGTAGCCTCTTTCTGTAGGGTAGCGGCTTTTATAATAGCATTCCATCACCAGTCTGTTCTCTTTCGTGGTCCATTTCTTTCTATATCTTTTCAGTTTGCTGTTTTCGCTCTGGTTTTCCTGTTTTTGGTCTGTGTCCTGGTCATACCTGGAATCAGAGAGGTTACTTACCTGGTTATTATTATTATTATTATTATTATTATTATTATTATTATTATTATTATTATTATTATTATTATTATTATAACTATCATTATTATTGCAATTACTATTATTAGTATTAGTAGTAGTAGTATTGTTATTGCATTCCATGTATCAGCATTATGTGTTTGTTGTTATTATAATCATTATTATTTTTATTTTTATAATTAGTATTTTGTTACTATGATTTATTATTATTGATATTATTATTATTTTTATTAATATTATATTTAACATATTTTTAGTATTACTCTGCTAAACCATATATGTTCCTTGTCATTTTACTAAAAATATCAGACATTTATATGTAATAACATAAATAATATTACATTTCCCGACTCGTATCCTTGTGTAAATGTTATATGTATACGTGTCTACCATTCTAAAACTGCGTATTATCTGTTACTCGACACCGATATAATCCCCCCAACGTACACACCAAATCATGATGTCAATCGCGTAACATTTAACCCACTTAAATCTGGAAGAACAGACATTAGAAATCTCATTTAGCATTAATTTAATGACGTTAGAAAAATTCAAATATACGAAAATTTTACGGTACGTATGTTAAAAAAATAAAAATGTTTTGAATTTAGTCACGTGACCCTTGTGGATAGAAATTTCGCTTCACTCTGACATATGAAGGTATAGAGAACGGTCATTTTGAGGACTTCAGGAGGTCGAGCTTATTATGGCTACGACTGAAACATGTTCCGAAATGTGTAACCATGCTATGTTGGTATAAATTAAATGTTTTATTATAAATAAATAGATCTATTATTTATTGAGAACTATTATAAAAACACACTAAAGATTTTCCAGATGTTTACCCTGTGGACACAAACTTTACCTGAACTACTATACACACACACACGCACATTATATATATATATATATATATATATATATATATATATATATATATATATATATATATATATATATATATATATATTTATGGCAATTAATATAAATAAATATATAATATATATTTATGGAAATTAATATAAAAATACCCGACAAAAATAACTCCATGCATTTTAGCCTGTATACATATATATATATATATATATATATATATATATATATATATATATATACATGTTTTACCGTGTACACCTTGCATTGAACAATCAAAGTTGAAATAGATTTGTCATTCGTACATGTTTATCCCTCTTCTTTCACTTATCTTTATAATTGCTCTATCTCGTATATTGAGCTTAAACCATTTAAACCATTTCACCTATAGGTTCTATCTACTAAAAGTATACTTTTAGTTTCAGATTTTATATATATATATATATATATATATATATATATATATATATTTATATATATATATATATATATATATATATATATATATATATTTATATAATGTGTTTTTATGTAATTGTTTTGATTGGTAATGGCAGCGTTTGTTGCTCTTATCTTATCAATTGTTTCACTTTCTAAGTGATAGAGATGTAGAAATTTGCATTATTGGTCGCCATTATCTTTATAGTACGTATTTTCCGTTAATATATATTATTTTATTAGTTTCATACGTACATGATAGTACTTTTATGTACATTTAAAATCAATAGTATATATACACACCCCCCCACACACACACATATATATATATATATTTATATATATATATATATATATATATATATATATATATATATATATATATATATATATATATATATATATATATATATATAACGTCATGTAAACCGTAGTTAGTTATTTCTACATTACCTTCAAAAACACTTTAACAAACAATTGTTTTTGCCCATCTCAAGAGTATATATTTTCATGATGTGCAAAATATCACTGATTTTCAGGAGGAGGATTACATCAGTGTATAAAAATTGCCTAGGCAGGCTGAAAAAAATTATGAATATAATTTTTTCAGTCTTACTGGGGCATTTTTATACACTGCTGAAGCCTCCTCCTGAAAAAATCAATTAATATAGCTAACATGAGATACTCGGTCGGCATCCAGCGAATATTGGTCCTTCTTATTTCTGGTAGCAGATCAAATGCAGATAAATAAATATGGTCAGCACAAACCAAGGACCACGCAGAGGAAGAAAGCAAACAGAACAGATATTAGATAAGTAATAAGCTGCTATGACAACAGCAATCCCCACATGTAGCACATACTACCGAAGTTATGCCATCGTTTTTTAAAACAATTTTGATATGTATGATATAAATATTTGTTCAAGGTCATTTAATGTTTCGCTATAATTTATCCCGTTTTTATATATGTAAAATCCAAGAGAAAAAAAAGACGTTCACGAAGAATATACAATAGCTCTATCAGGCATAAAAGTACAACTATCTAATGAATAAATGCGATCGTTGGTTGGTAGTTATCAGTCTTATATTACCATCAAAACGACTCACTATCATTTAAATCAATAATACAGCATAGTCTTTTTAAATATTTTATATATAGTAGAGAGCAAAGGTGCAAAAACACCTATTTGTACGCCTTATTTGCATAACTATTTGCAAAGAACAGTTTATAATAAATTAATTTTAGATGCTATTCATTTGTAATTTATTGTCCTATTTCCTATATATATTTTATCGCTATTAAAAGTAATTAACGTGAGTTATTTTCAAGGGGTAATTGAAATGAAAACTATTAGGCTTTAAAAAATATATATTAAAAATATGTAATGTAAGTTATATATTTAAAAAGAATACTTAGAGCTAGATTAATAGCTGCCGGATGGTGGGTAGGTTTTGCTTGCTCATAATATAGATAGATGCCTTTTGATCGTACCTAATGACCCTCATTAGCGTCAAGTGACAATAAATCTTGCAATGTATTAAGCATTATTAAACGTAATGTGTGCACAGTCAAGTCAGCCGCACGAACTGTAACGTCTACACAGAGGTGCACAACTTTTTGACTACAATTAAAAATAAAATAATAACAGCTAAAGGGAGAGGAGTGAGATCGATAATTGCCATTTTTCTAGCCTTATTTCTAATTATAATCGCAATCGACTTATTTTATTCGCCCTTTTGTGATCATAAACGTTGATTCGATTACCCATCCTCAGCAAATTTAACCTAATGGAAACACTATGTCAATAGATTGGGATGGGGAAGGATAATGCAATTACGAATACAAGAATTCAGACCGAAAGGATGTTATACATAATCTAAGGTTTACAGCGTGGAAAACACCATAAGCCGAGTAAGAAGATGCGCAAATAATAATAATAATAATAATAATAATAATAATAATAATAATAATAATAATAATAATAATAAATATATATAAATAAAGGAATATGGAGCATGAAGAAAGTCAGTATAATACCAATAATTGTAGGAGCACTAAGAACACCCCACAAAAAAAAAACTGGAGAAAGGACTGGGAGAAATTAGAATCAAGAAATCACTGAGACCATGCAAAGGATGGAAATGATCAAAACAGCTGCTATCTTAAGGAAAATCTTTGAATGCAGAAACCAACCCGCATAAGCTACGAATGGTAATCAGTCACATAGAAGTTACAACAGGAAGAAAACAAAACCACAGGAATAACACAAACTCATAAACCAAGGAACAGAAACGGCAAGAAACATCATAAGCTGCCCCCCCCCAAAAAAAAGAAGAAAAATTGCGCCGGCCTAGGTTAAATCTTCGTAGTGGGTTCAGGAGGCTGAGAAGACCGAGGAGGGGCAGCACAAACCAGACCTCCACTGGGGAAGTGCGGAGAGTGCTAGGACTTTGGGGAGGCTAATTGCTACCCAGCGAAGACCAATGGTTCTTACCAGCGAGAAATCAATTGTAAGCGGCTGTTGTGATACCGCAAGGTGATTTGCGGTGGTTATCGAAAAGAGGTGGAGTGTACTGGAAATCTGGAAGGGCTTTTTGTCATTCAGACTCCAGGGGACACCCCCATTTTTTTGTCGGTGAGCAATCACTTACGATTACTTGTGTGATAACTCCTAGTGAGTACAAATAATAATAAACTAATACACAGACCCCTTCTGTCCAAAACACACACACACACACATGGTGGCACCAGCCTCGAAACGTACTGCACAAAATGATCAGTACGGGTCAATGAGGATCAAAAGACCGAGGAGAGAAAGCACTAACCAGACTTCCACTGGAACGGTGCGGAGAGTACTGGGACTGTGGGGAGTTTTTTTTGAGAACCAATGGTCAGTGCGAGCGAGAAATCAATGGTTAGCGGCTGTTGCGATAGCGCAAAGTGATTTACAACCGTTATAGAAAAGAGGTTGAGAGTACTGGAAATCTGCTGAGATTTGTTGTCATTCACACCCCAGGGCATTCTGACTTGTGTAAAAACTCATAGTAAGTAAATAATAAACGCCCTCACCCCCTCCCCCAAAAAAACTCGCACAGATTCACACACATATGTGATGGCACCAGGCTCGGCTCGGCTCGTACTACACAAAATTGTCGTGACGAGTCAAGGAGCATGAAGGAAAGATCGAGGCGGAAAAAACACCAACTAGACCTCCAGGGAAAGGTGCGAAGAGTACTGGAACTTTGGGGAGGCTAATCGTCACTCAAACTCCAGATAAGAACAACTGTCGTTGCCAGCGAGAAACCAATGGTAAACGGCTGTTGCGTTAACGCAAAATGATTAGCAACGTTGTGGAAAGAGACGAAGAGCGCTGGAAATCTGGAGAGACTTGTTATTACTCAGACCCCATGGAATACAAACTGATTATTGTCTGTTAGCAATTACTGATCATGTCTTGTCCGAACACTTGTAGCGAATAAATAATAATAATAATAATAATGATCTGACAGAAATCCCATAACCTAACACATCCCTCTAAAAGTGGTGGTACCACTCACAATGGCCGTGAAGGGTCAAGGAGAATAGAAAGACCTCGGAGGTGCAGCACCATCAGGAAGGGTACGGAGAGTACTGAAATCCTTGGGAGGTTTATTTTGCTACTCAAATTCCAGAGAAAGGCTGCAGCCATTGTCAGCGAGAAATCAATGGTAAACGGCCGTTATGAGAATCCAACGAGATTTGCAACGGGTATCGAAAGAAGGAGGAGGAGATACTAGGAGTCTGGAGTAACTTTTGTTACTCAGAATCCAGGGAAAACCACCTGTTGTTACCAGAAGGCGATCACTGATAACTCGTGTAAGCATTCATAGTGAGTTTATATTTTAAAAGAATATTTGTGTCCTTTTTTTACAGATTGTTCGCTCCTACTGTTTTTATTGTCCATTTGTTGTTTCTGTTTATTTTACTGTCCTTTTTTTGTGACGACTGTGCACCAAAATGTCTCACGTTTGTGACAAGAATACGGGAATATTAAGCTTGGGATTCGTGTTGCCACATATATCAACCAATAAAATATGCCGACTCAAGTTGTTAACGGATTGTACTCCAGTAATTAGTCCTCTTCCCCGTTGCGTCATACATCGTGTATTCCATGGCTTCGTCCAAACCTCTTCTGCTATTTGGATACTGGCTAGCCCTTGCTCATCGATTTCTGGGGAAAGAAACTCTCGGATGCCTCCATTCATAATTAAAAATTGATCTATGTGGCACTGTCCCCTCTCTCTGTCCGACCTTGGGTGCAATGCTGTACCAGAATATGGCCACTTCAGGTGATCTATCTCCTTTCGTGTCTGTTGCTTTCACTGTCCAATGATGTCGCTCCACTATTCTATTTCCTCCAAGTTTATATGTAAGCTTATATGTAAGCTTATGTAATATTTTCTCATCTTCCATCATTTTAGCATCGTCTGGAGAAGTTCTGAGCGAAAAACGGTGCCATTGTCCATTATCACCTCCATTACCGGACCTCGTTCAAGCATTACCTTCTCCAATGCCTCTACAACCGCAGCTGCCGGCTACACATGTAACTCCCTCCATATTGCTAGTTTTCCAGGGCCACAACCAATCATTGACACTATAGTGTATTTTAGCAATAGTTAACCTGGTTCAATTGTTAGCCGTCCCAATTTCACCAAGATTATGTATATTCGGTGCAGGATCGATTGATTGACATCAAACGCAATTCTTTGACCACCTTCTGAACTTCCTCTCGTTTTATAACTAGATCAAATTTTCGCACAAGGTGATGCATACTATGCAACTCTTTTAGTTGTTCATTTCTAGACAGCATACCAGGACCCGTCCATTCTCAACTGTTTATTTATTCGTGTCAGCGCATCTGCTTTGTTCCTCTCCGAAGGCACAAGCACTTCCCTTATTTGCAGTCCAATTTCAGATACCAACTCAACACGTATTCATAATGTCCGCTTTACAATCATTTATCCAGCACCCTTTGTCCGTATTCTTCCGCCTTACTCCACTGTAGACTTCACCCAACTTAGTACGGTGGCTGAATCGGTCCTTATTTCGATCTCACTCAATCCCCAATTTATAGCTAAATTGATAGCTTTAAGAACAGTAACTAATTCTTTTTCCGCAGTCATACTGCATCTTCCGCTACCAAACCACAAATCTCCACGACCACGCCTGTTGCAATACTCCTATTTTTGTTTCAACTATGTGCCAAGCTCCACTAACAGGGTCCTCTTTGTCTACCTCAGCTAGGATCTCCTGTATTATTTTGAAAGTTTTGTAATCGACCCTGCCCTTCAAGTCTACTCCACTTCCTCTTCTTTCAGCATAACTGCGCGCCCAACTGGATTGTGCCCCACCAATTTGCCGCAGATAGAGAACAACTGCCGTCTACTCGTTTTTCCTGTCATCTGCGAGATCTCGCTGTCACTGTTGAACATCAGCTCACTCATCTTTCCTTTCATCAGCTTACGGTCTACTGTCGCTCCTCTGTCCAGGGATTCTTTGCTGTGAGCCCAAATCTCTTTAGATGTTCCATAACTTCCTTTATCGATACATTTGTCACATCTACCATTATGTCATCAATGTACGAATCAGTGGCCCATTTCGTCTTATTTCCTGTCATTAACACAGTTTTTAGACCGGCTGCCATAATTTTGGGTTCAACATTAATTCCGAATTCTAACCGTGCCAGGCAGTACGTTCTTCCTTTATAGCAGACTAACTCGTACTGCGATAGTTTCTTTTTCCATGTAGGCAGACTTAAGGTCGACAATCGCAGTTCCTCCTTCCAACCGCCCCCACTTTCTCATTTTTTCGTCATACACATCTATTATGTCGCTCCCCGTATGATATGCTACAAAACGGTTCAATTGCAAAAAGTATAACACTGGCCTGACTTTACCTTTTGTGGCGTGGAACACTGCCATCAACGGTAATACACATTTTCTTCACCTTTCCATGGCAAGAGAATACCGTCCGCTCTACATATTGGCACCTCCGCAAACTAAGTTTTTCTCAATATCCAGAGAATTCTTGTAATACTTTACATTGTTCCGTAACACTGGAGTCTCTCTCATCTGTTTCCATCTCACTGTCCATTACGCTTCATCAAAATTTTCTTGAAAGTCTTTGTCCTTGATTTTGCAAACGTTCGGCTCATAGGCAGTTACAGCACAGTATACCTCTCCAAACTTCACCTCAGCTTTTGTTATAGTCACACGCACCTCCCAACTCATTGATTACATCTTTTCCAATTATGACATCGATTCGGTCCATTATAATTGCTTCCACTTTTATTCGTACTCCACATACTTTTATTTCCATTTGCCGGGCTCCTTTACATTTTACGTCCCTTCTATCAACTGATTTCACGGTGCTACTCCTATCACACCCACTCACAAGTTTTAAATTTAGTTAAGTGGTGGTACGTCAGGTATCGACAAGTGCTGGCATTATTGTATCATCTACTGCTATTTCTATCATTGAAAGAAGCCAGTACTGCGCCTTAATTTTATTGCCGGGATAGCTAATGGCGCAGAAGTCCATCCTTGCTCGTTTCTCTTAGCCTGAGAACAATACCTTGCAATCTGCACAATTTTTCACAATCGTAGTACATTACTCTGTCTCTAGATGGCTCCGTACAATCAATGCGGTCCTCGACATCTAAAGCACCGAATGCTTGATAATTCTTTTTGAGTCTTATTTCTCAGTTCAGTGCTTTGTGTACTCGCTGCCATTGTCCCAGTCTCTCGAATTATTTTGCCGACTAAGCAGTTTGCTAGCGTCCAGTCTCTCTATGTGAGGTAACCGCCTGCTGTAGTGTCACAGATATGTCGTCTGGGAATCCCATAATGAAAGCAAGTTTGGCTTCCTGATCCAGCCTTCTCCTTGGGTATCCCGCTAGTCTAGCCAATCTTTAGATTGCATTAGCGTAAACATCTACTGATTCTCCAGTCCACCTAAATCGTTTTAGCTTTTCATATGCATTGAAACACCCTTCAGTGACTGGTGTCACTAGTCTCATTTCTCTCTGTTCCTTATGTAACCGATCTTCATTAATCATCTCAAGGTAGAAGACCAGCGAATCTCCGTGCAGAAAAAGTAGAGTGAAAGTAGCACTTTTTGTAGCTTAACCACCAATTTAACTTTCTTCATAGACCCGACTACACCACCTTCTCGACTAAAAGGCGATACTACATCTTCGTTTAATTTCACAATACCTGACTCCATAATTTCCTCTTCTCGCCAGAATAGCTTGTCATTCTGTAATGAAAAGAAAACCCCTGTTCAACAACACCACAGCAAACAAGTATAAATCTCAGCTCCAATGTTCTTTCTCAGCTGTCAAAAAATTCAACTCTCTGTCTTTCCTAATTCGTCCTTTTTAGAGTAATTGTTCTCCTCATATTCAAATTAATGCCACCTACAAAAGGCTGACTACGGACAAAAGTCCTTGTTTTCAATAAAGAACGAGTGACCAACATGAGAAACAGTCCACGCGCTTCGAAGCTGGTAACACTTCATTTTCTTCTCCATTGTTACAGTAGGTAACATTTAATCCTACTTTATATTTTTAACCGCAATATACATGAAGCAGATATACTAGAATTGTTGTTAAAAGTAGGAACCACGTTAATTTAAAAAGAGAACAAGGCGAACGACCCCCAAGAAACTACAGACCGATAACATGCCTACTGACCACGTGGAAAATGTTAACAGCACAACTTAATAGCTGAAAAATATTTCTCGAAGAAGATAAAGATATCGGAAACCAGCAAAAGGGACAACTGATCTGCTATATATCGAATAGAAAATATTGAAGGGAATCAAAACCAGAAAAGGAAAATAGCTGTGACATGGATGGACTACAAGAAAGTATACAACACAATTATAGATATAATTGAATGCTTTAAGATATCAGACAAAATTGTCAACTTCATGCAAGAAACAATAGAAAAATTGAGACTTGAACTGACAGCTGGAGGATAACACCTGGTAGAAATACGTGTGCATTTTCCAATGGGACTTTCTATCGCTACTACTGTTTGCAATAATGGTGATGCCACTCACTATCTTACTGAATAGATGCAATGTATGATACACATTTACAGAAACAAAGGAGAAAATAAATCGGTTCATGTATATGGATAATCTAAAATTACTAACAAAAAACAAAAAAGGAGATAGAAATACTAATAAGCACAACTATAATATTGAGTCAGAATATCGAAATGGAATTCGGAATACAAGAATGTGCACTACCTTAGATAAAGAAGGGCACACTTAAAACAGCGGAAAGGTATGTAGTTTCTAACTGAGTTATTAACAAAATCAAAATTACAAATAAATAGACATTGCCGAAGCGGACATCACAAAATCAACATAGATGAAAGAGATAGTAAAAAGAACGGGACATTTTCTTGAAACTAAATAATATAGCAGATAACTAATAGAATGGATAGACACTTAAGTAGTATCCTTGCTAAGATACCCAGATCCCTTCATGAATTGTACAAAAGAAAAACCCAGGAACCTGAATCAAAGCACCCGAAACTCCATGCCTATGCAGAAGGATGATGTTGACCGACTATATAAAAAGGTCAGAAGAAAACGAGGACACATAAGTATTGAAGATTGCGTAAACGACGCATTTAAAGATTAGAGTTTAATACATGAGAAACAGTAAAGACGACGTTACTTATGACTAGGAGCAAAGTGTAGTATCTGTTCTGATGCTACATATAATCTTTTCTGTCCTCGGTTTGCGAAGGAGAAATTTTTTTAAACTGAATCAATTTTTATTTTTGTCCCAATCCAGTGTGCTACTTTTTAGGGAACTTGGTTTTCCCCACATTAAAACCCGATCTTGTGTCTAACTCTGCCTTCGTGAGGAAGCAAGTAAATAGAAACGTTACTTTATTTTCTTTATGAATCTAAAGTTGAAAAATTATAGAAATTGAAAAAAAAAATAAAACGTTATAATAATGATGAGTGTTCATAGATTGACATAGAGGTAGACCAGGGGTCATCATTCATTCCGGCAAACACTGGGAATTACTGCGAATATGAAGATTGGTAATTAAAACAAATCGAAGCGATGTCTTCGAACAACCAACATCAACCATGATGAAGAGAAAAAGGAAAGGAAATTGATGATGATGATGATGATGGTGATGATGATGATGATGATGATGATGATGATGATGATGATGATGATGATGATGATGATGATGATGATGATGACGACGGTGGTCACACCTTAATCTGACATCTGTCACCGAGTGTATTCCGCAATTTATTAATTAAAAAGTGCTTTGGAATCAAAAATCAAATAAGTTTGCTCATGCGTTAGGAAAATGCACCACAGAGAGAAATCTCGCTGTGAAGAGAGTCCTTCCTTTTTGACTCGCTAACAAAGAAATACAAAAAGAAAACGTTGATTTATTTTTTAGTCTAATTTAAAAATTACAATAATAGAAATTAGCAAGTTTATTGAACCGGTCCTTGTTAGTCAAGTGGTAATGTTGCCGGGCAACAAAGCATGAAATTGAACATCATAGAACTGCAGATTTATGTTTGACCGGAGTAGAAATGATTTGAACGCGTGACACATAAATCACCGACATGACGACTAACGTCTTTTTAATGAAAAAAAAAATAACAAAAAAACAATGTTGATTATTTACATTTTGAATTCATTCAAATACGGTCTCCAAAGTTAGAACTGCATATGAATCGGCTAATTGCGATATTTTGATTCGTAGGTTTTCGTTTTGATCATATTGCCCCCCCCCCCCTCCTCCCAGATAGAACTAATACTCACAGATTGTGGACCATAGTGAAAGTTGACAACATTCCTTACAAATGTGCTGCGCATCCTGCAGCACTCGAATACAGCACTATAGAACCTGCTAAAATTTAACTCTTCATCATCGTGGTGGCAACGTGGTAGGGTCAGGGTTATGCAGTGTAGAACTCAAGTTCCTGGCAGCGTTACCCATGGCGGATACGCTTGGCACTCACGGGTATGAAGGTTGCAACCAGGCTAACGGGGCGCTGGTAAAAAGATCCAGGATGAATCAACATCAGAATGCGTCGTCCACTGTTTGTCTATGCCTCTGCGTCTGTGGCAAGCAAGTCAGGCGCGTAACCACAAATTCATGGATAACACCGTTCCTTTTACACATGTGCAGTCGCCATTACTTTCTGTGCTCTGGACCAAACTTTCCTCAGCATCGTATGCATCCGCTGAGCCTGGCTTATTTTTATGGCGGACGTAAACCCGCAGTATTACGGGTCTAACGAATAGCTAGAGTCAACGATGAGGACTTCATGTAGACCAAACACTCCCTGGGCACGATTTTTGGGGGCTCTGTCCATGGGTGCGATGCGCTCAATCAAAGCAACGACAATAATCACAATTTCACCATCTTTTAGATGGCTGACATTTTAAAGTATGCACCTTATTTTGAGCACTTTACGTACTGCGTGCAATTTTTATAAGGTCAGTCGCTTTACTTTATATTATATATTATTCATCGGTTAGGGTCCTGAAACAAATAACACAACTCGTTTTAATAACGCGAGTGCACACACACAATATATATATATATATATATATATATATATATATATATATATATATATATATATATATATAACACTTACTCCAGGTACTTAATTTCCCTGATGATCTGCCAAGCCAGGACCTGCTTGGTAGTGAAACACGTGTAGGAAAAAATAAATTAATTAACTTTGAAAGAAAATGTCTTTTGTCGTGATGAATGATCTCCTTAGCGGATTGGTTTGGTAAGCCTTCAAAAAATCATATATAAGTGCTCTGTACCCTGTAATCGAGTATCATCGAGCTTATTTTTATTGGCCTAATCCCGGTCTTCACGGAATAATCAGTCTTCTAAGTGAAAAATCTAAATATATATATATATATATATATATATATAAAATATGAAACTAAAAGTATACTTTTTTGCATCTTTAAATCGCCATTCACCGCACACCTTATCAACGGACATTCACCAACTTGACACACTCCATATTTTTTTACACGCATACTCTTACTCTCCATTACTTTATATTTTTTCAAATTTTGAATTTTGGCTTTTCTACTGCCAACTTATCCATTTATGTAATTCCTCTGATGATACGATTTAAATCTTAGAAAAGCCTTGGCTTAAGGAAAGAAAAATACAAATGTTTTTATCGAGTACACCTTTCATTGAACAATCGAAGTTGAAATAGATTTGTCATTCGTACATCTTTATATCTCTTCCGTCATTTATCTTATATATATATATATATATATATATATATATATATATATATATATATATATATATATGTAAAAATAAACATGGAATAAAGGATAAGCAATTCAACAACTAACAAAAATAAACTCAAAAACTCATGTTGTATAGTTCATCCGAAATATTTCGGTCGTTAAAATACGGCCATTTTCGATCGGTTGGTAAACTTTATTTCAAGACGGAAAAGTTTTCAAATTTATACAAAGAATGCGATTGGAAAAAAATGTCACGTGCAGAGAACAACAAGAAGGGAGTAGGGACGCGAGGAATGTTATAAAAAGAGAAAGAAAAAGAAGATAAAGAAGAGGAAGAAGAAGAAAGAGAGACCAATCAACCAGTGTCTTTAGAACGTCAGTTGCAGAAGAAGAAAAAGAAGAAGAAGAAGAAGAAGAAGAAGAAGAAAAAGAAGAAGCGAGAGCAAAAGAAAGAAAGAGTAAAATCGACATTTGACTGTCGAACGCGATTGAAGAAGAAAGAGAGAGAGAGAAAAAAAATGATCAGTGATTGAATGTCGCCTGCAGATTGAAAGCCGACGGCAGATTGAAATCGTCAAACGTATAACAGGATTAGTAGTAATTTGAAGCTATTGACGGAGGCATTCAAAACAAAGAAGGAGGAGGAAGCAGAAGAGGAGGAGGAGGAGGAGGAGGAGGAAGAAGAACAAGGGTTAAAAGTTAACCGACGTCGTATTCATTTTGATTCATTTCAAATAGAATCGATCTAGCAGAAGGAATGGAAATGTTATAGAAACATTGTCTCTGGGCAATGGTGTTCTTATGACATAGGATCAGACAGGATTCTGTGAGACGTCGAAGTTTAGTATCATGAATATGTTTAATAGAAATTGCGTTATGTGTATTGAAGTGGTGGCCGAAAGAGATCATGTGAGTGCATAACGCATTTGAGGTGTCACCGTTTTTATGGCACGATTGTGTTCATATATTCGTTTCTTTAATGGACGTTGTGTCTCGCCAAAATATATTTTTCTACAGTCGGCGCAAGGAATAGTATAAATTCCAGCTGTAGTGGGAGATGAAAGGACTTTATTTTTGTTTTCATGCATTTGTAAAATGTTTTTGATGGTGAGTGAGGTAGCTTGGATAATTCTAAAACTATGTCGGGAAAGCGAAGAAAAGAGATGTGTGTTACGAGAGTTAGTAGGAAGGATAACATTCCTTAATATGGGTTGTGTAGTATTAGGAGATGTATTAGTATTTTTGATCGTTTTTAGATGTATTTGAAACGCTTTTTTTGTAGCGGAAAGAATGACATGTTTGGGATATTTTAAAGTAGTGAGAGAGGATTCTATTTTATTATATTCTTGAGAGATATGTTCAGGGCTGCAAATACGCAGAGCCCTGAGATAAAAACCGATTATCATACTATTTTTATATAGTTATTATGATGTGAATAATAATGTAAGTAATCATTTTGGTTGGTTGGTTTGCGATGGACTTGAAATGAAAGGCTGTTATTGTTTTTGAGGATGAGAATGTCAAGGAAAGCTAAAGAATTGTTTTGTTCACTTTCGAAAGTGAACTTAATGAAGGTTCAACTTTGTTGAGTGCTTGTGCTAATGTTTCTATTTTATGACTAACAGGTAGAAAAATTAAAATATCGTCAATATATCTGAAATAGGTAGCATTTCTGGCCACCACTTCAATACACATAAGGCAATTTCTATTAAACATATTCATGATACTAAACTTCGACGTCTCAAAGAATCCTGTCTGATCCTATGTCATAAGAACACCATGGCCCAGAGACAAGGTTTCTATAACATTTCCATTCTTTCTGCTAGATCGATTCTATTTGAAATGAATCTAAATGAATACGACGACGGTTAACTTTTACCCCTTGTTGTTCTTCTTCCTCCTCCTCCTCCTCCTCCCTTCTTTTGAATTCCTCCGTCAATAGCTTCAAATTACCACTAATCCTGTTATACTTTTGACGATTTCAATCTGCCGTCGGCTTTCAATCTGCAGGCGACATTCAATCACTGATGATTTTCTCTCTCTCTTTTCTTCTTCAATAGCGTTCGACAGTCAAATGTCGATTTTACTCTTTCTTTCCTTTGTTCTCGCTTCTTCTTCTTCTTCTTCTTCTTCTTCTTCTTCTTCTTCTTCTTTTTCTACTTCTTCAATTGATATCCTAAAGACACTGGTTGATTGGTCTCTCTTTCTTCTTCTTCCTCTTCTTCATCTTCTTTTTCTTTCTCTTTTTATAACATTCCTCGCGTCCAGGCACCAATGCGCAAGCCAACAGACTTGTCGCAGTTGATTTTGGCCCCTGTCATCGTTTCATACATTCTGATTTCTCTTTTGACGGCACTAATCTCGGCACTGCTCGTTACAAGCACAGTCAAGTCGTCGGCAAAGGCGGAGTACTTTAACTTGGTGCAAGCACCTGCCAAAGTAATCTCATTAAGGACCGGATTCATCCTTAGCCTGTGAAGGAAGGGCTCCAAAACAAGCACATAAAGCATCGGTGAAAGCGGACATCCCTGACGAAGAGATCTGGATAATCTGAAGGGCTTAGACATCACACCATTCACCTCTAGCCGCACACCGGGGTTCGCATACAAGAGGCGAATCCAAGAGCGAAACTGCGGAACGAAACCGGCCGCAGACAAAACAGTCTCCAAGTAACGATGGTCCACCCTATCGAATGTTTGGACTGATCTAAATTGATCAGCGCGGCTTCTGTGTCGACTTTATCTATGATCAGGCGTATCGAGTGCAAGTTATCTTGAATGGTCCGACCCTTTACAGCACAAGTCTGTTCGGGGCTAATTAGACCAGCCAAAACAAGCTGCAGTTGATTGGCTAAGATCTTGGCCAAAATCTTTAACTCAGCATTTAGCATCGTTAAGGGCCGGAAATTATCTAACCAATCCCCACCATTTTCGCTTTTGCGTAACAACTTCACTATACCCATGGTCAAGTACTCAGGAATAGTCCCATTCCAAAACCACGAGTTAAATAAAACTGTCAGCAAGGGAACAAAAATGTGCGACATCCTCAAATACACCTCGTAGGGCAAACCATCAATACCGGGAGACTTGTTAAGGCCAATCCGCCTTAAGGCTTCCTGAACTTCTTCCTCAGTTATGCAACTTTCGCACCTAGCTGCTTCGGTCGCCTCGAGACGAGAAAAGTCAGCTAAATAGGGGTCGAAATGTACTAATGACAGACCGGGTTCCTTGGTAAAAAGATCCTGGAAATGAGAACGAAACGCCTCCAGAATACCTTCGTTTGTGGTCACGAGACGCCCATCCGGCAATGAGACACGTGCGATATGCCGATCAGCAGCTTGTCGACGTTCCTCTGCACGCAATTCAACGGCCATACTTCTTGAGGCATTCTCTTTAACCTAGCCCTAATCACTAAAGCTTGGTGCTGATGCATAGCCACAGACGCAAGCTTTGCCTTAATTATAGTAACTTTAGCACTATTCCCCGCCTCCACCGCCTGATCTAATCTAGAATCTAGTACCACTTTAGCTGCTCTAGTTGTTAGATGGAGTCGTCGGCTAAAATCAGCAGAAAAGGACCTAATTACCTTCTTAAAGTGAACCCACTTCCTATTCCCAATTACAGCCCCCGTCAATTCCCGCTGTAAGGTTAGTAATAGCTGTTCCTGGTAGCCCTTCACATCGAACAACGAAGTGTTGAGCTTCTAGTAGCCAGCCAATCTAGGCTTAGGTCTATCTAAGTTTACTCGAACCCGAACAAGTCTATGATCCGAGTAAACTATATTATGAAAACTTTGACATTCTAATAATTCTACGTCGACTCTCCTAATTAAGAACCGATCGATATAACTCGAAAGTTGTACCGAATCGGAGCCGCGCCTATTTGTCCATACGCTATCACGGGGCTTTTCATTCCGGAACTCATCGATGAGATCAAACTTATCGACAAAATCCTGAAATGCCTTAGCATCCCGATCATTGTTAGATCCCTACCCGATTACGATCTATATCGGGATCCAGGATCGCGTTCCAGTCTCCCGCTAAGATGACCGTCCGAGTTGTACTCATGAACTGCTCGATCCGTCGAAAGAAAGGAGTAAGCTCAGAATGGATATTGGGCGCATAAACCCCAATGTGTCGAAATGCCTTATCTTTTATGGTAATATCCAAAACGCATAGCCTACCTTCCGGATCCATGAAACAAGGGTCACACGACACATCTAAAGACTTATTTACTAGCCAGGAAACACCCCTTGAGCGAGAATCGAAGTACGCTGAGTAGATGTGAAAACCCATAGTCAGCGCACCCAAATAGTCACCTGGAATTAAGTGGGTCTCTTGCATACAACATACATTCACTCCAAGGTGCTGAAGGTCTATAACAACTCGAAATTTACGAGAGTCGGCACTCAGCCCATGTACATTTAAGCTTGCTAGATAGAGAGCCATTGAGAGTTCTTTGGGTTGGGTTCCAGAAACGAACATCGATGACGTCAGGATGCCGACGGCTCTCCCAAAAGACTGTGTGCCCATCTGAATGTTGATTTGACCATCATGGGAGATGCCACCAACATCCAAGGGGTAGGTTAGTGTTGCTATCCTATACAGGGAGGGGTGCAAATAAACAGGGACCCTCCCAACACAATCTTTTCGTAAACATTTTAAGAATTCATTTTTAAGGATAGCCATGGGCTGAGTGAATTTAAAAGTATTATTCGTTCCCCTTATCATTAGCCAGAGCCCCTTAGCTTCATCAGGTTTCCTGATTACAGTCAGAACTCTGGTAGCGTTAGGGAAGTTTAAGGGTTCCTCAACGGACATGTTTCCCACCTCCCTAAACTCTAACAGTTTTTTTTAGGTCGGCGACTTTATAGTTTTTTTACAGTTTCTTCCTATACTTCATTTGTTACACAGATGTTTACTCCAGGGAGAAACGCAGTTTTTTCTCTTCTTTTCTCCAGGGAAGGGCTTCTCTGCCTTTTTTGAGATGGGGGTGGAGGTGGAGGTGGCATGTCTTCTTTCATTGGAGAGTGGTAAGGAGTTGTGTTTCTGTTTTCGAGAAAGAGAGAGGCGGGAGCGAGCTGTGTTTGCAGGGGATGGAGGGGGAGTATTTTGGGGGGTGTTTTGCGGGGTGACTAAAGGGGAAAGCTTGGGAGAGGAGACGGCTTTGCTTTTCTTCACTGGGCTTAGAGGGATTAATTCATATTCCCTCTCTTTCAAGGGAGCGGTGATCGGAGGGGGCATAACTTTTGGAGGGGAACGTGGCTTGCTAAGACTGGGAGTTGACTTTGTTTTAGGGGAGGGCTGAGGACTTGGTTTTGGAGAGGGCGATTAGGCGGGAGGCTGTTCGGTTATAGTTTGGGGGGATTCAGGGCTTTCCGGTACTTTTTCCTTGTCAAGCTTATTTTTCAACTCTCGCACCTCTATATATTTGTCCTTGCCAGGATCTTTAGAAAGCATTTCCTGCTCCCGCATTTCGTCCAGTGATTGCCGACCAGGTGTTTTTCCCGGGTACCAAAACCCATTCGTTTTGCTCCCTGTCATCCAGTTTACTTAAGTCAGGGAGCACTGGGTAGTCGTCGTTGTCAGATTTTGAAGGGGTGAATTAATGGGCATCCCAACTCTTCTCGTCATTGGAACCCCTAAGTGTTGGCCCACTCGAGTCTTAATTGTTGTGGGATTTCTTTGAGGGCATTCAACGGTTAGATGGCCGACTTCCTCACACGCCCAACAAACAGGCCTTCGTCCAGCCACAATTACCGGTAGTTTTTCGTCGCCTACTATCATATAATATGGGATACTTTCAAAAGATTTCTTGTCAAGTAGTACTTCGAATGTCCATATCCCTGGCTGCTCATCCCAGGTTACAGACGTGATATCTCCATATTTCAGGAAAAATGCACCTAAATGTTCCCCGTCTACATGGAACGGAACGTTGAAAACTGACACCGCCGTTCTCCGTTTGCCCAAATATTCCATTCGAAGAATATAATCCTTGGTTATAATTTCCGTCTGGGATAGTTTTACACAAGTTTCTTCATTTGGAAACAACGTGTTCCAAGTGTTGTAACCTTTACATCTTATGATTCTGAGTGGTCTATACCCTGCTGTTGCCAGTAATTTTGCAATAAGATCTGAAGACAATCTAATTACTTTTTTGTCTTTTTGTCAACGACAAACATGATAATACTTTTCTTTTTAATTTCCTCCAGTTTGGGAATGTCAACAAGTAATCCTGTATCCGTTACAAGATGCAGACACTGTTTCGCCTTTTGAATAAATTCGCCGACATTTATAACAACTTTAGGAGGTTTACTCCATTCTGAACATCCAGGAGTAGCCTCGGCCGGTCCCTTTTGCTCCTCGGTAATTTCCATAACGTCTGCCGGCTTCGGGCTACAAGTAGCAGTCGCCATTATGGTTATTTAACTTGATAACCAAATAAATAAGTTAAAAAAACAAAAAACAAAAAAAACAGTGATAAAAAAAAAAAGCTTCACCACGAAAAAGTCAGTTCAATAACAACAGCAACAATAACAATAACGGCAGCGACAACAACAACAATAACAACAACAACAATACCAATAACGGCAGCGATAACAACAGCAACAAGTAAATAACAATGGTAACAAATGGTAACGAGGCAACAATTATACTTAACAGACGATCTTTTGGAACAGAATAACGCAAAAAAAGCAATCCGAGGATTAGGTTTTTTAAATAAGAAGACTTGAGTTAATGTTTTATAGGTATCGTTAAGGACAAATGAAAGAAAAGGGAGGGTGTGTGGTTGAGTTCATTTTATTCTATCGTTTGTGTATTTGGTTTTATTGTTTATTTATTAATTCTTATTTTTACTATTATTTATTTATCATTATTTATTCTTATCATTACAATTATTACCATTATTTATTATTTTTTTATATTTTATTTATTTATTTTATATATATATACATATACATATATATATCGCAACTGACTTCACCAGGTCCGGACGTCGGTC
The DNA here is from genome assembly GCA_963556195.1 of Sepiola atlantica. Classification (NCBI taxonomy): domain Eukaryota; kingdom Metazoa; phylum Mollusca; class Cephalopoda; order Sepiida; family Sepiolidae; genus Sepiola; species Sepiola atlantica. The sequence goes on along the minus strand of OY744537.1, from coordinate 59,888,728 downwards.
TCTACTGTTTTCCAGTAGTGGCTACTATCTCCTCCCTTCAACAACCCACCATGTCAACCCTATATGTCCACGTACTTGCATGACATTTCTCTTTAAATTATCATACTGAAGAAGTCTTACAAATAAAGACGAAACGTTGATGAACACATAAAAACTTCCTTTTTGGTTTTTTCTTTTTTTCATTTCCCATATATATATATATATATATATATATATATATATATATATATATATATATATATATATATATATATATATATATATATGGGGTAAGGTACACGATAATTCATGAAAATGAAATGTCGTGGTGGACAAAATGTGTGAACAAAATGACAAACGGGAAACAAGTTAAAGGGCAGGAGAAAAGCAAACACAAGAGATTTTAGACCGGTTTCGTTTCGTATCTTTAATAATATCTCCTCACAAAATAACCAACACAACGGGAGAAAATAAATCTTACATAGTTCTCCCCAATAACCCCATATCTATCTCCCTACAGAAACAACTCAAACCCGATATAAATATAGTAACATCCACCTAAAAAACTATAAAAGATCTACTTAATACTAAACCCCGCTCTCAACACCCCCACCTCCAAAGATACCTCTCACTCTGCCGGAATCTACAAAATAAAATGCGCCGCATGTCCGATGTTCTACATTGGGGAAACGTCCAGAAACTTGAGATCTCGAATTTACGAACACAAGCGGGACCTCAAACACGACATTTCCACTAATGCTCTAGTGATACACAGGAACACTCTCTCCCACATTTTAAACCTTTTAGACTGCACTCTCCTTAAGAACGAACACTCTCTCTCACGTCGCAAATGCATATATATTTTTGTTTTTCTCCTACTCTTTAACCTGTTTTTCCCGTTTGTTTCATTTTTCACACATTTTGTCCACCATAGCTTTTCATTTTCATGAATTGCTCTTTAAAAACCTAATGTGTGACAAATTAGCAGACCTATCCCTAATTCTTTCTTATTAATCTTTGGGTTCGAACATCCAGTGTATCAATTTCATGCCCACCTCATTTGTTTACCTTAGCCTGTCTATTCTTCCCTCTTGTCACCTTTCCCCCCTCCCCCATCGCCTTCTCCATACTAGCTCATTAGGGGTGATAGTAAAAGAGAGAAAGAAAATAAATAAAAATATAAACAGAAGAATAAGAAACATAGAAGAATGTGTCACCCACTTATCATATTCCAACATCACTTAATGTCTTCTCATATGGTCCAATCAGATCATTCTTCCCTCATCCCATGTGTGTGCCTTCAAAATAAAATTATTTCCATCTCTTCATTTCTGAAGACGTTCGCCACGAACGAAACCGGTAAAAAATCTCTTGTTTTTGTTTTTCTCCTGCACTTTAACTTTTTTTCCGTTTGTCATTTGTTCACACACACAAACACACACAAACACACACACACACACACACATATATATAACGTTAGGTATGTGTATATGTTTATATATTTGTATGCACAGGATTCACTTCTAAACTAATTAACCGATCATTATGAATTTTATAATACAGTTACAAGGTGTAAGGGGTCGTAATGTTGGCTATGTTTAGTTTTATTTCGTTTCATGCAAAGGAGTAAAATGTTTGGTAGAAGGCCTTTGTCAAAATTCAGATACCTCCGATTTTTATAAGATTTTAACAATAGGTATTAGAAATCAATTAATGAATATTCCCCAAATTATAGTTTATTTGGGATATTTTAAAGGGTTCTTACAGTGAATAATATAGGCACACTCTCCCATCTACAAATTCAAATATTTTAGATTTACATTGAATTTGATTCATAGTCAATATACATCAATTAAGCAAAATTCCCTGAATGTTAATTTCCTCTATAGACCCCTTAAGCGTGAGCCTTAAGTTTTAGACATGTTCTAGAATCAAAATCATGTAATAGATTTTGATCAAAATTGAAAAACGATTCTAGACATAATGTTTAGTATCATTATATCTGGATTCAAACCTTCGTAAGGGGAAATATTCGAATTTTCAAATGGAAGGTTCTGTCCATATTATGCGCTATAAAACCCCTTAAAAATACTTAAAAGAAAATTAATTTTGTGTAATATTGATTGTTAAAATTTCCGACGGCTTCCGCCCTTGATTTAGCCCCGTTTACATTAAAATAAATTTAACTAAATATAGATTATATTAAAGTCCTAACGCCAAGCAGCTGTGTTCCAAAAATTATCATGATCTGTTAATTAGTTTATAAATCTATAAACATATACACATATGACACATAGATGACACCACCATAGTCAAGTTTTGATCTCGCAATTGTTCTGTATAGTTGTATTAGTGATTAACTTCCCATTCAGCATGGGCTACATCTCGGGACAGCTTTATTGTCTTGTTACATTTCTATCTCGTAAAACTTATATGAGAGATGAAAGACAACTTCTTATGAAATTCAATGGCCAGAAATTTATATCGATTTGTTATTGGTATTTCCTTTCCATTTAATTTAATCACGTTGTACAAACGCATGCAATTCATCTTTGGAAAAGATTTGAAATAATTTCTTTAGTGCATTTACTGATTTTATTTAAGCACAGTTGCTATCCGCGCAGTGTGTGATGCATATGTTTTTATTGGCTGCATAGAAGAAAATGGTTCACGTAAAATGGGCAATTTATTTTAGGTATGGGTTTTTATTGTTACAATATTGCTTATTTTTATATTGAAAACGGTTATTGGGAAAATGATTTTATTACGTACACCGTTTTACAAGCTCTTTCATGTTGGAGTGTGTGGTTACAACATCTACTACTAAAACTTTATGGATCTAATAAGACCTTATTATGATTATCTTCTTATTTTCTTTGTTTATCCCCATCTACGCTGGATGACGTAAAAAGGTTTAATTCACTAAAGGATACCGTTATCAATTAAAACCGATAGAGATATAGATAATTGTGCACAATGGTTGACATCACAAAATGATGACGTCATCCAAAAAACAAGAGATAGAGAGGAAGGTAGATCATTAAATTCAATAAACCTTTTAGATAATTAGTTATTTTGACTAAATAGAAAATAATCGGGATTTTTCTCCGATATTTTCAATAATGTTTGGTTAATATTCAGTTTTAATTCTCTAATATAACCTAACATTGAAATAATGACATTTTGTCATAGATTTTCTTCACAAAACAATAGTTAATATTTGGGATTTTAAAATAAATATTTAGCCAATAACTTTCCAGTTATATAGTTTTTTTTAATTCTTGGAATTTTACCTGAAAGAAACAATTAAATTATTATCAAATCCCCGAGAGAATGTCTACAGACTTAACTGGTCAACAAATTCATTAAGAAAATCATTAAGACATCAATATCTCAAATCTATTTCACTATATTTAAAAATATTTTTTAATTTATTCTCGACATCATAATATCCAGCTTATATGGAAAGGAGTAAAATAATTGAACGTAGACACAATTTTCCTAAAAAACGAAAATAGTATCCACAGAGACAAAAATCAGTTGTTGACGATTCAATCTCTGATTTCTATTTTTCAGTTATCATCTGCCAAGAAGATGTTTACATTCCTCAAATTGTCATGTGACTCAAATTAACCAATCAAATGATGATCTGAAGGCAACCATTTGAAACTAGAAATAAAACGCCTTCTCAAAATATGTTAAGCGCGTTTCAATACAATTTAGAAACCGTTAAAAATTGAATTGTACAAATTTTTATTTTCACTGAGCGTTTTAATTCAAAATTAAATATGGATATTTAAAAATAAATTTTATAACCATGGGTGTCCATTGGTTAAGCATTTTGATAATATAAAAAAATGGTTCGGGTGAGAAGGGAGGAATAAAAAGCATTACTGTGTGCCAGAGCGGTCGGCGATTGGTTACTGGTGTACGGTTTGTCGGGACAGTGTCAGCGGTGCCGAGTACCATGTCTGTTTTTTTCTTAAGTGCTTCATCGGCTTAATCCCACTAGTCACCTTTATGACATCATTATAATAAGTTTATTTCTTCGTAAATTTCTGTCTATTACTTTATTGATTTCTATTTCCTTCCTCAAACACACGCTCGCTCTCTCCTTCTCACCATGCATTTTTTATGTTTAGTATCTCAATTTTACTCACCTCCAACCCCTCTTACTCTCCCACGGTGTTTTACTTTTCTCTTTAATATTTTATATCAGACTCTCCCTCATCCTCTTCCTCTCAACCCCTTTTCTTTTTACTATGCTCTTTTACACCCCGCTCTTTCTCTTTCTCGCTCATTTGCTCTCTCCCTCTCTCTCTCTCTTTCTCGACTATCTCTCTCTCAACCTTTCTCTATCCATTGTAGAAATCTGTTCTAACAAATAGAAGTAACAGCAAAATAAATTCTATAAAATACTTAATTTTAATTGTTCACTGAAATCGTATTTAAACCAATCAAAAGCACAACATAATGCACTCATGCTTAATTCAAAAGTGACCCCGGGAGTCGGTTACTTACTATTTAAGTGAGGGCCTTACGGACAGTGAGTCAGTCAGCCTAAAACTTCCACACGAATCCTTGTCCGTTGTTTTCATAGCAAAGCTGCGAAACCAATTACTGCTAAACTGTGTGCGGGCGAACTACGCACGCACGGAACAACTACTCATGCTGTAAAGAAAGACTGAACCTTTTATTTGAGATTTTATTTAAAATACTTTATTATCTTTTATTTATCTCCATCTACCTTCTCTCTCTTTATCACCTCTCTATCTTTTTTCTCCTTACTATCTTTTCTTTACTCCCGCCACAACACTCTCCCTTTCTCTCTCTCTCTACATCTATCTCTTTCTCTTCGCTTTACCCTTCTTCACCAACATTCTTAACTGTCCGCCCAGTAACAGTAATTTTCATCTTTTCATCTCTTTCTCTCTCTTCCAAAAGAACATGTCGGTTCCAAACATGGCTGTCGACCTCTGCTGCTTCAGCAAAATGATTAGAAATAAAATATAGGCTTGAAACAGTTTTAACTGTTGTTCCTTAATTAATGATATGAGAGCATAGATGGAAAAGGCATGGAAGATCAGATCTGGCCATTTATCGATATTATAAACAAATACTCAAGTACAACTCAGAAAAAAGCCCATTGTGTCCTCATAAAAGATTTTACCCACAGTTTTATGTAAACAGTTCACAAAGAGAGTTCTAACCGTTTTATCACGTGGTGTAAATGATACTAATTATAATATAGGATTTGTGTGGGTTCTTAACAAAATAACCTATACAATTCTATGTTCAATTATTGTTGTGGGTGAACCTACTTACTCTTTAGTAATAACTAAATGGTAGCAAGCTGCTACCATAAATACCGGTTTTTGCCGGTAGAACATTTGTAGTACATTTAGGTAAGATCGAGTAGAGTACGTTGGTATCTTTCTTGCTTGTCTTCTATTATATTGCGATTTTCCTGTTATTTTTATCATTATTGTTATTATAGTTATTATTGTTATTGTTGTTGTCATTCGAACTCTCTTTTTTAGAGCCGGATTAGTTTGAACACGCGACTTTTTTTTTTCTCTGCTGCTTTTTTTTCTCTTTTTTTCCCGTTTTTAACGTTTTTTTTCTCCGGCCATGGCAGCTAGCCCTGTGCCAACAAGAGAAAAGACAATAACAATGGGGTCGACACCTTCGCCCCAACCTGGAACGTAAGGCTGGACAAAATCCCCGGCGGTGAACATAAATTTGGAGGAATTCCAAGCGAAAATGGAAACATTTAAAACCAAAGTTACGAGGACAGGACTAATTATTGACCTCCCAAAACTTGAGGAAATTCAAAAGAAAACTTTAACGATGTTCGTTATGGACAGAAAAATAAAAAAAAGCCGTATGATCCTCTGTAGAAATTAGAAGCTTTTAGCTGTAGAAGCTTTTAGCTTCGGTCGGTCATAGACCGGTTAAAATAATCAAGACACGAGGACATCACAACTGGTCTGCACTTTTTGCATCAGAGGAGGAGTGTATGACACTCGCGAAGAAAGAAATTATTTCACCGGAATATGTACTACGAATGGAACACCTCGGAAGACGGAGGACTACGATATCTGTATTTAATGTCCCCTTCTATATTGAAGGCACTCACATCGGAGCTTTTTTTACAAAATATAGAGTGTTGATGTCAGTCTCCTGCGACCAGTACCTCTCTATATGGAACTTTGATATTCTTATCAACCAGAAGACGTTTAATGAGATACCGTATTATCTCGAATTTGAGAACGAAAAACTGCCGGTTATTGTCGTAGGAAGAAAACCGGCCTGTTGGAGATGTAATGCAATAGGGCATCTCACGTTCGACTGCCCAGAACGGAAAAAAAACAGTCATCAACCCCAAAAATCATGTTGGAGCACATCTTGGTCCTAAGATGTGATATCCGCTGATAGAGTCCCCCCCCAAAAAAAGACAAAGCCAGACATTGAAAAAGATTTTGCAGAATTCGACGACGAATACGAAAAGGGGGAAGGATGGACGATTGTAACCGTAAAGAAAAGACCCAGAAGACTCGCACTGGAGCAATTAAGGGTGGAGACGGAGGAAGAAATTAAAATATCAAAGGACCCATACGTAAACGCAGTCAACCTTGATAAAAAAAAACTACGAGAAGAAGCAAAGCTCAGCCCTAACTCTCCGCCCAAAACTCAAGACCCTATATATATACCTTCAACAACACCTATTTCCCCACCCCCAAAAAAGACCTCACCACACAAGATGCCGCCTCCAGTCACCACTATAAAAGAAAGGGAATACAAACTGATATCTCTCAGCCCTGCCCCCCCCCAAAATAAAAGCAAGGATCAGCACCCCAAGACCCTCCTCGTTCGCCTCCCCACAACAGACTCCGAGACACACACCCCCTGCTTCCCCTAAGAAATCACAAATGCTCCCTCCCCCTTCCCCGTTTCTCAAGCACGCTCTAAGGCCCACTCCCACCCACTCCCCGTTGAAAACCGATATATCTGCCCCCCCCTCTCCGCCGCCCCAAACTTGTGAAATTGTTACTGCCCCCGTTAAAGGAAAGGGGAGGAAAAGACAGCCCTTCTACCATGGTGAAGATATATGTAAGATTTCAACAGAGGTTATCACCAGGGCGAAGGGTCACCACTTCACTGACCTAAAAAATTACTGGCCTTTACAGAAGTTAAAGGCAAATGCCATCCGGTTATTAAATGTTATACGACCTCGAGAGGAGGGAAAAATCAGTTTGGAGGATGATGGAGGAGGCGAACATTACGTTTGATATTTCCCCGCAACTAGCGATTCATAAAAACCCAACCATGAGAGAATTACGCAAATCATGTCATGGGAGGGTCCCTATTCTTTGACATCCATCCCTGTACAGAGCTTTAAAATTAACCTTCCCCTTTGGTGTCGGCGGTGTGTCCCAGGATGGCCTCATCAATACTGCGATGGGCACTTATTCCATGGGAAAAACCGCCGGTATCTTGACCCCATCAATGTTCGTTGGAGAATCTCAACCCTAAAACACTACAATGGCACTCTTTCTAGCTAGCGTGAATGTCCGAGGTTTGAGGGCCGATTCTCCGAAATTACGATCATGCCTGGATCTTCAAAGCCTTGGAGTGGATGTATGTTGTGTTCAGGAAACTCACTTAATTCAAGGTGATTATTTAAGTGCGCTGTCTAGGGATTTTAATGTTTATTCAGCGTACTTCAATTCTAACTCGAGGGGGGTTTCCTGGCTAGTGAAGCGAACTATAGATGCGTCGTGTGACCCTTGTTTCATAGATTCGGAAGGAAGGCTTTGCGTTCTGGATGTTACCATAAAAGATAAAGCGTTTCGATTGATTGGGGTTTATGAACACACATCGTTCAGTTATCTTAGCGGGAGACTGGAACGCGGTCCTGGATCCCGATTTAGATCGCGCAGTGAATCCTTCTAGGGGTACTAACATAGATTATGATGCAAAAACATTTTGGAACTTTGTCGATGAGTTTGATCTTATCGATAAATTCCGAAATTAAAAGCCTCGTGATATAGTATGGACTTGGACAGCTAGACGCGGCTCCGGTGCAGTACAGCTTTCGAGTTATATTGACCGGTTCTTAATTAGAAGAGTCGACGTAGAATTATTAGAATGTCCAAGTTTTCATAATATAGTTTACTCGGATCATAGACTTGTTCGTGTCCGCGTAAACTTAGATAGCCGTAAACCTAGATTGGCTGGGTACTGGAAACTCAACACTTCGTTGTTCGATGTGCAGAGTTTCCGGGAACAGCTACTACTAACATATCAGCGGGTAATGACGGGGGCTATAATTGGGAATAAGTTGTGGGTGAAATTTCAGAAAACCATTAGGTCCTTTTCTGCTGATTTTAGCCAACGACTCAACCTAGAATCTAGAGCAGCAAAAGCGACACTAGAATCTAGATTAGATCCGGCGGTGTTGGTGGGGGATAGTACTAATGTTACTATAATTAAGTCAAAGCTCGCCTCCTTGACTAGCAAGGAACACGAAGCTTCTTTAATTAGGGCTAGGTTAAAGAGAATTCCTCATGAGGTGGCAAACATGGCCGCTGAATTGCGTGCAGAGGAGCGTCGATGCGCTACCGATCGATATATCGCACGTGTCACATTGCCGGACGGACGAACCGTGACCACAAACGACGGTATTTTGGAGGCGTTCTGTAATCACTTTCAGGATCTTTTCATCAGAGAGCCCGGTTTGTCTTTAGCGCATTTCGACCCCTATTTAGCTGACTTTTCTCGCCTCGGGGCGACCGAAGCGGCTAGGTGCGAAGGTTGCATAACGGAGGATGAAATCATGGAAGCCTTAAAGGGAGTCGGCCTGAATAGATCTCCTGGGATCGATGGTTTGCCATACGAACTGTATTTGAGGTTGTCGCACATTTTTGTACCCTTGCGGACAGTTTTATTTAACGCTTGGTTTAGGAACGGGTCAATACCTGAGTACTTTACCAAAGGGATCGTGAAATTGTTACGCAAGAGCAAAGATGGTAGGGATGGGATGAATAATTTTCGGCCCTTAACTATGCTAAACACAGAGTTAAAGATTTTGGCCAAGATTTTAGGAAATCGCCTGCAGGCTGTTTTGGCTGGTCTGATTAGCCCCGAACAGACTTGTTCTCTGAAGGGTAGGACCATTCAGGATAATTTGCACCCGATACGCTTAATCGTTGAGAAAGTCGACACAGAAGCCGCGCTGATCAATTTAGATCAGTCCAAAGCATCGCTACTTGGAGGCTGTTTTGTCATGGGCCGGTTTTGGGCCGCAGTTTCGCTCCTGGATTCGCCTCCTTTATGCGAAACCCCGAGCTGCTGGTGGAAGTGAATGGTTTGAGGTCAAAGCCCTTCAAATAATCCAGATCTCTTCGTCAGGGTTGTCCGCTTTCACCGATGCTCTATGCGCTTGTGTTGGAACCCTTCTTTCGCAGGCTCAGGGTGAACCCGGTCCTACGCGGGGCTACTTTGCCTGGTGCTTGCTCCACACTGAAGTACTCTGCCTATGCCGACGACGTATAAGTGCTTGTAACGAGCAGTGCCAGGATTAGTGTCGTTGACAGAGAAATCAGAATGTATGAAACGGTAACAGGGGCCAAAATTAACTGCGACAAGTCTGTTGGCTTGCGCATCGGTGCCTGGAAGGGTGTATTCCTGCATGGACCCTTCAGCTGGACTGACGGGCCTTGCGAGCTACTCGGCGTCTGGTTCGGTCCTGACCTCCAGCTGGAGAAAAATTGGTCGGAAGTATTGAAAGCGATTCGGGCCGCAGCTGGTCTGTGGACCCGTAGAAATCTTTCATTAAAGGGGTGAGCGGAGGTGTGTTGCTCACACATTTATCCGATCATCCTATATCGTCTATCAGTACTTCCACTCCCGTCGGATATACTGCTTGAGATGCAGCGGACTCTTTTCAAGTTTTTATGGCTTGGTGGGGCCCCTAATGTCCGTCGCGAGATCTGTTATCTACATCCTTCTGAGGGCGGTCCAGGTATGCCAAGTGTTGAGATTCGTCAACATACGCTTCGGCTATATTACCTGGATCGAATGTGTACACCAGTTGAGGGAAACGGTGGCTTCTGGAAGGAAGACATCAAGAAAGCCTTTACGGCTTTGAAAAGTGTGCACTTGAATGAGGGGGAGGCACACAGGTTGCCCCGATGAGAGTGCTCCTTTTATCGCGAGTGTCGACCGGTCTTAAAGTTCCTCTTACAGGTGAAGGAAAGCCTCTCTGACACCCAGCTGTTGTCTCGTAAGGCATTGTATCGGGTCTTAGTGAGGGGATCTGTTCGAGATGAGAAGATTGAGAGGCTGGGGTTGTCTCGGGGGAACTACGCTATATCTGGCTATGGGCGCCTGGGCTAAAGGTCTTCGATAATGACGAGGAATCTCTGGCCTGGCTGATTATTAGAAATGCTATCTGGGTCGGCAAAAAGCTTCATGTAACGTATTTCGACCTGGAACCGATTAATATATGTAGCAATTGGGCTCCGACAAATGATAGAAAAAAACGTTTTGTATACTATTGCTTACTAGCATTGTTGAGAAGTGTGATATGGCAGACACGTATGAAAGTTGTCTACGACGGTGAGACCTTCGCTGCTCTCGACCATATTCGAATTTTCAAGTGTCGTCTGAAGATCCGCATTAAGGCCGAGAAAGCGAAACTCCCTTCGGCAGATTTTGGTGAAAGATGGGTGACAGTTACCCGATTGTGTCGAGTGAGAGGAGCTAGTCTAGAGTGGTATCTGGACGTGCCTTAGGCAAAGGATTTTGGGTTTCTCCAACGAACATTTGATCTTGTCCCGTCTTGTCACCGTTTAAGGCTAGTTAAGTTGACCCGTTCTTGACTATTATTTTTGTTCATAACTTAGCTAGTGCATGAATGATTTCATTAGGGTCCCGTTTTATTTTTGTCCTAGCCCCCCCCCCCCGTTTTTTTCTCAATTTAAGTTTTTAATTCCCCAACCCCTTTTCCGATTAGGTGACAGATAGCCTGATTTGCCAGAGATGCAGGTCACCTTTCGAGATTTTCGTTACCCAAATCCCCCATCTCATATTGTATAATTATGGGTTTTAAGTAGGATAGTCATGGTATAAATTCGTTTGGTGTATGGTGCATGATTGTAGTATAAATGTGGTATTTTGGTGAATGATGGTTCGTTATTGTTATTTATATTGTTATTTATATTGTTATTGTTGTTACCTCTATTTAATTCTTCTCTCTTTCTTAGAGTTGAATTGTTTTTGTTTTCTCCTCGTTGGACTATAGTCTTAAAAAAAAAAATTTTATTGGTGTTTTTTTTCTGTCTTGGCCATGGCAACACTTTGCCTTGTGCCTTCACATAAGACAATGGAAGGCGATACCAGAAAGAGGCCGGTTGTTTCCTCACCTCAACCGACTCCCGGTACGTCGGGTTGGACGAAACCCCCGATTGTGGAAATAAACATCGAACTTAGAAGATATTGAAAAAAATATATACTTAAAGTATTCGTCGTTCACAGGAAAACATAGAAAACAATCAGAGCAACAGTTGACATTATCACGAAACTTTTATCTTCAGTCGGACATAGACCACTCAAGTTGATAAAATGTAGAGGTTATAATACCTGGAAAACTCTTTTCACATTAGAGGATGAATGCCTTGCGTTGGCCCGGAAGGAAATAATAACAACAGACTACATTTTAAGAATGGAACACCGAGGAAGAAGAAGAACGATGGTATCGGGTTTCCATGTGCCATTTTACATAGGAGGTGAGCACATTGCTGCTTTTTTAAATAAGTACGGTGACCTGATGGCGGTAAGCACGGATAATTACCTGTCAGTTTGGCATTTTGACGTAATGTTAAATCCAAAGGCGTTCAGTGAAATACCATACTACTTAGAAGTTGGTGAAAACAAGTTGCCAATTATTGTTGCCGGACGACGGTCATCTTGCTGGAATTGTGGTGCCATTGGACATCTTACCTCTGAGTGCATGGAACGCAAAGCCACAGTTCCAGTAAACCCCAAAAATAGAGTGCGCGAACATCTGGGCCCCAAGGTCGGTTGGAAACTGAAAACACACACAGAGGAGAAGAAAGACGAAGTCAACACAACAGAGTTCCCCGAACTCAATTCTGAAACTGAAGAGTAGGAAGGATGGACAGTGGTACCCGGGAAAAAGACCCCTGGAAGACTCGCCCTCGAGCAAATGAGACTCGCAGAAGAAGAAGAATACAAAATGTCTAAGGATCCGGGGCGAGAAAGATATGTGGAAGTTGTACAGCTCAATAAATAACTTCGAGCGAAAAACAAGTCCAGCCCCTGCCCCCCCCCCTAAATCACAGACAAACCAAATACCCCCAAGACTATATATATCCCAACTACAACACCTGTTTCCCCAATTCGTAATCTGAAATCACCCCCAAATGCCACCACCAGTCACCGCACCAATCAAAAACAGAGACTACAAATTAATTCCCTTAAGCCCCACCCCCCACAAAAAATTGAATCACCAAGACCTTCCCCATTTGTCTCCCCTCTACAGACCCCAAGAAGTACTCCTCCTGCCTCCCCTAAAAAGTCACAACCACTCCCTCCTCCTTCACCCCTTTTAAAACACACACTTAGGCCAACTCCCCCACTCTCCCATGAAAACTAATATGAATATTCCTCCTCCACCACCTCAAATTATTAACACACCAACACCCAATAAAGGGAAGAAAAGACAACTATTTTTTCACGGCGAAGACATTTGCCGCATCTCTTCTGAAACTATCACCCGAGCTAAAGGACATCATCACGCAGACCTTATAAAACTTTTGGTTTTTACCGAAATTGACGGAAAATCGATAGAAAACCCTTACAACTTCACTGATGCTTCCCGAGTTCTATCTCTAATTCGAACCAAAGAGGGAGCAAAATCAGTTTGGCGAATGATGGAAGAGGCAAACATAACTTTTGACATTTCGCCACCATTAGCTATCTTTAATGATGTTAAATTAAGAAGATAAAAAAAATCATGCTATGGGAGGGTCCCAATTCTCTACATCCATCCTTATATCTGGCTCTAAAACTAATATTTCCTCTTGATGTCGGCGGTTTGTCCCGGGATGGCCTCATCAATACTGAGATGGGCTCTTATTCCATGGGAAAAGCTGTCGGTATTTTGACCCCATCAATGTTAGTTTCGGGTGCCCAACTCTAAAGCACTATAATGACTCTCAGATTAGCAAGCCTAAATGGCCGAGGGTTGAGGGACACCGCTCGTAGATTTCGAGTTGCACGTGACCTTCAACGGCTCGGCGTGGATGTATGTTGTTTACAAGAGACCCACTTTATTCCCAGTGATTATCAGGGTGTGCTGGCTAGAGACTTTCAGCTCTATTCAGCATACTTTGATTCTCACTCAAGAGGGGGTTCCTCGCTAGTTAAGCGCACACTGAATGCGTCGTGTGACCCAATCTATGCGGATCCTGAGGGAAGGCTTTTCGGCTTATTGGGGTTCATGCGCCCAACGCCTTTTCTGAGCGGGTTCCTTTTTTTCGGCGGATCGAGCCCTTTATGGATACGTCTCGTCGGATAATTCTAGCGGGAGACTGGAACACGGTCCTGGATCCCGATTTAGATCGCTTGGGAAATCCTAGGGGAACTAACACGAACGGGGATGTTAAGGCATTTCGTAACTTTATCGATAAGTTCGATCTTGTCGATAAATTTCGAAATGAAAACCCCCGTGAAGTAGTATGGACTTGGACTTCTAGTCGCGGCTCCGATTTAAGGCAACTTTCGAGTTACCTTGATCGATTCTTAATTAGGAGAGTCGATTTAGGGCTTTTAGATTGTCCAAGTTTTCATAACATAGTTTACTCGGATCATAGGCTTGTCCGGGTTCGGGTAAACTTAGATAGTCCTAAGCCTAGAATGGCTGGGTACTGGAAGTTCAACACATCGTTGTTCGATTTGAAGGACTTCCAGGAACAGGTCTTACTAACAATACAGAGGGGATTGACGGGTGCTATCATTGGTAATAAGTGGTGGGGCCATCTTAAGAATGTTATTAGGTCCTTCGTTGCTGATTATAGTCGTCGTCTCAACCTTAGATCTAGGGCAACGAAAGTGGCACTAGAAGCTTGACTAGATCGGGCGGTGGAGGCGGGTGATAGCGTTACCTTTACTGTAGCTAAAACGGAACTGAACTCCTTGGACAACAAGGCAGATCAGGGAGTGTTAGTTAGGTCTAGGTTAAAAAGAGTGTCGCACGAGGCGACAGACATGGTCGCGTCACTGCGTGCGGAGGAGCGTCGACGGTCTACTGATCGACACATCGCCAGTGTCACATTATCGGATGGGCGTCTCGTAACTACAAACGACGGGATTTTGGAGGGTTTTCGCTCTCATTTTCAGGAACTTTTTACCAGGGAGCCCGGTCAGTTCGACGCCTATTTAGCTGACTTTTCTCGTCTCGAGGCGACCGAAGCGGCTAGGTGGGAAGGGTGTATAAAAGAGGATGAAGTCTTGGAGGCCCTAAAACAGGTCGGGCTTGATTAGTCTCCCGGTATCGATGGTCTGCCTTACGAACTGTATTTGAGGTTGTCGCCCATTTTTGTCCCCCTGCTGGCTGTGTTGTTTAACTCCTGGTTTAGGAACGGGTCTATCCCCCAGTACTTTACCAGGGGTATCATCAAATTGCTTCGCAAGGACAAAATTGGTGGGGATGGTATAGGTAATTTCCGGCCCTTAACAATGTTAAATACAGAGTTTAAGATTTTGGCCAAGATCTTAGCTAACCGTCTGCAGGTTGTCTTGTATCGTCTTATAAGTCCCGAACAGACTTGTGCTGTTAAGGGCCGGACAATTCAAGATAACTTGCACATGATACGCTTGATCATAGAGAAAGTTGACACTGAAGCCGCGCTGATCAATTTAGATCAGTCCAAAGCATTCGATAGGGTCGATCATCGTTACTTGAAGGCTGTCTTGTCTTCAGCTGGATTTGGTCCCCATTTTCGCTCCTGGATTCGCCTGTTTTATGCAAACCCCGGTGCGTTGGTTGAAGTGAATGGTATGAGGTCGAAGCCTTTCGATTTGTCCAGATCTCTTCGCCAGGGATGTCAGCTTTCACCGATGCTTTATGTGCTTGCGTTGGAGCCTTTCCTTCGCAGGCTTATGGTGAATCCGGTCCTTCGTGGGATGACTTTGTCTGGTTCTTGCTCCATAATAAAGTACTCCGCCTATGCCGACGACGTCACTGTGCTTGTAACGAGCAGTGCTAAGATTAGGGTCGTCGACATGGAAATAAGATTGTATGAACAAGTGACAGGGGCCAAAATCAACTGCGACAAGTCTGTTGGCTTACGTATTGGTGCCTGGAGGGGTGTCCCCCTTCAGGGGCCCTTTTGACTGGACGGATGGGCCTTGCAAGATACTTTCGTTTGGTTCTGATCTCCAGTTGGAGAAAAATTGGTCGGAAGTGTTGAAAGCGGTTATGGCTGCAGCCCGTCTGTGGTCATTGAGAAATCTTACTTTAAAAGGAAGAGCGGAGGTGTGTAATTCTCACATTTATCTTCTCATCCTCTACCGTCTTTCAGTGCTCCCTCTGCCGGCAGCCACACTAATTGGTTTAGTGAAGGCTCTTTTCGAGGTTTTGTGGCGCGGAAAGCAGCCCATTGTTTGCCGGGATATCTGCTACTTGCATCCGTCTGAAGGCGGTCTGGGTATGCCAAGCGTTGAGATTCGTCAATATACGCTTCGCTTACACTACCTGGACCGAATGTGTACACCTTGTGAGGGAAACGGTTAATTCTGGAAGGAAGACACCAAGAAAGCCTTTCCGGCTTTGAAAAGTGTGCACTTGCATGGGGGTGAGGCATTTCGATTACCTCGACGCGAGTGCTCCTTTTATCGCGAGTGTCGACAGTCCTTGAAGTTCCTTCTAAGGATGTCAGAAAACCTCTCTGACACCCGAGTGTTGTCTCGTAAAGCACTATATCGGGTAATGGTGAGGGGATCTGTTCGAGACATTGTTACTGAGGAGTTCGGTCTTACGAAGGGAGAACTTCGCTTGATCTGGTCTTGGGCGCCTGGGTTGAAATGTTTCGATAATTACGAGGCATCACTCACCTGGCTAATAATGAGAAATGCACTCTGGGTTGGCAAAAAACTTTACGCAGCGGGCTTAAGAGAGACTCCAAGTTGTGTCCGATGTGGTGACTGGGAGGAAACGACCAGTCATGTTTTCTTTCACTGTCCCATCGTTCGCCCGCTGTGTGAGTTAGTTCGCATGTTGAACGGACAGACTGGAGTCTTTTTCGACTTGCTGCAATTGGGCTCCGACCATGAAGTGGGAGGAACGTTATGTGTTTCTTTGCTTACTAGCTGTTATGAGAGGAGTGATTTGGTCGACACTACAGAAGGAAGTTTACGGGGAAGAGACTTTCACTGCTCCCCAGCTTGTCCTCATTTTCTAATTTCGCCTGAAAATGCGTATCAAGCTGGAGAAGGTGAAACTCCCTCCGGCAAATTTCAACGAAAAGTGGGTGAAAGTTGCGCGTTTGTGTCGAGTGAATGGAGCTAATTTTGAGTGGTACTTGGACGTGCCTTAGACAGAATATTGGGTAGTCAAACCGAACACTGACCCTTTTATTTGACCCGGTTAGGCAAGATTAGTATGTTTTGTTTTCTTCCACATTTTTAACTTAGCTAGATGTATGTAAGTTGTCATAGGTCCCTCCTTTTTCGTCCTCTCCCACCCGGTTTTTTTCCCCCGACTTTTATTTTATAATTCCCATTCCCGACCCCAATTAGGTGACTGATTTGCTGTTTTGTCAGAGATGCAGGTCTGCTTTCGTAATTTGGAAAGAGGTGTTTGAATAAAGCTTTTCATGACCTGCATCGCCTTTTTTCGACTGGCAAAACTACTTATCGGCCACATTCTTTAGTGGGAGGTTCTTATACTAACACTTAATTTTATTTTTATTTGTCATTGTATATATATATCATTTTATTCCCCCACTTCCCATTTCATGGATATATTGTCATTTTTGGGTTTTTAAGTAAGTAAATCATGGAGTAAATTTGTTTTGGTGATTGTGACTAGTTAAGTTAATAATGTTAGTTAAGTCAACATTTTCCCCACCCCCTTTTTGACCTCGTGTCACATTTTGTATTTTTACCAATAAATAGTGTAGTACATTTAGGCACGAGTGTCTCGTACGATCATTGCGTCAAAGTTAGTATTCTTTTTAAAATCTATTGTTGCCTACTATTGTTAATTATTGTTAGCGTTGTTATTGCTTTCACGTTGATTTTTATTGTTTTCCCTTTTACGACGCTTTTTTTTCTGCCACGTTTTTTTTTCTCCCTGTTTTTTTTATGCCTCTAGTTATTAACTTAGATGGCGACTAATATGTCCGACAATTCGGAATGGTGTAAACCACCAAAAGTGTCTATAAATATCAAAGAATTCGTGGAGGGGGCAAAGAAATACGAATACATGGTCACAGAACAAGGAATTAACGTGGATTTACCAAAACTTGAAGAAATAAAAAAAGGACTGTAACCATGTTTTTAGTAAACAAAAAAATTAAAAATCCATCAGGGCCTCTCCTGAATTAATATGCAAGTTATTGGCAACAGCAGGATTCAAACCTCAAAGGTTAATCAAGTGCAATGGATTTAACACATGGAACCCTTTGTTTCCTAACGAAGAGTTTTGTGCTAATCTTTCACTTACACAAATTATCACGCAGAACTATGTTTTACGCACGGAGTACATGGCGTTCTTCAATTTCCATCTTCAATGTACCTTTTTACGTAAAAGGCGAACATATTGGCGCTTTTTTCTACGATATGGCGAAATCACAGACGTCAATTTCGACGAATTTCCAGGTACATGAAATTTTGAAATACTTATCGACAAGAAAGCTTATGACAGCATCCCCTACTATTTACAAGTCGGGGAGGAAAAACAACCTATTATATTGGCCGGACGAAGACCTGTTTGTTAGTTTTGTGAGCAACTAAGTCATTTAACTTTTGATTGTCCACAGAAAAAATCCACTCAGAAAACGACGACAGATTTTGGTGAAAGGTGGGTGACTGGAGCGCGACTGTGTAGAGTGGCTGGCGCTAGATTATAGTGGTATCTGGACGTGCCTTAGGCAGACGAATATTGAGTTCAGGAAATGAACACTGCTTCAATTTTAAGTTAGATTTAGACTTATTTTAAGTTATTTTCTGTTTAATTTTCTGTTGATTTTTAAATTCAACAATTTAGCTAGTGTATGATTGATTCCATTACATGCCCCCTTTTATTTTGTCCTCATCCCACTCCCCTTTTTATTTTTCTGCCCCATGTTAATCTCCCCTTCCCTCCCCAATTAGGTGTCTGAGTGCGAGATTTGTCGGAGATGCAGGCACCCTTCGATATTTTCGAAGGAGGTGTTCAGAATAAAACGTTGGGGCCTGCATCAACCCCCCTTTTTTCGTGTTTTCGATTTCGACCGGCAAATCGGCATCTCTTTATTTCTTTTTGCATTGTATATATCATATTTTGTATATATAAATTTGTAGTCCCACCTCCCGTTGCATATTTCTTATATGGGTTTTAAGTAGGATTTCATGGTATGAATTCTTAAGTGTGTAGCGATGGATGTATAGTATGAATGTGGTATTATGGTTAATGATGGTCAGGATTTAAACTAGCTAAGTTAAGTTTTTTTAAGTTAGAGATGACCGATCCTTTCCCCTCCCCTCTTTTTGGCCTTGTGCCTCATTTTGTGTATTAGTTTATGCAAATAAATATTTAGTACATTTAGGCACTAGCACTGCCAACACTGACTTGTGTATAATTTCTCTGTTCAATGCAATTCATTATTATTATCTCTAAACCTGTTGTTCTTTTATTTCATTTTTGGTACCCCTAAACGGGTCCACAACAACTGGCGACGAGTGATTCGTAAAGGACTTCGTTGGAAACACCTTGGACCTTGCAACCTGTGGGTGATAAACCAGTATCTACAACACGGTCAACCTTCGAAAAAAAATTCTACCCGTTTGAAAAAAAACCCTGTGCTTTACAATTTTCGGGAAGATATTGGAAATATCGAATACATTCAAATTTGGGACGAGTCTGCCTTACAAGCAATAACAAGTTAAAACAATTACTGGACGGAAAAAAAAGTAAGACAGATTTTACTATTTGTGTTCTTCGCATTTCAATACGGGATTTTACCTCGTGCAACAAATGAAATTGGAATACCATGTGCTTATAAAACTGAAAGGTTTGAAAAAAAGAAACTCCATACTACAAAAACATTTTTTCGTTTCTGATATAGTCAAACGTATTTTACGAACAGACTTGTCACTGTAATTCGTATAGTCGAAAAAAAATCTGACAAGTAAAACCAAGTTACTATCTTGAATAACTAGTATATTTTTTATATAGCGGTGAAAGCCATTACTTGCTATTTTGCATTTTCAGCCTACACTGAAAGGCAAACGGACTTATTGGGGAAAAAAGAGTTCCAGATGCGAACAAAAATACAAATAATTTGTTAAATTAATTACCCAATAAGCCGGATTAATAAAATCATTTTTTTTCTCAAAGAACTTTGAAGAAAAAAAAGATTAGCAAGTGCCGGTCGAATTCGAGACCTGAATGACGCAGTGATAAGAAGGGTTGAGTTTGTTATTAAGCAGTAAGCATTTGAAAAGAAAAAATAGTGAAGGACTATTTGTGACTAATTCTTTTTCAAGAAGTATTTTTTTAGAAGTAGTGAATGACTATTTGACGTTGTTTCTAGTGCTTTTCAAGAAAGTATTTCTTTAATCATGGAAGATTTCTCGAAACAGATATTGGAGATGATTAAATTTCAATTAGAACAACAGAAGGCAAACGATGAAAAACATATTGCTCTACAGAAGGAAAACGATGAAAAACATCTTGCCCAACAGAAGGAATTTCAGTCGCAGAATTGAGTTTGTTGAAATATTTTGAGGAAAAGAATTTAGCACAAAAGCGAGAAGATAGAAAATCTTTAGACGAACAATTGATTGGGATAAAAAATTTACAATTAGAGCAACAGACTCAATCAGAGAGAAAATTTGAATAGCTGGCACAAGCAATGATAAATACGACGAATGACGACAGCGACGCGTTCAACCAAAATGCAATATGGTCAGCTATAGAAACCTTCAACTATGTGCCTGAAGAAGACCTAAACTTCGAATCATTGTACCGTCGATATCAGGATTTTTTCGACATTGATTGTAGCACATGGTCGGAAAAAAAGGTTCGTTTAGTTCTTCGTAGACTAGGAACGGCAGAGCATACAAAATTTGTCGATTATATTCTGCCGAAGAAAACGGGCGAACTATCTTTCAAGGAAACCATTAAAATGTTAATGAACTATATTGCTCCCAAACAAGTTTATTTCACAAAAGGTGGAAATGCATGAACCTAACGCGAAAAGAAAGCCAGGATTACTCAACGTTTGCTTCGATTGTCAATAAACATTGTGACGACTTTAAGTTATCATCCTTGACAGCTGACAATTTCAAAGTATTAATATTTGTTCAAGAGCTCGTCTCGCAAAACGATGCAGAGTTAAGAAGACGTGCAATAAGCAAACTAGAAACCGAGCCAAATTTAACATTGCAACAACTGGCCGAAAGCTGTCAACGACATATTTCCGAGAAAAAGGAAGCTAAAGAAATAAAGGAAGCAGCAATTTCTAATATTAAAAATGTTCGTCATTTTTCAAAAAAGTCATACTCTTCGAAGGAAAAATTCAGGAAGGATTTGCCTCAAAGGTCGGATGAAAAATTGCCAAACCACCCTTGTTGGGGTTGCGGGGACCTACATTGGTACCAGAAGTGTCCTTTGAAACGAAAAAATTGTGACAAATGCCATAAAATGGGAAACAAAGCCTCACATTGCAGAAGTAACACCAGAAAAAAAGTTACATAAAAACAACTAGATTGATGGTGGCAACCTAAACATACTAAAGTATGTTACGGTAAAAATGAACAATCAAGATGTTAAACTACAGCTTGATTCAGGGTCTGACCTATCAATTATTAATATTAATACCTGGCAAAAGATCGGCAGACCAACTATGTTACGCACAGATAAAGTGGCTCGATCGGTAACCGGAGAGAAAATAAACTTTGAAGGGGAAGTCATTTTAAAAGTGACACTAAAAAATAAGACATTAAAATTACGCATGTTCGTAATGAAAAATACAGGAAACTTGTTCGGTACAGATTGGATTCAGCAATTTCAGCTCTGGGATTCGCCGATAAGCGCCTATTGTCAACGAATAGAGAACCTTTCGGCTGAAGCAGAAAAATTGAAGAAGGATTTGAAAGAGTCATTCCCCAAGGTGTTTTCTAATGAATTAGGACGCTGTACTAAAATGAAGGCGAGTTTTGAACTAATTGAAAATAAGAATCCCGTTTTTATGAGAAAACGAAGTGTACCATTTGCCTCACTTGAAAAAATTAATGCAGAAATAAACCGGTTGATGGAAAAAGGTATTTTAAAACCAGTTGACTACTCGGAATGGGCGGCCCCAACCGTCTACGTGAAGAAAAGATCTAGAGAGATCAGAGTGTGTGCCGATTTCTCAACCGGTTTGAACGATGCGCTGAAAGATCATCACTATCCCCTGCCGACTCCAGAAGAGGTTTTCACAAAATTAAACCGTGGAAAACTGTTCTCAAAAATTGACTTGAGTGAAGCTTTTCTGCAAATACTTGTAAAGGAGGATAGCTCTAAGCTTCTCTGTATTTCGACACACAGGAGACTACTAAAGTTCAATCGTCTCCCTTTTGGAATTAAAGTGGCCCCGTCGATTTTTCAGCAGGTAATCGACACTATGTTGAGCGGGCTCGATTTTTCGATCGGCTACCTTGACGATATCTTAATGAAAAGTACGAACGTCGGGGAGCACCGTGAGCACGTAAACAAAGTATTCGAAAGGATAAGCGATTTAGGTTTTACACTCAAGGAGTCAAAGTGTGAATTCTTTCTAGAAGAGATCAAATACTTGGGACATGTCATTGATAAGAATGAAAAACGTTCCGACCCAGAAAGATCTATAGCCATCAAGAATATGCCCGAACCGAACAACGTTACCCAACTACAAAGCTTCCTGAGTCTCGCAAACTATTACGAAAAATTCATTCCCAGTAAGCACAAATGGCGAGCCCCCTTAAATGAGTTACTTAAGAAAGATAGTAAATGAGAATGGTCCGCCGACTGCCAATCTGCATTCGATAACCTAAAAACGAAGTTAACTTCAGAATTATTTCTTACCCATTTTAATCCAGAGCTAAAAACTATTGTTGTAAGTGACGCCAGCTCCTACGGCGTTGGGGCGTGCATTTTGCATAAAATGCCGGATAGCTCGATGAAACCCATCGCGCACGCTTCAAAGACTTTACTTCCTGCAGAGAAAAATTACACGCAGATTGAAAAAGAAGCGTTGGGTATTGTGTTCGCAATGACCAAATTTCACAGGTATCTACACGGCCGTTATGTTATCCTACAAACAGACCCTAAGCCACTTATCACATCTTTGGATAAAAAAAGGCTTGCCAACTTACACAGCAAACCGCCTACAGAGATGGGGTACAATTCTGTTAAATTATGACTTTGAGATGGAATTTTTACCGTCAAAAAGACTAGGACACGCAGATGGTTTATTGCGGCTAATCCCAAAGTATACGGAACCGCTCGAGGATACAGTTATAGCATCCCTTCGGTCTGAATATGACTATAGTAAAGTACTGTGGAACACAATAAAAGAGCTGCCACTCACACTTGGTGATATACAAAAAGAGGCAAGATAAGATAATTGTATTATCGAAATTAAAAATAAATTACAAACAGACGATGAGCAAACGGCAGAAGCTTTTTCAGTCTGTTGCGACACATTATTATACCGGGAGCGAGTAGTAATCCCAGCTACGCTAAAAAAATCCTGAAGGATTTCCATAAGGGGCATCCCGGAGCGACACCCATGAAGAGCCTAATGATATCTTATGTGTATTGGAAAAACATGGACAGGGACATAGAGACGAAGGTGAAGGCCTGTGCGAAAGCACCACCTATTCAGTACTGTCCATGGCCAAAGGCAGAGCAACCATGGTCCCGGATTCACATAGATTTCGCGGGGCCAGTGGAAGGCTTCGACTATTTAATTATAGTCGACAGCTACTCAAAATGGCCAGAAGTTGTTAAATGTAAAAACCCAACAACGGATGTCATGATATGCGCGTTGCATGAACTGTTTGCCCGATTCGGAGTGGTGGACATTGTTGTATCGGACAACGGTACACGATTTACTTCATGAGAGTTCAAAGAATTTCGTGAAGACTTTCAAATTAAACATATCACCACTCCGACTTACCATCCGAGGTCAAACGGACAAGCAAAAAAATTCGTTGATACCTTGAAGAGAACGTTGAAAACATCGACGGGCACGCCGAGAGAAAAGGCACTCCAGCAGTTCCTTCAAGTGTATAGAATTACACCCAACGAGAACACACCAGCCCAGGTACCACCGGCGGAAGTAATGTTTGGAAGAAAAATAGAGTCGGTATTCGACAAACTTTTACCAAAACAGGTGAAACCGACCAACATTACGGCACCAAAGGAGAGGTACGAGGATGGAGAGAAGGTGTTCTTCCAGGAACACGATGGAAACAAAACCGTGTGGGAAGTGGGAAAGGTACAAAAAAGATTGGGGCGGATGGTGTACATTGTAGAGGGTCCTAGAGGCACATGTAAAAAACACAGTAACCAAATGCGTCGTCGCATGTCGGACGACCCAGGGGAAGGCCCATCGGATCAGAGTGAGACCATCATGGAAGATCTATACGACGCATTTGAGCTGCCAACACCAAAAACGCATCCGGAACAGAGACGTTCATCAAGAAAACGTAAATTTACCGGGAGTTTTGAGGTGAATCCTAGGAAAAAGATATACCTTGAGATTCCGTGGGAATGAGTTTCGGAAGGGGAGTGTTGTGGGTGAACCTACCTATCCTTTAGTAATAACTAAATGGTAGCAACCTGCTACCATAAATACCGGCTTTTGCCGGGAGAACATTTGTAGTACATTTAGGCACTAGCACTGCCAACACTGACTTGTGTATAATTTCTCTGTTCAATACAATTCATTATTATTATCTCTAAACCTGTTGTTCTTTTATTTCATTGTTGGTACCCCTAAACGGGTCCACAACAATTATATAGGACACGTATTGAATGCAACAAAGACAAAAAGACAAATTATTATGAAATGTTTCATGAGATTTTGTGAGACATTTGTATATACTTTAAAATGATTTTATAAACAAGAATGAAGATGCGCCCATCCAGCCGTCGTATTTATCTATCTAAAAAGGTATTGTTAAATATCGGTGGGTATGTTTGCTAGTATTAGTTAATATATATTTGCTCTGGTAAATCTAGCGTTAAGCTGTAAACAGTAATTGTTTCAGACAATGGGTCACGAAGTAGTCAAGTGATTGACCCTGCAAAATTGTAGGAGTCGGAAGCCGATGAAGCGAGCGGATATGACGCCATCTATTCGATATTTCTGAGAGAATATATTGGGTTTGCAACTAAATTTTTTTGTGCTTTAATTCACGCCAAACAAAGCACATTACCCCTGATACATAAGGGGCTTGTGTGAATTTGAAGCCATATCTATAGGTGACATCCTAAGTGTGGAGTTGTGCAGCGAGATATTTGTTCACATTACATTTAAATTTCTGCATATTGGTAAGTTTCAGACGTTTTTTTTAAATTAAAATTTACCTTTAAAAAATTTAATAAAAACTAGCGGGACCCGTGTCCCGGCGTTACCTAGTAAATTATTATTTAATCAATAAATTCCGCGCCGAAACATTAAACTACAGGGGTGATTCTATAATTTGTTAAATGAATAGTGAAAAATACAAAAATATTATTAGGAAGCAAAGTACGGGCATTGTTAATATGTATATATTCTGGAATACTTCCTGAGTAAATTAATTTAAAAAAACAGCAACATGTTACATTAAAGGCATTCTACCCATCCTCCTTTCCCTGCATACACCCCCATACACAAACATTCCAACTTACTTTTTCCCCTTCAATCTTGACCGCAGCCATCTGGTCAAACACCTCCCTCCCCCCTCTTCCTCCACTCCCTCTCTGCCATCCACTTTACCCCTGCTCATCCCCCACCTCTTTCTCTTACCACCAGCCACAGTAGTCCTTGCTCACCCCATCCTTCCATTTTTTCCCCACTCATTTTCTTAACATTCATTTTTATTCTCCAACAAGTACGGACGTCCACCCAGTAGTGGCCATTATTTCATTTTATTTTTTCCTCCCAATATGTCTACCCTACATGTATCTGTACTTGCATGACATTTTTTCTCTATATTATCATCCTGATGAAGTCTTATAAATAAAGACGAAACGTTGATGTACACATAAAAAACATCCATTTTTTGGTTTTCCTTTTTCATTTTCCCATATATATATATATATATATATATATATATATATATATATATATATATATATATATATATATATATATATATTACGGAAAATCAAACGAACCTTTTATTTAATCCACGTGGGTATTCTTAATTAACAATCAGTTCTAAGTGAAAGTCCTTATTTACTTGCACCCCCACGAGGTCAGAGTTAGACATGAGGTCGTTGCTTTTTAGCGTGGGTAAAATCCAACTCCCCAATAATGGGGAACTCTGGATGAGGACCAAAAAAATGACTCTCCTCATCTTGCTCGTAGGTGGTCGTGGGAGTGTAGTATCTGTTAAGTTGTCATCCTTTCAAGCATTGCCTCTCCCTTTTGGACATTAGTGCCTGAACATTTTTTCTTCGCTGAACAAAAATAAAACAAACGAAAGATACTTTCTTTTTATTTTATAACTTTTAAAACAAGAAAAATACTAAATAATTTAAGAAAGTTATTTTAATAAACAATCGATCAATAGTATCAAACTAAAATTAAGAACAAATAAAAATGTGGGATTAATAATTCGTTCGATTGTACACATATTTATTATTGGACTTACCTTTCAATGAAATGAAGTTCTAAATTATATTTCAATGAAATGAAGTTCTAAATTATATTTCAATGAAATGAAGTTCTAAATCATATTTCAATGAAATGAAGTTTTAAATTATATTTAAATGAAATGAATTTCTAAATTATATTTCAATGAAATGAAGTTCTAAATAACTATATTATGCCATGAAAATCGGATATTAATTCAATGTTTTAATCGCTGGCGGTAATTTGTATTTTTATCTCGAAGTTAGTAATCATTTTACGGTAAATTTATGTGACTGAGTAAAATATATAATAATGATTTAATTTAGTTAAAAGAAATATCAGAGTTTCAATTAAAAAAATTCATAAAATAACCCATTTCAGTGTGAGTAATTTAGGTGATTACAATAGGATTTTATTTTAAAGAAGTATTTATTATTTTAAATCAAACAAACTATATTTCTCTACGTTTTTGATGACAAGGCTACTCTCTCTTTAGGTTTAAATAGGAGCTAACATGATTAAATCCTATTTCAATCACCTGAATTACTGACAGTGAACTGGATTCAGTATGAAGAATTTTTATTTTGTTTGGAGAGCGAAAATTCTTTGTTTGTTTGAAAATACGTTAGAGTTTATAATGAAAATATTGTTTTGATAACGTAGCCAATACATAATATTCACGAAGAAATTGTTTTCATTCCACTTGAGAAGAAATTCTTCTATACTGAGGCAATTAAAAAAAATTTGTTTGAAAAACAGCATTTAACACAAGTGATATCGGAAAACAATGTTTATGTTCGTTGTTAATCATGTTTCCTTGCGTGTTTGAAAATATTTTAAAATATTTTCTAATGAAAATACTGTTTGAATAATAGATAATATTCCCGAAGAAATTGGATTTTATTCTGCGTAGGAAGAACTCTTTCTAGACTAAGGCAATTTTCATTTTGGTTTAGGAACGGAATTTTCCACTAATAATAGTGAAAATAGTTGTTAAATAGTTTAGATTTGTAAATAGTCTAATAGTCTAATAGTTTTTTTTTCATAAGTAGAAAGTAAGTAAAAGAAATCAATGGTTTTTGTGTGTGTGAAAATACATGTTAAATATTTTATATCGAAAATATTGTTCTAATAACGTATCCAATACAGAATATTCTCGAAGAAATGGGCTTTATTTCCGCCTAACAAGAAGCCCTTGTAGACTGGAGTAAGTTCGAACGTCAAAAACCTAATTACAATATTAAGACAATATTAAGAAAGGACAAAATGGAATTATTTAGATGATTTAACCAAAATTCCCTTCTGTTTAAAAAGGACCCAGTGTTTCAGATAGCCGTAAGAGTAGATAAATAGTAACGAGTAAAAATGTCATCCACCTTCTCTTTGAAAGAGTTATTTGGGAGAATCCGGTAACCCTCAGAAAATATAATGAATTTAAAAAAAAAACGAAATGAACATATAATTTCTGGAAACACGCATGATAGCTTAGCCTAATTGGATGCGGAACAGATTAGCATGTGGAAGTTTTGGTTATGATTCTATTATGTTTTATAATCTGGACCGTAAAAATCGACTTTACTTTATTATATAGATAACAATTAATTCATCAATAATGTATTCTTCTTTGTTGTTTAGAACTTTTTCCCAAGTTTCAACCTCTCGTTCGTAGAAATCAAAAAGCAAAATATAAAAACAAAAAAGAGTTGTCGAAAATCTTCATTTAATGATCTGAAAATTAACAGAAATTAACTTAAATCAACTCGAAAAAAGTAAATTCCAAAATGATTCCAAATTAGAATTCTTGAAAAAAATTGATTCCAAAATTTAAACGAAACCATAGTTTTCAAAATAAAAAAATTAAAAAACGGCAAGAACTTAGTTGCAAACTTAATAGATCAATCTTCGTGGAAGCCTCAATCAAAAAAAGAGATGCATTGAAAATAGTCTGGCAATTGAATAATGATTAAGCCGTGCGCTCAAAAAGTAATTGACCCCCTCTCTCTCTCTCTCTCTCTCTCTCTCTTATACACACACTCTCCTTCTACTCTCTCTCTCCCCCTTTCTCTCCCTCTCTCTCTCTCTCTCTCTCTGTCACACACACACTTACCTTTTCTTTGACCTTGTAGTTTACTGGACACAATGGCAAATCAATTATTCATTTTCTAAGATGGTGTTTTCAATTAATTAATCAATCAAATAAGTAATGTAATGAGCATGACGGATGGCTTTTAATTGCAAGTAACGAAATGAATTATCAGTCCTTGAAGGAATAACACACGCGCATGAATGATGATGCCAGCCAGAAGACAACATTATTTTGAGGTGATTGCTGTATTAATGATTAAATGACTTTCCAAAGTAACTGATTACATAATTTTAACTTGGTGACGACCACCGGGCTATGTAACAATATCTCATCTTCTTTGAATTTTTACGTCCGGTCTTCTTCGGGTGTCTTGTGTCATGGAAATGTAAACTCTTTATTGGAGGTACACTGTTGGCATTTCGTTTTTCACAACTTGTTAATTTGTTCAGTAAACTTCTTAAATCGTCTAGCTGCTTTTTCTCAGGATTGAACACAAAGCCACTAAATGACCTGTAAACTTTAACCAACGGCTTAGTCGTTTCGGCCATATGTTCCTGGTGCAATTATGAACAATCTTAATCCCAAAATTATCCCAACAAACTATTATGCCAAATTTCATGTACCTTTCCAGACCATGTTACACTTTTTCAACAAATTTCTGAAATCGTCATAGCGGATTTATCAATTTAAACCTTACCCGGCACCGGGCAAGGATCAAAGTATAGTATTTTTCTGTCCTCACCGAAAGAAGAACTCATCTTAGACGGAGTCAATTTTTATCTTTGTTCCTAATGCAAAGTGCCCCTTATCTCACCAAATTAAAAACAGACCTTGTGTCTTACTTTGTTCTCATTGGGAGGCAAATAAATCGAGACAATTATTCAGGCTTCGGGCAAGGATGAAAGTGTTCGGTATGAGTGTATTATAGCTGGGCTGTTCTTCGTAAGCAGAACCAGCTGGTCATATTGCTGTCAGGGTTATGTGGCAGTCAAAGTTTTCATCTTATGTTCTCTTTGTCGTTGTCTTCTATTTCTCAATAAGAGCTTCCACGGGCGTCATTAATAAACATCGACAAATGAAGTTGGGTTTTATTCTTTTACTCTTTAGGGTTTATACTTTCTTCCTCGCATGCATGTATACGCATAAAATACCCAACCCTCTCTTCCACGGGGGAAGCAGCAGTTATCCAAAAGCCCGACGCCTTCTTTAGCGGTTCTACCAAAAAAGAAAGATCCTACCGCTCATTCACCACGTAATACTGACCTCTTGCTGTATGCATGACGTCACTGCCGGGACACGTAACATTACTCGAGTTCTAATTAGAAAATTCCATTCTAGTTAAATTTTTACTTTACGTGGATATTTGCCATACTAATCCTATTTTTATACATCCTTTTTTTATCTTGCTACATGAAAAGATTATCCTTCCAGACATTAGCTCCTCCTTTCGAAAGAGGTGGGAGTTTGTTGACGGTCGCCTCATTTGGGAGGACATGCTGACGATGTATTTTTCCTCATTCTGTGCCTCTTTTTTTAGGAGCTGAATTTTCCCGACATTAAAAATGGCCTTTTTTTGTATAATTTCGCACTCGTGGGGTGAAGTAAATAAGTAAACAGAGCCAATTTACAGGAAAGTCAAACAGCAGTGCTGCAGGAGATGCTATAGCGCCAGTTGCATCTTATATGCTCTCGACGACTAGGACCTGTCGAAATGGCCAACAATTTCGATAGGACTGGGAATAAGTTGGACGATAAACAAAACGGCGCATGTGCATCTGATGAGATTCATGATGTGTGTCCAAAGTGTTCGGACGCGGCGTCAAGACGAAAGAAGACAATGAGAGAGAAAGAGATAAAGAGAAAGAGTGAGTGAAAGACGATGAGAGAGTTTTTTTTTATTGTTTTTAACTTAAGGGTAAATAAATAATCGTTGAATAACGATGATGTTTAACGGATACTATATAAGTAAGAAAATATTTTCTCGCCCTTCTCTGTTTCTTATTTTTTTCTGTCTGCCTGATGTTTTATATATCCTTTATATTCATAACTTTGTATTTCTGCCCCCATGATCTTAGTTCGTCTCCGTTTCTCCCTCTCTCTCTATCTTACTCCCTCTCTCTTATATATATATATATATATATATATATATATATATATATATATATTTGTTATTGTTTATTATCTATGTACGTATACGTTTCGTCCTTAATAATCGGGGCTCATCAGAATAGAGATATGACTATTCACTACCGGTCATGCGATTCGAAACCCCGGATTACGAGTATTTTGCAATACAAATCCGACGCATTAACCACACGGCCAATTTTGAACAGCGAATAAACGGTGATAATTTTAACACTTTATACGGCAGCTTAACGTCTAGAGCGTTCGACTTTTTTTAATGAAAGGAACGATGCAATTAAAGCTAGTGACGTCATGCTGTGTTAATACTACACTTACAGTGCTTTACTAGACGCGTTTTTCTAGGAGCTACAATATATATATATATATATATATATATATATATATATATATATATATATATATATATATATATATATATATATATATATATACGTTTGTTCAGAAAAAAATAATTTGAACATTGTTCCAAGAATTCAAAACCAACTACGCTTCAGCGTACGATCGTTTCGAAGACTTTTTTGGAAATATTTTATTGTTCATTATTTATGATGATAATCCCAAAATGTGCTTTGTCAGCGCCTTTTATAACATTACATATAGAAGTCTTTAAAAAAAAACCCATCAAATTTCAGTACCAAAATTTAACACGAGTGCAATGATTTTCGAAGCAGAAAAAGGATAGTGAATTGATTAATTAATTAAAAACATTTAAAACATTCAGAGCATTGATCATAGGATTAATCGAAGGGGGGGGGGGGTTACATAGGATAAAAAATACATGAGTGAAAAATACATTAATGAAATAATTAAAATTAGATGAAAACAATGGTAGCGAACCATACATTTTTTTTGTAATAACAAAAATGTTAGAATAGTATGAAATGAAATAATATAATAAAGTGAAGATAAATAATGAAAGAAAGTAAAATTGAGAAATAGGATAATCAAACAATAATGACTGATAGATAAAAAACAATATGAATAGATTGAAATAATATGAATAGATGGGGAAAAAATTAAATAAAAAGGTTTGTTAAAAATTAATAAAGAAGGAAAATAAAATAGAAAAATAAAATAGAAAAATAAATAAAATAAGAGTTAATATGTTTTATGTTTGTATATAAAAGGTCGAGTATTTTTTAGATTAGTAGAAATTAAAATAATTAGAAGACAAAAAGTCTATGAGGGAGTAGATCTGAATACACCTAGAAGTAACGGGATAATTCGAGAATATAAATCTATTCTTAAGATGAGCACGTATCATAATTAGTCATTTTTAAAAAACATAGTTCACCCCAAACAAGGCAGATCGCCACTGTAGACGTAAGGGGCTACTGAGGAAAAAGGTGCAGCGAGATGTCTGTTTACACTAGTTTAAAATTTCTGCATGTCATTACCGTCGGGAAAACAGAGAGCAGGGAGGGAGTTCCAGAGTCCAGCAGCACAAGGAAAGAAGTTTTTGGAGTAGTAAGCTCTTCGGCATCTGGGGACCTCCACAGTGAATGGATGGGATTTGGCAGATTGTCTGGTTGGTCTAGTGAATTTGCGTCGTGGGGGCACCAGAGCAGCAAGTTCATCAGAGTACAATCCATTGAAGTACTTGTAAAACAGGCACAAGGAAGCAACATTAAGCTAGAAACAACTTTGGTGGCTGGCCGAACTTATTTACGTATATATTAGGTGGGTGCAAAAATAATGGCGTTTTCTCACATATGTTATATTTATATATGTTTTCTGAATTAATTTATTGATAAATATAGCGTTGTTATAGGTGATTTTAAAGTGCGTTTTTCCACCTATCGAATCCTTTTATTCGTTTCCATTTTTAATCTCTTCATTTATTGTTTTTACAGACTTTTCGACAGCATGGGCAAAATTGAAATCCGCACGATATTCTTGTTCCAGTTCAAACTAGGCCGAAAAGCTGCCGAGACAGCTCGTGACATCAATGATGCGTTTGGCCCAGGAACCACTAATGAACGTACGGCACAAAGGTAGTCCAAGAAATTTAACACTGGTAACGAGAGCCTCGAAGATGAAAATTGTTAAGGCCGGCCGACTGCGGTTGATCTGAAAGCCTTAATTGAAGCCGATCCTCGCAAAACCACACGAGAGTTGCTGATGAACTCGAGGTTGAGCACTCAACAGTCGTTCGCCATTTTAACAAAATAAGAAAAGTAAAAAAAGCTGGATAAATGGGTGCCGCACGAATTGAACGATAATAAAAAAAATCGTCGTTTCGAGGTGTCTTCTACGCTCTTGCTGCGCAACAGAAACTTCCTATTTCTCCAGCGAATTGTGACGTGTGATGAGAAGTGGATCCTCTATGACAATCGGCGACGTTTGGCACAGTGATTGTATGCCGGTGAAGCTCCAAAACACTTCCCGAAGCCGAAATTGCAACAAAAAAGATTATGGTGACTGTTTGGTGGTCTGCGACCGGTCTCATACATCACAGCTTCTTGAATCTGGGCGAAACGATTACGGCGAAGTACTGCCAACAAATTGACGAAATGCACCAGAAAATTCAACGTATGCGCCCGAGATTAGTCAATATGCAGGGACCAATTCTCCTCCATGACAACGCTCGCCCGCATGTTGCACAACTGACCCTGCAGAAGCTGAACGAATTGGGCTACGAGACTCTGTCTCATCCGCCATATTCACCGGACCTCTCGCCCACCGATTATCACTTTTTCAAGCATCTCGACAACTTCCTGCGCGAGAAATGGTTCAAAAGTCGAGATGATGCTGAATCGGCCTTCAATGACTTCATCGCTTCCAGAACTCCGGATTTTTATTATAATGGAATAAGTAAACTTATTTCCCGTTGACAAAAATGTGTTGATTCTAATGGTTTTTATTTTGATTAATAAAGTTTGGTATAAACGAAGTTATGGTCTTTTGAAGTTGAACGTCAAAAAAGCCATTAGAATACCGGAGGCGAATAAGGAGTTTCACAAATTTTAATTTAAAGAATTAGGGATATTCTGTCGAATCTCTAGGATAAAAATAGAGTATAAAAGAAAATCATATTAGAAACAATTAAGTGAAATATACTATAATTATATGTAAAAATAAACATAAAAATAAGAATATATATAAAGTTATTCAATTAAAATAATAAGAAACATTATTATAAAAATATTATTATAAAAGAAGATTAAAATAAGGATTTCTAAGAAAATAAGGATTAGAGATTAAGGAAATTACATAATAATAGTAATAATAATTGAAAAAACATTGATATAGAATGATAGTAAAGAATGATAGTAATAATGAGAATAGTTATTAGATAAAAGATAAAATAGTAATATTAACAATAAAAATAATAAAAATAATAAAAATAAATAATAAAAACATAAAAGGTCTCATTATCAACAACAATAATAATAATAATAATAATAATAATAATAGTAGTAGTAGTAGTAGTAGTAGTAGTAGTAGTAGTAGTAGTAGTAAAATACCTGCCGACTCGGTATTTAGAAAGTTAACTTCCTTCTTAATTATTAGCTAATTCGCTGTGGCCGACGGGGGAACGCTCTTGACTATGAATCAGTGGCGATTTGTGATCGGAGTTCGAGCTCGCTGACCGTAGAGAAGTAACTTCCTGCACTGAAGATTGAGTTAGCAGGAAACATCGATGTCTGTAGGTAATAAATAATTAGAGTTGAATTCACAAGTTGAAGGCTGAGAAGAAAGTGACATGTTTTAACACTTTACCCACGGATTTAAGCCGAGTGACTGTTTCGTTGTCTAAAAAACGGCTGTTACTGATTGCAAAATTTGATGATCTGAAATTTCTCATGTTTACTTTTTTAGATAAATTGTTCTAATGGGTACTGAAACGTAATTGTACTTATGTAAGCCATTTTAAATGTTTATATAATGTCTATCTATCTATCTATCTATCTATCTATTTATTTACCTATATTTCTCTTTTTCCCATATATATATATATATATATATATATATATATATATATATATATATATATATATATATATACCATCAAACAACGTAATGGTTTCTATAATTTATCTCCGGTAATCCGAAATCCATGATGTCCGAACAAAAGTTAAAGTCAGATCCAGGCTAGCCACCCTATACTACATTTCTCTACATACATCTCGCACAATGTCTATATAAATCATATGTTTTCAGTAAATTCATATATTATGCTGTCTGTTTTGCTCGCACATGTGTACGTACATTTGTTTTTTTTCTAATTTCTTATATTTAATTTTTGCTGAGGATGTGGCATTCTACCGGATGTCAGACATTCACCCGCTATTTCAGGCACTCCAGCTGAGAGATTTTTTAAGATTCTAACCGTCCCTTTAAGTGCAATTCTTTGCATCTCTCTTGCACTTGGTTCACCGGGTATATTTGCCAGGTAGTTTTTGAAATTCTTTTTCATTAGTCCGGTTGCTTCTATAATTACTGGGATGATGGAGATCTTCCTAAGATTCCAGTTCCTTTTTTATGTCGTACATAAGAGCTTGGTATTTCGTCATCTTTTCCCTTTCTCCCCTGTTTAAGCCAGCATCATTAGGGCCACTGACTTCAGCTAGAGTTGCTACTTTCTCCTTTTTATCTCATATCACTATGCCAGGTTTGACAGCTCTGTTTTTTTAGATATGTAGGGGTTGCATAGTCATAGTGGATGGTGTATAACTTATTTCCAACCGTTCTTTCTGGTATATGCTCCTATGACTTGCTGCTACAGTGGATATTTAACTTTTTACATATAGTCCAGTGAAGATATTTGCACACTCCGTTGTGTGGCATTGTATAGTAGCCATCTCCCAGCAGAACCTTACAACTGGATGTCAGGTGGCTCACTCTATCCACTTCTGTGTGGCAGAACCTGCACTTATTATTGTTGCTGAGACCATTCATCTTTTTAAAGGCATTGGTCATTAAGCCTTGATCTTAGGAAGCCATTATCATTCTCTCCTGATCATAGTGGAGCGATCCATTATTCAGCTAGTCTAAATAGCCTTCCTTATCTATATATCCCTGGGATAGTTCATCTAGGAAATATTTAGCAAGTTGTTGGTTGGCCCATTCCTCAAGTTTTCTGAAATGGAAGGTCTTGGTGTATTTTTGGCGGCTCTTCCGGGTTATTTCCGTGACAGACTTGTTTGTCCATTTCTGCCTCATTTGTAAGACAGTCCCGTCTAAAATGTTTGGCCAGTTTTGTGATAGAGGTTGTTCTGCTCGCTCTGATTTCTTGGTGTTGGCGTACCATCATAAGGTTTGGGTTCTGAGAGCTCATCAGATATTGGCCAGTGCTCACAATAGTGGCTCGATTATATATATATATATATATATATATATGCACTCACATGTATGGGCAAATAAGTAAATAATAATAAATACACTATCACTCAAATATTTTTGATAAATATAATTAAATATATCCTTTCTCTTTTCTCTCTTAACACCTCACGGTGCTATTTCTCCTACTGTATTATCAAGTAATTGTGTTGTTTCACACATTATGTATAGGTATATACCTATATGCATGTTATATATATACACACATATATGCATATTGTGTATGCATATGCTCATACGCTTACAAATAATTGAATAATTAATGAACAAATAATTAAATAAATTAGAAATAAATAAATACATTCCGACATAAATAAATAAACTAATCGATAATATTTCCCATCTCTCTTTTTTGTCGTTTAATGCCTTACTCTCCATCCACCAGACAATTAAGACTAATCTTTGAATATCAACAAAGCCACACTTTTGGTTTAAAACTTTTCACGCGAATACAATATTTTCCTTTTCCTCCTTTCTTTCTTTCCTTTGTGGTTTCATAACGTGACAAAGATCTTTTTACATGTGTATGCTTATTTATCTGGTGTATCAATGTGAATATGCGTTTGTGCTCACACATAGGTATATGGATGTCAAATATGGACACATTCCACATCCTAACTCGGGTTTCGCCCTCTCGCCATCACCCCAACATTCTCCTGACATGACCTTTTGGCCTCGCGGTTTGTTTCTTTCAAGGCTAAATTAATAATAAATTGCTTCAACTAGCATATCGCTCCCCCCCCCATAACGACCCTATACTCTGACTGCTACTACAACCGCCATCCACGTGCTTTCTAACATTTGATTTCGTTGCTCAAACACTGGCAGCAGCTCTGAGCCTGCTGGCAAAACAAATGTATATTTGTATGATTTTTTCTTCAAACAAACATACTGAGGAAGTCTTACAAAAAAGACGAAACGTTGATGAATACATAAGTAATATTTTTTTGATTTTCCTTTTTCATTTTCCATATATATATATATATATATATATATATATATATATATATATATATATATATATATATAGTCTCGGAAGTTTCTCAACCATTAACACTATATAAAAAAAACTTTAAAAAAAACAACTTTTTAGTCCCAAGTCATTCAGTCGAAAATCACCCATGTAAGTCAATTTATGTTTTACAGTTATTACATTAGTTTGCTTCTAATTTAAAAACAAGACAATATTTAATTTCATGGCTTCCGAGCAGAGTTGATCAGACCCCACTTCCCTTAAAAGACAAAAACATAAACGTTCCGTATACTAAATCTAATTTTTGTTCCATATAAATGTTTTGCTAACTTATATTAGTTATTAAAAAAATTTTTTTTAAAGTCTTCCTTACCTGTGTTGTTCGTCTGTCTAATAAAATTCATCCATTACTTACAACAATGTTGCTGCATTTTAAAGTGTTTGGACGAATTCATTACACTGTTATTTTAGGTTATTAATGTATTCTTATTTTTTGTTTTATATTATAAATATAAAAAAATCAACATATCAATATATATATATATATATATATATATATATATATATATATATATATTTAGTCCCTCCTCCTCCCCTCTTCCTCCTTTGTTGTCCCTCTCCCCGTTGTCATCAATCTCAGATAAATACTAATCTTCCTTGTCCACTCACAGCGTTTCCAATCTGCGTTCACAAGCCAACTGCCGATGTTTTTCTCTCACTCACAGCGTTTCCAATTGGTGTTCATAAGCTAACTGTCGATTTTTTCTCTCTTTCTTCTTCTTCTTCTTCTTCTTCTTCTTCTTCTTCTTCTTCTTCTTCTTCTTCTTCTTCCTTGCCCCCTCACTTTTGATTTGTTCTATCAATTTATTTTGATTAATTTGATAAGACTTAAAAGCATCAGAATTGCCTTATTTAATTGTCTAAATATTTTATTTTGATCGCCACCTTGTTTAATCATTCTTATTATTAGGTCAGAAATTGGGGGCATGAAATCTACTAATTTTAAGGTAACACGAGCAATCCTCAGAAATTCGGACATAATACTCCCGTAAACTATATACACAGGGCAGGTACTATTTTTATATGGCATCCGCACGATACGAAAAGGGAATGAATTTCTTTTATCAAACAGTTTATAGATAAATATTTTATCTTCAATTCTTTATCCAAATCAAGAAAAGTAGCTTGTGTTCCCTTATGTTCACAGTTTAATTTTAACACTTTAGGATATATTAAATGTTTAGTATTTGCAAACTCTTCGCTATCATTAATGCAAACAAGGTCGTCAATATTATCGCCTACATCCATGATAACTATACGCTCTAGATATATCATTTTTTATTAATGATGACATATACATATATTCAAGTCTATGTAAATATAGATTTGCCCAAAATGGAGACGGATCCAAACCCATTGGAATACTTATTGTTCGGAGTAGTAATTTATTTCCTATTTGAAAGTAACTCTCTTTTATAAGGTAACTTATAAGCATTGTCAGACCAGTTTTGCACACATTCGTCTTACCATGTTTAGTTTTACACCAAAAGGCTTTAGATTTTGCAAAGTCTATGTATTTACTTTTTCCTCCTGCAAAAGCTACATCTATAGTATTACCTAATTTTTTATGAAGTTCTTTATGTGGTATTTTTGTATATAATGTACTAAAATCATATGTCGAGATTGATTTAGCCTGTTTACGAGAATTAATACGATCTAATTTTTCTTTTGCTAGATCTGAATTATTTACCACCCAAAATAGGTTTATATTACTATAGAATTTACTTTTTTATGGAAATTATTTATTTGGTTTATAATTAATTTAAAGACTTTAGATACAGCCTTACTTAAAGGTTTAGTGATGCACATTTTTTAGGCAATAATAAAACGGGCGCCAACTGGTGTTTTATGCATTTTAGGTATCCAATACATACATGGAAGTTTTTTGTACTGTTCTTCTAATTTTAATCCTAATTTTTCACAAATAACAGTATTGTTTATAATTATATGATCGCTTTTACTATTACTTAATTTATAAGTATCTGAAGCTTCACCTATTATTCCTACTTCTAGCAATAAGCGTTGTATATAATACTTTTTACAGATAAAAGCTATATTATTTGTCGCCCTATCAATAGGAACTATTACAAACCTATTTTGAAGCATTTCAAGCTCCGTAGTTATTTGTGGATTTCTAAGGAGGGGGTTCGTTTTTTTAGAGTGTTTAAATTCTTTTAAACGTTCTACTTTTTTATTTACGAATCTAAGTATATTATTTTTCCATGCGTCAAATGTAGAGTGTAATAGTTTATGTTTTTTTGCCACGGAACGAGTGCAATTATCTAACGCTTTCTGTATTTCCTTAACACATTTCGCATAATTTAAACATTTAGGTTCTCTATAGTTTTGGCCTTTACTTAGGAGTTTTCTTAATTTAGAATTTTTAACTATCGCTAGATTACCGGTAATTATATGCCCTATGTCAGTATTACATAAAGGGGAGGATTAACATTCACATGATGGTATATACATTTTATCATTATCATTAATATTTAAATTCTCTACAGTTTCTTTATAGTTAAAAACCTTATTCCGTATAGTTAGCCCTAGTTTATATGTTACTATTGGTTTCTGTTCCTCTTTTTTAATTTCATTGGGCAGTGACTGAATGATTTCTGGATTATTAAATATTTTAGGCAGATTTATATCATCAAATCCTTTATTTTCATATAGGACTACACAAACATTTCGAAGTTTATTTTTTATACCCTCAGCAGGTGGCTTGTATAATTTTGTATCGATTATATCCATGATATACTCATACTATTGAGGAAGTTCTTCTATCCTATATATCATATCCGGGTTTAATAATATCTTAGATGCTATGTCTTTTAATACCTTTTTCTTTGTTTTATTAAGAAGTTTTCTAATGTAATTAAAAGACTCGGAAATATTAGTCATGATAATCTCTTTAGTTTTAAAAAAAATTCCTCGCATGAAACGGCAGATTCTCTATTGTTTCTATTTACATGTGTTCTATCTCTAGTACCGTAGCGAGGGAAAGCTGGATACAATCGCCCTACATTTTCTAATTCTATTTTTATTTTTACATTTAGACCATATGGATAAATTACTCGCATTTTCTTAATTATTTCATCTTCTATATTTAGACGCATTTTAAGTGTATTATTATCTACCTTACCAAAACTATCATATCCATTATCTTTAAATTTTTCAATAATCTGTATTGAAAAAGACGATTTTCTACAGGTTTTTCTTTAAAGTGGTTTACAACATGGACACAGCCTTTATTTCTAGTTCTATGTAAATGCATCCGTCTATTCAAAGGAAGTACGGTTTCGCCTACATATTGTAAATTACAATTTTTACATGATAATAAGTAAACTAAATTTTGTGACCTACACGACAAATCTTCCCCCGAATGATTTAGGACCGGATAGATTCTTTTAGTTACATTAGATTGATATTCTTTAGATGTTATTAGAATATCACAAGTTTTACATAACGAAGCTCCACAGGGCGCAATGTTAAAATTATTATCGGTCGGACAAGTCCCATTTGCCATTTCGAAAGAAGGAGCTCCTACTTAAGTGTCTCTAATGACAACAGCTTTACCCTGT
Source organism: Sepiola atlantica (assembly GCA_963556195.1). Classification (NCBI taxonomy): domain Eukaryota; kingdom Metazoa; phylum Mollusca; class Cephalopoda; order Sepiida; family Sepiolidae; genus Sepiola; species Sepiola atlantica. The sequence goes on along the minus strand of OY744537.1, from coordinate 59,848,453 downwards.
CGAAATCTGCCCGACCTCCTTGGGGATTAGACCTAGGGGAACTCACTAGTTCTGAGGGCTGCCCAGACTTAGCTTGCAATCTCGTTTTAGTAACAATAGTTAATACTATTATTTTTATATATTATGTTTTATCAAGATGAAAACTTAAGCACCTTTGGTACCAGAAAGGTATTCAAATAAGAGGAAGGAAACCTAACCATGCATATCCAAATACCCAATATATAGTCTCAGAAGTTTCTCACCCATTAAAAATAAAAAATAAAACAATAAAAATCTTTTTAGTCCCAAGTCGTTCAGTGGAAAATCACTCATGTAAGTCAATTTATTTTTTACAGTTATTATATTAATTTTCTTCTAACATTATTTAAGGGGTCATCAGTTGTTTACCATGAAAAACTGTTTCGGGAATTTAAAAACAAGACAGTATTTAATTTCATGACTTATATATATATAAAGATAAGTATAGCCATCTACAGCTGTTTCTTCGTTTTAAAACTCATCAGAGTGGCTAGACGTAGCAAGCGTATGCATTCCAAGATTCGAAACCTGAACGCATGATCCTTTCAACAGTGACCAGTTGTGTCTGGTGTCTTACCATCTCAGCTAACGAATCTGCTAAAAAGTGCGTAGGAAATTATATATTTTACATAACTTTATTTATTAATTTACAAATTTACGAACATTGTAGCCTAGAGAACTCAATTATTTATACAGAAGAGTGTTGCATCACGCTAAGTGGAAATAATGATTTCCTCTGTGTGTATATTGTATTACTGTGAAGTTAATAATACTGGACACCATGACTTCATTTTATGGCAGTCGATAGCAAATGAGCCGTAGTTAACTCGACTTTGTCGGTGATAATCGTTTTTGTTGCTCTGGCCCCAAATCGCACTGCGTTGTTTTCAACGTTATTAATCTTCACTAAACATGACTTTTATGGGGCAATGCAACAATTATTTCTTCTGGCAACCACTGTCTTCGCCTTTTTACTGCCAAAAAGACGAAGATTTTTTTAAGTCTTTTCTGAGATCTTTACTCCTCCTTCTATTTGTGTCGGTGGGTCAATTCATTGATAAAATCCAATCATTTTAAGCATTTCGACAAATTAGGTTTGCTTTCCTCGTTTTACAGTACACCAACCAATAGTTTTAGTTTTGTTTAGTCCGCATTTCTGCTCTATTCGTTTTGTTGGTGTTTGGTTCAAGGCTTAGGTCTTTTTACATGTAGTTTATGAGGGAGTAAATATGAAATAAAATTTCAGACAAAATATACAATTGGTTGAGCAAATGTGGACCAACAAGGTAACAATCTAGTGAAAATAAGAACAAACACTTCAATATAGCGGGACCAAGATATTTCGGTTGAAGGATTCGACCATATTCAAATTTTATACAGCGTAGGAAGAAAAAATCTAGGGGGAGGAAGAAACAGCAGTGGGAGCGAGGAGGCAATAGATGTTGAGTGTAGTAGATGTGTGAGAGGGGGAAGGAGTTTATAGTATATATATATATATATATATATATATATATATATATGGGAAATGAAAAAGGAAAAAGCAAAAAGATGTTTTTTATGCATTCATCAACGTTTCGTCTTTATTTGTAAGACTTCCTCAGGATGATAATTTTAAAAAAATGTCATACAAGTACATGAAAATATTGGGTTGACATGATGGGTTAATGGGAAGAAGTAGTAGCCACTATTGGGAGCACAGGACTACTACTACTTCCCATTAACCCATCATGTCAACCCAATATTTTCATGTATTTGTATGACATTTTTCTTAAAATTATCATCCTGAGGAAGTCTTACAAATAAAGACGAAACGTTGATGTATACATAAAAAAAACCTTTTTGGTTTTTCCTTTTTCATTTCCCATTACGTCGGATCACCTTCATCCTTCCTTTCTCATATATATATATATATATATATATATATATATATATATATATATATATATATATATATATATATATATAAGTCAATGTTCGTGTGTTGTAGAACTCAATGTGTTAACAGAACATGCAACTAGGTTTCAATAGAAGTTAATGTTTTCAAAGAATCTGAAGATATTATTAAAATTTTCCTACGATTCAATCTGGGATCACTAGAGTCAATTATCGTTTAGATCTATAAAATAATGGAAATTTATTAAAAAGTAAAGAAATGAAAATTCATTTTTTTAAATACATTTTATTCGTTTCATAAAACAAAAATGAAATTAAATAATGAATATCTAAGAGAAGGGGGTATTTAAAAAAGGTTTAAACATTTAAATAATTATTTTTATTAGTATTTTGAATATTTAAAATGAGTAAATAAAAACGAATTCGTTAAAGCTATTTGTCGTTTTACAGCTGTCTGTTGAAGTACAGACAAAATTAACTTCATTTTCTTATACGATTCTAATTTGATATAAATAAAAATATTTAAAATTTTAGGGAAAACGAACGGGTTTGTTTTATAGGATTTTGAAGAGAAGGACGATTTGGAATATAACTTTAAAAGTTTCCAAAATGACGGAGCATATCGCTTCTTAAAAAGATTTAAAAAACGGTGAAAACGGCAAAAATCTTCAATATAAAAGAAAAGTACTTGTTATTTATGAAATGACTATTTAAAAAATCACCACCGCGCTAACAGTTTTTTAATTACTTGACCTTATATTTCAAATGTTATTTAAAACATTTTCCACCAGCATTCGACTAGCAATATATTTCTACACGAGCAACGTTGTTAGTATATATATATATATATATATATATAATATTTATAAATAAATATTTAATTATATACATATTGTAAAATAGATATATACCCAGACACAATAAATACAGTTACATCTAAACGCCGTGACAACTATTGGTTCCAGTTATGGTCTCAGAATCATGACGCGTACTTCTGTAATATAGTTTTGTTAATACACTTTTGTTAACTATACCACTTTGTTTGTCTTGATAATTACGTGCCTGCAAGGTCACAACACTGGCGAAGAGGGATTCGAGACATATACTGCCACAACACTGGCTGCAAGGCTTCTAGAACTAATTATAACACTAATTTTGAGCATTTATTTGAACATCATCCAAACCTGTGTCGCACACACTTAAAGCAAGAATTTTAAATCTACATTTCACAAACCTGAAGACAATTTATTCAGTCCAAGATTTTTTCTTTCGAACGTATGTCGCACGACTTTAACGACAAGAAATTCGAATTGATCCAAAACATGAAAATAGACCGGACTTAAGTTGCACACAAACACTACAACGGAACACTCGTGTTTATGTCTACAATTGTAATTGTTGGAATTTAGAAAAAAGAATTTAGTGGTATCATCTAGTTATTTGTTTTAAAATAGAGCAAGAAGTTTAAAGTATATTGAATTTTAACAAACAAAGTGTTAATTCTGCGAAAAATAAAACCAAAAATCTCCAACGTCACGAAAAGATAATGACAACGTTTTCTGGGTAGAAGGGATTAGTTTCAAAACAAATTTTGACAAATAAAATTTCAACAGCGAAGGAAAAGGGTCTCTCAATTTTCTTTCGTTTAAAAAAGAAAATAAGTTTGCACAAACTTATTCTTTTTTTTCTTTCCACTGAGACGTTATAGACTTATCTCACAGTAAATAAAAACGACGAACCATGTAAATTAAAAAAATGTATACACGGAGAAGCCAGTTATTTCAAGTGACGGAATAAAAAACTGGAAGATTTGAAAAACATTATCTTGGAGCTTTTCAAGCATCAGCAAAAATGAACTACTACATTTACAGGCAGAACAGGTATCGTACCGACATAAAATAAGCAGAAAGATTGGAATTGCAAAAAGAATAGCTTGCACAAAATAAAAGATGTTAGGAGATGTGAATTCAGACCCAACAACAACAGCAAAAATAATACGAATTGTCAAATGGGTGGCAAAATGGTACAGACGAAAGCGCGTTCTCTCAAAATTTTCTCGTATTTTAGGCGTTATGAAAACATATATTATCAGACTGTGAAAACTGGACTGATTTAAAAAATTTCGGTTACTTTTAAGTAAATTCGGCACAGTGGAACATACGAAATTTATAAATTATAGTTTACCTCAAAATACCAGCGAGGTAAAGTTTAGTGAAGCGATACAATTGTTGACGAAAGTATTTAGTCCAAAAACATCTCTCTTCCACAAGAGGTGGAAGTGTTCGAACGTTACAATACAATAAATGATAATGAGGACCATACGACTTTTGCAAGCATAGTAAAAAGCACTGTGATGACTTCAAATTATCGGTATTAAGTGCCAATAACTTCACATGTCTCGTATTTGCACAAGCTTTGGTGTCGAACACAGACTGAGAGATTAGAAGGAGAGTCCTTAACAAACTGGGAAATGAACCAGACCTAACACTTCAGCAAATAGCTGCAGACTGCCAACGGGTTATTAGCGTGCGTCAGGATTCGAAGGATTTCGGGTATCGCACATCAGAAAAATCCGCAACAAGGAAAAATTATTTCACTAGTAAAATTTGATAGTCAGAAGAGAAGTAGTCCACTCCTTAAACTGTCCTTCTGTTGCAGACAGATGCATTGGTACATATATTGACCCTACACAACAAAGAAATTATTTAAATGCGATCGCATAAAAGTACGCACTTCAGAACAAAAGTAAAACAAAAAAGAATTATATCAGAATCGCCAAATGCGACGAAATCGAAAATGTTAGGAATTTTGCTCAAGTCAAATTATTAAATAGAAACATAAAAATACAGTTAGACTTTGGTCCGATTTATCCATTATTAATCTCCAGACGTGGAAGAAAATCGAAAAGAAACTTTATTGAGGACTAATAAAATCGCAAAAAGCGTAACTTGAGAGCAAATAAAATTCGAAGGCGAACTGATAACGAGTCACACCTCAAGGTAAACGCTAAAACTAAAAGTATTTGTGAAGAATAATGTGAATAATTTACTTGCACAGATTAAATGAAGAGATTTAAACTGTGGGATTTACCAAGACATTCTTTTTACCAGAATGTAAAAACAAAAGATTCCGCGGATTAATTGAAAAAAGAATTGAAAGAGAGTTTTAAACAAGTTTTCTTTCTGGTGGGCTTGGTAGATGCAACAAAGTAATTGAGAAATTTGAGTTGAAACTGGGCACACAACCAATTTTTAAAAGGAAGCGAAATTTTCCGTTTGCGTTAAAAGAATAAATCAACTTAGAATTAGATAGGCTCCAGAACATGGGAATGCTATCAAGAGTTGAATATAGTGAATGGGCTTCGCCGACAGTATACATAAAGAAAATGAATAAAGAAATTCGGGTCTGCGCAGACCTTTACATGAGATTGAACCAGGCCTTGAGAGATTACCATTATCCGTTTACTAGTCCGGAAGAAATATTCGCAAAGTTAAGCAGAGGAGATTTTTTAAAGTGGATTCAAACGACGCATATTTGCAGATTTCGGTGGACGAAAAATGTTCGAAGTTATTGTGCATAAATACACAAAGGGTTATACAAATTTGAGAGACTACCGTTTGGAGTCAAGGTAACGCGGGATATATGTCAGCAGATAATTGACGCATTACTGAGCGGGCTAGAGTTTTTGACGGTCTATCTGGATGATATCTTAATAATTAGGAAAACTATGGAGCAACATAAAGCGCACATACATAAAGTTTTCCAAAGAATTCAAGATTACGGTTTCAAACTAAAAGAAGAGAAATGTGAATTCTTTATGGAACTAATTAAATATCTTGGACAAATAAGAGACAATAATGAGAGAAGACCCGACCCAAAGAGAGCAGGTGCTATAAAGTATATGCAAGTACCAGAAAATATATCGTCTTTGCAGAGTTTACTTGGGTTAGCGAAGTACTATAACATATTTATTCCAATTATGCACAATATACAAGCACCTTTAAACGAATTATTATAAAGACTGGATTTGGACGGTAGAATGCCAGAAGGTATTTAAAAAAAAATAAAAGATGATTCTCACCTATGATTTATTTTAACTCATTCAGAACACGATATCGTCGTAGCTTCCGATGCGAGTTCATACGGCATCGGAGCATGTATTGGACACAGAATAGACAACGGTTCGCTGACACTCGTACACTCTTACCAGCCGAGGAGAGCTACTCGCAAATAGAAAAAGAAGCGCCGAGTATCATTTTTGCAGTAACAAAGTTTCACCGTTTTACATTACAAACCGACAATAAACCTTTATTACCAATTTATAAATAAAAAGAAATGTCTGCCTACACATACGGCTACAGATTACATCCTTCTAAATTATAACTACAAGATGGAGTATCTACCATCTTCCAAGATCAGTTATGCGGGTGGACTGTCTAGATTGATACCGAAATCTGTCGAACCCCTTGGGGACCGGTAATAGCCTCTCGAAGAACAGAAGTTTAGGTTAAAAACACGTCTGTACTATCGTAAGAGATAAAAACAAAGGCGGTGAACGATAGGCATAATAGAAAACAAATTCCGGAAGCATATTCCATCTGCGACAATGATCGGCTAGTCATTCCGGCGACATTGCAAAAACTTACTCTACAAGAGTTTCATGTTGGAGAGTTTCATGTTGGAGAGTTTCATGTTGGGCATCAAGGCATATTAAGGATGGAGAGTCTTATGCGAAATTAAGTCAATTGGATGAAAATGGATTGAGATATCGAGAATACAGTTAAATCATATAAAGGGTGCGCGTTAGCGGCAAATACGCCTTCTATAAAATTCAAACCCTGACCTAAAACGAACCGACTGTGGTCAAGAATCCATGTTGACTTTGCTGGGCAATTGGACAGATTCTATTATCTGGGTGTAGTGGATAGCTTCACTAAATAGTCAGAGATACTTAAGTGTAAAAACTCAACGACAGACACAACAATTGAGGTTCTACATGAATTGTTCGCACGTTTTGGAGTCGTGGATTGTGTAGTATCAGATAACGGTACTCAATTCACGTCCTGTGAATTCAAAATGTTTTGTCAGTAGTTTCTACTGAAACACCTCACAATCACAATCGCGCCGTATCATGCAAGAAGAAACGGTCTAAGATGACGATTATTGATACTTTTAAAAGAGTGTTAAAAAAGCTAGGGGTACTATCACGAAGAAAGCCATGCAGGATGTTCTACAAGTGGATAGAATGACCCCAAATGATAACGTCCCATTTTTCATGTCACTAGTGGAAGCTATGTTTGCAAGAAAGATCAAGACGATTTTTGACAGACTTTTACCGACTCATCGGAAACCGGAACGAAAAATAAATGTCAAAATAAGACGTTTTCAAATCGGAGAAAAGCTTCTATTCTGAATGTTTAATTGTAGATAAAAGAATTGAGAATTTGCTCTATGTGGTGAAAAGCACAACATTAACCTATGAAGGACATTTAAACGAAATAATGAAAAGATATTCCGATACTGTAGAGGAGAATACGACAGAAGAAGAATTAATGCACATCGTGCTTGACACGTGCGAGTTACCATCAGTAATTTCTCAAAGGCGAATGTCTAAAAACAGATAAAATACCGACTTCGTGAAAGAGGATAGGCATAAAAAGGGATGTTATGGTGTAAGCTGATCTAAATATTTCAGGAATAAATGGACTTACCCAGACACAATAAATACAGTTACATTTAAAAATCTTGGCAGATATTGGTGGCAGTTATGGCCTCAGAATCATGACGCGTATTTCTGTAACATACTTTTGGTAATACACTTTTGTTAACTATACTAAAGTTTTTGTCTTGATTATTACGGCATGCAAAGCCACAATATTATATATATATATATATATATATATATATATATATATATATATATATATATATATATATATATAGCAATGGTATGTTCACGTCCAATGATCAAGTCTTTATTCATTTTTTCTTGCCGAAATTCAAAATAATTCAATGTAACTTGACAATTGTTTCGTGCACAAAAAACGGAAACAAACTTGTAATTACCAGGATCTTCCATTCATGCAGCTTATCAGAAGACCAAAAGATCACGTATCAAAGAAAATCCTCGAGCAAAAAATAAATATATTTACATGCATTTTACATAGAACTCAGTTCCTTTAAAGAACCAAGGATTTCTTAAAGTCGGTCATATTGAATTTATAAATATCTTAACACACACACATATATTATATATATATATATATAAAATGTTTTTCACATTAGAAGGCATTTTTTTCAATGAAATACAACTTTGTTTAAGAAATCGATACGATGCCAAGATTTTTTTTATATAATAAATTAAATATTTGAACGGACATCTGTTCTTTTTCAATAAAAATAAGAATTCGACATTGTTATATATATATATATATATATATATATATATATATATATATATTACTATTTCCCACGCCGACCGTATGGGAGCGAACTCCCAACGGCGACGCTCTCCTTGGTGTAATGTGGAGACAGTGTAGTGTCGAGATCGTGTGAGGGTAGTACACATAGTAGTTGTGAAAATAAGCGTCGAATCGCTGATAATTAAATGTTTTTTTCACATTAGAAGGCATTTTTTTTTAATTAAATACAATTTTGTTTAAGGAATCAGTAAGATGCCAAGATTTATTTTATATATATATATATATATATATATATATATATATATATATATATTATTACATAAAGTTAGGTAGCAAATAATGAAATAATATAGGACAAACTGTTTCATTATTTTTAAAAATTTCCAAACTTACTGGTGAAACCAGTCAAAATGCATAATGTAACAAAATGATACATAGAAACCAGAGCACACTATACACGCACATTCTTTAACCACGAAATATACTCCAGATACTCCATAAGCAGAATACATATGGGAGCTAAAAGAAAAAAAGTCTCACTATCAGCACTGGCGTTGCAGTCAATGTGTGTGTGTGTGTACTTATAAGTGCATGCTTAGTTGCGTCAATGTGTGTGGATGTGTATTGTAGATGTGTGAATGTTCAAGCGTGTATGTGTTTGTTAATGTTTTAGCGGGGAGTGTATCTATAATGTATTGTTGTAGGCCGGTTATGATATGATAACGTTCGTCTGTAGACAGAATAAACTTATAAATTAAAACGTATACTAAATAAATATATAGGTATACTTGTTATTGAGCACTATTAACTCCTATGGACAAAATTTTGGTATACGTTTTTGTAGTTTTAAGGGAGTTTTGTCCCCATGGGTCACTTAAAGGTGGGGAGCACGTAGATATGCGGCAAATAGAGGGTAACGTAGAGATTTGGGAATACTTCTGTTGTCTTCCGAAGAGAATTTTATACATATGATATAAATTTCAGCAAAATAAGATATATTTGAAGTTTTAAAGGACGCCCCCCTCTATCTCAGTTAGGTTAGGAGGACACTTGAAGATTCGAGATCATTTTAATTATCTTCCCCAGAAAATGTTATACATATGATTTAAATAATAGGATGTATTTAAAGTTTTAAGAGCGTGTTGCTCTCGTGGCCGCCTTAGGGGTGCACTTAGAGATTTAGGAACACTTCTATTGTCGTACCCGGTAAATTTTACATAAGAATACACTATTAGATTTTATGTATATTCTCTAACTTTTCTTTCTATAGTGAACACACTAACATAACACAAACACACATATACACATAGAAACTGACCTGTAAATATATATATATATATATATATATATATATATATATATATATATATATATATATATAGAGAGAGAGAGAGAGAGAGAGAGAGAGAGAGAGAGAGAGAGAGAAGAAAAAAGAGTGATAAATATGCGACGATTGTCCAAATTTATTTCAAATTTCAATTGTTCAATGCAAGGTGTATTCAGTAATAAACTAGTGTTTATTATTCTTTCCTTAAGCCAAGGCTTTTCAAAGATCGAGATCTTATCATCAGAGGAGAAATACAGATAGATAAGTTGGCTTTCGAAAAAACGAAAGTTCAAATATTTGAAAAATATGAAAATTATTATTAAAAAAGTTATTATTAAAAAAACGCAGATGACATCTCGTTCAGAGGTCTAAATCCAAATGAAACAAAACGGTTACATTTGGGGTTAGGGGGAGGGAGGGGTTAAAGCGCTAGGGGTCATGAGGTTCGGAATTGTTTAAATAGCCGCTGTATGAGTTGGGAAGAAATAAAAAGGAAGAAAAAAGCGGCTATTTAAATAATTCCGAACCTCATAACCCCTAGCGGTTTAAACCCTCCCTCCCCCTAACCCCAAATGTAACCGTTTTGTTTCATTTGGATTTAGACCTCTGAACGAGATGTCATCTGCCTTTTTTGGTCCAGGAAGTATATCAAAAATGGCCAGTCTTTCTCTTTTCAATCCCTTTTAAGTGCGTTTGGATTTACTTGTAATTTTGAGCACTTTCTCCACACTGCTCCTACGCAAACAGTTTTTTTTCACGTTCTACAATTCATCGGACTTCCTTTCAACGGAAATTTACCACCCGGACAAACTGCATATCTTTTTTACGGAACTTTTTTTTTCTTTTCATTCACTGCGTTTTTTTTAATAATAACTTTTTTTACATAATTCACGAACATTTTTAAAAAAACATTAAAGAACACATTAAAAAACTTATAGCAAAGGACACATGAAACATATATTATGATAGTTCCACAATTTGTTAATATAAATACTACTAAGAATAATATTTTTTAGGTAAAAATAATTATGCCAATAATTATAGTTATAGTAGTAGTTACAATGGTAATTATAGCAATACTTACAGTAGCAATAAAAGCAGTAATAATAATTAGAAATAACATAAATAACAAACCTATTAACAATAATAATAATTATTTTTATCTTAATAAAAATCTCAATAATAAAATAATAGAAACAATAATTATAATGAAACTAATAATGAAGATAATAATATGAACGATAAAGTTGCTGCCGTCACTAAAGTTGTATTAAGCCAGAATTACTTTTAGTAAGAAACAAAACTAGTCAGATAGAACTTAGGCAGAATTTTTCATGGGGTTAAGGGTTTTTCAAATATGAAAAAAAAACGAAATACCAAATATTTCTCAGAGCAAAATACATAAGTCAAAGGTATCGCATACAAGACAAGAAACAATTTGACAAACAAATATGAATGGATAAGAGAAATTAGAAGTTCAGTTTAAATTAGGTTATTTTCAACGTGCAGGTAGTATTTGCTTGGGGAAGCGTCTGTAGTGTTAAAATGACAAACCATTAAAAAGAAGTTCCTTCGCGGGGATAATGCTGGTAATTGAAATCGAAGAAACAGTTTATCCACAATGAAATGTAATCCGATTGCTTAAGGTTCAAATAATGGTAAGAAAACAACCCGTCATCAATTTAAGGATGTTTCCCGATAAGAGAAGGGTTAGAATTATTAGCCAGTCTGTAGAGCCAAGATAGTCACAGAAACCAGTGACCGGGTCAACACCCAACTAGAAAATGGGATTTATTCATAATTGACCTTGCATGGAAGTATACGGCCAGATCCTTGTAATTGGGGAACAAGAATCAGTCGGACCGTATTAGGAATTACGGAAGAGGAAAGGGGAAAATGGGGAGGGGTTGAGCTGAGGGAATAGAAGAGTTTTACGCTCTGATGGGTAGGTGATTGTCAGGCGCAAAAGAAGGTGAGGGAGGAGTCAGGAAGATCTTATCCCAAATGGTAACTCACAACCCGGCTTGTTAGTTAAAACGTTTTAATGGAAGTTACCTGACCTAGTTTTAACCTAAGCATTGTCCAGAAGTTTAGAGGAAAGGTAGTTTAGAAATGTAGAGTCTGCAAGCTCAAAGATTAACTAATTCCCACAAGCTCGACTCGTCAATATTTATCCACTTGTTATTATATTATTATTATTAAAGAAAAGTAAGTAAATTTAAAGATCGTAACCATCACCTATAGTTCCATTGACAAATGTATCCCTGACATATATTTACTACCAATTTTATCTCGACTATGAGAGGAGTTATCAGGAGGAAAGAAGAAGGATGTACTTGAGTTTTCTTACTCGAGTATGTCTACAGAAGCCGTATCCTACATGGATTGAAAATGGCATATATATATATATATATATATATATATATATATATATATATATATATATATATATATATATATATATATATATATATGCAAAGGCTTCGACACACACATATGTTCTAAAATGCCACAAAAAATAAAAATGAATTTCAACTATATTTTATATTCTATATAAATATCGCATAAATAATTAAGAAGCATAACTGAATATGAATAAAGATGTATACTCTAAAAACTACCCCCATACACATCTCCCCACCGAAGCATAAAGCCTACCGTCCACAACCTTTCCCACCCTACACGCCCAACATACCTCCCACTTTTCTCCCAGCCCCAACCCACTCTTATATATATATATATATATATATATATATATATATATATATATATATATATATATATATATATATATATATATATATATTAGAGGTAAAAGATGAGAATAAAGAATTGTAAAGATACAATATTTATTAAAACATCAAAAGTTCAAAGCAAGGAGTCTCATATCCTTAATCCATGGATTTTCAAAGATAAATTCTTCTCATTAGATGATGTTCTTTATTTCTACTTTGTTTTACTTTATATGAAATTTTCAAAGTTAAGTGTTGCCGATAATATTTACAACTACATTGTCGGCTTCCCCATCCTCTGATGAGAAGAATTAATCTTTGAAAATCCATGGATTAAGGATATGAGGCTCCTTGCTCTGAACTTTTAATGTTTTAATAAATGTTGTATCTTTACAATTCTTTATTCTCATCTTTTATCTTTAAAATGAATTGCTCTATTAAATATATTGAGCTTTACACTATCACGATAGATTATTATTATTAAACGATAATTCAATTATCGTTATATAATTCAACATTTAAATATTATGTATGTATATGCATATGTATGTATATATATATATGTATATATATGTATGTATATATATACATACATTATATATATATATATATATATATATATATATATATATATATATATATATATATATATATATATATATATATATATATATATATATATATATATATATATATATATTACTCTGACAATAAACGGTTCATTTACATCTGGATATAAAATATACTATTTTGACATTTTACCTTTCATCACAGACCTCCCGAAACCTATATGCAGGGGTAGAAGCGCCGACTGTCAGCTACACAGTTGAGTTTCGATCCCGGCTTGAGGCACTGACTGGTCTAGCCGCACTGAAGAGCTATGATACAGCGAAACCGTCTGTATGTAGATGACTATATAAGCTCCTTTTCTTGGCTAGAGCTTTTTCGTAAGGAAATCGCCAACTGCCACTAGCTTTAAGGCATTGCTCATTGGGTAACACCAATTCGTGCTCCCGGCATTTGACAATGTTTACATTGAGATTTAACTTACATTCAACCAGTGTCACGTGCAGGGGTAGAATCGCCGACTGTCAGCTCGACGATTGAGTTTCGATTCCGGCTTGAGGCACTGGCTGGTCTAGCCTCGCTGAAGAGCTGTGATACAGCGAGAGAGAGAGAGAGAGAGAGAGAGAGAGAGATGGACACACGCATACACATATACATACGTGCATATATAAATATATGCACATACACATACATAAATACATACATAATCACAAATATACACAAACTCACATCTACGTAAAAAGTATTATTTACCTCCTCTTCAGGAGGTTAGGCACAAGGCCATTTTTATCTTACTCCCACAAGGTAAAATGTGACCCACGGTCGGGTCGGAAAGTGGTGCTTGAAAAGCCAGCGCCCGAGAAGGTGAGCACTCTGGCCATTAAAAATTACCTGGGCAGCCCCGTCGGCAAAGAGGGGAGGCAAAGCCTGTGAGAGTGGACCTCCTAGAACTGCACAGAACAAACCCATAGACCGGCTTAAATCAAGCCCCGAAGGCCAAGACAATACCAGTCTATGGAGTGCAGTATCCCGGCCAAAAATATAGACATCATTGCATATATGTCCATGCCAGCATAGAACATGGACACAGTTTCTTTGTATCTCATTAGTACAACTCACATTGAACAAATCAAACGGAAATACACGTATACATATCGAGACATATACCTGCACAAACTCATACATAAATACGTCCATGCGTTTTCCAATGCATATATTTTTCTTTTTTTTTTTCTTTTCATTTTTTAATAGATTTTCCTTTCTTTTGTCTTTTACTTCTCAATTTTCCTCTTCTTCTCATTCTTCTTATTTTTTCATTTTCATACCTCTGCTTCTTCTTTGCATTTTTCTGATATACTTTTTTCTCTTTTCTCTTATTCTCCTTCGTCTTCTTCTTATTCGTCTTCTTCTAATTATTCCTTGTCTTTCTTCTCATTCTTCTTATATCTTTTCATTCTATTTTCTTTTTCACTTCTCATTCTTCCGATAATTTGTTTATTTATTTCTCATTCTTTTTCCTATCTTTCTCCTCCGTCTTCTTCCTATCGTCTTATTATTATTTGTACTCGCTAGGAGTTCTCACACAGGTCATCAGTGATTGCTCACCGACAGCCGGTGGTATTCCCTGGAGTTCGAGTGACAACAAGTCTCCACAGATCTCCAGTATTCTCCACCTCTTTTTGATAGCCACTGCAAATAACCTTGCAGTATCGAAGCAGCCGTTTACCATTGATTTCTCGCTGGTAAGGACCATTAGTCTTCTCTGGGATTCGAGTGGCAATAAGCCTCCCCAAGGTCCCAGCACTCTCTGCACTTCCAGTGAAGGTCTAGTTTGTGACATCCCTCTTCGGTCTTCTCATCCTCCTTGACCCTATGCAAATATTCTGTGTAGTGTCAGCCTAGGCTGGTACCATTAAAAAAAAATTATTTTGTTTTATTTAATTTATTTTTTTAATCATTTTTATTATCATCATTATCATTATTATTATTATCATTATTATTTGTACTCACTAGGAGTTCTCACACAGATCATCGTCAGTGATTGCTCACCGACAACAACCAGTGGTATTTCCTGGAGTCTGAGTGACAACAAGTCTCCCCAGACTTCCAGTGTTCTTCACCTCTTTTCGATAACATGGGGTATCGCAACAGTCTCTTACCATTGATTTCTCGCCGGTAAGGACAATTGGTCTTCTCTGGGATTTGGGTGTCAACAAGCCACCCCAAGGTCTCAGCACTCTCTGCACTTTTCCAGTAGAGGTCTGGTTTGTGTTGTCCCTCCTCGGTCTTCTCATCCTCCTCGACCCTCTACAAATATGTTGTCTGGTGTCAGCCTAGGCCGGCACCAGTTAAAAAAATAAATAAATAAATAACATAATATTTCTTTAAATTAATAAAAAAAAAATATTAATTAATTTTTTATTTTATGTTTAAATCTTTTCCTTTCAATTCCCTTTCTTTCTTTTTTTTTCACCTTTCTCTTCCCTTATTTAAAAAAAAAAGAATTTTTTAAATTCTTTTTAATTTTTTATTTTATTTTTAAATCTTTTCCTTTCAATTCCCTTTCTTTCTTTTTTTTTCACCTTTCTCTTCCCTTATTTAAAAAAAAAAAAAAAATTTTTAATTCTTTTTAATTTTTTTGGGGGGTGGGTGGGTGGTGTAGAGGGAGGAGCTTATGTGGTGTTCTTCGTGTGGTCTTGTTTTCTCCGTTGTAAATTCCTTGTGACTGGTTAGCCTTTGTAGCTTATGTGTGTTAGTTTCCGCATTCGAGGATTTTCCTTAAGATTGCAGCTGTTTTGATCATTGCCGTCCTTTGTATGGTTTCGATAGTCCCTTGGATTCCAATTTCTCCCAATCTTTTCTCAAGGTTTTTTGGGATTGTTCCTAGCGTTCCTACGATTATTGGTATTATACTATCTTTCTTCATGCTCCATATTCCTTATAGTTCTCTGGCTAGTTCTGTGTATTTACTTCGTTTTTCCGTGGTCTGCTGGAACAGCGACGTCTACGATTTTACAAGATTTTTCCTTTTTATCTATTATAATAACATCAGGTCTCCTTGCTTGTATGAGTTTATCTGTTTGTATATCCATATCCCAGAGGATTTTGTGTTTTTCGTTTTCCAGTACTGTTTCTGGTTTACGTTTGTACCATTTGTCTGCATATTCGAAATTCAATTGTTTGCACAGTTCCATTGTGTATTACTTTCCCAACACAATCATGTCTGTTCTTGTATTATTATTATTATTATTATTATTATTATTATTATTATTATTATTATTATTATTATTATTATTATTATTATTATGAATATATATTTTTCCTTTATGCTTTTACTTTTAATATTTTCTCTTCTTCTTTTTATTTTACTGATAGATTTTCATTTTTTAAATTTTATTTTACATCCTTCCTGTTATTCGCAGTTGTCTTCTTCTTCTTCTTCTTCTTCTTCTTCTTCTTCTCATACCTCTTATTTGTTCTTCTTCCTTTTCTTCTTCTCATTCTTCTAGCATAGTTTTCTTCTTTTTCTTTTACTAATTCTTCGTCTTTCTTCTCATTCCTCCTATTTCTAACTGTCTAAATGAGCCCGCCTCCCTTTCGCACTGGACTCAATATTTAGCAATAAAATCTACAATTTAAACATCGCATTACAAATTTTTAAACTGCCAATTTGGTGATTTATATAAGGAAATTCATCAATTATCCGCAATGTATCACTTGCTAACTACGAGCATTTCTGTCGAATTAACATGGATTTCATTCGATTTCTAACAATATGGTATTATTATTATTATTATTATTATTATTATTATTATTATTATTATTATTATTATTATTATTATTATTATTATTAGAATTCTTTCTGATTTTGTTATTGGCTAAATGTTATGCATTAATTCTTTTTTAACTTTTATTCTTGCTAAGTGATGTATGTTATATTATAGTAGAATAGCAGACAAGTTCGCAGGAATGATATAAATTTTATGTTTTATTTTCTTACAATTCAATGGTGACATACGTAAATGTTACGTACCTTCTGCATTAGCATTTCACATAATATATAGAAAAGTCAGTCCGATTCTCGACTTTAGACCTAAATAGCATTGTATTTGACAAATCAATATTTGATTTGACGAGCGATTTCTTGCTTTTTATCCTTACACCATGAAGTGTAATTAGTCTCATTTTTTTCATAAATACTTATTCCAGCTAGTTTCTTCTACAGGTGACATTTCATGTGTATGACTTAAACAGTGACATTTTATGTGTATGACTTAAACAGTGACATTTTATGTGTATGACTTAAACAGTACCAACCACGACTGCCTCTGTCTCTACGCGCTTTCCACTACTGGTACCATATGCCGTACGACTGATACATGCTTACTACAAATTATACTATAGGCAGTGCGATTGTCACTATCTATACAGGCGTGATATATCTGTGACTATATTTTTACGGGAATAGAAATGCAAAGTAAAAAAGACTCCCGAGTACGGTCGGGTAGGTAAAGCTAGTAGATAATAAAATAATATACCTCTGTATGTGTGTGACCCATGTATCAGTCCGATGCCCTCTCATTCCACCTCTATCTTTTTAGTAACTTAAGTTTTCAGCAAGCTGTAAGGTGTCTGTTTCGTATTGATAGAAAAAGTAAGTAGAAGTTATTATTCCCCTACAGAAAGAGTACTCCCCCGCTCAGAATACGTTCTCACCCGGTCGATTATCAGATTGGCAGCCATCTTAGAGAGAGAGAGAGAGAGAGAGAGAGAGAGAAAAGAGAGAGGCCTAAAGACAGACAGATAGACAGACGGACAGACGGACGGACAGATGGGAGAGAGAGACTCACACACAAAGAAGAGCGAAAAACAAAAACAAAGCTGCATTTATCACCACTGCCCACAACAGTAGTAATACTATGGGTTACCAAAAGCATACTTGGCGTGAACCGAAATATATGATGGGCCCAAGAAACTCCTGCTCTCAGCCCTGAACATCATAGTGCTATTTTTGATTCTTACTTTTTTATTCCTATAATTATCAATGTTTAAGTTATAAATAAAAGAAAGTAAAGTGTTGTCATTGCTGTTTGTTTAAAGGCTTAAAAATCACATTCAAGTTATTTTTAGTATAAGAGCATGAATATTCGACATTGATATATAAACTTTAATTCGAGCCAGAAATTATTTTCTAATTGACACTTTAAAGGTTTCAAAATGGCAATTGAATATTACACAGACACGGTAAATATCGTTGTATCGGACATGCACAAAGCAATAATTTGATAAAATTTAAAGTGACATGGAGCGGGATAGAACCAGTTACCAACTGATTAGAATGTAAGTTCGGTTACTCCCACACACCTTAACTAGTATATTAATTAAAACGAGACTTAGAGAAAATTTCAATGGGACCTGGTCGTTATAATAACGACTCTAAATAAATAAAAAAAGATTAAAACGAGCAGAAAGAAATATCACTTTTCTCGTTGTAAGTCTTGACCAAGAGAAAAGGCGAAGTTGTGAGAGAGATTTTAAACTTCGAGTCACGTCCAGGACAAACGCCAACGCAAGTTAGCGTCTGCCCCTTCACGTCGGAACCGATGTGTACACCATCTTTAGATGACCTCAGGCGTCCTGTGCACGCTCTTATCTGTGGGCTGTCATGGCGACTGGAGAGGTTAAGAGCTAAAGAAATGTTGCTAGCGTCGCCTTGCAGAGGGTTACCGGTTCAAGAACATTATATGCCCCATCAAAAGCAAAACACGAACTTTAGTCCGTCTAAATTGAATAGTGTCACAAACGAAGTTGTGAACGAAGCGTATTTAGCAATGAAGGCGGTCTTTGGAAAGTGTAGCGGCTACGTGTCTGTTGGCATCGGTTTGGACGGACACAGGTGCGTTAGCACGCGCGAGCGCAAACGCTTGTGTGTGTAAGTTGTGTCGTCGTACTTATTATTCTAAAGAATAGGACCATTCTTCAGAACAAATGCGAAGCCTACTAAACACACAGTCTCTCTCTCTCCATCTTATTCTCTCTCAGCTTATGTCCTATTGATCTATTGCAATCCATTATATTATATTATATATAAAATAGAAACAGTTTTTCCACAATCTATTTGTGATTAATAGCCTTTTTTATATAAGGTACATAATCAAATCTGTTTCGTGAGTCATATAAGGCAAATAATTGTTTGCGCGTTCTAAAAAGTAAACCTTGTATCCCGAACTATTTTAATATTTTGATATTTAATCCTGATCGATATTTTATTATTGATTAGCCATACATAAAGGAATGCAAATAAGCTTTTATACTCACACTTAAACATTCTCTTACTGTCACATATAACACCGGGAACAAATACTTAAAACCACTGAAATGTGAAGAATATTTATTACCTGATGTCTAAGGCCTACTGTTAAAATTTAAGAAAAACCTGAAGTATCTGAATTTTTACGAAGGGCTTTTTAACCCCCTTTTTAACCCCCTTTTTACCTCCTTTTCATGAATCTAAATTAAACTGAACATTGCCCAAATTACAACCACTTACGGCGATCAACAGCGTTAAAAGTTCGTAATGATCGGTTAATTAGTTTAATAGTAAATCCTAGACATACGAATATATAAACATATATACATACCTAACTTTATATAAATAGATATAAAATCGATTAAGCATTAGATTTTCAGATTATGAAAAATAATTGAAAAATATACAATTTATAGCAAGGGATAGAATTGGGAATAAATTTGATGTATTTAACGTAAAATCATCGGTGTTCACCCAAAAGATCCTGTTTACAAAAGCCTTTTTGGAATGTCGAGCATAGCGAATTATTTTGCACTTTGAAAAGTTTACTGTCCACTTTTTATATTAATCTGAAGTATGCATAAAACTAAATTAAACTAAATATAGCCCACATTTTGATCCCTTACGCCGAGCAGTTGCCTTTCAAAATGTATAATAATCGGTTGGTTAAGTAGTTTAAGAGGGAATCCTGTACATACAATTATATAAACATATAAACCTACCTAACTTTCTACTTCCCCATTTCACAATGGCCGATTCATGCAGTCTGGCAATATTCTGGTAAGTTTGGACCCGTTTGTTTTATCGCGTCCTTTCGAAAAAGAGAAATAAAATGCATTTAATGTTTAAACAATTCATCTTTACGTTATATTTGATTCTTTATATTTCTGAATTTTTTAAATGATTAGAAATAATTTGGATCATTTAGATCATTCGAACTACCGTTCGTGTTATTCTTACAACGTTTCGGCTGCTGTAACCTCTGACCTTCTTCAGGTACATCTTTTCGAACTCGGGAATCTATACGATATTTTAAACCTTTAATTAATTAACGGGGTTAGACTGTTCTGATTTCCTCAATCGTGATCACGTAGAAATGTTAAAAAAATTTTTATTTTACTCTTAGTTAATATCGCCTGTAGTAAGGATTGAACCTTCAACCTCCAGAAGACTGTCTCTTAGAACTGATATTTAGTTAACACTTAAATCAGTTGCAGAAAGTGTATATGTGATTTTTCTTATGAATCTACTTATTTGTTCTTGTATTTCGATTATTTATTATTGGTCATTTCAAATTGATGCCAATTTTGTCATTGATATGTAAAGTTATGCATAGGTACATAATTATATATTCACTCCTAAACTAATGAACCGCTTATTATGAATTTTAAAACACAGCCTCTATTTGTAAGGGTCGTAATGTTGGCTATATTTAGTTTAATTTAATGTCATGCAAAGGTAGTAAAAAGGGGATGGAGTCCCTTCGTGAACATTCAGATACGTCTGATTTTTATGAATTTTTAACAATAGGTATGAGACATCAATTAATAAATATTCCCCAAATTTTAGTTTCTTTGTAGTATTCTACAGTGTTTTTGGGAAGCATAATATAAGCCCAACCCCCCATTCGAACATTCGAATATATCAGATTTGTATGAAATGTTATCCATAGTCATTAGACACCAATTAGTAAAGATTGTTATGCACTAATAGGTTGCCATTTATCAAGGCCCAAAGGCCGCCCGAGGATAAGGGTTCATAAGTTTGTCAGCTGCATGCTGAGACAACACCTTGAGAATCGGTTGCGATGGTTGAAACTGGACAGAATTTGATTATTGAAGAAGACAGCTCAACAAGAATTTGTTAACATTGGACTTGAATATGGCTATGTTGTAGTCTGCTGGGAAGCTACTCCGTGGCATTGTTTTCCATAACGGGTAATTCTTGGAAATAAACTTTGTTCATGGAAGTTCCGTTTAGTTTTAGATACACAAAGGAAAAAATGAAAATTATTTACAGTGGTTGTAACTAGACGAGTTGTTGCTGTGAATATTTACATGGGGAACAAGAGATTTGAGCCCATTGAGCACCTACCATGAAAATAACGATAGAGTAGAGAAAGACTAGAAACCTCTCCTCTGCGAAAAAGAGGCTGTAGGGAAAAGAAGAAACACCCCCATTAGATTTTGAAGTCAACTTTTGACTCTGTCAATGCAGAAAAGAGTGCCCCGGGTGGTACCTCCCTAGATGTGGCAAGAGTACTCTATCTTAGGAGGTATCTGACTCTTATACAGGTAAAGGATTGCATCAGGAGTCAGGTACTTTCTAGAGCGATAGAATGACCCAACCATTTTTCCAGCAACCTTAAAAACAGATTTGATATAAGTCTTCTATTCAGGTCTGGAGTGAAAGGCAGTCGTAGAAGCTTATCAAAGCAGAAGGATTGTTCAATGAGTGAGTAATTCAATTGGGGCAAACTATGTATCTGAGCGTTGGTGGTAAAAAGAGAGAACTTTGTTTTATATGCATTAAAAGTAACCAGCCACGTTTTCCTTATTGCACCACGTGCTCCCGGTCAGAAGAGGACTAATCAGAAAGATCTTGACAATTAATTCTCTTCGAAGTGTTGCTATAGGTGTTTTCATTTACATAGATGTCAACGAATAGTGTTAGAATGTAATTTGGGAATTCATTAATGAATATCAGGAAGAGGGTTGGACCCAGAATAGATCTTTGAGGTACGCAGTGTTGATACTATGCGTTTCAGAATTTTGCCAATCAACGACTACTATCAGAGAGAAAGGATTTGATGATTGAGAAGACATTTCCAGATATTCCATAGCTAGTAAGCTTGTGAAGCAAACCTTGGTGCCAAACTCTATTGAAGGCCTTTGATATATCAAAGGCTATTGCTCTAGAAACGAAGCCCTGCTCCATAGATCCACTGACTGTATGATGTTGCAGTCAGCACATCAGATATTGATCTTGCAAGGCGAAATTCATCTTGCTTGTCACTGAGTCGATTGTTTTTTACTGATGTGGTTGACAACTTCTTAATTTATCAGAGATTCAAAAAACTTACTCATGACTGATTGGTCTGTACTGAGATGCAGAAGACCGATCTGCCGTATTTTTTTAAAGACTGACAAAGTTTCCTCCTTCTCAGTTTTTCCACATCCCTCATCCACCACACCCCTTTCAGCTCTCAGCCCATTCCTCTCTCTTGTTTTAATGTATTGAAAATAATAATAATAATGTAAGTCATTCACTTGAGCTTTCAGTTTTAAAGTTTTTTGCGCTCGGGCAACACCGATTCTCTTCCTCACCCACTTCCTTAAAATATAATGAAATCTACATTTGTTTTAATTTATTCCCGGGAAACGTCGAGTTTCTTATGTACCCCTCCCATTTAATAATAAAATGACCCCTATATTAATTTTAATGTATTCCCGAGAAACGCAGAGTTTCTTGTCTTCTCCTTATCCATCATTGGTATAACAAAATACAGTCAAAAATCTTTCTCCCGGGCAACGCGGCGTTTAAAAACACCTGCTCTATGTAGGATTGCTCTATCTAGGATATTGATGACTCCCGGGCAACGCCGAGTAAACACATCTCCCTGCTCTATCTATGATATTGAGCACTTTAGATTACCACTTACAAATGTAATACTGTATTATTATTATAATGGCTCCCGGGCAACACCGAGTTAACAAAAGACAGAAAAGGTCTTTCTCCCGGGCAACAGCTCTATCTATGATTTTGAGCACTTTCGGATTACTATATACCACTTACCAAATGTAAAACTGTAATTTTACATTTATTGCCCCCGCCTAGAGCGTTACTGAAACCACCCAAATAAAATAAAGGATGCCCCCAGAGCACCACTAAAACAACTCTTTCCGAGTTTCTTGCCCCCCCCCCCTTCTAGTCCGAAGAGAAGCTTAAGAAACGTTAAATAATTTTGAAAGAAAATGCCGAGCGGAGGAATACATTGATATTACAGTGTTTTCATTCCAAATTATGACTGAAAGGCAGATTTCGTCGGGGGGGGGGGACCCTTCCCCCCCCCCCGACGAAATCTGCTCCATAGCCTCCTTAATGGTGCCCTTAGAGATTCAGGATTACTTCCATCTTCCATTATCTTTCTCGGTTAATTCTACGTAAGAATACACGTTTAGATTTTATTTAGATTCTCTAACCTTTTTTTTTCTATCGGGCACACACAAACACGTTGAGTTTATATATATATATATATATATATATATATATATATATATATATATATATATATATATATATATGAGAGAGAGAGAGATATCAAATTCAACGCAATTTTTAAAAAATAGGAAGGGAAGAAACAACTTAACATCCAGTGCATCCAGTATAATTGATCCGACACGCATTTCCTAGTCTTTTCTGTGCAGCTTCCTTCCGCTAGCTGCCGTCTAGGAACGTTCGTGGTTTTTGTCTGGTATTTGAGCGTCGAACGTTAACCTTACAAGTTGAATTTTAACATCGCGGTGAATCTTTTATTAAAAAGACGTGAGACTGAAAAACGATTAAACACTAATTTATCAGTGTTATGTGAGGTGTGCCTCTTGCTTTTTAACAAACTTCTAAATTCAACCCTTACAATCATTATACAAAACATTTACACTATTTATACAATATTGATTTGCAGATCAAATTTTGTTCATTATGTCATGCATTTTCCCGGAAATACCCTCTTAATTCGTTTTGTATATTATTTTTTCTTAATCCATCTAATTTTTTCTTAAAATATTCTAGGCAATTATTGTTTTTTAGCTGATCTTGCAATTGGGTCCATAAAATATATTACTCTATTAGAAAAAAATTAAAACAATGTAGAAAAAAGTAGCTCGTCACTTTTAAGACATTTAAAACGAAGCGTATCTCATTTCATCACCGATGCTCAGATCCCTGTTTTCCCTCAGTTGAAATCATTGGATTTCTCCTAGTACAAACTTTCACCCCGTATCGGAAATGGAAGATTCACATCCAATCTGTCGCTAAAGTTGCTGTGAAAATGGTTGGATAATACGACTGAATACTACTCCAGCAAATACCCGCCTCCCGGTGCACTCCTCTATCCGTATAAGAGTTAGATACGTCTTAAGATGGAGTATCGCTGATACACCTCAAAACACTCTTTCTTCCTTTGACAGAGTATAAAAACAGAATTTACAGGAACTGAGTTTCTTTCCAAAAACCTCCTATCTTTGGAACATATTGCCATGGGACTGATTCCCTACAGACTATAATATAGTCATCTTCAAGGTCGATGTCAACAAATAATGTTAAGGAGAGTAGAAAGTGGACCTTGGGTTGACTTTCGACAGCATGGTCACTCTCGCTTTCCTTATTTTGTCCTTTAATCCTCACATTTCATGTGCAATGTTTCTGACAAAGGGGGCAGAATTGCTATTTTCTGAGTCAAAATATATCTATCTAACACATCGTTGGCTAGTTTTTGACCTTGAAGTGGTATATATATATATATATATATATATATATATATATATATATATATATATATATATATTAGCTCTTTACATCATATGGCTTCATGTCTTGTCTGAGGCGATTTCCATTAAATAATTCCAGTCAAACTGTTCACTTAAGTAATCACTCTTTGTCCTTTCCTTTCATCGTCTTCAATCTCCTCATAATATTGTTCATAATCTAAATGAGAATCTGATTAACCTTTATCCTCAAATGGCTTTTGGCCTCAGTCAGTGGTGATTCATTAGTATAAACGTGGAAAAATATTTTTTGATTGTCTATTGTATTTAGAAATGTCATTAATTATTTTGCAAGTTTCAAGAAAAGCATCATGCTTATTTCACCAATCTCTTTCTATAACTGTAGTCTTTTACTTTTTTATTAGCTTTATCACTCTTCTTTGTACGCCTACCAATCTCAATATTACATTCGAATGCCCATGTCTAGACATTACATCCTAGGTTGGTTAAAACGTAATTTGTATAAACCAGCAAATTCATTTTTACAATCAATTAACACTGGAAACCAGACATATCTATTAAATATAAAAAATATATGTATGTTTATCTTTGATAATCGTGAACTTAATCACAAACTAAAGACATATCTTGAAAAATGCAATAACAAAAATTATAGAGAACATGTAATCGTTCCGAAAATCCAAGTCAACAACAGCGCATCACTGACATCTACTTTGACTCAAAGTCCTTAACACGATTGCCATAATAACTCACTATTTATGTTTTTATTTACTTGCCCCCCCCCCCACGAGTGAAAAGTTCGACACAAGGTCGGTTTTTAATGTGGAAAAAATCAAGCTCTCCAAAAAGGAGCGCTCTTGATTGGAATAAAAATTAAAATTACCTCAGTCTCTAGACTGAGGTAATTTTAATTTTTATTCCAATCAAGAGCGCTCCTTTTTGGAGAGCTTGATTTTTTCACTGACCGAGGACAGAATATACGAAGTGTAGCATCAGGACAGCTGCTACATTTTCTTCCTATTTATGTTAAACTTAAATTCTTTGTTGTAATGTACTTATTCTATGCTTGTAAAATATCACCTTTTCATTCTAACTCTGGGTCTCCCAAACTTTTCTTATGATGAAACACTTCGTAAATACTAAAAGTTTAACGAAACACCTTGTAGAGAAGCTGATAAAATAAACACATTGTAGGGAAGCTGATTAAATAAACACCTTGTAGAGAAGCTGATAAAATAAACACCTTGTAGGGAAGCTGATAAAATAAACACTTTGTAGGGAAGCTGATAAAATAAACACCTTGTAGAGAAGCTGATAAAATAAACACCTTGTAGAGAAGCTGATTAAATAAACACCTTGTAGAGAAGCTGATAAAATAAACACTTTGTAGAGAAGCTGATAAAATAAACACCTTGTAGAGAAGCTGATTAAATAAACACCTTGTAGAGAAGCTGATTAAATAAACACCTTGTAGAGAAGCTGATAAAATAAACACCTTGTAGAGAAGCTGATAAAATAAACACCTTGTAGAGAAGCTGATAAAATAAACACCCTGTAGGGAAGCTGATAAAATAAACACCTTGTAGGGAAGCTGATAAAATAAACACCTTGTAGGGAAGCTGATAAAATAAACACTTTGTAGGGAAGCTGATAAAATAAACACCTTGTAGGGAAGCTGATAAAATAAACACTTTGTAGGGCAGCTGATAAAATAAACACCTTGTAGTGAAGCTGATAAAATAAACACCTTGTAGGGAAGCTGATAAAATAAACACCTTGTAGGGAAGCTGATAAAATAAACACTTTGTAGGGAAGCTGATAAAACAACACTTTGTAGGGAAGCTGATAAAATAAACACCTTGTAGGGAAGCTGATAAAATAAACACCTTGTAGTGAAGCTGATAAAATAAACACCTTGTAGGGAAGCTGATAAAATAAACACCTTGTAGGGAAGCTGATAAAATAAACACCTTGTAGGGAAGCTGATAAAACAACACTTTGTAGGGAAGCTGATAAAACAACACTTTGTAGTGAAGCTGATAAAATAAACACTTTGTAGGGAAGCTGATAAAATAAACACCTTGTAGGGAAGCTGATAAAACAACACTTTGTAGGGAAGCTGATAAAACAACACTTTGTAGTGAAGCTGATAAAATAAACACCTTGTAGGGAAGCTGATAAAATAAACACTTTGTAGGGAAGCTGATAAAACAACACTTTGTAGGGAAGCTGATAAAATAAACACCTTGTAGGGAAGCTGATAAAATAAACACCTTGTAGGGAAGCTGATAAAATAAACACTTTGTAGGGAAGCTGATAAAACAACACTTTGTAGGGAAGCTGATAAAATAAACACCTTGTAGGGAAGCTGATAAAATAAACACCTTGTAGTGAAGCTGATAAAATAAACACCTTGTAGGGAAGCTGATAAAATAAACACCTTGTAGGGAAGCTGATAAAATAAACACCTTGTAGGGAAGCTGATAAAACAACACTTTGTAGGGAAGCTGATAAAACAACACTTTGTAGTGAAGCTGATAAAATAAACACTTTGTAGGGAAGCTGATAAAATAAACACCTTGTAGGGAAGCTGATAAAATAAACACCTTGTAGGGAAGCTGATAAAATATGATCAATAAAATTCCAGTTTTTCGCGCAACACAGATTAAATTTTAATCATTTAATGCTAACTTTGATATTCTCTTATTATGTTTCGATCCTATTGAAAATGTTTATAAAATATTTCAAAACAGAAATCATTCGAATATCCTAGCGATTCAATGCTTAAAGTTTGAAAAGTTTAACGTAAAACAATTCCCTATGCTCGAAGTTCCGAAAAGGTCTTTGTAAACAAGATCTTTTGGATAAATACCAGTTCAGAACGTACAAACCGGAATTAAAATTGATAAGGTGTAGAAATGTATCTGTAATGTAATTGGCCTACCCTTTCTTCTCTTCACTCTCTCTCACACACACAGACGTGATGTTGCTAGTCTCAGTCTTTTCTATAAATACTATTATGACATGTGTTCTTCAGAATTGTCTGATCTATTCCATGCTTCTTTTGTTCCAGCTTGTTTGACTCGTTGGTTTAGTGGTCTCCATCAATTCGCTATTTAGATATCTCATAGTAATACCGTTTCTTATTCCAGTAACATTCTCCTGCACCAAGATGAAAATATCTCTTACCTAAGTGGGACTTGTCTAAAAATATTCGACGAGTTTACCTATCTTGGAAGTAAAGTCACCAAGAAATATTCAACAGAGTATGAACTTCAGGTGCGAATCAGCAAGGCATGGGCAGAAGTGGACAAGATGAAAGCGATCTGGAAGTCAATTCTTCCTATCAAGATGAAACGTGTTTCCTTTGAAGTCATTGTTGCATCAGTGCTCATATATGGAAGTAGCACTTGGACTTGCAGCAAAAGATTGGAGAAGTAACCTAATGGTGTATACAGCAGAATGTTAAGAGCTGCTCTTAACGTATTCTGGAGACAGCACTCCACGAGAGAGCAACTCTATGTACACCTCTCTCAGATTTCAGCCCTGATCAGAGAGAGAACGAGATTTACTGGACATTGCTGACGGGCAAAGGATGAAATCATTAGCAATGTTCTCCTGTGGATGCCAAAACAGGGATGTGGCTCAGTGGGTAGACCGCACAGAACCTACATTAAACAACTAACAATGCACCTATGAAGACCTACCAGGTGTGATGGAGGATAGAACGAGATGACGTGAGCGAGTCAGGAGGATCTGTGACACCACCACGACTAGATGATGATGATGATTCCAGTAACTTCTTTCCAGGAACTGCAGACTTGTGAAACTCTCTTCCTGCTGATTGTTTTCCTCCTACATATAGATTTGGTATTTTCAATAGGCATCTCCTGTCTTTGCGATAATCATCTTTCGTTCTTCTTAGCTCCTTACATCAAGAGGCTTTCTGCCTTGTCGAGAGCGATTTCCATTTTTAAAAAGTGTATGCAAAAGACTGCTGTGTTTTCTTAACTTGTTTTCTATAAAGCAGAACATCGAAATGACCGGAGAAATACGCAACTCAACAAATTAATTAAAGAACATTCAATATATATTTTGTAAAGTAATCTAAAAAAATAGATTAAAAGAAATAAATCCGGAAAATATTCAAATTATTATTTTTAAAGACCTAAAATGGCTCATTCAATTTTTAGCGGAGAGTTCAGTTTTCTATGTAATTCAACGTAAAATCAGCATCCTTCCTGGAATTGATATTTCACAGTGATTTCTTCATCAATCTCTGAAATGTTTTTGAATGTTTGTTTGTTTTTATCTTTAGATTGCTATAGTTATTGAACAGTAAACATTTAGAATGTTTAACACAAAATGATTCCTTATGCTTGAAATTTCGAAAACGCATTTGTAAACAGGATCTTTTAGCTAAGCCGGTCATTTAACGTTAAACTTATATATCAAACTGATCATTTATGCTTTCCCTTGCTAAAAATTGAACAAGTATATTTTATCCATTTTTGTATAATCTGAAAATGCTATACTAAATCGATTGTAAAATAATAAAGCAAGAAAGAACATGAGCCATTGAGCAACACTGTTATGGGTGTTTTTCTTAACTGTTAGCTTATTACAGAAACATAGGAGATATGAAACATCTACTGCTACATTTTCACTCCGACTTTGACAACGGCTTAACAACAACAGGAAAAAAGAAAGGGGCAGTCACTATCCAATGAGCCACCTACTTTGTTTAACTTTTATTCACCCCAAACAAGGGGGCACATTGCCACTGAAACATAAGGGACTACTGTGAATTAAGGGCCAAATCATAGGGGCATCCTAAGTGAGGAGTTGTGGAGCAATGCTGGTGCATGTTGGTAGTCAGGAAACAGGGAGCAAAGGGGGTATTCCAAAGGCAAGCGGTTCGAGGAAAGAAGCTTTCCGGTATCTGAGGACCTCTACAGTGAAGGGGTGTGATTTTGCTGCTTGTCGTCGGTTAGTCGGATGTATTTACGTTGAGGGGACCCAAGTGCAGTAAGCTCATTGCGTAACATTTTGTTGAAGTACTTGTAAAACAAGCATAGGGATGCAACATTGCGGCGATGGAACAGGGTCTGAAGCTTGGTAGACAGTGTGAAACCTATTCGATTAGATGCTCTTTTTTGGATCCTGTCTAAGAGGAAGAAACTAGTGGTTGGTGCACTAGCCTAGATGTGGCAACAATACTCCATGCAAAGACGAATGGTGGCTTTGTAGAGATATGAGATGCTGGTAGGTGTGAGCAGTTTTCTTGCCCGGTAGACGAGGCCCACCTTCTTTGCAGCAGACTTGGCAGTATCTTCTATGTATTAATTCAAATTCATGTTACCTACATTTCAAAGAGACACTCAGATATTTTCTGCCAACAGAAAGATTACGGACAAACTGGTGGTTAGGATCGAAGAACCTGTCACGCTGTTCTAGAGATTACTCATCGTCCACTGAATTGAATAATATTTGATTTAAGAAATTATTTCCGCTATCATTATCTGGTTGTATGTACATCCAAAACGTTTGCTGAAAATACGGTACATGACGAAAAAGGAGAACCACACAAAACGTGCATTATAATCATATTCATTTGGGAAATACGTATCCCATTCGTAAAACGTGTGAATTAAGAATTATTTCATCTAAATACAATAGCGTAAACTAAAACAAAAATCTAAAAAATCATATTTCGAGTTTCATTAATATTCACTCTCTTCTGCGCATTCGCTCGCGCACAAGGCTGAGACTGTAGTAATATCTAGTATTGGATGTGTAAAGGTAAGTTTAAACTCGGGAATTTCCACGTAATGTTATAAGTAAGAAAAAGGTGGAAAATGCGGTTGGTGTTTTGCTCAACTACGCCCAACGCATAATAGTGCATGAGGGTTGCAATCAGTTGAGTTGGAGATGGTGAAGTCGTGGAAGTTCTCAGATTGCCTCTTCTGGGTTTTCCCGAGGTGTGACACGGAGCTGAGTTCTGTTGCAACGTGTATTGTCTTCCCGTAGCGACCCTCTTGACCCAGCGCTTAGCAACATGAAAAGCAACTCAATATAGCCATCTGAATTGAGTCTGAGTCACATCTCGAAGATGTGTGGCGGCATAACGTGGTTTATGCTAGAAACACACCTAAAAAACATTACAATCTGAGAGAACTTAGTCTTCATGACGCGCGTGATTTTGCGCTGGCTGTAGACTAGCATCCTCTTGTTTTTGCGCGTTATGCAACTGGTTCTGAGAAGCAACGGATCATTCTTGGCTCTATTATGTGTTTGACCTTGTTGAGGAGTTTCCTGACTTTCGTAAAGTGAATTTGTTGGGTCGTGGCGATGAGTAGTTTGCCCGTGCAACGCTTGTATGAGGGGTAGTTATAATGCTCGTCTAACCCTTTCTTGATAGTGGCCACTCCGACGCCCATCTTTCCTTTGCCAAGTTTCGCATTGCCTTACCTGGATCTTGTTGCATCTTTTGTACAGCTTCTTGAGGAATTTCGTTGTGCGCACACAGTCAGAACGCTTGCTATGATTGTTCCAGCTAGCCACTGCTTCCACATCGTCGCAATTGTTCAACTCACATCTCACGACCGTTAAAATATTCAAGGAAAATTAAGCTGCAGTTAAGATTTACAAATTTTTAATCCAGCGCGAACCATCATAATGCAGGTAACACTTTTCCAATATTCCGATGCTTTCCACTTATCCATAATCTCCAGTTATTAAACCCACCAATAGTACACAGAAATCGCTATCCATTGCATTTTACTGCTATTAAATCCTACAAATTGTTTTGTCTACTTCCACCACAGAAACATGTGGTACATGCCCGAGGGTTGTTATTGAAAACCCAGTACAAAGAGTACACTATGGTCCACCAAAAAATACCTAAGCAACCCCGTCGGCATGCAAAGGTAAGAACGCTTCGGGTTATTGGCGATTAACCAACCCCTTCCCAAAGAGAGAGGGTAAAGCCTGGAAGGGTGGACATCCTTGGACTGTACAGAACCATACCTCACCCCAACAGAGCAAGACCACTGTCGTCACAATGACCTACACTCTGTTAAATTGATTGCCGATGACATATGCTCGACTGGTATGCTTGGCATCGGAAACAACGCAGTTCAAATACATGAAATAGTGCTAAAATGAAAAAATATCAAAACAGTACCAAATCTGTCTCGAACACCCTGTCGTATACACATGTATCTATCTAGTATTATACGAATACTGAGTTAATAAACGTTTGTTTCCCTAAGGCTTTTTCTATATATTTTTATCATACAAAATACATGCTAAAATATTCTTAATTTTCAGGATTGAGTTATGTTTGAAGAAAATCCATTTTCATTGTCCTAACTAGCTGTGATTTGTAATTGACTCAACAAGTGACCCTTCTCTTACTAAGTTTCTGTCTATCAATCTCAGCCAGTATAACTGCATGTTCTCTGACTCCCGCTCTTATTTTATCCGGTATCTATCACTCTCGCTTCTGTATCTCCTTTTCTCCTTCTCTTTATCTCTCTCTCTCTCTCTCTCTCTTTCTCTCTCTCTCTGTTTATTAGCAGTCAAAGGTAATAAGACTCACTATAAAGCTCAATATTAGAATAGTCAATTCTAAACAAATAGAAATATCGTCATACGTGTAATACTATTTAACCTGTAGCTAGAAAAGGAAGGAGATAAAGAGAGAGTAAGAAAGAGAGGGAGAGATAGCGAGCAAAAAAATACTAATTTTTGAATTTGCCCTTTTATTTTGTTAATTTAACTGAGTTTGCAAACTCATTTTTTCCGATTCAAACAATCTAACCCAAGCTGAATGGGTGACTCAACGGTTCAAATTTTTTCTTAGTGCATTTTTATTATTTACTAGCTGTCACTATCCGGCGTTGCCCGGTATAATTTTTACTTTTATTGTTGAATTGTTTTTCTTGTTATTGTTAAAGAATTTCGAGGTTGTTGTTTTTACCAAAATATTATTGTTATTATTAAATCTTTCGTGTATCCTACGAAATGTTGAATATATTTTTTGTATCAACGTATTATTATTATTTTTTTAAGTTTCGCACGTTTACTATCCGGAAACTGTCTCCTAAATGTCTATATTGAGAGATAAATAGCAAGGAATGAAGGAATTCAGAGGGTACTAACTTTTCAAAGATGGTTATTCACACAAATTAGAATTTCAGTATAGTCTACCCTACTATTTAATCCATAGCTAAGTAAAGAGAGAGTCATGCCCTGCCCAAGGGTATCGGTGAAAGTGAATTTTACAGTCATTCACATTTCAAAACTAACGGAGCCTGATATGCCAAAATATTCACCCATCTAAGTATTTATAAGGATCAACGTTGCTTAACTTCGCCGATTCGACTAATTCCGGCGTTTCAACGTAGTATTGATGTAACAAAATTAAAATAAATACTGTTTAAAAAAAAACTGTACTAAAAACGACAGCATAATAAAAATACGCAGCTAGACACAGCAAAGAAGAAAAATCCACATGCATTCATATAAAAGTTCTTGTAACTGATTTTTACTACTGATACGACCAACCAGCTGAAATCCCTGGTTTTAAGTTCTCTGTTTGTCGACATTAGACAGGATAAGTACAGAGCATAAAACTTTCGCAAACCCGAAGTCATTTAAAATTTCTTCCTCGCTTTACGATAATCTTTTCTAGTTTAAAGATCTTTTTTTTCTGTCGCGGGCGATAAATTACTACTAATGAGACGGTGTGTCCAAACAGAGTTAAAAAACAATAACAAATAAACTAAACAAAAAATACAACATCCAACACGAAAATATAATTCAATAAAAATCAAAAGAGACAGACGCGTCAAATAAGTGCTAAGCCCCGCCTACGCCATGACTAAACAAAAAAGCATATAAGCGATTGGTCAATTATTAAGCCTCCCTTTCTCCCCTTTCTTCCATAGTGGGTCTACCATTTTTTTATGTATAGTTTTACTTCTGAAGTCTTTTCTCTCTTTGGTACTTATTTTGTTGGCAACAAAGCAAATCAACTGTTTTGCTATGTCAATCAAATCCACCTACGTCTTCTGTCAGACCAATGAACAGTCTTCATCTAAATGACTTGAATTAACCACACCGGTGACTGTGTCTCTTGAGACGCCATGATAGCATCATCCAAAGTCAATAATCGTGATTTCACCGAGTCCAGCTAATGGGGTCCAAAGAAAGAAAGACGTAAAGATAAAGGATAAAGAAAAACAAAACAACAGCCAGTCTTCATCATCTTGACTGTCGTCTATATTCTCCCTCTGGATTATCTTTATTGTCCTTGGCCCAATAATCTCATCTAATGTAATTTCGGGGTTTTTAGAAGCGTCCACAGTTCGTCAACGCTAAAAGACCAGTACAAGAATTAAAACAGCAGTGCATAAAATTCCCCAAACGGCGGGATTTTCCCCCGTGTGTGTAGGCGTCGGAAAAATAGTTGTGGCAAAGTAAAAGTTGTTGCATAGCAAGACAGAAAATAGTTATAGAAACACAGTCGACAAACTTTGATAAGTATTACTTATATATAAGAGACAGTGTTAGTTATATAGGGAAAGGCGGCCCCACGGCCTATCCGCTTCACGGAGTTATCTCCCACTACTGTCTCTCGACCCGCCTTCGCTCATGTGCATTTTGTAAGTTTCCCCCTGATACCAAATGTAGTATATATAAATACTTTGTTTCTTTATATCATGTATATGGAAAAAGATTTTTAAGTCGAAATATTGATCCATACATGCCTCCGTGTTGACTTCAGTGTGTCCCTTTTGGGTTGTCTTTGCTTTATCCTTATTTAGAATTGTATTTTACCTAAACATTCTGTCGGATTTTAATCTACTAAATGCCACACAAATGCGCGCACACACACACACACACACACACACACACACACACACACACACAAGTTCCCCTTCTCGGATTGGGCACTGTTTTTGAGTGATATCTCCTGCTACCTCTTAGCGCAATGCAAAGCTTTTTGTAAATAAACAAATTAAGCACGACGAGGCAGCGATCAAGTGTTGGCCTAATGGATAGAGCTGACGACTATCAACTCGATGGTTGAAAGTTCGACCCCTGGCTAGGGAGAGGTGCTAGTTTAGCCGCCCTGAAGATTTAGTTACATTCCAAATGCCAAAATTTTATTCATCTTACGAATATTTTCTACAAAGAATCACTTTTGGTACAATTGCGATTCTGTTTCGTTCACCAAAAGACAAACTGACATTTGTATGTCAATATCGGATCTGTCCTCTCCGAACACACGAGAAAGCTAAAAAGTTCTCAATTAGAACAAAATATACATTACGACAAAACAAAAGTCTGAAAAACAAACAACTCATATCGAATACACCTTCATCTAAAGCGTCTTCGAAATTACCACCTAGAGAAGGCAACCATACTGTTATCAAAAGAGGAGCTAAGAGAAATATGCACAACATTGACCTAAAACTTCTCAAAATAAACTTCTAAACACCGGACGTTAGGATATGAATTCTGTAACCGAACCGAATCTAGGCAGTAGACTTTGTGAATATAAAATGCGTACTATATTTTCGGATAGATCTCAATAAAAATAATTTATATTAATAATATTATAAGACTACTTAACTTATATGTCTGTTTTTCTCGTGTCAAGGTAACTTCGATGATTACACATTGCATTATTATGTTATTACTTACTATTAACCGAATATTAATTGAAATCCAAAAGTGCAATAGCGGAAATTAAAGCGTATATTTTATCCTATTTCGAACTACATTAATATTCATTCTCCCCCCCCTTTCATTTGCACACAAGACTTAGACTATGTAGCTAATTTCCACCTCTTTGAATTCGCTAGGAAATCAGCACCCCTCTCTCTATCAGCTTCCTTCTGGGTTTGGTACCTCTGGCTTTTACATTTTTATCTCTATTAATGAAGTTCGGTCAACAGTAAGATTAAAACGCCAAGATGATATAAAATAGAAGAACTTTAGCTCCTTAATATACAGAGTATGCCTATGCGATCAAAGTTTAACTAATGTGAATAATGCTTTGCAAAAGAACGTCTTATTAATTCACTATTCGTTTTTATTGTGGTCTAGTTCAATGATTGTTTTCTAATTTACTCCGGGAGTTGTTATCCGGTTCTACATTGTAAATTAAAGACAAAGACCCTCAAACCCACACATATACAACGTGGCCAAACAAACAAGGCATGCTCCCGAAATCAATTTAATTACGAAATTAAATTTCATCACAATGCATTTTGGTTCATTTGTACACTAGTCAACCATTTTATTCTTTTCTTAAATTGTAAATGAAATACAAAGTCCCACAAACACACACTGCGGCCAAGCAAAAAGTTAGTGAGTATCCCCGCCCCCGGAACATTTTACAAATATATTTGTATTGTAGATAATGTCTTAGCATTTTGTGTGACGATGTTTCCGGTCCTTCCTGGCCGATTTCATTCTGGGTGTTGCTATCCTTTTTTCTTTTTTTTTTTTCGATTTCCCCGGGAAACGCCGCGACATGGGTGCTGCTAGTTATTAATAAACTGAAGCCTTCAAAAAATTCGAAAGTATTTATGCGATTTAAAAAAAATAACGAAATCAAAACAAATAAAAATAGAAAGACATCTGAACAATGTCGGGCAGTGCGATTTGTAAATAATCAAGTTGACTTCACGTTCCTGACTTTTCTATTCTTCGGAAGAAGTTGCTTTTATGATATTCCAGAAAAATTTTATGCATTTTAATAGAAAATATTTTTGAATATATATATATATATATATATATATATATATATATATATATATATATATATATATATAGTAGAGTATTAATATAGAGTAGTATTAATACAGCCGTCAGAATCATAGCTTTAATGCATGTTCCTTCATAAGTTGAACACTGTTGACGTCGGCTGCCTACAATTGGTTTAAAACTCTCACCGTTTATGTAGTTGTTCATGATAGCCGTGAGAGTTAAGACCTTAGAATTTAGGTTATAAACATGATTTGTTTCTGGGGTTCGAATTTTGCGCCCGGCTTGAATACTTATCTCTACACTGTAGTATATATAGATAGATTGATATATTCATGCCTATATCTATAATATATGTCGTGTCTCTGTCTCTTTCTATCCGGGATAAAATCTAAAACAAAGCCTTATATTAAGATCAAACTACTTTTTTCTCGTATAATTTTACGAGAAATCCAAGGGTCGTATTAATTTGTGATCAGGGATTTTTAATATAATAATAACATGGGGTCCACATTCGCACCGGACATCCGTAAATAGCAAAGACAATGTTTTACTTTGTTTTATTTAAAACAAATCTCTGTAACAAGATTATACACAGTTTCTAGGGTAAGATTTTACGAGGGATCCAATGATCGTAATAATTATTCAATCGTTTTATTTTCGGGAATTTGTGATAAATAATGGACTGATTGAGTAAAACATGGTTTTAGCTTTTGAACTTTTCATTTAAAATAGCAAATTTATATACATTTATTTTTAACATATAAAGAACCCTTTGAGTCCCGAGCAACGCTGAGTGTCCTTTTTAATGTGTTACTATATACGTAGATTGATGTATTACTCCATACACAACTCAGAAACTATCAATTTTACTTCATTTCTCGATTTTATTTGACAACCGTTGAACATTGAACCGTTGAGCTCATGGCTTCTTTGTGGTCTTCTTTTAACAACTGAACCATTTGGGATTTATTATCATGTTTGATAAAGCCATTTGCCGACGACCGTTTATGAGAGACTGTTTTTTTTGTTTTTTTTTTGGCATTAAACAAAAGGAAAACACCGTTTTGCTTTACGAGTTGTTTGTTTCGCTTGCCGCTCATCAATTGCCGTTTCAATAGACAATTGAAAACCACTGAAAGCGTAGATGACATTGCCGGATTTTTAAAAAGGGTGACAGTTGGCTATTCCGTTTCATGAAGTCATTCTAATTACTAGCCTTTACGACCCAAGGTAGATAGAAGTGTGATTCAAACAACATTGATTAAAGAGGAGGAGGAGGCGGAGGAGGAGGAGGAGGAGGAGGGGGGGAAGGTGACAATGATGATGATGATGATGATGATGATGATGATGATGATGATGATGATGATGATGATGATGGGTTAGTATAATCCCAAAATAACGATTCATCTTCTAATGGGCATAAAATGTTGGTAGTTTACTACTTCTTAAATTATTGACAGTGAAATGGTCTTTGGCACTACTCTAACCTTACTTATTTTTGTTTAAAATCATGTTTTAGTCAAAAAAAATCACTATGTAAGTTGAATCCAGTTGAAATTACATGTGAACCAGAAAAAAATAAAATACGGTTGACAATAATATTTGACATTATACGAAGGGAGATGACTCTGAATTCACAATGCATAAAAATTGGTCTCTCATGTATAAGAGGACGTTTGACAAAAAAATGAATTCTTTTGTGAAATGTGTTCTATTGTTTTGTTTATGCTTTGACAAAATTAAACAACGTAACGGTGTTTACAATGTATCTTTTTAATCAGCAACCTAATACTAACCGAACAGAACATAAATTTAGATTCAGGCTAGCTAATTTGCACCACACACCCAACACAACTTTGTACAAAACATCGATATTTAAAATAAATTCATTCCACTTCATAAACGCACCACATATTTTGAATTTTAAACGTCTATGTTTCGTTTAAAAAATAAATAATAAAAACATTCATTCCACATCGTAGATGCACCGGGTATTTTTTAATTTCGACCTTCATGTGTTTCTTTAAATCAATCATCTTGAGAGAGTTTTGGAATAAGGACGAATATCGATGAACATATAAACAATTCTCGGTTTTTCTTTTTTTCATTTTTCATAATTTAATCTCTAGAATCTCTTCCCTCGCGTAGAAGAATGCTTCTGCTAGTATAGTAATAATAATGGAAGTAGATTATTTTTGGCGGTAAAGTGGGCGGTGTGATAAAGGTTGCAAAGGAAAAACGAAAGATGGCCGATCCGGTTTAAGATGATTACTCTACCTTTCTTTTTCTGTCATCGCTTCGTCTATTTTCAGATCGGACTTCCGAACGTCCAGAAAGAATGCAAGGATCGAATGCGGAGATTAATAAATTTGAGAACACGCAAACATGAAATTGTTTGTAAGCAACGACGTCCGGTATGCGAAAACATTTATGGCCCGTTTCGTATATACTTCCCTTGTGTCTCTTTTGTACTCCGCCATTTTTTGTGGCTTTTTCTTGTTTTTGGCTTGCTTTTTGTTTCTCTGGATGTTTTGCGGTTTTGCGGTTCAAGGTGATACATTCTGTATCGCTTTTGTAAGTTGGTGTGTGGACGAATGGATGAACGTACCATTTTCTATTCTCATTTTGTTTTCGATGTCAGTGTGTGCAAAGAAGGAATTTAATAGGTTAAATCGTAGCGAAACTATTTTACGCTTTCGTTATTATTATTTATTTTATGTTTCGGAATTTTTTGATAACTTTTATCATGTGGATTATTCGGACTCATCTTGGATGTTATTCTCACAATCTTTCGGTCGATGTCACCTCTGACCTTTTCCACGTGCGTCTTGCTGAACTCGGGAATCTGCACGGAATTTCGACCGGAACCCTTTATTTAATCCGCGGCAGTAGCTTGCTCTCATTCCATCAGCCATGATCGGGCAGAATTCTTAAATAATTCGTAATTGTATTCTTAGTATCGCCCGTGCTGGGGATTGAACCTTCAACCTCCAGAAGATTGCCACTTAGAACTGATTAAAGTTAACACTGTTGACCCATCTTCCATTTTCTGTCATAGCTTCGTCTATTTTCCGATCTGACTTCTTTGCGCAAGGACCCGTGGCGCAACGGATAAAAGTGCTAAGTGGTAATCAGTTCTAAGTGACAGGCTTCAGAACCTAGTCTATACTACTATTTAATCCATATATCCATGGAGTTAGGATATATGAATCCATGCCTTTCCCAAGTGTATTAGTGAAAGTGATGCAGTAACCCAGAGAGAACTGGAACCTAGTACGCCGAGCTCACAATCCGCGGTCATAACCACTAGACTGCGTCACTTTCATATCTCTACATATAAGTGGAAAGGCGTATAAAAAAGTAAAGAGAATAGAATTTATAACATTTATATATTTGTTATAATTTATCATTTTTATTTCTTCCTAGATATAATGATATATTATAGCAAATAAATATATGTTATCCATGTAGTAATATATATATGGTAGTTTTATCTGTACCATTGGAGAGCCATGCATATAACTGTCCTGTTTTTAAATCTCCGAAACAGTTACATGGTAAACAGCTGAAGATCCCCGTGTTAATATTAGATGCTTACGTTAAGGTCTCCTGTTTTTGTTTCACTGTTAGATACTTAATTCCCCTTTTTATTTTATTTACTTACTATTATATATTATTTATTTATGAATTTTCCAACAAATGTTAAGTCTACACTATTTTGGATTTAGTTAGTTTCTCTGGGAATTTAAACTGCATTTTCCTTTTTTTTTGTCTTTTTGTTTAAAATAACTTAAAGCTTCTTTAGACTATATATATATATATATATATATATATATATATATATATATATATATATATATATATATATATATATTAATATATACTAGCGGGTATTCGTCGCCCGGCGTTTCCCGGTATAAATGTAAAAGAATGAAATAAAATATGCAAACTGCCGACCGAACGCAAATAGGTCACAACGGATAGTTTTAATGTAAAGAAACAAATGTCGCTTTTGAATTGTGGAAAATTCATGTACCCAAGAAAACGTTTACCTTGGAGTGTAACAAAAATACAAATCGCCACAGTGTAGAAGGATATCTCCAATGTAGAAAGATATCCCCTTCAATGACCGCTTCTACAGAATTTGAACCGAACCAAACAAACTTTTGCCGACCTTAACTTAAAACTTTGATTAGGATTAGTTTAGAGTTATTTTAGTGTTCTAAAAAAAAAAATTTAAGCCCAGTTCGGTTCAAATTCTGTAGAAGTATGAAGTTTGTTTTTTTGTAAATAAATAAAACGTAAAACTGTTTTTATATTTTTATTCATAAGTCTTGTTTTTGTTTTGTTTTGGTTTTAAGCGAATTGTTGTTGCTATTTTGTTTTTAATGTAAGTTTATTTAAATCAACATTAGCCCCTGCCTCCAAACTCCACGGAATATATCTTTAACCGAAGAAAAATTAAAATCAATGTAATAATTGTTGTTAACTGACATCTAAAACGCTGGGATGGGCTGGGAATGTCGGAGCATTTTACGTAAAATCCATGAGTGAAGCTAATTTCCAATAATATTTTTATTATTATCTTATTTTTATCTATTCTGCCAATTGTAGCAAGGTGTTTACTGTGTATACGTAATCGCCTTAAAAATAGAATCTAATTTTCGAATAAGTAAACAAGAACAAAGTTAGGTGTTTAAATATTGGAAATAAAAAAAATACTTATCTGGTTTGTTATGGCGAACGATTTATTATGGCGGACGATTGGATATTATACAAATTCGAAAACGGTGCAACTTGATTATAGTTCAAGTAATAGCAAAGGGTGTTTGAGGAGGGTAAGAGTTATTAATTCATAGAGAGAAATTAGCGTGCTATCCTCTCTTTGGTTCAAGTAGTTGGGAGAGACTTACACAGTGGAATGAAAGTAATGTTTTTGGTTTACTTTATACAACTAATTATAATTTATAGTTTCTTGAAACACGCTCGAAGATATTAGGCGACTGAATTGATGTGTTTTGATGCGTTTGATGCATGACCTTTATAGGCTAACCGGGTTGGGAGGGGAAATCAACTCCATTTTATATATATAGATATATAATGTATAGTAATATGTAGTAATAAGTAGTGATCTATAGTGATAAATAGTAAGACTGCACATCTAAAATACACCAATAGGTTTAAGGCTCCCAAAATTCATACTAGAATTGTCCGCAAATAGTAAAATTCAGTTCTAGGAGCAGTCTTTTGAGGGTTGAAGGATAAATCTTCAGTGCGGGCGATACTAAGAATTGCGAATGACTGAAAGTTTCTACCCGGTCATGGCTGATGGAACGAGAACGTGCTACCCCCGTGAATTAAATAAAGGGTCCCGTTCGAAATTCCGTGCAGATTCTTGAGTTCGACATAAAGATTCCCGAGTTCCACAAGATACACGTGAAGAAGGTTGGAGGTTACATCGGGCGAAACGTTGTGAGAATAACACGCAAAATGAGAACATTCGTAATTCAAATAATCCAAGTTATTCAAATTATCAATCTTCATTTCAAAAATTCAGAAACATGTTATCCTGTATGTCATTTATTGTTTAAGCTTTAAAAACGAATATATGTATTACTGTTAGAATATCGTATGAATTATGTAACACGGGTTTTGTTACAAAAGATTATAAAATATGTGACAAAACTGCATCCGGTGTTTAAGCTTCAATTTGCAAGCTTTGGTAAATTTAGCGTAATTACGCCCGAGTCAATTCTGACACGGAGTGGTAAAACCTGTCGTGATCCCATTTACGGGTTAAATAGAATGTTACGCATTATTTATTTCAAAATGCCACGGCTACAAAACAAAGGAATTTACAAACCATTCCTTTACAGCATGAATATAGATTTAAAGATATGAAGAATTTGAATCATGATCCTTTATCCCAGATTGCTGAATTCGGCATTAAATAGTGGGATAATGGAAATGGGTGGTATGCCGTTAAACAAAACAATCAAACTATATTCACTCACCATCTCACTTCATTAACCGATTCATATACAAGTTTAGAGATATATTCAAACATAATGAACCGATTTAATTATGCAATGTTTTAATAAGGAAAAATAATATTAAACTTCAGTCAAGTTACAAGTATTCTACTCATAATCAACTTTTATTTTCTGTCTTACTAAAATGTCTACCACTTGTAGCCACTTCAATGCGATAATGAAATTCCGCTCAAACGTATATAAGCATATGAAGATTCACTGAGTTGATCGCTGTTGTTATTTGATGTTTAAATCGATCGATGCTGTGAGTAGCACTGAAACATAAACGCCATCTTTTACGTATCCTTATAAGAAAGAATCACACATGGTGCAAGGCAAGCACAAAGAGCATCAAATTGCGAAATT
This sequence comes from Sepiola atlantica, assembly GCA_963556195.1. Classification (NCBI taxonomy): domain Eukaryota; kingdom Metazoa; phylum Mollusca; class Cephalopoda; order Sepiida; family Sepiolidae; genus Sepiola; species Sepiola atlantica. The sequence goes on along the minus strand of OY744537.1, from coordinate 59,805,492 downwards.
TCATTCGCTTACTCTTGTCGTTATTGGTAAGTACCTAAACGATGGGCAGTCTATGAGGTTTAAAATGTAGACACGATTACCACGCGTCAGACAGTAGATTCAGTGATCGCAAGCTCACGGCTACCTCAATTTATGCATTTCCGTGGACTCATTTCTAACGCAGCACTGATTTCCTCATCACTTGTTTCTCCGAAACCTTTACACTGACACTAACTCTCTGTAAATTGTTAAAATCGCTGAGGAAGGAAGAATATGGTTTAACGTCGACTTGCCTTCATAAGCACGCCGAACCATTATAGCCGAGTTTGTTTTCGTTGACTTGAGAACGCCGAACGCCTTTTGCGGACGACTCGCAATTCTGAGGGCACATAAACAATTGAACATTGCCAGAAGAGCGACTACAATGTTTTCATTCAATGACAATATTTGAGAACTGAAGCAATGAGTGATGGAATCGGTTTGTACTATGAATATATATATATATATATATATATATATATATATATATATTATTTGATCGACTGTTGATAACTGTAAGTTCAACTAAATACTGAGAATTCATATATATATATATATATATATATATATATATATATATATATATATATATATATATATATTAATTTTAAGTATTTTTGTAAACTTAAAGGGGGAGCCCACCCGAACTCGTACTCGCCTCTAAAATAAATGTGAACATTTAAAACCAATTCTATATTTATTGCTTATACCAATCCTGGGACGGGTATTTTTTTCTAGTATATATATATAATATTTTTTAAAAGCCAAAAACGATATTTTTTTCTTTAAAATAAACTTTTATTTACCTTAAAGATATGAGCAAGCTTTCGATCTCAATAGATCTTTCTCAAGCGATATTTCTCTTTATAAATCAATTTTTTGTCTTTCGGAGACAAAATCTCTCTTGGTTATAGTAGTCCGTTCAGATGTTAGTCGGACGATGTGAAAATCTTTATTGATGTCGCACGTGGGCTACGTGATAAGTTAAGAAATAGTATGTTGACACTTTTTTAGAATATCGTTTCGTATCAGAATATTAAAAAAAATGATTTATAAAAAGAAAATTCGCTTGACAAAGATCTATTGAAATCGAAACAAATTTTAATTTTCACTGAGCGCTTTAATCTAAAATGTAATATTTGCTTAGCAAAATACTCTGCCTACGCGTAGCTACGGTCGCATATTTTTGCTAGACTATCGCGTCAGCCCCAAAACCCTTGTAAAAGCTTGTGATATATTTCCATTCTATGAACATCTGGCGCGAACGCCGACCCCATGATATTATTATGCAACCTTTGTTCAAACTCAACCATAATTATATAACTACTACGGTTAATGTACTTTCAGAATATATTTGGTTATGGGGGATCTATCTCCAAAACCCTTATAAGAGTTTGTGATATATTTCCATTCTATGAAGGTCCGGCGCGAATACAGACCCCACGATATTATTATATATTATTGTGGGAGCCGGCAAATTGAATAGATGGGCCAATGCATGCAGTTTGGTGGGACAGTTTTTGCAGGCGGAACATTGAGGGTGGGGAATAGAGGCATTGCTACTATTCATTCATAAGAAAAAAACTAAAGAAATAAGTAATTATTTTATTTTAATGTATTTTTCAGCATAAAATATGAATAAGTTACCCCTTAAATAAACACGAAATTGATCTCTAAGAAATTAATGAAATGGTCAAGATTTAAAAATCTTTTTACATGTCCTTTAAGACGCTATCTGGTCCGAAAGTTGGTGATCATTTTACGTTAAATTTTTATACAAAGTGATCCCGACCCTAAAACTTAAAAATGTTTTTTTCGTTTTTTGCTGTTTGATTTCTTTCTTTTCACCGCTAACATTTTCAGGCTGTTTACATGTAATCGACTAAAAAATATAGAATCTCATTTTCTTGGGGTGAGAGGGCGTTTACATAAGAGGCAGGGCTCCAATAATACCTAACAATTATTGGAATTACTGGCCTTCAGACTGGGATTAAAGTATCAGTCAAAAGAGGAGAAATACTTTTCGACATGGGGCAATTGTTATAGGTTAATTCCTATCTCAGTCACGTAAATTATTTAGAGTGAAATAGTTAGAGGTAGTAGTAGAAAGAGTGCGTGTTTTTTTATGATGTCATCTTTAAAAGAATGCAGTATTTACAAAGTATGTCTCGTTTATCGCACACTGGCCAGGAAGTGGGTACTCATTTTACGTTAAATTTATAACAGAAAGTCTATCACTCTAAAATCTTAAATATTTAAAAAAAAAGAAAAGAAAATGTAATTTCTTCTTCGGATAGCTTTTCAGTCTGTTTAAAGGTAATCGCCACAAGAAAGTAGAATTCGAATTTGTTTAGGGGGTAAACTGCGCCGGGTAACATTCTTTTTTTAAATAGGATTTTGAAAGTTAAATTTTATTTAAATATATCATATGGACTTTTTTGAAATAAACACAAGTATCTTCATTCATAACAAAACAAAATTAGTTAATTTAAATATATTACAAATTCACATTATTAACAAATTAAACATAGTAATGACGTATCCAGTACAGAATATTGCCGACGAAATTCTCGAAATGGACAAAAAATAGGTGCTTCAAGAGAATTTGAATCAGACCAAACTTCGAATGTTTTTCTGAAGTGCCATATAGTAAAATATTAGTCCGAATAATACAAATTCATAAGTTAATTTTAAGCATTTAAACTCTCATATCGGCCCGAATGTTTGTGATTTACGGAAATGGTCGAGCTGTCGCCGAACAGTTAATTAGCTTAAAATTAGTACCGACATAGTACCGACATTATATGAGACAGTATTTTCAACTTATTCCCTGACGTAAGGTTAACACCCTACCTCCTTCTGTGTTAAGAATGGGTTTAATCGTTTTGGTACTCATTCTGAATAGGGTTAAATAGAAAATTCCCACTCCGTCATGGCCGCCATATCTGAAATCAGAAATGTTTACCTTTTTTTTGCAAATAATAAAAAAAGTTCAATTTTTTTTAATTATTAAGAATCAACAATAATAAAATTAAACTGTTTGTTATAATTGGAATTTTTAACTTTTATTTTGAAAATATTATAAAATAGTTTAATTATTAACCAAATATAATTAATTATATTATAAAGTAACAGACAATTGTAGAAAATAAGAAGAGCGGGTGAGTGTAGCTGCTAGCGACTGAGGATGTGCTTCCAACATCTAAGACGAAAGACGGTTATCGCAGAGAATGTATACCGGTAGGGGAGGGCGTTCAATTTGTCAGCACACTATGATAGTTATTAAACCTAAGGAGAGGGTTGCGAAGGAAGTTTTTATTTTTTTCACAATTTGCGAAAAAATAAAAACGCGACACTACTTCCTAAAAGAAGGACGTCTAACTTTAGCAACGGTTCGATATATTGAGCCTTGCTGTTCACTTCCCCTGTCGAGATATGGATGCTTCTAACACATCTACTGTGGCAGATTCCAGGGAGAAGCACCTAATTAGGATCTCCATTCTGCAGATTAAAATAAAATGAAGGCTGCGATTGTCCCATGGAGCAGAAATTACTTCTGCTATATTCTCAGTATTTCACCGGGAAATTTTGGAGTACATTAATGTAATATCCATCTGCAAACTTCAGATTTCCTGCATATCTGATGAGGAGAGAGAGAGAGCAAATGGAATCGGATTGGTTAACCTCTCAAATAGCTATGCGAAATGAATTAGAAGATTTCTATTTCTCTCTACATCTACCAGAGGCCAGTGGTTATTTGGACCAACTGTCCCTTCTCTATACGTCAGAATCTACCCTGAATAGAACTCCTTCATCATTTTCAGTGATACTTACTCAGGTGCAGATCACGACACCCACATTTAGCGGTTGTGAAATGGAGAACGACTGAATGAGTTTCCATCACTTTTTATCCCGATTTGAAAATTGTGTCACAGGCATGGCAACTGACACAGAGAAATTAAATTTCTTAAAATGCTCCTTGTCTGAGAAATCTCTGTTGTTGATTAATCACTTGAGTTGTGTCAATGCAAATTATTAGCAGGCGCTATTAAAAAAAGTATCTAGATGTCAATGACATCATTGACAAGATTTTCCAAGATATCATCGATTTCTCTCCCTTATGCAGACCTTGAGGGTTTCATCAGCAGGACTGCTTCGATCTTGGAAGAGTTGACCCATTCACTTTCTTGCGACTTCTCTGAAGATGATTCGGCAGGAGCACGACTAATGGCCAAACTTATGTTCTTGACATTTCTGAGAGAGTTGAAGGGAGAGCTGATTCTATTATGCCGAAGTAGAATTCTGTCTTGCTGCGAGACACCAGCGAGACAATCAAACGCCTGCAAATTAAAAGCGGCGGTCCATTACCTAGGAATTAATCGGATCAATCCACGTGTAACTTTCTCTAAATCCAGAGGAGCCTCTACTCAATGAAATGCCTTTTTCCAGGTAGTTTCGGATGTTCAACGTCCCTCTGGGTATTCTAGTAAATTACCTGTTGTCATTTGTGTTACCTTTGGTCGAGGAGGGAAGACTGTGCCAGTGAATTGTCTACTAGATACTGTCAGTGGCCGAACTTATTTGTCTGGTGACATCTTGCACTTCTTGGGGTTAGTGGTCTCTGACGGATTGGATTGTCGCTTGAAGCTGACTACCCTTCTTTGAGAATGCGAGCGGAAGTTCAGGGGGGTGGTGCTGGAGGTTAATTTTGGGTCCTGCCATAGTGGGCACTTTTCGGTGCTGGTTGCCGACACATTGAACTTATCTCTTCGTCTGAAAAAATGGGGCTTACTCTTCGAGGAGTTCATGCGGACCTGATGTTCTCTGGCTGGGTAATTGTAATCTGGTACTGATTTGGTCTCTATAGGGGGAATTATGGGATTTGATCTAGTTCATCATTTAGGTCCCTTGCAGTTGGTGCCTTGTCTGCAGGGTCAGATTTTCTTTGTCTCTGTTGGTCTCATTCCCTTTGTGAGGTAGACTCTTCTTTTCCACATACAATTCCTCAGTTCAAGGCGAATCTCTTTTGTTCAACTCGGTAATTGAACAAACACCTGAGGTGGAATCAGCTCATGTTTGCTTCATCCTGGAGGCTGATTCAACCTATGTACACCCCTTGGTGGATGGCTTTCCCTCAGCGAAGTGGAGAGGATTAGAGAGAATGTTCAGCATTGAGTCATTGGAGAGTCATGACGGAGAAGAGATTTCAGGTTATGATCGGGATCGGATCCAGCAGTTCAGAGATCCATTAACTTCAAAGATGGGAAATATCACGTTCAGTTACCTTGGTATTCGGATAAACAAGCTCTGGTTCCTTAAAATAACGCAGTTGCTTTGCACACTCTGGATCGTGTTATCAGCAGCCTGGAGAAGCCGGAGTTGTATCTGCAATATTAAGTGGAAAACAATTCCTCTATTTTCCCCTTGGGTTGGGGAAGCTTGGGAACATAACATCAAGACTTTAAACTCCTGCCTCTAGAAGGTTATTGGTAGAGGTAAGATCGATTATTATGCCTTCCTGACTATTGTCTCTGATATTCAGAGGGAAGTGAACAACCGAACCCTCACTTATCATGAGTCCTCTAAAAGGCAACTGACAGTTATCACCTTAAATATTTTAAGACCTAACAAGAGCCCAGACTTATTACTACAACAGAAAAGAAATAATCTCTCCACTTTGGTTCCTTTCAGCTGGCAACGATTAATTAGGACAATTGAACTGGGGGGCCAATCGTTGACAAGGTTTCGAGAACTTTGGTACAATGAGTACCTCTTTGATCGTAGAGGAAGGTCTTCAGGAAAATCCCAGATACCATTCCAGAACAGTATTCAAAGGAATGATGTAGTACTGGGCAAGAGCCCTCTAAAACCACGACCATTTTTTTTATGTTGGGCACTATACTGAATGTCTTTCCGGGACACGATGGGGTGATGAGAACGGCTTGTGTCAAACATGGTGATGGTCAAGTGAAGGTTCACTCCCTAAAGTATCTATACCAGATGAAGATTTTGCAATCTTTTAAGGACCTCGAGGAGTGTGGACCTAATTATGCCGATTCCTCTTTGTCTGTCGCTTCAGGTAGCAGTCGAACCCCAGAACACTCAGGCTCATCTCAGGAAAGAGACGACACAATCTGGTTGTGACCTACTTGTAATAGACCTCCAGTAAGCCAGGACATGATATGCTGCGATTCTTGTGATGAGGGGTACCACTTTGAGTGTGTTGGCATTGAAATAGTTCCGCCCGTAAGACAGAAGTAGTACTGCTGTGAGTGTGCACTTCGAAGAAGACGGAGAGGTAGACTGAATCTACTTCCTGCTCAATAATACCATAGTCTTGGGTATGATGAAAACTACAACCGACAGCGGAGCTCCGGCTAAGGGACAGAATGAGGGTACCCTGAACCACTGTTACCTCCAGATGGCCCATTCCTGTCCCCCTGCAGGGTCACGCATCTTTTAAATTTTTTTCCATGCAATGTTTTTTTTGGGGGGGGGGGGAGTGTGTAGAAAATAAGAAAAGTGGATGACTTACTAGAGTGTGGCTGCTGGCGACTGTGTATGTTCTTCCAACATCTAAAGCGAAGGACGGTTATCGCAGAGAATTTATACCAGTAGGTAAGTGCGCCCAATTGTTATAAAAACCTTTCTCCCTTCTGGGGAGCGTTAGTCGTCAATTTGTCAGCTCACTACGGTAGTTATTAGACCTAAGGTGAGAGTCGTTAAGGAAGTTTTTATGTTTTTCGCAACATCGCTGTTAGGCTAGCCCCACTCTTGGTTACCCTCTGATTTTTTTTCATTATTAACAATTAACAATAATAAAATCAAACTGTTTGTTATAATTTGAATTTTTAACTTTTATTTTGAAAATATTATAAATAGTTTAATTATTAACCAAATATAATTAATTATATTATAAAGTAACTAACAATCTAACAATTAATAAATTCTGACTCTTTTTTATAAATGGAATTTTTTCTTAACAAAGTTGAAATATATTTTTCCGACTATGTTCTAGTTCGGCGTTTCACGTGTACTATGAAACTTAGCATTATATTAAAAAAAACACATTAAAATCCCTCAATTGTTTTTTTTAGTAAAACAGGGTTTAAGTTTTAAAAAATGATACTTTGTTACATTAGGACACACGCTAACTTTGACCATGACCCTAACCCTAAACCCTAACTTTAACGCTAACCATAACACTAACCCTAATCCCCACTTTGACCCTTACCCTAACGACGGGGTTAAAGTTAACTCGGGTCTTAATGTAACAAAGCGCCAAAAAATATAAAGGAGGGTGTAATATAAACCTATTTCACTCTAAATAATTTACGTTACTGAAATAGGAATTAATCTCAAGTCAAAGTAGTTTTTTACCTTTTTACGTTCGGTGTTGCTGAAAATGGCGAGCTGAGCCGACAATATTTTTCCCGACTTTAAAATAAAAATACTCTCGTAACAAACTTTGTAAACACGGATCTTATTTTTAAAATATTATCGTTATAAAGAAAATCAACTATAATAGCAAGTTTGAAGTGTGAACGCTGAGCTGACAATATTTTGCCCGACTTAAATAAAAATAGCCTCGTTACCGATTATTTTGTAACGAAAAAACAGGGATATTTTTCTCATAAAGTTTTGTTATATACGTTTAATTAATATTTATTTTTTATCTTATATTAAATTGTTTTAACGCCAATTAGTAGCTAATGTTAAATATTAAAAAAAAAATTAACGCAAATAATTAGAAGAAATTGTGTTTGCATAAGTAAGTTCATTTTATTATAGTTTTTTAATCTCTGTGGTTTATATCAGATGGTAAGGACAGCGACTGGAGACCTGTAGCGGTCGATTCCAAATCTTGCCGCTAAACTTATTTATTGATTGTTTATTTATGTATTATTTACTCGCAAATAAGTTGTTAAGATGTGCCCTAATGTATTTCTTACGTTTACAATAATTCTCCCCGACGGACAGACAGAAATCCTGACATCGTGACAGAGAAAATCTTCGCTACATTATAAGTGGATATATATATATATATATATATATATATATATATATATATATATATATATATATATATATATATATATATATATATATATTAATGTGTATATATATGTATATATATATTTGATCTGGAACCATCATCGTGGTTGGGTATCAAATAAAACCGTAAGCTCTTGGATATGTTAGTAGAGATTTGAGCGGGCAAGCAATGAATGTAGATAAGTTTGTCGCAGTAATGTCAGTCTTAGAATTTACCGAAGAAGTCATAAATGCATGGAAGTTTTTGCTATGGCTATCTCATGCAGAGTATATGAAAAAGAATGTACTTGAGTTGGAATCTTCAAACCTGACATGATGGTCCAGCAGAACAATGAAACGGTTCCCTTTGTAAGGGGTTGCCTACTTATCGTATTTGCGCCAGTATGTGTACCCTAAATCTCAGTAGCCCCGTAGTCTACAGTGGCTACTTGCCTTGTTTGGAATTAGCTAAATGTAATATATATATATATATATATATATATATATATATATATATATATATATATAGAGAGAGAGAGAGAGAGAGAGAGAGAGAGAGAGAGAGAGAGAGAGAGAAACAGAGATATATGAAGACGAGAACAAAGGGAAAGGATAGAGAAAAAGAGTGAAAGGGTGCGCAAGCGCTACAGAGCAAGACAGTTAGAGAGAGAGAGAGAGTTAAATATCCATTGATGGAGAGAATAAACTAGTGAAAACGAGTGAGAGTGAGAAACAAGAGATACAAAGGGAAATGAAGAAATGGAAAAAGAAATAGATAGAGAGAATGAAACAGGGAGTGAAAAAGAGTGCGTGATAGAGTGAGACAGAGAGAAAAGAATTACGAGCTTCCGTTCCCACTTGTCGCTTTCTACTTTATTTACGCAATCAAAGTGCGGGGGTACAAAAACCGGAGATGACTGCAATATATACAACATTCCACGAATTTAAATAGATATTTCGTGTGAATGAATCTAAATATTTGCAACCGCCTGTTTACTTACTCGAGTACCCGAATGGCGCAGAAATTGTGTTCAAGAAACTAAGGGACTTTAAGGGTAAAAACAAATTGTTGTAACACCGTGTGCTGACGATATAACATCTACTTCCTATGTCCGTCATTGTGATTTCTTTACCTAAGATGAGTAATATATAGCAATTACTGTAATACTGGCAGTGTTATTTCTTGTCTTCGAAGCAAATACATCAAAGATACTGATACGTCTGCTGCAAAGAAGATCGGCTTACACTATACTGTCCTGTCGCCGCAATGTTACATCCATATGCTTGTTTTACAAGTACTTCAACGGAATGTGCTCCGACGAACTTGCTGCACTTCTACACCCTCAACAAATCCCACCCTTCACTGGAGAGGTCCTCAGATGCCGGAAATCTTTCTACTATAATAGCTCATTTTCTCGAACAGCTTACCTTTCGGCCTTTTGGCCAGGATCAAAGTGTAGTATCTGTTCCGATGGATACTGAATCCAATAGACTGGTATTGTCTTGACCTTCGGGGCTTGATTTACGCCGGTCTATGGGTCTGTCTTGTGCAGTTCTAGGAGGTTCACCCTTCCAGGCTTTGCCTTCTCACCCTTTGAGAAGGGGTTAGTTTATTGCTAATCGCCTGAGGCGCCCCTATCGGGGAATGCCGACGGACTGCCCAGGCATTCTTTGTAGGCCACAGTGCTCAACTTCTCGGGCGCTGGTTTTTCAAATCCCACTTTACCGACCTTGTGTCACATCTTACCGCTGTGGGAGGTAGATAAATATCTGCTTACCTTTGGAAATCTGTTTCCCCCGACTGTACCAACATGCAAACATTTAAATGTAATGCGAACAAATATCTCGCTGCACAACTCCCGACTTAGGATGCCCCTATAAATCTGACCCCTAATTAACAGTAACCACTTACGTTTTAGTGGCATTGTGCCTTGTTTTGTGTGAATATAAGTATATATTTTTAATTGTTTTGTTCAACGCATCGATGAACACAGTACAAGAGAAATAGAAACAATTGCGCTTAAAGGGACAGTTAGTGTCTTTTAAAGATCTCCTAGTTGGAGTCTCTGAAATAGCGTGTGAATGTCTAGTACCAGGTATGACGCCCCATCCCAGCAGAAAACTAAAAGATAAGAAAATTGAAAAAGAAAAAAAAAAAAAACGAAGCCTTATTTGTGGTTATCGATGGTAGAGTCCAATAGATATTTTGATAGATAGATAGATAGATAGATAGATAGATAGATAGATAGATAGATAGATAGATAGATAGATAGATAGATAGAAACAAATAGATAGATAGATAGATAGATAGATAGATAGATAGATAGATAGATAGATAGATAGATAGATAGATAGATATTTCTGGGGGTGAAAAAGACAAACGGAAAAAATTTTTTAAATACATGTTAAAATCATCAAAGAAAACGAGAGATTTGACCGGTTTCGTTCGGATCAACGAACGTCTTCAAGAAAAAGTGAAGATTTTAAATTTATTCGATAACGGTAAAAAACATAGGAAAAAGAAGAACGCACAGCGAAAACGTCATTGGAGCGCGGTTAACTATTTGAAAAGGGAAAGAATAATAAAACACGCGTGTGGAGAGACGTTAATAAATAAATAAATAAATAAATGGGAGGGAGAAAAAATATGGATGAAGTTTCGAAAAAAAAAGAAACAGTTTCTTTAACCAGGATCGCAATGGAGCAATAGATTGTAGTGTTTCAGTGTGGTAAGGAATAGGATCCGAGTCTGAGGGTTATCTCAGATGGAGGTGAGAGAGATATTCTAGCGCTTTCGATACATTTGCGACGTGGGAGAGAGTATTCGGTCTTGAGGATGGGTGCAGTTTTTTTTAATCAAAATTGTGGATAAAAGTGTTTCTGTGTATGACTAGTGGGTTAGTGAGATTGTTGTGTTTGAAGTCCTGTTTGTGTTTGTAAATACGGAATTTTATATGTCTGGCCGTTTCACCAATATAAAACATCGAATATGCGGCACATTTAATTTTGTAAATTTTTAATACACTTAATCCATATTTTTCTCTTCCCCCCACCATTTATTTATTTATTTTATTAATTTTTAACGTCTCTCTACACGCGTGTTTTATTATTCTTTCCTTTTTCAAATAGTTAACCGCGCTCCAATGACGTTTTCGCTGTGCGTTCTTCTTTTTCCTATGTTTTTTTACCGTTATGGAATAAATTTAAAATCTTCACTTTTTCTGAAGACGTTCGTTGATCCAAACGAAACCGGTCAAATCTCTCGTTTTCTTTGATGATTTTATCCTGTATTTAAAATTTGTTCTTTCCGTTTGTATTTTTTCACACATCTTGTCTTTAACGGAATCTCATTTTTATGATATATCGTGCATTTTATTCTTAAAAGAAGCCATCAAAAGTTATAATGAATGTTCCTTACTGTTGAACACTGTTATGACGGCTGACTATAACTGTCCGCTTCCCTCGACCTATATAGGATTTATTTCTCATCTTGTATGTAGCCATTTACATTAACCTCATTGGTTAACGCGGTCGGAATTGGAGTTAAATATGACTCTTGTTCCGGGGTTCAAATCGTGCGACTGCTGATTCCGCAAGAATGAAACGTTTACGTATGTATGTAATATTTAAATATTTATTATTAAACTAATTATTTGTAGTCCCTTCTCAGCTGAGTGCTTTAATGAGTAAATAAAAAGCCGTCAAAAGCTATAATGCATGTTCATTACTATTGAACACTGTTATGATGGCCAATTATAGCTGTCCGCTTCCCTTGACATAGATAGGATTCATTACTCACCCTTACGCTTAACAGTTGTGTTCTTTCAAAATTCATAATAATCAATTTATTAGTTTAGAAGTTAATCCTATACATAGAAATACATACGTATATGCGCATACCTAACTTTATATATATATATATATATATATATATATATATATATATTAAAGAATGAAAAAGTAAAACTGAGAGCTGTTTATTTGTTTATCAATGTTTCGTCTTTTCTGTTAATAGATTTTTTTTAGATGACTGACGCAAAGAAAAATATAAAATTTTAAATCCGAAATTGTTTTCTTTCTTTTTTTTCATTATCATCATCTATAAAACTTTACTATAATAATAAGTCAATTCAATAAAATGCCGAATGCTAGCTTGCACTGTTTCAGTCACCCAATCAAATCCTATGATTTATATTTGGTTTGTCTTCGCTGGGATCTTCCGATCATTTAGTTGTCTCAATTAAGATCAAAACAAAGTTCAGTAAGACCTCTAATGTCCCTTTACATCGCAGAGTTTATAGATGCTTGAAGGCTGACTGATGCAGCCTCAGATCTTTCATATCGGAAATTACTCTACTTTTAATTTTCAAAATGAATGTGTCATGTATTGCATCCAATATAAAAAATGGTTAATCACTGGTATTGAGAGCTTCATATCTTAAAAGATATTCCAGCAGAAATCAAACAGCCAGCTGTGGTACACCCCTGAATGTTCTAGCGCTATTGCTCACAGAAATCAGTATTTGAATTGCTTTCAACGAAATAGATGCTCTAAAACCAAAGCTGCCTTTAAAACTACCCGCAATCCCTGCTATACAAAACGCGAGAGTTCTAACCGCAATACGTTAAATCTGTAATGGCTTAGCAGCGACTTGGTTCCCTAAAAATTTTGATGAATAACCAATTGGGTTCTAAACGCTTGTAATACCTTTATTCTAACCTTCATCAATAGACCAGCATTCGATAAACCCAAACTTTTTCGCAAAAAACTTTGCATCAAATTTCACCATTTGCGATCAGGGCCGCCTACATCCTGTAAATACTTTGAGCGACATTTATATATATGTCTGGGATGTTGCCAAACTTATCAAGAACCTTGATTCTAATAAGGCAATTGGTCCTGACAACATTCTAATCATAGTGCTTAAGAAGCTGACCCCAGTACTAGCTCTTATTTTTAAAAAGCTGTCAAATCGTTACTCAAAGGAGAAATGCTTTTCATAACATGGGAAAACTTCGTTAGTCTGAATAATACTTAAAAATACTAGAGATCAGTTTTCGGCATCTCAGTACAGATCAAGTCTCCTCTTCATCATGAGTTTAAGTCTGTGATAAATCAAGAAGTTGTCAACCACTCAAGCAAAAGTAATCTGCTCACTGACAATCAATATGGATTTCGTCCTGCAAGCTCAACAGCTTACGTGTTGACTAAATATCACACCTAATCAGTGTATCTATTGACAAGGTTTCGTTTCTGAAGCAATAGCTCTTGGTATGGCAAAGATTGTTTATGGGGTTTTGCACACGCCTTTGCTTCACAAGATTGCTAGCTATTCAATATCTGGAAATATCTTCTCAGCCATTAAATCCTTTCTCTCTGATAGTGTTATAAAAGTAGTCATTGACGGGCAAAATTCTGGAACACATAGTATCAACGTCAGCGTGCCTCAAGGATCCATTTTCAGTATAACCTCTTTTCCTGATATTCATTAATGATCTTCCAAATCACATTCTAAGATCATTCGCTGATTTCTTTGTAGATGACACAACCATCTATGGTAGCATTTCGAAGATCATTAATGATTACGATCTTTATGCCTCTCTCTCTCTGTCTCTTTCGTGGTACAATGGAGAAAATGTTGTTAGTTATATTTGATATATTTAAAAGAAAGCTTCTCCCTTTTCAACGCCAACGCTCGGATCATCAATTGCAATGACTAGCTCCCTCCTTTGATAAGCTTGTAAGACTGACTTTCCCTTCAGACCTGAAATGGAAGATTTAGATAAAATCTGTTACTAAAGTCGTTAGAAAAATTGTTGGATCATTCTACGGCTCAAAAAAAGTATCTGACTCCTGATGCAATCCTCTACCTGGATAAGAGCCAGATACGTCCTAAGATGGAGTATTCTCGCCACATCAGGGGCGATACTACTCTTTACTGCCTTGACAAAGTACAAAATCAACTTCGAAATCTGGTAGGATATGTCTTCTTCCCTACAGCCTTTTCTCACATAAGAGACGATGCTTGCCGTTCTGTACTTTATCGCTATTTTCATTGTATGTGTTCTAATGGGCTCCAATCTCTGGTCTCCCCTGTAAAACATTCACAGCAAAATCTCGTCTAGCTATAACTAGTGTAATTTTTTTTCTATCTCTGTGTACCTGGAGCTAAACAGAACTTCCATGAACAGAGTTTCTTTCCAAGAACTACCAGTCTGCAAAAAAGAATACCGCTGATTTGTTTTCAAGCTGACTGTAGAATGGTTGTTTTCAAGTCCAATGTTAACAAATTCTTGTTGAGTTGTCCTCTTCAATAATCAAATTCTGCTCAGTTACAACCATCGTCTTCAATTCTCAAGGTGTTGTCACACCGTTCACCTTACAAACTCATTATTAGCCCTTATATCCAAGTAGACTTTGAGCTTTGATAAGCGGTGTTGCAGTAATACAATACCAAGTTAATATAATACAATATAAAGTTAGTATTCATCAGTATTTAATCAAATAGTGCCATGTACACCAATACTCCTTCTCTTTCTCTTTCTCTCTCAATATATATATATATATATATATATATATATATATATATATATATATATATATATATATATATATTGTAAAATGGTTTTTAGTGAGAAATACATAAAAAAGTTGGGTTTTTTTTTGCTTGAGGATTTTCTCTAAAAATGATATGACGATCTTCTGATGAGCTGCAATAGCGAAAGTTCCTGGTAACTTCATGTTGATTCCTGGTTGTTCGTTTCTATGCGAAACAATTGTCAAGAGTTACATTGAATTCTTTTGTAAATTCGGCAAGTAAAAATATGAATAAACCTTGATCATTGAAATTTTGAATACCATTATATATATATATATATATATATATATATATATCACGCAAATGTGTCTGTATGTGTGTCCAGACATCACAGTTAAACTAAGTTGATCTAAGAGTCAAACTAACCACAGATTTGGAATCAGCAACTTAGAGTCGATATCCTTATCGATGTCAGTTTTTTAAACCCTTTTAAAAACTCATTATTCCACGTTAAAAGTAAAAAGATGAACATTAGAGAAAAGGTTCTGACATCTTTCTAATATAACGTTGCAAGTCGACAACTACTTTTCACATCAAATTATCGTAATACTTTGAAGACAAAACATATATGCTTTATTTTATTAAAAATGGATAATTTTTAAAAATATATTTTGTACTAATATATTTTGACTAATATATTTTACCAATATAATTTTTACTAAAATATATTTTACTAATATATTTTTTACTTTTAATAATATTTTTTTTATTTCATATTGATCTTTCTTTTTATTTTAGACAATCAATTGGAGAAGTAAAAAAATCCCTACACCGAATTCATTTAAGTAGGTTAAAAAAAAGTTATATCGGTAGCCTTAACATTGTTGTTTTCAACTCGAATATTTTATGCCATCGTGAGTTCGAATCTCATACTAGACAATTGTTTCCTAGCCGATAATGTTCACAATTATAAACTTAAATATATTTTTTAAATGAAAAATCTATTGAAAATTATTTTGTATTATAGTATAATAACACCTTACACAACCCTCCCCCAAATGAGATTCTATTTTTTAAGCGATTACGTGTGAACACCCTGAAAAAGTTGGTGGAAAGAAGAAAAAAAACAGTTAATTTAGAATTTAGTAGAATGATCAACCATTTCTAGGCCATTATATTTTCGACGATTACGTACAGTTTTACTAGAGTTTTTGTTTGGGGAGGGGCTTCCTACTTGAACTTAGGGTTAGTTATAGGGGTAAGCGATTGTTTTCAGGAGTGCCTTGCAACGCCGACCTATGGTTAGTGATAGGGTAAGTAATTATGTTTTTACTAACTTTTTATCATGAACACACTCCTAAAAAATGCACAGAATTTATCTCACATAGCAAAAATTAATTTTAATTCGCTGCACTAAAAAGCTAGAATAATCCAGAAATGGAAGATTATTTTAGGTTAAATGTATATGCGAATGTGATCCACCACTCTAAATTCTAAAATAATTGTTATTTTGCTTTTCTGCCGCTTTTTCGCCAATTTTCACGGGTAATCGCCTTAAAAGGTAGAATATCTTTTTATGCATGTGGGTGGGGGCACCTGGGTGTGTTAATATGCAAAGTTTCCAAATATTTAATGGATGTTCTAAACTTCTAATGTTGGCTATAAAATTCAAGAAAAGTTGAGAAACTTAGCATAGATGGGTACTTAACCTAGTATATATACATATATATCTATAATAAAGTAAAGTCAATTTTCTGTTGCCACTTTGGCTTTTATAGATTTTGAACGAAAACCATAATATACTAATCTGTTCCCCTATTCACTAAAAAACACTTCCTAATGCGTGTTTCCAGAAAATATGAGTACATTTCGTGTTTTTTTTTAATTTCTTACATTTATTCCGTTATAGTTGTTTCTCCCAACTACATATTCCACAAAGAAGGTGGCAGATATTTTAACTTTCCTACAATTATCTACTCCCACGTTCTTTACGTTCACCGAAGAATGTCCTTAATATAGCTACTTATGCTTAAATTACTGTTATTATTTTATTTTTAACTCTTAGATATGGCTATATTCTACACTAGATTATAAATACAAATAACGACGCTCTCTCAATTTCACCTCCATTCTTCCAGTCGTCCTCACTGTATTCGAGGAATAAAGGGATAACAGATTTTATGTCACATACACGGACGGTCATTCGTAGTCAGCAAGAGAATTCTGAGACTATCCATGTCTTCTTATTTTATTTTTCTATACCATTTTTCTTCTCATATTCTTCCCGTTAAACCAAGAAAATTCACTACTCATTTGGATTTACACACTGAATTGTCTCGACCGTTCTGTATGCTATTCTGTGTACATATTCCCACATTCCAGAATAGAGCGAACTATTGCAATTAACAAACAGCTTTTTAACATGATGGCTTCTGATTGCAGCTTTCGCTTACGTAAATTATTACGAATTTAGACTTTTACAATGCTACATAATACACTTTGCTGCTTTTTCAACAATAAAAACATACATTCCTTTTCGCTACAAATCAACTATTATTTTTTTCTAATTATCGCAAATAGATCACACGTTACTACAATACGTTAAAACCTTCGGACATGGGTTTAATTTTTCTTTTGTTTCGCCCAGCGTTTGTAAGAACATGCATACTTCTCGCTAAAATTCATCGGTTTCTTACTATGCTTGTATTAACTAACATACATCGCACGTTGGTTGTTTTGTTAACTTTTGGTGCTGCTGTATTTGGTCGGTACAAAAATACTGCCCTGTTAAACGTTAGATCACGTGATATTATTTTAGTCCTAGGTAAGGAAAAGATTACCCCTATTCTTACATTACCATGCGCTGTTATCGATTCGTTTTTGTTGTGTTTTAACAGAGATTTTAAGAAGTGGGAAATCGCAAGTTCGACCCGAGAAAAGAAAACAATTCAAATTAGATTATAATTTTTTGCCAAAGAAAATACAAAGAAACAAGAAATGAGTTAAATAAATAAATTTATTACAAAAGAGACAAGAAATGAGTTAAATAAATAAATTTAGTACAAAACAGACAAGAAATGAGTTAAATAAATAAATTTATTACAAAACAGACAAGAAATGAGTTAAATAAATAAATTTATTACAAAACAGACAAGAAATGAGTTAAATAAATAAATTTATTACAAAACAGACAAGAAATAAGTTAAATAAATAAAATTATTACAAAACAGACAAGAAATAAGTTAAATAAATAAATTTATTACAAAACAGATGAAGCAAAATAAAATAATTGTTTTTCAACGAACAATTTAAAGCATATCTTTAGTTATATACATTTACTTCATTTATTTTGTAACGAACAAGTTAAAATATGTTTAATTTAATATAACTTTACTTAAATTTTGTTTGTATATTAAAATAATCGTTTTCCAACGAACAACGAACACTTTAAAAATGGATATATTTACTTACATATATCTTTGTGCTTCTACACAATACGAACCACCCAAACCCGACTTTTGCCTGACTAAACCTTAAACTTAGTTTATGGTTAGTTTATGGTTATCAAAAATCGAATTTGTGTCTAACTTTTCAATCGTGGGAGGGGGGGATGCAAGAAAATATGAACTATTTATAGAAATACAAAAATAAAATAAGGGAAGACTGAAACGAAAAATGTAAACATAAGTATATTTTGAATTTTATCGGGTGTCGGTTTCTCGCCTCTACGGGATTTACGCATTAGACATTGAAATATTTTTTTAAATTTAATATTAATCGAATATTAATTGAATAGACATAAAAAATAAAGGTACTTCTACAGAATTTGAACCGAACTATTTGCTTTATTTTAACCCTAACCCTAACCTAAGTTTTAGGCTTAGTTCGGCAAAAGTCGGTTTGGTTCGGTTCAAATTCTGTAGAAGCACCAACATTAAATAAGGGCAGACTGAAATGAATTTTTACAAAAAATCCTATTTACAAGGAAAAATTATTGGTAGTTTATTTTTTATTTGCCGAAGAATTATTTAAATTGAATTTTTTTCTGTTTTTGGTTCAAACTTGGGATTGCTCATTTTTTTAATCCCTTTGGAAAGAACACAACAAAAACGAATCTATAAAAGCGCATGCTAATGTCAGAGGAGTGGTTGTTTTCTTTATGGAGGGACATTAGAATTTCTGCGCTCAAGAAGGAAGTTCCATTCGATTGGAAACAAATAACAATTGCCTTAGTCTAGAAAGATTTTTCTTTCACTAACCGAGGACAGAACAGATGGAGATAAAATAAAAAAATAAATAAAACGAACAAAAAATAGAGAAATTTTATTTTCTGCGCTAGCAAAAGAGGTCTACCTGATTGGAACACAATAACAAGTGCCTCAGTCTAAAAAGATTTCTCCTTCACTGTCCGAAGACAAAACAGATATAGATGATAACAAAAATGAAATAAAACGAACACAAATTAAGGAACATAAGATTTCTGCGACCACAAAGGATGTCCACTCGATTGGAACATAATAACATTTGCCGAAGTCTAAAAGGACTTCTCCTTTACTGGCCGCGGAAAGCTTCACAAATATTTTTCATTATCAGGAATAGTATTAGAATGGGATCCTATGCTATTTCTTAAATGAGGATTGATATTTTCTTATTTATGCTACTTCAAAGCCTAACCCATTTCACTGTAATTCAGGTAGTTCAAATAGGATTTAATAATGTTAGACCTTAGAACCGCCCAGTCATCCAAAACGTAGAGAAATCTATTTTTGTTTGATTTAAAACAATAAATACTTATTTAATAAATCCTATTTTAATCACCTAAATTACTTACACTGAAATGTGTTCTATATGATTTTTTTCTGAATTGATACTCTAGCATTTCTTTTTATTAAATTCAATCATTATTTTATATTTTCCCCAGTAAACGCTAAAACATGGGTAAATCCTATTTTAGTCACCTAAATTACTGAAATTGTTTTTTTTTCTGCTTTTTTTTTCAGATTTAATACTCTAATACTTATATTTTGTTAATAAAATTATTATTTTATATTTCCCTCGCGCAAAGCTGACACACGGGTCTTGCTTATATATATATATATATATATATATATATATATATATATATATATATATATATATATGGGAAAATGAAAAAGGAAAACCAAAAAATGGATGTTTTTATGTGTACATCAACGTTTCGTCTTTATTTATAAGACTGTATCAGGATGATAATATAGAGAAAAATGTCATGCAAGTACAAACACATGTAGGGTTGACATATTGGGAAAAAAGTGAAGAAAATAATGGCCACTACTGGGTGGACGTCCGTACTTGGTGAGGAGTGAAAAATGAATGTTGATGAAAATGAGTGGGGAAGAAGTTGAAAGATGGGGGTGAACAAGGACTACTGTGGCTGGTAGTAAGAGAAAGAGGTGGGGGGATGAGCAGGAATAATGTGGATGGCAGAGATGGAGTGGAAGAGAGGGAGGAAGGAGGTGTTTGAACAGATGGCTGCGGTCAAGACTGAAGGGGAAAAAGTAAGTTGGAATGTTTGTGTGTGGGGGTGTATGCAGAGAATAAGAGGGTGGGTAGAGAAGGAGGGGGGCTGTGATTTTGGTGGATTGGCGAAAGTTATGGTCTTAGAGAGCGTTTTGAGAAAATGAGGGGATTTAAGAAGGGTGTATGGAAGAGTGAAGGTACGAAAGAAATAGTTGAGAGGGGGAATGGGTGAGGGGGAGAGGGGGGATTTGCTGTGATAGGGTATGAAATATTTGAAATATTTGGAAAATGATGGCAATGAGTGAGGGAGTGGAGGGGTGGAGGAGAGGGAGGAGGGAGGTAATTGAACAGATGGGTATGGAATATTTGAAATATTTGGAAAATGAGAAAGTTTCATTGGACTGCAGTGTTAAAAATGTGAGGGAAAAACGGAATGAGTTAGAGAAAGTAAAGATTCATGGAGAAAAATGAAGGGTGTGAGTAAGTGGGAGAGTTTCATTAAGGTTAGAGATGAAAATAAATGTTATCTATGATCAGGCAAGAGTTTTTGTTCTGTAAGGATGATCTTGCTTATTAAGGGTGATAGGTTAAAGAAGTCATTTCGTTGCTTGATGGTGGTGGAGGCGGTGATGAGAGCAGTTTTCAATAATCTTCGCTGAGATTTGTTGTGGATGCATTTTGTGATTTCGGCTTGTTCAAATTTGAAGGCGTGACCATATTCTAGTGCATGGAAGAAAAGTGCACTGAGAGGGTTGTTGTTTTTTATGTCCCTTTTGTGTTCACTTAATCTTTTCTTTAATTCACGTTGTGTTTCTCCCACGTAAAATTGATGGCAGTCATTGCATGGGACAGTATATAAGCGGCCATGGGATGTGGGTTTTTTTTTGGAAATGTCTGGATGTGCTTAATGTTTGTTTTATGGATTAAGATGTGGTTTGTACTGTTGGAATGCCTAGTTTGTTAAGCGTGTTGCATATGGATGTGTTATTGGAATGCGTGGGTAAGAGAAGGGGTATGTCTATGAGAGAGGTGTTAGGAGTTTGATTTTTTTGTGTGGTGTTTCTGGAGAATATTTGGAAGGCTTTTTTCTCGGCATTTAATATAAAATGTGTGGGGTATTGCAATGTTTTTAGGGAATTAAAAATGTACTTTATTTCTTCATCTATGTGTTGGGGGCTACATATTCTAAGGGCGCGTAGGGAGAAGCCTATAATTATACCTGTTTTGATCTTGCTATGGTGGTGGGAGTAGAAATGTATGTAGTCATTTTTGTGAGTGTTTTTGCGGTGTACTTAAAATTCTAGTTTGTTGTTGGACTTAATTATGAGGGTATGTAGGAAGGGAATAGAGCCGTTTATTTCAGTTTCATGGGTGAATTTTATGGAGGGTTCTACTGTGTTGAGTCTATCTTTAACATTATTGATTTGTATGTCCGTGGGGAGGAAAATTAAAATATCATCTATGTATCTAAAGTATTCGATGTTAGGAGGTAGTCTATATTTGAAAGGACCGGATTCTAAGAATTCTAAAAAGAGGCAGGCGAATACACCGCTTAGGGGGTTGCCCATGGGGAGTCCGAATTTTTGTTTGTAGAATACTTCGTTAAATTGGAAATATGTTATGTCAGTGATGAGTCTAATTATTTCTATGAAAGTGGTGGGGGAAAAGGTAGGTCGGTTTTTATTTTCTTTATATGTGTGTGAAGTAAGTTTAGGCATTTTTTAACAGGTACATTAGTGTAGAGCGATGTTACATCTAGGCTATGTATATTTTTATTTTCTACGTTGATGTTTTTTATTCTGCTAAGAAGGTCGCCTAAATTTTTGATGTGGGAAGGATTGATGGTACCCATTAGTGGAGTGAGGATGTTAGCTATGGCCCGTGCGATTTTGTGTGTGGTGCTACCTATGCACGATACAATCGGACGCATGGGGATGTTAGGTTTGTGGGTTTTGGGGAGCCCGTATAGTGTGGGAATGATGGGGTGATATTCAATGTTTGATGCCCATTTTTTGTTGTTCTTGATTAGCTGTTTGAAAGATTTGTTAAAATGTTCTATGTTTTTATCTATAGTTGTTTGGTCAGTTTTAGTGTATGTGTTTTCGTCGGATAATAGAGTAGATATTTTTTTGATATATGAATTTTTGGCCATGATTACTATGCCCCCTCCTTTGTCTGATAGTGATATGATTATGTTGTTGTTAGCTAGGTGTTTTAGAGTGTCTATGTATCTCTTGGGTAAGACGGGGTCATTAGGGAGAGTGGTGGTGGTTGAGATTATTCCTTGAATGAAGCCTTTAGTGAAATCTGTGTCAGTGTGTCTGTAATTTGTTAGAACTGTGTTGGTGGTGGTGTTAGAGTGTATTCCAGTGGCGAATTTAAACCGAAACTGAGAGCTTCAGTTTCTATGTCAGAAAGTTTATAGGTGGTGAGGTTGTTTATGAGTTCCGGACGTCCTAAAGTTTTCCATTTGCTGTTTAGGATTAGTTTGTTGAGTTTGTTGTTTAATTTGGTTGTATGTTGTGCATTGAATCTTTTGATGGATTTAGCGATGTTATCGATTGTGTTGGGCAGTATTGTTTTGTTATTTTTGAGGTTGATGCCCAATGTTCTGGCCTCGTGGAAAAGGTATGAACTTTTGTGTTTTAGTAGGTTTGCAGATGATGTTAAATATATTTGAATGTAGTCAGGGAAAATGTGGTACGAGTGTTTTAAAAATGTAAAAGTACTTGCGGGTATGACCTTTTCTTCGATGCATCTCAGCAGAAAATTTCTCCTGTTGTTGTGGGAGTTGGCTGCGAACAGTGTGTTTTTATATTTCCGTAGCTTCTGCTGGAGGGTTTGGTTTTCCATTTCGACAAGATGGGAAGAGAAGGATGAAGGTAATCCGACGTGATGGGAAAATGAAAAAGGAAAACCAAAAAATGGATGTTTTTATGTGTACATCAACGCTTCGTCTTTATTTATAAGACTGTATCAGGATGATAATATAGAGAAAAATGTCATGCAATACAAACACATGTAGGGTTGACATATTGGGAAAAAGTGAAGAAAATAATGGCCACTACTGGGTGGACGTCCGTACTTGGTGAGGAGTGAAAAATGAATGTTGATAAAAATAAGTGGGGAAGAAGTGGAAAGATGGGGGTGAACAAGGACTACTGTGGCTGGTAGTAAGAGAAAGAGGTGGGGGGATGAGCAGGAATAATGTGGATGGCAGAGATGGAGTGGAGGAGAGGGAGGAAGGAAGGAGGTGTTTGAACAGATGGCTGCGGTCAAGACTGAAGGGGAAAAAGTAAGTTGGAATGTTTGTGTGTGGGGGTGTATGCAGATAAAAGGAGGGTGGGTAGAGAAGGAGGGGGTGTGATTTTGGTGGATAGGCGAAAGTTATGGTCTTAGAGAGCGTTTTGACAAAATGAGGGGATTTAAGAAGGGGTATGGAAGAGTGAAGGTACGAAAGAAATAGTTGAGAGGGGAATGGGTGACGGGGAGCGGGGGGATTTGCTGTGATAGGGTATGAAATATTTGAAATATTTGGAAAATGATGGCATCAAGTACGGACGTCCACCCAGTAGTTGCCATTATTTTCTTCCCTTTTTCCCAATATGTCAACCCTACATGTGTTTGTACTTGCATGACATTTTTCTCTATATTATCATCCTGATGAAGTCTTATAAATAAAGACGAAACGTTGATGTACACATAAAAAACATCCATTTTTTGGTTTTCCTTTTTCATTTTCCCATCACGTCGGATTACCTTCATCTTTCTCTTCCAATATATATATATATATATATATATATATATATATATATATATATATATATATATATAACTGACACACGTATCTTGCTAATATATATATATATATATACATATATATATATACATATTTATATATATACATATTTATATATATATGTGTGCGTGTGTGTCATATTAACATATTGGAATGTGGCTAAACTGATGAAAAGAATAAAGGAGATCAATTATAAGAATAGGTTAAAATCTCAATGTTTTACTGATTAATGAGACAGAGACGGATCGGAGGTCTAAATTGTGACAATCAAAATAATTAATGGATTCTAAACATTTTTAACATTTCTCCTCGCACTATATCATACCAATTATATTGTTTCTAATAGAACAATAATTGTCTTTGAAAATAATTTGAAGAAAAAATGTAATTAATTCAAAAATAATGGTACACAAATCAAAGATTTTGAGGATGAATATTTCAGACGTGCTCAGTTCAGAAGTCGAGTCGTCTCAGAAAGGGGCATGCGGTCTTATTAGCCAAATAAAATAGTCTTGAAAATATGGTGTATGTGAGTACATGTTGTTGAGAAGGGTATGAGATGTAAATCACTAGTAGGTCTATGATAAAAATTGGAAGCAAATAAAAAAGAAATGATTTGATAGTGTAGACCCATGAAAACAATCAGAATCAAACCAAATATGAATCACATGAAAACCCATGAAAACAATTACAATCAAACTAAATATGAATCACATGAAAACCTATGAAAACAATCAGAATCAAACCAAATATAAATCACATGAAAACCCATGAAAACAATATGAATCAAACCAAATATAAATCACATGAAAACCTATGAAAACAATATGAATCAAACCAAATATAAATCACATGAAAACCCATGAAAACAATATGAATCAAACCAAATATAAATCACATGAAAACCCATGAAAACAATATGAATCACACCAAATATAAATCACATGAAAACCCATGAAAACAATATGAATCAAACCAAATATAAATCACATGAAAACCTATGAAAACAATCAGAATCAAACCAAATATAAATCACATGAAAACCCATGAGAACAATCGGAAGCAAAAAATATGTGTCTCATCTAAAACCTCATGATAATAATCAGGACAGAGCCAAACATAAATAATCTCAAGGATCAATTCTTGTTCTTTGCATGTCTTTGCAGCATGTGGCCATACGACAGTTTCACACTTTTTACGCAGCCCATTTGCATTATTGTTGTACTCTGCAAGATATTTAAACCTGCACTGGTTGAGTAGTAGAGAATAGACAAGGTAGTGTTGCATCGTATGGTTCTCCTCTCCATATTGGCAGATGGTTTGATCGGTTATGTAGAATCATCCAGTCATAGCAACTTCTGATTGCCCCATTCCCGTTCTCTGGCGGTTGAATATTCTGCACTGTATCCAAGGTGTTCCTTATAGATAAGGAACACCTTGGATACAGTGCAGAATAAGAAGGTAGGGCTTCAGAAAGGAGGATTCCTATGTCAGTAGGAGGGGTTCATTCTCTAGCCCTCTGGTCCACAGTTGTAGTCTGGTCTCTACCTGAGGTATTTTAGTGACTCGAAATGGCTAAGGAAGCTTCTCCTTGACTCCATTCGTTGGGCTGTTGGTTCCTGTCCATAAAACAGATTGTGTTAATCACAAGGAGCATGATAAGAATCACAATAAAACAAAATTAAGTGAAAATAATCTGAAGTCTCACGAAAACAATCAGCGGGCCAAATGTAAATCATATGAAGACACATGATAACAATCAGAAGAAAGCAACATCTAAATCATCTCAAGGCGCGTGATAACAATCAGATAGAAGCTAAATATAAATCATCTCAAGGCTTAAGATAATAATCAGTAGCAACATAAATGTAAACCACTTCAATGCTTGTGTTTATAATCAGATCGAAACCAAATGTAAATCATGTGAAGGCCCATAACAATCAGAAGTAAGTCAAAGTGAAATCATCACAAGGCTCATGAAAGCAACACGATACAAATGTAAACCATGTGAAGGCCCATAACAATCAGAAGTAAGTCAAAGTGAAATCATCACAAGGCTCATGAAAGCAACACGATACAAATGTAAACCATGTGAAGGCCCATAACAATCAGAAGTAAGTCAAAGTGAAATCATCACAAGGCTCATGAAAGCAACACGATACAAATGTAAACCATGTGAAGGCCCATAACAATCAGAAGTAAGTCAAAGTGAAATCATCACAAGGCTCATGAAAGCAACACGATACAAATGTAAACCATGTGAAGGCCCATAACAATCAGAAGTAAGTCAAAGTGAAATCATCACATGGCTCATGAAAGCAACACGATACAAATGTAAACCATGTGAAGGCCCATAACAATCAGAAGTAAGTCAAAGTGAAATCATCACAAGGCTCATGAAAGCAACACGATACAAATGTAAACCATGTGAAGGCCCATAACAATCAGAAGTAAGTCAAAGTGAAATCATCACAAGGCTCATGAAAGCAACACGATACAAATGTAAACCATGTGAAGGCCCATAACAATCAGAAGTAAGTCAAAGTGAAATCATCACAAGGCTCATGAAAGCAACACGATACAAATGTAAACCATGTGAAGGCCCATAAAAATCAGAAGTAAGTCAAAGTGAAATCATCACAAGGCTCATGAAAGCAACACGATACAAATGTAAACCATGTGAAGGCCCATAACAATCAGAAGTAAGTCAAAGTGAAATCATCACAAGGCTCATGAAAGCAACACGATACAAATGTAAACCATGTGAAGGCCCATAACAATCAGAAGTAAGTCAAAGTGAAATCATCACAAGGCTCATGAAAGCAACACGATACAAATGTAAACCATGTGAAGGCCCATAACAATCAGAAGTAAGTCAAAGTGAAATCATCACAAGGCTCATGAAAGCAACACGATACAAATGTAAACCATGTGAAGGCCCATAACAATCAGAAGTAAGTCAAAGTGAAATCATCACAAGGCTCATGAAAGCAACACGATACAAATGTAAACCATGTGAAGGCTCATAACAATCAGAAGTAAGTCAAAGTGAAATCATCACAAGGCTCATGAAAGCAACACGATACAAATGTAAACCATGTGAAGGCTCATAACAATCAGAAGTAAGTCAAAGTGAAATCATCACTAGGCTCATGAAAGCAACACGATACAAATGTAAACTATGTGAAGGCTCATAACAATCAGAAGTAAGTCAAAGTGAAATCATCACAAGGCTCATGAAAGCAACACGATACAAATGTAAACCATGTGAAGGCCGATGATATCAATCAGATACAAGTCAAATGTAAATAATTTGATGATGGAGGCTCATGAAAATAATCAGAAAGAAGGTATCTGAACGTGCATGATAACCATCAGAAGCTATCCAAATGTAAATTGTTTGAATACATATGTGATAACAATCGGAAGCAAGACAATGTAAGTCTGAAATCATCTGAAAGCTCGTGATAATGATAAAAGAACAAGCCCAATTTTAATCATCTGAGGAAACTTGATACTAATCAGAAGTAAACCATTTGGAAATTGATCATAACAATCAGAAGCGAGCCAAAATCATCTCAAGGCTCATGATAGTAATCAGAGATAACATATGATTCCAATTAGAAGCCAGTTGAATGTAAATATTCCAATAATTATTAAATTATATTTGATCATATAAGCATATGCACATGCAAATATGCATATGGAAAGACAGGGGACGTTGGGAAGGACCAAATTGGAAGAAACAGCTTATCTTGTGTGCTAGTCTAAATATATTTCTTCGGCTGTTTTACTGATGGAATACTTCATTTCAGCCTCCAGACAATGTCGGGCCATCAGGAGAGAATACGCACCGTTTCAGAGGCTTTCTCTCGACGGCTGTTTTGCGTATCGCCCCCCCTCACTGATGTGAGGCCCCATTATCTGAATCGCATCTCAATCTAACTGTTCAATGAAATGAAACAACTGAATTTTCAACGAGCGTCTTACGTCTTTGTTGTATGAAAACGTTCTCATATATCAAAGAGAAAAAAATATATAGTTAAATTAATTAAAATAAATAAAATAAATAGCTAAGTAAATATATAGTTAAATTAATTAAAATAAATAAAATAAATAGCTAAGTAAATAAATAATATATATATAAATGAATACTTAAATAAATAACATTCCTAAATTATCCAAATGGTTCAAGGGAGATAGTTAATAAATAATTTTAAATAAATAAATAAAATGTTTTCCTCTCACAGAGATAGTTATACAGTGGAAACTTTCTATTATATCACAATGTGCATATGCTTATATGATCAAATATAATTTAATAATTATTGGTTAATTAATGATACATAAATAATTAATTAAATAGGAATAAATAAACACATTCACACATAAATAAATAAACTAATAGATATTGTCTCTTTTCTTTCTCTTTTTTTACCACATTTTCGGTTTTCATCAGAATTTGCGTTTCTAAAACTAATCACGCGATTATATTTCACATAAAAATTAATTCTTCCTACTTCCTTTTAATTCGAAACGGGGCAATAAGTCTCAATTTCCGCCACCCCCTTATCCACCCGGCTCCAAACGCTCCCTTGGGCACAGTGATCCAGACAATATCTTTCTTTTAAGGCTAAAGATAATAAACTTATATTCAACCAACCCATCTTTCTCTCCCCCCCCCTAAAACCTCCGTTAACTGCTGCTGATAATACACAGCCAATTTTGCCTGTTTCAGTTTTTTTTTTATATTTCTTTTCACTCACAGTCTGGCCTGAGGCTCGTTGCTCTCGGGCAGATCAAATTTGATAATTATATGATTATTTTTCTGCATTTTTTTCATCCTGGTGAAGTCTCACAATAAAGACGAAACGTTGATGAATACATAAATAATATAGTTTTTGGCTTTCCTTTTTCATTTTATATATATATATATTAAATTCCCGAAACAGTTTTTCATGGTAAACAACTGATGATCCCTTAAAATAGTGTTAGAAACTAACTAATATAATAACTGTAAAAAATAAATTGACTTACATGAGTGATTTTCCACTGGAAGACTTGAGACTATAAGTTTTTTTTTTGTTTGTTTGTTTGTTTTTTTTTTTTTTTTTTTTGTTTTTTTTTATATATAGTTTTAATGGTTGAGAAACTTCCGAGACTATATATATATATATATATATATGAAGTGGCTTAAGTGTAAATGCGCCAATTAAATGTGTTTGGGTAGGTTTAAGGGTTTGTGTACTCATAGGAGAAATAAATGACACGGTTAATTTTCACATGGTCGATTTTTTTCTGTCGGGTTTCTTTTAAACGATTTTAATTTCTTAGCTCGCTTC
This sequence comes from Sepiola atlantica, assembly GCA_963556195.1. Taxonomy (NCBI): domain Eukaryota; kingdom Metazoa; phylum Mollusca; class Cephalopoda; order Sepiida; family Sepiolidae; genus Sepiola; species Sepiola atlantica. Next base: position 59,776,261 of record OY744537.1, on the reverse strand, counting down.
ACAGTCCTGTCGGGACGTGTTAACGTCGAAACCCTGGTTCATCCGAATAGACTGTTTCTAATGTTTATTTAATTTTATTTATAAAAACTTTACTTTGTATCGATCACTTTCGAAAACATATTTATTTTAAGTTCATGCTATGAATATATTTGAACTTTTATATATATATATATATATATATATATATATATATATATACATTGTGTGTGTCAAAAATTATTTCTTTAATTGTTTTGATTTTAAAATGTGTCACCTTATTAAAGTTTTTGTACATACAATGAACTTTATTCAATTATCAGTGGAACTTAAAATTCAGATCACCCTCCTCTTCTAGATTGTTCAATACATGTAAAGAATTTAGATTTTGTGGTTCATATGTTTGTCTTTACGTGTGGTTGATCTGAAAGTGTGCTAGATTGAAGTGATGCATAAAAGCGTGCGTTTTTACAACGGCCTGGGCTTGCAAGGTAAAACAAATACAATATGGTGCGAAATGGAGATATAACGTCCGTAAGGGGGCGCTCGAGTGTTAAATCAAACATGGCGGCTGTTCAACCTGAAATTCGAACGATAAACTTAAAGAGAGCCCAACCAAACGCCGCGTTAAACCAGATATTGTTAAACGCCTGATCAATAAACCCTCATCGTCGCAATTTTCTGTTTCGCAAATAAATAAACGACGTCGAATTAAAAATGGAAGAACAAGGTAAACAAAATAAAAAGAGAAATATCTCGCAGAAGCTGATATCTGCATTTGAACATGTGTTAGGAATTATGCACAAGTGAAATACAATCGCCTTTGTGAATATATCGATCAGTGTTCGATTCACAGCATTGATTTTTTTTCTTCTTCTTTTTCACTCGATGAAGATTGTGGTTCGCAAATATTTGCGAAGAGCGAAAAAATATCTCCTTCGCGATCAATAACAGTTACATATTTACGCTAGCTATTTTTTGAAAGACCTCTGTGGTTACCATCATGGACTATGAAATCGGCTATGCTGTGTTCAAATCCCTTTGGAATAGGTATATACTCACAATTTCCCTTCAGCTATGCGATGCTGGTGAAATAGCCATTTGTGTTCATGTATAAATGAAAATTCCTTTGTGGCATTATAAGGTCTTAACGACGGCCTAAAATTCGGGAGGAACTCTTATTCAGACAACACCGGAGTAGCACTAGAATCCTCTAAAGTCCAAACCTCTGACACCGTATGGCAACTTAATAGTGTCAGAGCTATCCAGCCAACAGGGCTCTGTTGAAAATGCAGAAAGACTCGACATCAGGATTTGTCGTCCTCTGGTCGTCCCTACTTCTGCGTGTGACAAGCAAAGACGTGGCAGGCGTGGAACACCAAATCAATGGAGTGAGAGTGACAACGTTGCTTCTGTGCCATTCCCTTGTGTGTTCTGGGCAAACCTTCCTCGACTTTGCATGCAACCGCTGAACCTTGCTGTTCTCTGTGTCCAGGTAAAAACATTAAATATTACAGACAATAATTAGGCACGATTGTTGTGGGCTTTATCCAGAAGTCTGCCTTCCTTAAAAACAACAACAACAACAACAACAACAACAACAACAACAGCAGCAGCACTAACGAACCTCCCATAACGATCTACGCGAAACTCTTTCTTGTCTGTTCGCGTCTACTACGTATTTCAGTCTGCCTCACAGTCGTCACATCTCGTCTTTTAAAACGAATGTGTCCACGTACGCAAACACCTACAAAACCCATCAACTCTGAGCATGCGTGTTTACCATTTTGCAAATAGCCGCTCCGCAAGCAAGGCATCGCAGACACTTCAAATTGTATAAGTTATCATCTCTGTCGTCACAGGTCAATAAACTATTTACAATCTCAATAGATATTTTCGATATAAAAAACGGGTTATTTGCCGTAAAACAGACACACCAAAGCAACCAATCGTCTAAAATAGATATTGTGTGTTTGGCATGAAATTAACTAAAAAGAGATTAATATGATGTCACCTGATCAAACCAAAACATATTTTTGTATAAGAGACAAAACATATGACCGAGGTTTAACGTATTTCAAAGATGCCAACGTGTTAATTAAAGCTGAAACTGTTTTTATTTTATTTTAGGTACATCGTAGCGGGTCGGTAAGAGAGTGTACCCGTCAGTCCGTCACGTTTAAGTTTGAAATAGTCTTTTCGTCGGTTTGTCACGCTTAAGTTTGAAATAACATTTTCATCAGTGTAACACCCCTAATAAAAATTGTGTTATTTGTTTTAAACTGGATTTGTAATTTTATTTGGAAGGGAGAATGCTTTTATTGCAACATTGACTGAAACAACACAATTGGCACTGCGACCGGTGTCGGAATCGAGTTACGACTTTGGACCAGCAAAACGAACAGACTATCAGGGTCTGTGCAGTGAACGCAAACAGCCGTACATTCATACACAGACACTTCAACGTAATAAATAATGCGTTTAGGCCCTGCCATGAACCGAACGAACAATTAATACACATTAATACACAGTCCTGACATCCTCCTATTGTACTTAATAACCTCGCTCCGAATATAAGTTGTAGAATATCTAGCCTGTTGTCTGACTGTAGTAACATTAGCATCCATGCCAATTTATATCACAATAAAGCCTCCATTGAGGGCGGGTATAGGGAATAAATTTATTAAATACTCATTCACTGTTTGAGATTTCTCGTTTTTGTTTCCTAACCAATATCGGACGATTATGTCATTTTTAGATATTGTAACCCATGCTAAGCACTTTCTTGAATCTAACGGCCTGCGTACCCCCCTCCCCACTGTGCGGCTGTATCCCAATAAGTATTTAATAGTTTACATGTCCTGACAACAGCAACTGCACTTCGTCATAGAACGAAATATGATCCCAAAAGCCTCGATTCTCTTCAATTGTGTCGCACAACCATTCACACATGGTTACGGGGTTTCAATGTTCATTTGCGTAAGTGTTTGCCTTATTTGGATATGGTAAATATACAAATGAAGAACTAATCTGTCCCATTTGATGATTCATTATAAGGTGCAGAAACCTATCTGTAATTTGATTGGCCGCACCATTTCTTCTTCTCTGCACCCTCTCTTTCATAAACATGATGTTGCTAGTCTCAGTCTTTTCTATTACTACTATTATGGCATGTGTTCTTCAGAATTATGTGATCTATTCCCCGCTTCTTTTGTTCCAGCTTGTTTGACTCGTAGGTCTAGTGGTTTCCATCAATTCGCTGTTTTGATACTTCATTGTAATACAGCTTCCTATTCCAGTAGCTTCTTTCCAGGAAACGTAGGCTTTTGAACTCTCTTTCTGCTGACTGTTTTCCTCCTACCTATAACCTTGGTCTTTTCAAGACAAAGGCGAATAAGCATATCCTGTCTTTGCGATAACCATATTTGTTCTTGTTAGCTCCTTACATCAAGTAGCTCCATGCCTTGTCTGGAGCAATTTCCATTAAAAAAATTGGAGTACACGTCTCCAAGACTCTTGAGAGATTCCTAGCTATTGACTGCGTCATCGAAGTAAGTGGTTTGGGGTTTGCTTAACTGAGTTCCGTACATCATCAATGTTCAATTTTGTCCTACCACCTCCCTCAGACCAGAATAAGTTTCTGCTAAACCTTTTGAATTAAGAGCGTGAACAGTGTACCAGCCAGTGAATAACGAAAGAAAAGTGTTTTGTAATTTGAAGTATCTACCTTCTTTCTTCTTCGATACATAGACCATAAGTTTCATAGTAAATTCAAATTAAATTCAAATAGATAAACGTATTAAAGACGACACGATAAATAGAACAAAATACATAACACAAATGGAAAATACACAGAGAGGCACAATAAACTTACACACCAAATTGTTAGCCTTTCCCGGTGGTAAATAATTTTTACGTGCTCAACCGGTGCTGTTCAAAATTCTATGTTAGCAGAATAAGTTATTTTATAATATTAGAAAATATCAGCAGCTGCCGATACAAGGAAGACAACTACTTGAACAAATAGTAACATGCACTCTGCACTTCTGAACCCGATCAAAAATTATAATTTTTGAGTGAGCTTGAGAAAACTAAAACATTTTCCAAACAATTCCTTGCACTACATACAGTGTATAATTTGTTGGGAAAAGTGATATCCATGCAAAATGTATTTTCCAAGGCAAAAAAAAAGAAAAGAAGACAAATTAACATTTTTTTATTCAAAGATGAGGGGGTATTTTTGTTGGAATACAAATTCAAAGTTTAAATTTGTATCGACGTTCAGGATTTTATTAATACTCTTCTGTTGATTCATGAAATTGATAAAAAAGTCAGATAAGCCATATGTATTATTTTATTGTTATCTATTATACTAAAGTTGAGTGAATTTATTAACTTTTGTTTCCAAAAGACCTTTTTTTCTATATACTTGTTGTGACCTTGAAGGGTCGATAATAATTAAGACTACACGGTGGTATATTTACAAGAGTCTATTTACACAAGTATAGAATAGTATGTCACAGAAAGTCTACGTCAGATACTGTGGCTATAATTACCACCAATGAATGCCTCTATAACTGCTATGACACTTTGTCGTAACTCTATTCATAGTCCCTGGAAGCGTTCATCTACTCCCTAAATAAATTATATCACTATCACACCATAACACCCCCTTTTAGCCTTTCTCCGTGTGGAGTCAATACCTTTGTCTATAATTCGATTAAGATATTTATTTTATTTTTATTTTCGTAGACTATAGGCGAAACCCACTTGCTGTATTCTACATCCATATTTTAATCTATTCACTTTCTCGTAAATTGTATCTAATGACGCGAATGGAACTATTTCATTTTAGAAATTGGTTGAATATATATTTTAAATTCAACTTTGTCAGTCATTTTTTATATCTTTCTTGTCCACGAGAAAAAACTTCCGAATAACGTTCTTTCATTTTTTCTTTAGTCTTTCTGCTTCAGCATTTCAGGTTTGTTTATATTTTTACAGAAAGAATTTATATGCATATCTCATAATTTAATATGTGACACTCAACTTTGTTCAATGTCTTTTGGATTTTGACAAACGATTATAAAACGTTGGCAGTTTTCTACGATATGATGGGTTTTGAACCAGATTCATTCTCTAGTTAAGAACCCTTCTTTTTGATGTCCGCATCCATATTAGATACTAATCCTTGCGCAAATACAATGTATTTGAAATTGTTATCACTCAACTCCGACAAATTGAAATAATCGCAATGTTTGTAAACTATGCTAGCAAATGTCGTGCAGTCTTCGTCGTCTTTCCTAGTGAGATTCATGCATTTCCACCTTTTGTGAAAAAAAGAAGTTGTAGGGCTAAACAATTTAGTCAGTAATTGTATCGCTTCAACAAACGTAAGGTCGCTGTTTTTTGTGGCAATATGTAATTGACGAATTTGGTATGTCCAACCGTACCCAATTTGCTTAATAGCAAACGAACCTTCTTAAAATCGGTCCAATTCGCCCAATCCGTATTATAAATGCCATCGTATCGTCTGAAATATGGAGCAAATGTAATCTCGTTTTCAAGATCATAATTAAAATTATCAAGAGTGCTCCAAATAGTGTTTTGTAAAAAGGCACTTTCATCATTGCGATTTTGATCACCATTAGATAATTCGTATCCTTTGTTCTGTTCCTGCTGAGTATGAAGAAACATTTCCTCAAATATTTTCATTTGTTCCAGCTTTTCTGTTTCCATTTTCTTCTGTTTTTTTTCTAATTTTCTATTTTCTGTTTCAATTTTTTTATTTGCTATTCCAGTTATTATTTTTGCTGTTTTGGGAATTTTTATCCTAGTCGAAGCTATTCTGGTTCCATTTTCTTCTGATATTCATTTTTCCTGCATCCATCTTCTGATAGTCCACTTGTTCTTTCTGCAATTGCAGTTGCTGATATTGTTGGTGCATAACAATTTCAAAAATAACCTTTTTAAATCCCTTAAATTTTTGTCACTTAAAATAAGCTGACTTTGTATATATATATATATATATATATATATATATATATATATATATATATATATATATATATATATATATATATATATATATATATCATTAGATAAAATGAATGAATAAAATAAGGTGCGAATCAAATTTATTTCAATTCAAAGTTCAAGCAAAGTAATTGAAAGTCCTTAACCCATGGGTTTTCAAAGAAAATTCTTCTCGTCAGAGGATCATTACCGCAGTGGAATTACAGCGAGTAAATAAAACTTTACCTTGAAAACATAAAAATAAAAAAAAAATATATAAATATAATAATAATAAACAAAATTAATAATAAAATTAATAATAAAAATAAATATATGCAACACAAATTGTATCGGCCAAAAACATATATTTAAGTTTAAATACCCCATCAAGGCAGTCCAAATGGTGGAAATTAAATCCCAAAGTAAGCCGAAATGTTACAATTCTATGTGTGATATTCAAGACATGTATTACATGTAAGCGAAATAATGATTAGGGGATCATGATATATGGGATAAAATTCAAAATACAACTCACTAGATAAAAGCACCGCTAAGGCCAATTCGAACAATGTTAAGCTGACCTGATGTTTTCGGCCATTATTTTCTTCCGGGTCCGATGAAGTTACTTATATATATATATATATATATATATATATATATATATATATATAATTATTTATAAATAATATTTTTCAAATTAACCCATATACACATGTGTTTCATGCCAAACCTGCAATCATCAGTATGGGAGGAAACAATCCCTGCCGGTCACACGATTCGACCCCAAATACGTCATATTTAACTCAGTAGTCGGGGCGTGTACCGGTATGTCCACCACGCATTGTTTGGAAATGAGAATAAATTAGCGTCTTAATGGCAAATTCGGCGACCATATAAGCAGGCCGTCGAGAGCCTAGAGTGTTGCATTATATATATATATATATATATATATATATATATATATATATATATATATATATATATATATATATATATATATATACGCTCGATATTTTTATTTAATAAGAGATAAATTCTTAACTTTTCAGTGCGTGAAAAAAATAATCTCGTTCAAACTTATTTTCGTGTTTCTGATTAACAAAAATATCGATAGACCTTTTTATTTCTTTTTTTGTTTCGCTGTTTCCTTCGGGGTCGAACGACTAAAATTTCTAAACCTTGATTTGAAAATTGTTTCGTCTTACTCAGAAACGACATTTTTTTTCTTTCAATCCTACTTCCATGCGATGAAGTTTTGTTTTTTCGCAGATTTGACACACTTTGCTTGTTAAAAATCCAGTTTGATTTCAACTTCTCGCTCTATTGTTATAATTAACAATTATCCAGAGCATACCACCAAAGTCTTTTTCCAAAAATCTAACATTCCAATTGTAGTAACGTTGTATCCGACATAAATCCGAGTTTGTTTTGCAAGTGTTATGTGTAACATAAGTCCGGGTTATTTTCGTGTCCGAATAAGTCCGAAATTCCCTGTCGCCAGTGTTGCGCAACATGTGTTCGGGTTATCTTGGTCGGACTAAGTCCAAGTACTTTGTCGCTAGTGTTTTGCGACTTAGTTTCAAATCTTCGTCGCCAGTGTTGTGACCTTGAACGGTTGATAATAATGAAGACAACATGGTGGTACATTTACAAAAGTGTGTTTACTAAAGTACAGAATGTCTGCGTTCGATACTGTGGCTATGACTGCCATCAATGCCTGCCGCCATGGCGGTATTTACTTCGTACCCACCACAGGAAAATGTGGCACATGGCCAGCAGGTTGAGAGATTCTAAGCCAGCTCCCCTAAAGACGGTGCACCCTGGCCTCCTAAAAATACTCTGGGCAACTCCGTTGGCATTCCTCGGTCGGGTGCCTCGGGCAGTTAGCAATAAAGTAACTCTATCCCAAAGAAGGGAGGCAAAGCCGGTGAGGGTACACAACCTAGGCCTACCAAGGACAATACCTCAGCACGAAAGATTAAGGGCCCCCGAAATGGCCCAGTTTCTGCTAGACTAATTATCGAGATTGGATCCTTGACTGGTATTATACCGACACAGAACCATAAATGAACGCCCCACGACTGCTACGACACTTCGTCGTAACTCTATTCATAGTCTCTGGAAGAGTCCATCTACTCTTGAAATAGGGTCGATCACTATCACACCATAACAATACTTTAATGGAAAAAAATGAACGGTAAATTATTCCTTAGTTCTGATATTAGGTTATGTTTGAAAAAATCCCATGTTGATTGTTCTAATCATCCGTATTTTTATTTATGTGTCGAACTCCTAGTGTTCATACTGGCGCCACCATGCGCGTACACATCCAAAACAGACTTCATTTAAAACTTCGTATCAACAAGATCGGATATATATTTTTTCTGTTATCACAGGAGGGTCACTATTCCTAAGGCTAATACCAGCAAAATGAAAAGGAAAAAAGTCTAGCTCTGTTGAAGGCAAGTTTCTTTGTCGAAAGTCTCAGCTTATAAATAAATGAATTTTATTCATTTATATAAAAAAAAAATTGTTAATTGTTTGTGGTTTCTAAAAAAAAACTTATATAATACCGTATCTGTTTTAGCGATCTTAAATGAGGCCCAGCTTAAATAGTAACATCTGGTAGCCAAGATAGCGTTTTATTTTTATATTTATTGATATTTTAATCACTTTTGATGTATCTATGTTTTTCATTTAGTTACAATATTTCTGAAAGTACAGAAAAATGTTTTTTTCCTAGATCTAATGAATAAGCTTATTCACTACAGTCACTTACGACAAACGCTGTTGTAAGGCATTAATTTGTAAGGTGGTGTAACGTATTATGACGTTATTCAACTTCCGGTAGGACAGACAAACTTCCATCTCGAAAAGTTTTACAAGATAGGAGAGATTGAAGTTGCATTATTAAAACAAAAACAGACTTATGCCTCTGGGTGTACTTTATCTATACTGATAGCAAAACAATTTAAAAGGCAGATTTCAAATATGGCCGAAAGAGATGTAATCAGTAATTGTTCTGTTTTTTTTTAAAATAATCTTTTCCTCAAATCCAAGAATCGGGATATATACGTTCATCGGTGTGATAAAGCGAAAAGGGGAGAGAGTAAGATTATGACGGATTCCAATATGGCGGCATGCATACCGCGAAGCGATTTAAGCAGAAGTTAAAAGAAACCAACACAACAATGGAGGCCAAACGATGTGAACATACAAATAAGGGAACAAGAAAACATAAAGGAAAACAAAGACAACCACATGTTACTACTCCCTTGCTGACTCATTCACCAATATGGCTATTCGCACGGGCCACATACACTTGCCCGCCAAAAAAATCCGTCCGCCCACACTTTAACAGCGTAAGTTATTTAACAGGGGAAGATACGATAATACGAATTAAAACAAAAATACCAACAAGACAAAAAAGAGGCTGAGGTGTTGTTATTTATAGCGTGGAATGCACTCAAAATAGATACTCCCCCCTCCCCATCATCTTACTGATTTGAACCATAACTGTAAATTACACAGAAGCGCTACAATTCCGGACAGTTAATGAAGAAAATCTGTTTCGCGATCTCTTTGTGGATATTACGATGACTTGCATCATTTATGTATACAAGGATTGAGCACGCGCTTCGCCAGTTTTTTTACTACTTCACCTCCTAAACAAAATAATTTACAGAGAAAATAAGATAAACGGTTTGTGTTTCTCCGGATTCAACATATCGAGTTTATCAACATAGTGAGATTAATTGTTCCCAGAAAAAGACGAAAGAAGAAAAGAAAAGAAAAGAAAAACAGCCTTCTCTTGTGATGAGTAATCTATACAACATTTGTGGTGTTTCTGTCTGTCTGTCCAGAGATGCATTTGAAAACAAAGCTCTATACCAAGATAAAACACAACTTTTATAAACTCTCTTTTCTTCCTCTGTGTACTTAAAATCAAACGGAACTTCAATGAACAGAGTTTTTTCCGAAGAACATCCTACCTTTAGAACTCGTTACCACGGGAATGGTTCCTAACAGGCTACAAGATGGTCGTTTTCAAGTCCAATTTAAACATAGTACTGTTCCATCATCCAATTAAAAATCTCACCAACTCTTTTCTTCGAGTGGCTTTTGATCTTGGTGAGTGGTGAACCATTATTATAAAACGAGCAAAATGTTACAAGGAATCCAATCGTGGAGTGGATATTAACCGAATCTTAGATTACACCGGTCACGTGACCCAGGCAAGTCATGGCTCTTTATTAACCCCCCAAAAAAGGTTAGTGGGTAATTTAGAGTCAGTAATGTCAGACGTCTCGAGCTTAACGTCCAATAAAATGAAGAACATTTACATTATGTAAATACATATAGCCTACTTACAGATAGAGAAGAATTTTGTTTATAAATGTTATGTATGATGTTGTGTTTATGGTTTTTTATACCTTGTTAACTGTAATAAATGTGTAACTCGTACCTGGTATTAATATTCTTATGTTTTAGTATTTCTAATATTTCTGTTTATGACCTATACGAAATACAGAACTATTGACAATGGTATTTATTTTGTATTTAGGATTTTCAAATAATATCATAGGATTTGCATTCTCGCCGGACATCCATGAACCACGAATACGACCTTTTACATTGTATTTCATTTATAACTTGAAAATGGAAAATTATAGAAATTAAAAAAAAAGAATCAAATAGTAATATGAGGCTCCGTGTTGAGAATAGGAGTCTCGGACAACACCGGAAATGACTGCTCAATATACATAGGTGAAGTTGATTTCTTTTTATTCTTCAGAATTTTTCGGATGAGGATTGATAAATCAGATTATTTGGATTATTCGGACTACTGCCCTAATCTTGGAATTTTATATTCACAACGTTTCGGTCGATGTAACCTCCGATCTTCTTCATGTACTTCTCGTCAAATTCGAGAATTTGTACGGAATTTTGAACGGAACCATTTAATCAATTCCCGGTGTTATCTTGCTCTCGTTCCTTCAGCCACAACTGAGTAGAAGTTTTAAGTAATTCGTAATTGTATTCTTAGTATCGCCCTACTTGGGATTGAACCTTCAACCTCCAGAATGCTGCCACTTAGATTACTAATTAGCACTTTTACTCGTTGTGTCACTGGTCCTTGCGAATATTACAAATAATACAAATTATCAGTCCTCATCTTAAAAATTCTGAAACGCTGACTAATTCCTTTCACTATTGCAAACAGTTGGACACCTAAGAGTCGGGATCTGTTACATTTTCCTGCTACATCGATTCCTGTAATGACGTAAATTCCTGTACACGTAACAGTAATTCTATTCTTTAACTTTTAATGGAATTTTCCGATTTCTGCTTACTCTAGCCTTACGTGGAAAATATAGTTTTTAACATTAGTTTTACATACCTACATCTAACCTTGCTATCATGTTTGACGGCGCAGGCCCCCGGATAATAATATCTTCAGTTAGACGCGGTGGGTCTAAGCGCGACTAACTAAAAAAAAAACTACCATTACATTGTTTTCTCACTTCTGATCGGCAACTGTTCTAATTATCTAGACAAATGAATAAAGTCATACAGCAGACATCCACCTTTGTATGATTGAACATAGGTAAAACCCCTGTCAATCGTACCCAATAACTACATTTAACCTCAAGTAATATGTAACAAAACCTTCCGTTTTTGATCTTTTTCTGCCAAAATGGCGGATTCATCTTCTTCCCAGGACGGTCCAGTGGATGCAAATAAAGACTTTTGCAACTGAAACATTAACAAGATAATAGTAGGTTTAAATGCTAGAGAGTGAACACCTTCACTAACACCGCTAGTTGCCAGAAGTGGAAGGGCTTTTATAATTTCTTAACGGACCTGCACTCTACGAACACTTCCGAGAGGAAACAGAAGTGGGCGCGGCACTCACTTCCCAACTGATAAACAGGCGACCTCTTAACGGTAAGTGTTTTTATCTTTTCTTTTCCCCACTCTGGCTTGTCAGCCATTTTCCTCTCCCATCAAGATTTTTCGCCTGATGATTCCACTTTTAACTGTTGACTAGCAACGTTTTCGCTCTCACTGTCTTTCAGCGTGTACGCTCCTAACTGTAATGGTCCTATATCCTACTGTTGTCGTACTCAGCCCTTTAAACATGCAAATTATGAATAAGCATATAATCTCGACCCCGGTCATGCACATTACAACTCTTGCAAATGGCCGCCAGACAATGCGGGCACTTTGGACTGGGTAGGCGCGAGCACATCCACATAAATGACGCAAAAGACACAGTTTTTGTTTAACATAATTAAGTTGTTCCCACTTGTCCTTTTTATCGTTTAAAATGTAACTAATTGTATTGGCATGAGGGTCACAAGATTGGCCTGATAGATAGCTTCATAGACTAGGTAACCGCCTAAGACGATCTCAAATCATATAGCATCTATTATGATCATTAACGTACTAATATTGTCGGAAAAGATATCAACCCGTACCCGCTTCCAGCTTGTTTTACGATCGCGGTAACCACTTATCAAGGCCAAGAGCCACTCAACGATAAAGGTTAATGAGACAGAAATGAATGCCAGCAGAAAAGATTAGGAACACTATGGGAGTACTAACACTGAGCATGGACTGCATTTGATTATTTGGGGAAGTTCCATAACAAGATTTTCTGACATTGGATTTAAAGAGGACCAAGTTGTAATTAGCAGGGAAGTAGTCCCGCTACAATGTGTTCCACAGACGGGAAGCTCTTGCAAAGAAGCTCTGTCGGTGGAATTTCCACCTGACGCTAGGCACTTGCAGGGAGTAAAGTAACGTCGTTTTTCGTTATTGTAGAATTACGAGTTCTTGCTTTGAATGTCTTACAAGGAGAGACAAAAGACTGGAGTTCAGTCGAGCACATACCATGGAAATAATGATAGAGTAGAGAGAGGATAGTAACGTGTCTTGTGAGAAAGGTGTTATGGAGAAGAGATCATCTCCCACTAGATTTCGAAGTCGGTTTTGTACTCTGCCAAGGCATAATCGAAGGTTTGTTGCATCACTACAGAGTAGTTGATCGAGCAGATACTGTCACAGGTCTTGTCTATAATTGATTGTATGTAGGTGGTTCTAATCGCGTTGATTTTAGAAACTGTAAGTATTGTTCACGCATCTTTGTGCGGTTTTGGCGACGAAACTTGCCAGTATAACATATTTCTCCAGCTCTTTAATTGTGTCGTCTACGCTATTTTCAATTTATACAAGTCCTCCTCTCCCTTCTGTCCTTGTTACATAAAGTCCGCAAACGGCACCTTTTGTGCATATTCATTTGTTTCCTTGTTTTTGTTCATCCAAATTTACGAGTTCGTCTTTGTCCAGTTGTCGGAAATATCTTACCTGATGTGTTTATTACTTTTATTCGGTTTTTATAACTTCTTGTAGTCTTGTTTCAGGTAGTTTTCTGGATCTATTATATATATATATATATATATATATATATATATATATATATATATATATATATATATATATATATATATATCACGAATTCCATTTCAATCTGCTGACATGATCTAATTGTTATTATTAGTGTTTCTAGCTCCTTTTTGTTTATTTATAGTGATTTTAGGTCAATTGCCCCTCTTGTCACTTACCAACATATATATATATATATATATATATATATATATATATATATATATATATATATATATATATATATATATATATATATATATATATATATATATATATACTTCCCTACCATAGCAGAAAGATGTGACACAAGGTCGGAAGGTGGGATTTGAAAGACAGCGCCCGAAAAAAAAATGCCTGGCAGTTTCGTCGGCATTCCCCGTTAGGGGCGCCTCGGGTGATTAGCAATAAACTAACCTATTCTTAAAAGGTGAGAGCAAAGCCTGGGAGGGCACAGGAAATACCCCAGATCGGCGGAATCAAGGCCCGAAGGCTAAGACGGTACCGGTCTTTTTTATCCATCGAGGTGGTCTGCAGTCATTAAATAGGCGATGCATCTCTTCACTAAGATGTGCTGTTAAGATTTTCCACGGGATTGCTAGACAGGTTATCAGTCTATAATTTTTTTCGACCCTTTCATTTCCCGCTGTCTTTTTGATTTTACATGTTTCTTCCTTTGGTAATTTACTTCAGTATGCCTGGTTTGGATATATACCTATTTTTTCTGGCGTTTGTATTTCATGTAGAGTATTAAATTTCTTGGCGCAGAATTCATGTATACCGTCATAGTCAGGTGCTTCCAAATTAGCCACTTTTTATTAAGATCATATTGGGAGTTTCTATGTTTATTCTATTTTCTTTTCTTTCTTCAATTTCCTGAAGACCTTTCTTCATGTTTTCAGCCATTTCGCGTTCCTGATGTTGTCTTGTCGTTTTCCCCATATATTGCCCCAGAATAGTCTAATCTATGCCGAATCCGGTTTCTCTGTTTTTGTCCTTCCTCCATTTACGTTTACATATTTGCCTTATATGACTAACGAAACAGATTTACGTATGTAGCTTTCGTTAAGAAAGCTATTAACGTCAATTAAATGGGGAAAACTGTATTTACTTTATATATAAGATAATAATATATAACTAAAGTTAAAAAAGAAAAGCAGACGAACAGTGAATTGGTAGAGAAGCTTAAAGCCTCGTTCTCTTTATGCGTTGTCCCGTTTCTAAACGAATTGCTGTTCATCAGAAAGAAGGCGACGGTTTCAGTTGAATGTGCTGTTTATCTTCAGGAAGAGATGAGGCAACACTACATAAACATTAACCATTTAGATTCAAATGAGTCATGTGTAATCCTGATGAGAATAGGACAAAAAAAATAATCGTTGACAAACAAAAGAGTTTGTAATGAGATAACAGTTTTTACTTCTCTTTGTTGCTTTCAACGAAAAACAATGATTACGAAATAGGTTTTTTAAATCTTGAAACACTATATCGCTAATAGGACGAAAGTACATATTTACAATGTTGTTAAGATCGATCTCTCGCCGTTTTCTAACGGAAGGGGCTCTATTGTACACAGGTGTTGTGTGTTGCGTGTGTAGGAACGGGGATATGACTGATATCGTTGGTCCATTGCATTAAAGTGAACAAGAGCAATGATCAAAATACTTCTGGGGGAACGCCGACGGCCATTGCTCTCTCTCTCTCTCTCTCATTCCCCCTCCCTTTCTTTTTCTCTCTCTCTCTCTCTTTCCTCCTATATTCTTTCTACAACGATCAAACGATCACAGTAGAACGGCTTAATTTTGAACATATAAGCCGGATCTGGATCGCTATATTGGATTTCTTCATTTTCTGTATTACCGGGACAGATAAATATGTATTTTTACTAATAGGCAGCCTGGCGTTGTCTGGGAATAAATTAGTATCTTCCTGTATTTTTGCTCTTGGTTTTGACCTAATATTAAAATTTTTATTCATATTCCTTAATTTCTTAATTAAAGTAGCTGTTTATGGATTTCTAGCGCCAGCAAAAACGCCACGATAATATTATATAAAAAAAATAACACAAAATGATACCATAATTGGATTCTACGTAAACCTTTACTCAAGAAAAGTTGTGCTTGATCTTGGTGTAGGGCTTTTTCGATTGCATCACCGAACGGATAGACAGACAGAAAGAAAGATAGAAGGTCCACTACCGACCGGAAATGATGTGGAATTGACCACATCATCTCCGGTCGGTTTGATTATTTTAGATAGTGATGGTCGTATTTGAAAGGAAGAGTTGGAGTCACACGTTAAAGGTCAGAGATGACCTAAAAGCGGAAGTCGATGAAACCACGTGATTTCCGGCCGGAAAATTGTCGACCTATTTTTGGCTGACAACTGAAGTAAGAGGAAGCGACGTCACCCATCCTGAAGGGCCCCAACAAGGGTGGGCGGTTGCGTACATGTAGCCAAGTGTAGCGAGACAAGCGATCTATCTGCCTATCTATATCTGTCCGTCTGTCTGTCTGTCTGTCTCTCTCTCTCTCTCTATCTCTCTCTCTATCTCTCTCTCTATATATATATGTATGTATATATATATATATATATATATATATATATATATATATATATATATATATATATATTAATATAAAATTAAAGATAAGCGATGTATCGTTTAATAATAATCTATCGTGATAATATAAAGCTCAATATATTGAATAGAGCAATCAATTCAAGAGATAAAAGATGAGAATAAAAATTGTATAGATACAATATTTATTAAAACATCAGACGTTCAAAGCAAGGAATTTCATATCAACTTGTGCCTCCTAAACGTATTTACCCCGACGAACCCGACAATCAGCAAAATTCCACCCCTTCATTCTAGAGCTTCTTAGATGCGAGAAAGCTCTCTAACAGTGTCTTTTCTTGCTTGCCTTTGGAATTCCCTTCCTGTTTCCTGTTTCCCCAACTGTACTGATATGCAGAAATTGTAATGTAACGTGGACAAACATCTTGCTGCTCAAACCCCCACTTAAGACGCCCCTAATTATCTGGTCCCTGATTCACAGTAGCCCATTACGTTTCAGCGGTAACGTGCCTTGTTCGTGGCGAATATAAGTTTTTTAAAAAGTACCATTAATTATTACTTTTATTAGATTTTAAGTGAAGGATTTTTTATATTACCAAGAAAATATCAGCTTTGACCATTTGGAAGAATGTTGGCCTTCTGGGAGACAAACTAAGGTTTTTTTTTCGAAAAATCTGGCTCAGCCAGTTTTCTGCGTTCATGGTCATTGAACTTCGTGCAAGATTTTGTTAAAAACTACTGTATAAATAGACAAGGTCAAAAGTGAATGAGAACGTCTATTCTAGCATGATATATCAACTTTATTTAAGTCCTGTTAAACAACCAAAAGTAACGAATAAAGAAATGAGTTCAGAAATGTTCAAAGGTTTAGACGAAGAAGGTGTTGTTTTGTTAAGAAGAGTTCAAAAGGACAGAATCCAAAGTATTTTCGCACATCGGGTGATTAAATATGTGGAACAGCCGATAGTAAAGAGTTATTAGTAACGAGGGTTTTAATCTTGGTTTGAGAGCCTTGCTGGATTAACCGTTTTGCCGGATTAACCGTTTTTCCAGATTAACCGTTTTTCCAGATTAACCGTTTTGCCAGATTAACCGTTTTGCTGATTTCACCTAAACAAGAATTCATCAATACACTCCTAATCCATTAATTATACGTACACCTACCATGTTTCTAAGCAACCAAGTATTTCTAAAAACTTGAACAGCAGTTATTGCACTCTACACTATTTAAAAGGGGGGTGGATACACACTTCTAGCTTATATGTGTTTGGACGAAGCCAGTTTGAGTACTTGTTTCCTGCCTAGGCATGGTGCACGCCAACATGAGGTTTTATCAGACTTCATCCCAGTGAGCAAAGTCTCTTAGCTAGTGGTACAAATTAGTCCGGCCCCTTTTTTTCACTTAGAAACAGTCTTGATTGTTTTCGGCTCTTGAAACAATCCGGAAAACAGTGAGCAGGTCATACCTAGATAAATTTGGGAGGGTCTTACAAACCACCGCACTTAGCATCTTATTTTTCAGTAATATCTGTTGTTTTTTAGAACCCCACCCCAACCGATGAATTTGTACATATATGTTTTGTAAATAAAAAAAAAAGTCAAACCTTTGGGGTTAATGTTAAGTAGATTTTACCCATAGAGTGAATGTGGTATTTTGGTGACTGAGACTAGTTTCGAGAATAGACCAATAAGACGACAGCCGACCCCCATTCAACTCCACAAAACTTCAGCCGTGTTCCACATCTTTGTTTATAAAGTAAATTTGCTCTACTTTTTTTGTAAAATTTCAAAGATAAATAAATTGAACAGGAGTTCAACCTTTTATTTGATGGAACTGAACCGGTTTTTACGTTTACGTTGCCACTTGAATTTACCTGTGAAGTCATGACTAGGGTTAAATGTAACCAAGATAAGATACACTAATCTCAAAATTAAGGGGGAATATTGCCGACAGATGCAGTGTAAAAACTACACGCAAAGCCATCTGTTTGCCGCTTAGTAAACTAGTCTGGCAGTATCGGGATTATCAAGATTCCTCTCGTGATTTTGTGCTGACTAAAACAGGTGCCGGAAGATCAGTTACCGGGAAATCAATGTTGCAGGGCCTTAACATTTACGAGCAATGCTCTCACCATTTAGATGAGCTACAATAAATCACTGTTGTTGTTATTACTGCTTTCTTGTAAGCCGTGAGCGTAAATCGTAGCATTAACACTAATGACAGTGCATTAAACGTATTAATTTCGAGCAGAATTCAAGTTATAAATAGTAAAATAGTTGTAATTATAACATCATGAATAAAGTAGTGAAAGTTGTTGGTGTTTTATTTACGGAAGTGACGGTTATTTCTCTTGACGCGTTAACGCCCGGCTGTTGTCTGTCTTCAGTGGAAATGGGTGAAACGGCGGGTAGCAAAACGAAGTACAGGGAGGGGTCATATGACGACGGTGGTAATCTGTTCACTATCGGCTGCTGACAAGGATTTATTGATGTAGGGAACGGCCATGTTGATCGAAGCAGTAACAGTTGAAGCGGAAGTGGAGTGAGAGATAAAAATGGCAACAATCCCGCGGTGAATTTCGACTTCCTTTTTCGTCACCGCAACTATTTTAATAGCTCCGTATGTATGTTGCGCATAGGATGGGGAATGGCTGTAGTAAAGTGGATAGCGGCGATTCGACGTGTCGTGTTCGAGTTTATATCAACATTTTTTATCTGTTGGAAACCCTTACGTGGTCTTTACTGTGAGTACTTGATTATATCGACAACAAAATAAACTCAAACTGGCAGCAATATCGTAACTTGTTAATTATGTAGTGTATAAAGATAACACGACGTATGCGCCCCCTGGTTATTTCCATGTTTGCATGCGTGTGAGCAGTGTACATTAACTGCGGACCTGGAGAGGAGGATGCAGGTAACGGAGATGAGATGCTTCCGAAAGATCATCAACATCTCATAAAGGGACCACATTACTAATGAGGATGTGAAGAACACGAATACTAGCAATCTGGCCATATGAGGATCTATTGACCACTCGGGTCTCGCAAAGACAATCCTGCAAGGAACAGCACAGGAAGTAAGAAGGAGAAGCAGACAAAGAAGGAGATGGATGGACAACATTCGAAAGTGGACATGGGTGGCCCTAGGTTGCACGCCCAGAAAGGCAGAAGATCGGAAGGGTTGAAATAGCTGGTTTCCAGGTCATCTTTAGTGACCCAACAATCATCAAGATCATGGGACAGATGAGATGAGAGATAAAGATAAGGAAGTTATTTCGACACACCTGGCACAGAGGTAGATCCTAGCCTATTCTGACACAAAGGTAAGACTTGTTTAGGGGCCCGACTCTATGGTTGTAATGAAGTATGGTTCAGTCGGGCCCTAAGAAGCCAACCTTCCAAGCATTATCATCTCGTTCGAGAGGGGATCTGTTTATCGGCAGTCGTTTAATGCGTCCCTGCAAGTCACCACAGTTTTTATAATTGTTTAGAGTACCCTCACGGTAGAGTAGGATTCTCCCCCACCCCCACACTAAATTGACTTCATGTCTAACCTTTCCCGAGAGGAAAGCGGGTACATAATCCTCCACTTCCCCAGGTAGTATTAAAATATTGAGTACTCAATGGTCGTGCCTTTCAGCACATAGACACGTCCATGTACACACAGCCAGTGATACTTACATCCATCTACGCACATGTACACACACAGCCATTGATACATACGATCGGAGGCGATTAACGCCTATGGTGTGACCCTGGAAGGAAACCTCCTTAATCTTATTTACTGATCCTCTTACTTAAAATGTTGGCAGATAAAAATGATATAGATATTGCAACAACATTTGACATGTAACAACATGATATAGCGTCAATAAGCGTCAATTTAGCCGAAGCTTTAAATTTCGTCAAAGTCCCATCCTTATGAAAAGTCGCTAAAATTCGTATTCCTTATAAATATATTAGCTGGATGACTCGGCGTGCCAGGGTTAGAGTGTGGGATAGCCTCATATGCACCGTCATATTAAGGAGTATTTACTTTAACAGCAACCCTGATGTTTTCAGGTAGATATGTTACCTACTGAGCTATTCAAATATATGTTAATATTCTTAAACTAACGCTTATAAATATATTTATCTTATTGTGTAACATGTTAGAAAAGTGTCATTAACTCCTTTAAGAGGCAGCTAGAGACGCAGAACTACTTTCATCATATTTACATGCAAATTGTATATTTGTATGAATACACTTATATTTAAGGTTTACTCCCTAGTATGTCTTCGTTTTTAGAGACAGACATGCACGCAGACAGAAAAGGGCCCGCCATTATTATATATAGAGAGATCTAGGTATATAGACAGCGATCAAATAGAGAGAGAGCGATGCAGACAGACAGACAGACAGATAGACAGACAGACGGAGAGGCGTTACGTACTTAACATACAAACATTCGTCACTTACATATTATTATATCGAAAAAAAAAATTAATCGCAAGGTAGAATCGAAACCACACATTCAATGTTTTTAGTCTGATACTTTCCCAATTAAATAATTCAGACAATCGCTAAGTCAACTTTTAAAATAACACTTATAAGAAAATTCGATTGTACGTATTTGAAGTTTCAATGTGGTTCTGTCACAGCTCTCGTAATAACCCAGGCCAGTTAACTGAGTCGAGTTTTTCTGATGAGCCATTGATAATGGTTAGTAAGAACCACTATCAATGGGGACAGGAAGCACCAGAGGCGCATGCGTCCATCTTTTCTAAGCAAGTCATCAGAGCTGGCAGACTCATGCCCATAGGATTATTTATTCACTTGGAAATAATTGTTAACTTGTTCCTGCTATTGTTACATTGTTCCCCTGCCAAGAACACGGCTACCCTCCGAAGGATTGTTCATTCACTTGGAAATAATTGTTTACTTGTTCCTTTTTCAAACGTATTTCCTTTTTTATAGTTGTCAAGCGCGAAAGAAAATAAGAAAATTAAATCATGGCCGCTAACCGATTGCATTAAAGTTCGATTTGTAAGTCTTTAAAAAGTAAATTAGAATTTTATTTCGGGGTAAAAAAAAATACAATTTAAGACTAATTAATAAATTTCACCCAAAATGTGTGCGAACATCCAACGAAATAAGCGAGATATTCAAATAATTATATATTGTAAATAAACTGTTTGTTTTGAAAAAAAACATCACATATTCAAAGAAACTGTTCGTTTTCACAAATTTTAATTTTTTTTAAATTGTCCGTTTGGAAAAAAATTATCTCCCTAAAAACATTATTGTTTCAATTTACTACAATTTTTTACTATCTTGTAAATAAACAGTTCGTTTTGCAAAAATAAACCAAAAACACACACATTTTGATTTATTTCAATACATTAACAATAAATTATCCATTTTGAATTATCGATTTTGTGTTAGTTTACTGAATTCGTAATCTTTCATGTTTGATTTACTTTTCATGTTTTATTTAATTTTAAGTTAAAAAGAATCCAGGATTGTCTGCTATAGGCGCTTATTTGTAATACTCCACCACTTGTTTTTCTCAACTTTTTTATTGACCAAATTTTATCTTTTTTCTCTATTCTCTAGAGCATTCCGTGTCTTGGGGAAATTAAAAAAAAAAATTCTGTGTACCTTTGATTATTATAGTAGCATTTGGTCATTAAATTATTAATTAAACCAAATTGTTATAAAATTCGAACTAAATTTAAGGTAATGTCTTTTTAAATCTCTATTTATAAAATTATTACTAAGCAAGATTCCCTGTATTTCAATTTATTCTAAAGACTCCTTAAGCTTAAGCCTTAAAGTTTTAACATTTTTTAGAATCAAAATAATGTAGTAGATTTTGATCAAAATTGGAATTACCTATCGAGTCGCTAGAGAATTCCGGGTTTAGTATTATAGAAATGCAAAAGTAGTTTAATTGCTAGAAATTAAAATTGCTACTCATTCAGCATTCTGGATTAATAAGAGAATCAAGAAACATCATTTATTTTTTTCAAAAATGAGAGCAACTCTTATCAAATTATTCAGCTAAAACTAATGGTAATGAAATGTTCATATAAAAAATAAAACTGACTAAGAATAGGGAGTTGTCTTCTTGTGTTTATAAACCAAGAGATATTTCCATGCAGTATACTAGTCTTTTCATTCGATATAAACCAGGTTGTCATAACAATCAACTCAAAGATTAAAAATAATCCGGAAAGAATGAACTTATTTAATAAATGAATATTAAATCAGACAAATTATTTTTCAAAGAACATTTTTCATGTTTTAAAAATTCAAAAACTTATGACAACACCATTTTTATTATTAAGTATTAATTTAATTTAATTTAACGTAAATTACACGAAATAATACATTTGCATTCAGATTTTTAATAAAGTGATCGTTAATTAATAAATACTTAAGATTTCATTAAAATTGGTTGATTTCCTGAATTTTTATGAATTTTTAGGGAAAAGAGGGGTCAAAATGCTCATAGTCTGACTATTCGACGGATCTCGTTTGTTACTTTAGAGAATGACGTCATTTTCCAGTGAACTGGCCTGATTTTATTACGATGGTCGTGGTTCTGTCCCCATAATTCCCTTAGGTTAGGAAAACACTTAAAGATTCGGGACTATTTCCACAAAAAATGTTACTGATATGATTTAAATTTCATGAGAATAGGATATATTTGAAGTGTTAAGTGGCTTGTGCCCTCATTGTCCCTTCATTAGGGGTGCACTTAGAGATTCGGGAACACTTATATTTTCTTCTCCGGCAAACTTTACTTAAGAATACATTTTTAGATGTCATATAGATTCTCTAGTCTTTCTTTCTAACACAAACAGACAAACACCACATACATACACACATACATTGAGTTATATATATACGAATCAATTTCAAATATATTAATGAAATGAACATAAACTAATATTTTCAAAAGTGCTCAATATCAAGTAGAGCATTTATTAGGTTATATTAATGCGACTTTTTCTTTTTTCACTTTTTATTTGTATTCAGTCTGTGAAAAGATATAATATCATCAAACGCTGGCTTTTTGGCGTAGACTGTAATAATGTTTATTTAATTTTATATATACTCGTATATAAAATTAAATAATGTAATGATGTCTTTTTGATTATATATATATATATATATATATATATATATATATATATATATATATGTATATATATTTATATATATGAAAATATAAAATTAAATAAACATAATTACAGTCTACACCAAAGAGCCAGACGGAATGCAAATTGGAATTTGAGTTTGGTTTGAAATATAACTCGTATTAGGGTTTCGAGTCCGGCGATCGGTGTGAATAATCCTTCTCTACACTGACGATTCCCGTAAAGGATGAAACGTATACGTATGTAGATAAAAACAAATATTTATAATTATATATATATATATATATATATATATATATATATATATATATATATAGTGTGTGTGTGTGTGTCAAGTTAGATCTGAAAGAAATCAATAAAGTGCTCGATCCCAGTAGAGTGAAAGCTAATACAAATAATTCATTTGTAAATTATATGTTATATATTTCAGAGTTGTACCGCGGTTTTATCCAGATGGGTTTACTTTTAAAAAAAAATGTTTTAAGTTTTTAGCCAAGGGACTTGTTTGACCTCATTTCAGTACGCTGACGAGTGCCTTGGGCAAATACTTTTTGTTTTAATTTAAAAAGTCAACTCATCTGTGTGAAACCGCGGTAAGATTCTGAAAAATGTAACATATAGTTTTCAAATAAATTATTTGTATATATATATATATATATATATATATATATATATATATATATAAAGCGGGTATTTTTTAAAAATATAGTATCAAACAGCTCTAAAGTAAAGTTCCGAATACGTTCGTCGAACATTCTCTTCTTAGGCACATACAGTTTCCGGGATCGCATGGATAGGGCGATTGCTTGCAGATTCTAGGCTGACTTTGTGAACTGAGTTCGCGCCTCCCGACCGTCTGAAATTGTTACTTTTCTGCACTGATGAGAGCTGTAAGCTTGAAACACTATCGTCTGTAAGGAATAATATATATATATATATATATATATATATATATATATGAAAATACACTCATGGCATGTAAGCTACACAAAAACGTTTGTTCTTTATTCATTTTATTAGCCTGATTACGCTCCCTGGGAATGAGACATGTGTAGCTTATTTGCCAGAAGTATATTTTTAATTACTAAGCTCTATTTATGTATCGAGCACTGTTTAAGTAAATATTGAAAAAATATACATACCTAACATATTATTTCAAAAGTGTAAATGCATGAACTAGTAATATATGTATATATGTGTGTGTGTGTGTGTGTATTTATGTATTATGTATGTATGTATTATGTGTGTAAGTATGTGTTATGTATGTATATGTATGTATGGATCGCGACTTTTTCCTTTCGTTTAGTTCGCATTTTCTTAACTATAATAAAAACATATTTTTAATGTTTCCTTTTTCTTTCTTTGATAAGTTTTTTTTCTATAACTTATAGTATAACCATTTCTATAACTTATAGTATAACCATTTTTATAACTTATAGTATAACCATTTTTATAACTTATAGTATAACCATTTTTATAACTTATAGTATAACCATTTCTATAACTTATAGTATAACCATTTCTATAACTTATAGTATAACCATTTTTATAACTTATAGTATAATCATTTCTATAACTTATAGTATAACCATTTTTATAACTTATAGTATAACCATTTTTATAACTTATAGTATAACCATTTCTATAACTTATAGTATAACCATTTTTATAACTTATAGTATAACCATTTTTATAACTTATAGTATAACCATTTCTATAACTTATAGTATAACCATTTTTATAACTTATAGTATAACCATTTTTATAACTTATAGTATAACCATTTCTATAACTTATAGTATAACCATTTTTATAACTTATAGTATAACCATTTTTATAACTTATAGTATAACCATTTTTATAACTTATAGTATAACCATTTCTATAACTTATAGTATAACCATTTTTATAACTTATAGTATAACCATTTTTATAACTTATAGTATAACCATTTCTATAACTTATAGTATAACCATTTTTATAACTTATAGTATAACCATTTTTATAACTTATAGTATAACCATTTCGATAACTTATAGTATAACCATTTCTATAACTTATAGTATAACCAGTTTTATAACTTATAGTATAACCATTTCTATAACTTATAGTATAACCATTTTTATAACTTATAGTATAACCATTTCTATAACTTATAGTATAACCATTTCTATAACTTATAGTATAACCAGTTTTATAACTTATAGTATAACCATTTCTATAACTTATAGTATAACCATTTTTATAACTTATAGTATAACCATTTTTATAACTTATAGTATAACCATTTCTATAACTTATAGTATAACCATTTTTCTAGTATGCGTCTTTTACGTATTTAATGTTCGGTTTATGTAATGAATTTGGTTATAGTTAAAAAAAAAGGAACCTTTTCTAGTCTTTAAAAAATGTATTTTTGGGTTTGGTAGTAGTTGTTAATTATTATGCTTTCTTTCCACGGGTTTAAAAAAATCGGAAATGATGTTTTTTGTTGTTGTTTATTTTATATAATTTAGTATTTCAGGATTTTCCACGGGATTGTCCCAGAATCGGGCAGTCGAACAGGACGTGGTTAGGAGTCTGCTCGCATTTATCGCTAATGCATTCCATTGAACTGGCGATGCCTAATTTTATTCTATTCGGCACTGGAAGTCTTTAAAGCGACTGTTTTAGCTAACAGATCATCACTAGCTGATTCGCGCTTGAGCCAATCATTCTTACCGACCAAACAACTGTACATATTGACTGATATATGGATATGTAACAATATATGCATATTGACTGATATATGCATATGTAACAATATATGCATATGTAACAATATATGCATATGTAACAATATTCTTCCACACACACTCGGACGTACAAAAAGTTAACAGTAAAATAAAGGATAGAATGTACGATTATTTTATTGTATACTAAAGGGAATCCCCGATTTTTCACAGTAATAAATGAGGACCTCTGTGTACACCTGCACCCAGCTATGGACCCTATATCATAATTTGTATTCGTTTTTTTTTATTGTTATAAGTTTCGGTTTTGAAATAAAGCGCCAGCTTTGATGTTTATGAATGCAGACCCGACGATATTTTTGTAAGAAATGTCTACTACAGAATGAATACGAACATTGGAGTCTTCGTAACAGTTTAATCTTCGTAACAGTTTAATCTTCGTAACAGTTTAATCTTCGTAACAGTTTAATCGATAAAAGTTCTGCTTGATCATGGTATAGTGCTTTGTTTCATGACAATTAGGAGAGGCGATGTAACGCGTTTCATCTATTCATTTGGTATGAATCAGATGAGCCTATTGTTGGCATTCGTTTCTCCGATATCTTTCTAGTTATAATTATTTCTAGAAAGACATCGGGTGCTTACAGGAGGGACCACATGAAGGTTGCTAACATCCTAAGTGAAAATGTTTCTGGATTCGAACCTGTGCACACTCAGGTTTTCAGTCTGTGTCGTTAACAACTTTGACACCGTCACCCCCACGATGTGACGCGTTGTCTTCATACGACAAACAGATATTCGTCATACACTGATCCAGTTTCTTGTACTGCGTGTTTTGCTCTGGGGCATTGTCCCCTTTACCCTTAACTAAGTAACTAAGTCCTCGTCAGATTCTGATAAACCCTATTATAAAACTTCTGCAGAATAAAACTTTCTGTAACAAGTTTTTATTAGTAACTCTGTTCATTAGAGAATAGTAGCGATGGAATTTGTAGCCATTGGAAAACCAGATCCTGCTCAGCTTACATTTTGCTATGATCACGTTGAGCTCTGCTCAATTAGATTGACACTCGATACTTATTTCTGGCTTTTTGGTGAATAATATAAAACAGCTGATCAAAATAGTTTGACCCGTCATACATGAGCTACAGATCACAATGTCTGCATACGCATGCGCGAATGCCACAGATCGTCGTTCAGTAAAACACGAAATTTCCGAATTGACGTGTGGAGGTAGAAATTAAAAGAGGTTAGTGACCGAATACAAATGCAATTTCGTAAATTCAAACGTAATACTTCACTGAAGGCTTTTGAATAATTATTGCCAATTTTGTTCATAGGAAACAAAGTAATAATTGATTAGCGAGAAGCCTTAGTCCAACTTAATTAACAAGAACTGTTTTAATTTGTGACTGTTCCAACTGACGCAATGCTAATTACACCAACGTCAATTACACCAACTTCTCATTGGTTATCATTTAACGATGGACTAAACGAAACTTTTTAATTGGTTGTCAGCGAAAAACATCAAATTTGTTTTGATTTGATTTAAAAACGATTTGGTTTGATTTGTCTGTTTTATGGTATATCAATCCTTTTTACCGTCTTACCAGTCGGGGATACTTCCTCAACATCAGTCCAACGGTGATTTTGTTTCTGTCGGATTAAGGTATGGTTCTGTTCAGTCTCAGGATGTCCACACTCCCAGGCTTTACCTTCTCTTTGAGAAGGGGTTAGTTAATTGCTAATTGTTTGAGGCACCCTTACCGGGAAATGCCGACGGGCTGCTCAGGCATTTTTGTACGCTAGAACGCGCTAATCCTAGTGCACTGCCTTTTCAAAACCACGCGTGACCTTGGTCTAACCTCCTGAGATGGGGATATTAATACCTTTCTTAATGTTATTACAGTATTAGTAATTGGATAGACATGATTAGAATTGTACATGTCATAGTTGATTCCATAGTCCACGTCAGTATCCATTGTATCACTCATGATCCCGATTTAAAAAGGACACGAATACATTAAAGAAAAATATCATCACATTAAATAATGTCGGTCCACTATGGTTCTCATATATGGGGCGATAAAGTTTTACGCCAAGAATTGCAAACGTTTACTAACACGTGCTTCGAATGCATTTTTAATACCAGGTAGTGGGACAAAATCCGCATGAATACCGTCGCTGCTAGGATACCAACGTAATATCTAATCCAATCACATCTACCGTTGAAAAAGGCATGAACTCGCAATTTCACCGACATATATGACTAAAATAGCAACGTATACAAACAAAATTAAACGCTGTTACATAAAATGGTCTTCAACACAGATTACTAGTACATTTTTTAAAAGTATAGTATCTGTTCTGATGCTACACTTAATCTATTCTGTCCTCGGTCAGTGAAGGAGAAATCCTTTTGGACTGAGACAATTTTTATTTTTGTTCTAATTCAGAGTGCCTCTTTTAGGGGGGAGGGGCTGGATTTCCCCCACAATTTGCCCAAATCAACCTTGTGTCTACTTTTCATAAGGGATTTTTTTTATTTAGATCAGTGAAAGACATGACTTTATAATATGACAAATGGTTATAGATGTTCGTTATTTATCTATTAAACATTCTTAACACGGTTCGATACCACCTTGAATATAATACCATTTTGATAGTCAGATTGTGATCAGCTTTTTATATATTATCAAGCACATTTAATTCTAATTTAAAAAAACGTCAGAAAATCTGTGACAAAATATTATTGTTGTAAACGGGGGCTCGTGTCGCGTGCGTATGTATTTGAGGAAGATAACGTCCGGATTTTCACGTTAACACTACAGGAACCCGCGGCGTCTTCAGATATAGGTTTTGAATCACAATATCGGCAAATCTTAGGCCGTCTCTTTTATATTTACTGTTAATTAGTTATTATTATTATTATTATTATTATTATTATTATTAGTAGTAGTAGTAGTAGTAGTAGTAGTAGTATTATTGTGTTATCTCTTCCTTCTACATGGTATCTCATTTCGATCAAGAATTACTGATAGTGTTCTCTTTACTTAAACATACTCCACCATAATTTTATTACAAGCTATTTCGGCTATAAAATCTCACTTAAGATTAATAATTTGGGAGCTTGTGGGGTGGAGTCATCCCTTATCATTACTTCAAGTTTCAATTTGAACCTGAATGGTGGCACCTACCAGTGTTAAATCTATTATGTTGTAAAGCGGAGAAAGTTAGATTGGATTTGATCGGCTCTGTTAACCAGAATCCAGCAACATTTGGAAGTGACAAGAGAACTGACCGAGAGGACAGCCAACAAGAAGACTTACATGACACGAAAGAGCAGGAGAATAAAACTGAACTGATTCATAAACTACTGTAAATAATTTTCCTTTATTTCCTCTGTGTACCTGGAGCTAGAACTTCCATGAGCAGAGTTTCCTTCCAAGAGCTGCCCGTCTGTGGAACAGTGCCATGTGACTGTTTCCCAGCTGACTACAACATGGTCGTTTCCAAGTCCAATGTTAACAAATACTTCCCAGTTTCAACTATCATTTCCAATCCTAAAGGCGTCCAGCTGATTTCCCATGAATCCATTAACCCTTATCCTCGAGTGGCCTTTGGACCTTAATAGGCGAGGACTCATGAGTAAAAAGTTTGAATGTACAAAAATAAATTATCTAATATTATATGCGTTAGGCCCTTAAAATTGTTCAATCCGAAATCAAATTCAGATAAGATGACTATTTCTGCAGAAGTGGTGTAGTTGCTGGTGTAGTTGATGGTGTAGTTGTGGCGTTTTAACACATTGTGTCATACATGCAAGAAACCCAAACTGCCTTAATTATTACAGAAACATTAAACTTCATAAATTGTATTCATACCTTGGTAGTTGAATGTTCTCACTGTATGCGCTCCGTATTTATGCTTTCAAAAGGACTAACTCGAAACAAACTGATTGAAGACAGAGGAGATTTATTTAACTTGATCTTCGTTCTAAATCACTGACCAGTTTGGGCAGAGATAGAGAGAGATCGTTAATCATGTTTAATCATATTTTGTCAGCTCATATCATTTTTCACGCCCACGTGGATGCTTTCTTTCTCTCTCACACACTCTTTCTCTCACACACAAACACTCTTTCTCCATCTCGCATTTGAGCCATGTGATGTCATATTCGTTTTTATTAATTTCACCAGTCTAGCAATTCTTACGTCTCGTTCTAGCAAGTTGACTTTCTGATGACCTTTCATTTACTGTTATTCTCAACTAACTATTTTATATACAAGTCGCCAAATATCTAACATAGTCCTCCGTGTATGACATAAACTACATCCGGTGAAGACGCTCTAATTTATGAGTTTTTAAACCAATACCAGTAAAACAGAATCCTGCGGGTCAAAATATCTTAATTTTCTGATTCATAAAGTTTGTTTTTTGCGATGCCTTCGGTAATCAGAGAGCAACTTACGATAGTTCGACCAGAAAGGTTCTGTGTCGCTAGTATTCGGTACCCACGCGAGGAGGCACGGGGAGGTTAGCCACCAACCAAAATTTAACAGGTCGTGTGGAAGTGACAGAACTCGAACGCGGCATGCTGGTTTGTCAGTCCTAGCCGGTATCCACTTCTTCGCCACCGCAACCGCCGCCACCGCCACCACCACCGCTATCTGCCAGCCCTGTGTGTGTATGCCGTACATATGGCTCGCATCGACCGGTTACATCCATTCTCTTCTCATTAAGCCAGGTGTCATTATGAAAAAAAAATAGCAAACACATTCTCGGAATTGCAGCAACACTTGTGCTAATATACCATATCAGGTAGTGTGTCTAGTTCGAGCCAACGAGAAGCCGAGACAGCATTGGTGTGCGTGGATGGGGGTGAGGTGCACGAAGAGAGTGAACTATAAAGTGATAATGATTGAATTAGCCGGCTTGACCCCAACTAACCCTGACCGTTCCCGTCGACAAAAATAACTTATTATATATCTACATTGGCAGCCATAACTAGGAAAGCTGTTATGTAATTAGTTTGAATATGTTCAAATTCTCTGATATACGGATACGATGCATTCGTAGTGGTTCGCGCTTATTCAAGCTTGCAGATCCAATCGGTGAGAATGCGATAATATATATATATATATATATATATATATATATATATATATATATATATATATATATATATATATTGTTTAGAGAATGAATAAGAAGAATTCTCGAGAGTTAATAAGAAGGAAACAAAAGGAGTGGCAGTTGTTATAGACGAACCTACTCTGAGAACGATGAGAAACAAACTAACACAAAGAGGAATACATATATACAAGATTAATATATATATATATATATATATATATATATATATATATATATATATTATGAATCCTCAGATACTTATATATATATATATATATATATATATTCGCTCCCGTCTTATGTAGAAAGAAACGGTATCCATCTAGCCGGTAGGCAAGATCCTTCTTTGAACATAATTGGATCCTCTAGGATGCAAACTGTCGTAAATAAATGCTGTATATTTCTTGTGTATAATAAGAGCTACAAGTTGGCCGAGGCAGCTAGGACTTTGGACTTTCACAGTCAACGATTAGTGAATTTCTGTTGTTCGAGCCTTGAGGTTTTTATCTTTGCTGGATTAAGATAAACTGATTAGTCTTCAAAAGACGAAACACGTGTCTGCGGATGATAACATATATATATATATACACACATATATATATATATATATATATATATATATATATATATATATATATATATATATATAGCAAGTTCCACGCGAGCGTTGAGCACTGTTGGCAATAATAACGCTTACCCCTGCCTTCCCGAGTAAGTGTATCTCAATTTCAATCACTGTCTGTACTGATTGTCGGTAGCAGTATGGTCCCGAGTGTTTGTCTCGTAATTCTAACCTCAATTTTGAACTGTGTTCGATCCCATGCGACTGCTTACAACCACCACTCTTGCACAGATGAGAGCAAAAAGCCCGCAACGATATCCTCTCTAGGTAATAAACACTTTAATATTTAATAAACTATTTATAGTATAATTATATATTTTATATATATATATATATATATATTATATAATTTAATAAAATATTTATAGTATAATTATATTTATATGTATATGTATATATATATATATATATATATATACTATAAATATTTTATTATATATATGTATATATATATTATAAATATTTTATATATATATATATATATATATATATAATATTTATAAATAAGTAATAAATTAGAAATTAGAAAACTAATATATTTTTTAATGAATAAAATCATTAATTTTAAAAGCTGATACTTTCGGCAAATGCATGTTTTTGTTAAAGAAAGACTTTTCCTTTTTTCGTCGTTTTTACTGGTATTTACCTTCGGAAAGATGACTTTCACGTGGTAACAGCAAAATATACGTCCGTTCTTGGTGACGACAGTTTTAAAAGTACGGTCGATATGTAAAGCGTAGTCGGCGCTTTTTTAATAAAAAGAGTCGGTCACATCTTCTTAAAGTAATCCGGGTCGATGTGTAGAGCGTGGTCGGTGCTTTCCTTTTAGGATAGAAAGAGGTCATGAAATTTTAGGTAGACATTATTTTCGTATTGTATGAATTATAGAAATGTGAAATACACATAATATTCTTTCTTTATAATTATATAACATTATTGATTTTAAAATCTAAGTCTTTCGACAAATACATGTATTTATCAAAGCAAGACTTCCCTTTTTTTATTTTTCATTTTACTGGTGTTAACTTTCGGAAATAATACCTCATTGTGGAGACAGCAACACATACGACTGGTCTTGGGGATGAGAGTTTTACAAGTAATCTGTGTCGAGCGTGGTCGGCGTTTTTTTTTGGGGGGGGCGTATAAAAAGCGTTCATGAGATTTTAGGAAAACATTAGTTTTGTATTTCATCAATTATAGAAATTTGAAAACTAAATAATTTATATATACTTTTTAAATGAATAAAATAATTTATTTTAAAAGCTGAGGCTTTCGACAAATACATATTTAAAAGATAAAAACGCTGACCACCCTCTACACATCGACCCGGACTTTACTTTTAAAGCTCTCGTCAACAAGACAAGGTGTATATTTTGCTGTCTTCATCTAAGAGTCATCTCTCCGAAGATTAATACCAGTAAAATGAAGAAAAAGAAAACGAAAAGTCTTGGTTTGATAAGGACATATATTTGTCGACAGTCTGCTTTTAAAATAAATGATTTAATTCATTTAAAAATATACATACATCATTTGATTTTAAAATTCTATAATTAATACAATACAAAAATAATGTTTTCCTAAGATGTGACTAACTCCTTAATATATATATATATATATATATATATATATATATATATATATATATATATATATATATATATATATATATTGTTGTTTTTTCGTTTCTCTTCCCCTTATCCCTTACCCTTTTTTTTTTCGTCCAATCTCACCGACAAAAAAAGTTCTATTAACACATTTTAACAAAATTCGCATAGTCGCAGCCAAAATTGAAATAGATTTCTTTTCTATTTTTTACTTTTCTACCTTATGTTTCAAATAAAATCTTATGACAAGGTCTGTAAATTCGGGAATGATAAATGTGAACGGGTAAGGAAATGCGTTTTGAGTGACTTTCTCAATAAGGTCACGTGTTCTTTTCCGTAAATTTTTCTTTAAAATTTAAGAGGGTTTTTTTTGTTCTTGTCTCATTTAATTGTGTTTGTGTCTTCTCCTGATGGCAAAATATTTATTGTTTAAAAACGAGGTCAAATATGTATAACAATGACTTCATGTATACACACACACACACACACATATATATATATATATATAAGGTATAAATATTTGTTATTGTTTATTTATCTATGGACGTATACGTTTCGTCTCTTCTCAGTCAAGACTCACCAGCATAGAAGTATGACTATTCACTACCGGTCACACGATTTGAAACCCTGGATTACAAGTATTTTTCAACCCAAATCCAACGTCGTAAACCGATCGGCCAATTCTGAATAGCTTATAAACAATGATAATTTTAACACATTTAAGACATACAGGCATTCTACTTCTATAAGGGAAGGAATGATGCATATAAAGCAAGTGACGTCACGCTGTGTTAGTACTACCATTTACAGTGCTCTACTTTTTTACGAGGAGCTTCAAAAATGTCAATATTTGTTATTGTTTATTTATCTATGGACGTATACGTTTCGTCTCTTCTCAATCAAGACTCATCAGCATAGAAGTATAACGATTCGATTATATATATATATATATATATATATATATATATATATATATATATTTGAAATCAAATCATATATATATATGAAATCAAATCATATATGAAAACAAAGTTCCGAATACGTTCACCGATCATTCTCGATTAGTTTTCTGTCAACTGCTTGCCACATATAGATCTTAATTTCCCTTAATCACGTGACAGTTTCCGGTGGCCGTGAGTATATTGCGCCTGCTTGCAGATTCTAGATTGATTCTGTGAACTGGGTTCGCGCTTTCCCACCGTCTGAAATTGTTACTTTCCTACACTGATGAGAGCAATAAACTTTATACACTAGCGTATGTAGGTTATAAATAATTTAATATTTATTTATACATATTATTATATATATACGATCATTTATATATATATATATATATATATATATATATATATATATATATAACTTTATAAATATATATATATATATTTACAAAGTTATACATATATATATATATTTACAAAGTTATATATATGCATATATATATATATATATATATATATATATATATATATATATATATATATACATACAAAGTTATGTATATATATGCATATATATATATATATATATATATATATTTACAAAGTTATATATGTATATAAGTCAGGTTAATTTTATATTCCAATAACCATGTTTTTTATTTATTTATTTTTTCACATTTCCAAAAACATAAAATTTCTCACGACAAACGAAACGGACTGTAAAAAATACATCTCACAAAAATGCTATGTTTTTGGAAATGTGAAAAAAATAACAAATAAAAAACATGGTTATTAGAATATAAAATTAACCTTACTTATATTTGCACTGTTGTTACTGGTTGACAATCATCGAGATGAATCTTTTAAAGAGACTGCTAATTAAAAGGTACTGATAGTATATGTCATAATTAATATATATATATATGTACATATATATATATATATATATGTACATATATATATATATATATATATATATATATATATATATATATATATATATATATATATATAATGAGAAATGTTGTCCTTGTTTTAGAAAGCATTGTTTATATGGTAATATTAATTATTAAAAATAATTGTTACACCGGCCGTTCTAACAGAAGAGAAACTACACCGGCTCTCGCTATAAATAGTTCGAGTCACCAGAGTCACGGGAGAGAGAAAAAGGACAGAAACGTTTTTCTGCCTTATTGTTACCGTTGTTATTGCTTTCTCGTAAATGTTTACTGTTGAACTGTTTTCCTTTTTGACGTCGTTTTTTTTCTGCCACGTTTTGTTTTTTTTAGTTTTTTTCCCCCGTTTTTTTATGCCTCTAGTTTTTAACTAGATGGCGACCAAAATGACCGACAATTCTGAATGGTGTAAACCACCAAAAGTGTCTATTAATGTTAAAGAATTCGTGGAGGAGGCAAAGAAATATGAACACATGGTCACAGAACATGGAATTAATGTGGATTTACCGAAACTCGAAGAAATTAAAAAAAGAACTGTAACGATGTTTGTGGTCGACAAAACAATCAAAAAATCTATCAGGGCCTCTCCTGAGTAAATTTGTAAACTACTGGCAACAGCAGGATTTAAACCTCAAAGGTTGATCAAATGCAAGGGATTTAATACATGGAACGCATTATTTCCTAATGAAGACATTTGTGCTAATCTTTCGCTAACACAAATAATCACACAAGAATACGTTTTACGCACGGAATACATGGGTAGAAGAAGATCTTCGATTTCCATCTTTACTGTGCCGTTTTACGTCAAAGGTGAGCATATTGGCGCTTTTTTTCTTAGATATGGTGAAATCACAGACGTCTATTTCGACGAGTTTCCAGGCACCTGGAATTTCGAAATACTTATTGATAAAAAAGCTTACGACAGCATCCCCTACTATCTACAAGTCGGGGAGGAAAAACTCCCAATAATATTAACAGGACGAAGACCGGTTTGTTGGTTTCGTGAGCAACTGGGTCATTTAACATTGGATTGCCCGCAAAAAAAATCCATCCAGAAGAGTATTACCCCGATGGCTAAGACATCTAAGGCAGGCCCCCACCTCGATCCTCCAGCTACAATTGGTCAGCTAATCACATCAGCATCTGACGACTCCGACGACGAGTTTCCTGCTCTGTCTACTTCGGAAAAAGACAACGAATGAATTATAGTTCTGGGTAAGAAAACCCCGGGTCGGGTCTCTCTGGAGGAAATGAGAGAAAAAGAAATGCTAAAAAACGACCCGGGGAAAGACAGTTTTTTAAAAGCCAAAGAGCTTAAAACTAAATTCGATAAAAAAGAAGGAAAAAAGAGAACAAAGAAGAAAATAATTCATCTACTTCAAATAAAACAACTACCCCTAAACCAAGTCCCCAGCCGGTCACCAAACCAATAATTCCTAAAAAGTCACATTCTCCCAAATCAATGACCTATCCTAATCACTGGCCCAATTTTAGATAAACCTTACAAACTGATCCCACTAAGTCCAATCAAATCGTCCAAAAGAGTCATTTCTCCAAAACCTTCTCCCTTTGTCTCCCTATTAAATACCCCAAAAATACTCCACCTGCATCCCCCACAAAGCAACCCTCCCCTTGCCTTCTCCAGCATCTCCTATAGGGCCTAACTCCCCTTCCCCCTCCCCAATGGATGACATGCCTCCCCCTTCACCTATTGCACAGAAGAGGCAGAGGAGCCCCTCCTTGGAAAGAAAAAGCAACAAAAAAAAACGCCTTCCTCTCTGGGGAGGATATTTGCAAGGTTACTAATGTCCAAGAAGAAACAGTGAAGTATTATCACTTCTCTAATCTCGGTGAGCTGCTTAAATTCAAAGAACCATAGAAGACCCGTCAAATTTCCCCAACGCCCCTAGAATCTTAACTGTTATAAGGAAAAATTCTGAAGCGAAGGCTCTATGGCAGATGCTGGAAGAGGCGAACAGCACTTTTAATTTCACCCTTCCAATGGCCATCTTTAAAGATGAAGTTTTATCTGTCTTAAGGAAAGATTGTGTTGGGAGGGTCCCCATAAGGTTACACCCCGCCCTGTATAGGGTCGCTAAACTAACCTATCCTTTGGATGTTGGCGGCCTCTCCCACGATGGTCAAATTAATGATCAGATGGCCAAACAATCTTTTCGTCGGCATCCTGACCACTTCTATGTTCGTTTCTGGAACCCAACCCGAAGGCACCCTTATGGCTCTCTTTCTAGCGAGTTTGAGTGTCCGGGGCCTGAGGGCCGACGCTCGTAAATTTCGAGTCGCTACAGACCTTCAGCGCCTCAGAGTGGATATATGTTGTGTTCAGGAAACCTACTTGATTTTAGGGGACTATTTGGGTGCGCTGGCTAAGGGTTTCCACGTTTATTCAGCGTACTTTAATTCTTCCGCTAGGGGGGTTTCCTGGCTGGTAAGCAAATCTTTAGATACGTCGTGTGACCCTTGCTACATGGATCCGGAAGGGAGACTTTGCGTTTTGGATATTACCATAAAGGCGAAAGCATTTCGGCTCGTCGGGGTTTATGCGCCAAATAGCCATTCTGAGATCGGTTCTTTCTTTCGGCGAATCGAGCAGTTCTTGTATTTTACTACTCGGACGGTCATTCTAGCGGGAGACTGGAACGTGGTCCTGGATCCCCATTTAGATCGTAATCGGCCTAGGGGTACTAACACCGATCGGGATGCTAGATTATTTCGGGACGCCCTCGATAAGTTTGATCTTATCGAAAAGTACCGGAATGAAAAGCCTCGAGATAGAGTATGGACTTGGACAGCTAGACGCGGCTCCGATTCGGTACAACTTTCGAGTTATATCGATCGATTCTTAATTAGGAGAGTCGACGTGGGATTAGTTGAATGTCAAAGTTTTCATAACATAGTTTACTCAGATCATAGACTTGTTCGGGTCCGAGTAAACTTAGATAGACCTAAGCCCAGATTAGCTGGGTACTGGAAGCTCAACACTTCGTTGTTCGATGTGAAGGGCTACCAGCAACAGCTTTTACTAACCTTACAGCGATAATTGACGGGAGCTGTAATTGGGAATATGAAATTGGTTCATTTTAAGAAGGTTATTAGGTCCTTTACTGCCGATTTTAGCAGACGACTCAACCTATCAACTAGGGCAGCTAAATTGACACTAGAGTCTAGATTAGATCGGGCGGTGGAGGTGGGGGATAGCTCTAGTGTTACTATAATTAAGGCCAAGCTGGCTTCTTTGGATATCCAAGAACACCAGGCTTTAGTGATTAGAGCTAGGTTAAAAAGAATGCCTAACAAGGCGGCAAACATGGCCGCTGAACTGCGTGCAGAGGAACATCAACATGCATTTGATCGACATATCGCTCGTGTCTCATTGCAGGATGGGGGACTCGTGACCACAAACGAAGGTATTCTGGAGGCTTTTCGTTCTCATTTCCAGGATCTTTTTACTCGAGAACCCGGTTTGTCTTTAGCACAATTCGACCCTATTTAGCCGACTTTTCTCGTCTTGAGGCGACCGAAGCGGCTTGGTGCGAAGGTTGCATAACAGAGGATGAAGTCCAGGAAGTCTTGAAGCGGGTCGGCCTTAACAGGTCCCCGGGGATTGATGGGTTGTCCTACGAGGTGTATTTGAGGATGTCGCACATTTTTGCTCCCTTGCTGACAGTTTTGTTTAACTCGTGGTTTAGGAATAGGACTATTCCCCAGTACTTGACCATGGGTTTAGTGAAATTGTTACGCAAAAGCAAAAAAGGTGGGGATGGGTTAGATAATTTTCGGCCCCTAAAAATGCTTAATGCGGAGTTAAAGATTTTGGCCAAGATCTTAGCCACTCGTCTGCCACTTGTTTTGCCTGGTCTAATTAGACCCGAACAGCCTTGTTCTGTGAAGGGTCGGACCATTCAAGATAACTTGCACTCGATACGCTTGATCATAGATAAAGTCGACACTGAAGCCGCGCTGATCAATTTAGATCAGTCCATAGCATTCGATAGGGTGGACCATCGGTATTTGGAGGCTGTTTTGTCTGCGGCCGGTTTTGACCCGCAATTCCGCTCTTGGATTCGCCTCTTGTATGCGAACCCCGGTGTTAGGGTTCAAGTGAATGGTATGAGGTCTGAGGCCTTCAGATTGTCCAGATCACTTCGTCAGGGGTGCCCTCTTACACCGATGATTTATGTGCTTGTTTTGGAGCCTTTCCTTAACAGGCTAATGGTGAATCCGGTCCTGCGTGGAATTACTTTGGCAGGTGCTTGCACCACGTTGAAGTACTCCGCCTATGCCGACGACTTGACTGTGCTTGTAACGAGCAATGCCGAGATTAGTGTCGTCGACAGAGAAATTAGAATGTATGAAACGGTGACAGGGGCCAAAATCAACTGCGATAAGTCTGTTGGCTTGCGCATTGGTGCCTGGAAGGGTATTTCCTTGCAGGGACCCTTTGGCTGGACGGATGGGCCTTGCAAGCTACTCGGCGTCTGGTTTGGTCCTGATCTTCAGCTGAAGAAAAAATGGTCGGAAGTTCTGAAAGCGATTAGGGCAGCAGCTGGTCTGTGGTCCCGCAGAAATCTTTCGTTAAAAGGGAGAGTGGAGGTGTATGCTTCTCACATTTATCCGATCATCCTATATCGGCTTTTCAGTGCTCCCACTCCAGTCGGATACACTGCTGGAATTGCAGCGGGCTCTTTTCAAGTTTTTGTGGCTTGGAAAGTGCCCTATGGTCCGTCGCGAGAGTTGTTACCTTTATCCTTCTGAGGGCGGTCTGGGTATGCCTAGCATTGAATTTCGATGCCACACACTTCGGCTGCTTTATCTGGACCGAATGAGTACACAATCTGAAGGAAACGGTGTTTTCTGGAAGGAAGACACCAAGAAAGCCTTTTCGGCTTTGAGAAGTGTGCACTTGGATGAGGGGGAGGCACACAGGATGCCCCGAAATGAGTGCTTTTTCTATTGCGAATGTAGACATGCGTTGAAGTTCCTTTCAAGGGTGACAGAAAGCCTCTCTGACACCCTGCTGTTGTCCCGAAAGGCATTATATCGGGTAATGGTGAGGGGGACTGTTCGAGATGTTAGGCCTGAGGGGCTCGCTTTGACGAGAAGGGAGCTCCGCTCAATCTGGCCTTGGGCGCCTGGGTTAAGGTGCTTTGACAATGACGAGGCATTGCTGACCCGGCTGACGATTAGGAATGCACTCTGGGTAGGTAAGAGGCTTTATTCAGCACGCTTGAGTAATTCTCCGACTTGTGTCAGATGCGGCGATGAGGACGAGACCATAAGTCACGTCTTCGTTTTTGCCGCATCGTCGTGCCGCTGATTAAGCTTGTTGCAGGCTACATGGTTCGTATTCTTAATGTATCGTCTTTTGACCTGGGACCCATTAATATATGCAGCAACTGGGCTCCGACAACTGATAGGCAAAAACGGTATACGTTTTTAAGCTTACTAGCCATTATGAGAGTTACGATTTGGAAGACTAGGTGCAAGACAGTCTACGAAGCTGAGACCTTGACTCCTCTCGACCATATTGCGATTTTCAAATATAACCCGAAGGCTCGCATTATGGCCGAATCTGAGGGAAACTCTCTTCGGCAGATTTTGGTGAAAGGTGGGTGACTGGAGCGCGACTGTGCAGAGTGGCTAGCTAGATTATAGTGGTATCTGGACGTGTCTTAGGCAGAAAATATTGGGTCAGGAAACGAACACTGCTTTAATTTTAAGTTAGATTAAGACTTATTTTTAGTTATTTTCTGTTTATTTTTTGTTGATTTTAAAGTTCAACAATTTTGCTAGTGTATGATTGATTCCATTACATGCCCCCTTTTATTTTTGTCCTCATTCCACTCCCCTTTTAATTTTCTGACCCAATTAGGTGACTGAGCGCCAGATTTGTCGGAGATGCAGGTCACTCTTCGATATTTTCGAAAGAGGTGTTCAGGAATAAAACGTTGGGGCCTGCATCAAACCCCTTTTTTCGAGTTTTCGATTTCGACCGGCAAATCGGCATCTCTGCCACATTTCAATAACGGGGGAGCTTTTTACTAACCTTTATTTTATTTTCACTTTTTCATTGTATGTATTATTTTTGTATATATAAATTTTAGTCCCCCCCCCCCGTTGCATATTTCTGATAAGGGTTTTAAGTAGGATTTCATGGTATGAATTCTTATGGTGAGTAGCAATGGATGTAGAGTATGAATGTAGTATTTTGGTGAATGATGGTCATGATTGAAACTAGCTAAGTTGAGTTTTTAAGTTAGAGATGACCGATCCTTTCCCTCCCCCTTTTTTGCCTTGTGCCACATTTTGTGTATTCGTTTACGCGAATAAATATTGAGAGAAAAAGGGCAGTCTTGTAACTGTCTAGCCAAGTCCTTACCTTGTACCTTTTATATTAATACACTTGTTATCTTAACCCAACTTCGACTTGACGTCTTCTTTTTACTGTTGGACTACTTCACAACAGATTGGCGACGAGAAATCGAAACGATATCACTGCAGAAAATTACCCAAAGTGATTGATGTACAAGGATTCGCAAGATCTTCACGGAAAAACATCTTCGTCTTTTCAAACAGATATTTGGATTCGCAAGGATTAACCTCAAATGAACCACTACAAGAGTAGTTAAGCCACGAAAAAAAAAACTAAAAACTTGCTACCAAACATCGAAAACTAGAAAATGCGAAAGACATTTTCAATTATTAAAATAATTGAATACACTGACACCTTTATTTTATTTTTTTTCTCTTCAAGTTCACTGACTCGTTAAGATAAATGTTATCCGCGTCAACTATTACAGATATTGTGTAAGTTTGTCGTTATTATTAGGACAACATCTGATATTTGAGCAAGATCCGGATTGACTAACAGTCTGCCACAGAATTGTCGAGGGCAAAGAAGGGCGCGCAGTGAAAAATATATATTCGCATAAGTCATTTGTGCTTCTAACAAAGAACTGTTAAATAAGCGAGTCGCATTTTTGCAAAATGCAAAGGAGTTAAAAAGATTTCCCATAAAACTAGTCTTATTAGGCTTATAGCGACGGACTTGGTTTTGTAAAACTACGTACACATTTTTTTCCTCAGTTTTGTTTTTCAAACAAAAGAACTAGGATTCAATTTTTTTTTGCTAAGAAATAATATATTTCTTGCTTTGTGTGTTGGTTGAGCAAACTAATTATATTAAGCACGTTGTGGGAAAACCTGATT
This sequence comes from Sepiola atlantica, assembly GCA_963556195.1. Lineage (NCBI taxonomy): Eukaryota > Metazoa > Mollusca > Cephalopoda > Sepiida > Sepiolidae > Sepiola > Sepiola atlantica. The sequence continues at coordinate 59,733,874 of OY744537.1, read as the reverse complement.
TTTTACAAGTGTAAATTGTGTGGTGCATACTTTGAATTCGTGAATGATGGACGCTGAATTCAAAGATTCTCTTTTTCAATTAGTTAAATTCCAAACGGAACAAAATGTTACGTTACAAAGACAGCAAATTGAACAACAAATGGAACTTCAAAGAAAACAAGTTGAAATTGAGGAGAAATTTAAAAGAGAGTTGTTGAGACAGCAAAAAGCCCAAAGAAAAATGCATGCTGAACAAAAAGAGCTGGCAACCACACGGGAAGAAAGATTCTGAGAAAGACTGCTACAACAGCAGAAACACTTCGAAGAACTCTTGATAAAAACACAGGAGGAACAGAGAAAATTTCTGGAGGCAACACAGTTAACGAAAGCAAACGAGAATCATAATGCATTCTCCCAGACGGCTGTGTGGAGCGCTATCGAAATTTTCAATTATAATCCAGAAGACGATGTCACTTTTGCTCACTTCTATAGAAGATATGAGGATATTTTTGTATCGGACTGCAGTACATGGACAGACTCTAAAAAAGTTAGATTTTTGCTAAGAAAATTAGGAGCTGCCGAGCATACAAAGTTCGTGCATTTTATCCTTCTAAAAAAGACTAGTGAGTTGAACTTCAAGGAGGCAGTTACTTTACTAACAGAACTGTTTTCTACAAAAACTTCTCTTTTCCACAGGAGATATAAGTGTATGAATGTCACTAGAAGAGAGGAAGACTACTAAGTTACGTATGCAAGTATAGTAAATAAACTTTGCGACGATTTTAAATTAGAGGAATTATCATCGGGTAATTTTAAATGTTTAATATTCATGCAAGGTCTTGTCTTAAATAAAGACTCCGAAATCAGGCGTCGTGTTTTAAATAAACTCGAAAGTGAGCCATTTCTAACAATATAAAACTTACCGGAAGACTGTGAACGTTTTGTTGCGTTGAAACAGGACGGTCGTGACATAGAGGAAAACGGAGTGGCTCACATTAAAAAGATCCATCAGAAGAAAAAATTGACTTCAATGAATAACCAGAGAAAAAAACATGGGAAATATCCACCTGGACTGTGTTGGGGGTGTGGAGATAACCATTGGTATAATGAGTGTCCCTACATATTCAAACAATGTGACAACTGCCACCAGAAAGGACATAAGGCATCACGTTGTAGGAAAAATCTGGTAGAAAGACAGCCATTAAACTGACAAAAATTAAACCTGACGAACAAAATATCCGGAAATATGTACAGGTCAAAATGCTTTTAAAAAAAGTAAGACTACAGCTTGATAGTGGGTCTGATATTTCCATCATTAATGTACAGACATGGAAGAAGCTTGGGAGACCCACTATTATCAAATCACAAAAAAAACGGCGACAAGCGTCAATGGTGAAAAAGTAACATTCGAAGGGAGATTATTGACGAATATTTCTTTCCAGAATAAGACCAAAAAAGCCAAAATTTTTGTTATGCGAAAATCGAATAACCTTTTTGGAACTGATCTAATTGAAAAGTTTAGACTATAGGATCTGCCTTTAAGCTCCTTTTGCCAAAAGGTTGAGGATTCGAATGTGGAGGCAGAAAAACTCAAGAGGGAATTAAAAGAGAATTTTCCAGACGTATTTTCAGGCGGTCTTGGAAGGTGTACGAAAGCGGTAGCAAAGTTTGAAGTCAAAACAAATGAACTGCCTGTGTTCAGAAAGAAAAGAAATGTTCCATACGCCGCTATAGAGCAAATAGACGGTGAATTAGAAAGACTCGAGAACATGGGTGTCATTTCTAAAATTGATCACAGTGAGTGGGCTTCACCTACAGTTTATGTTAAGAAAAAGAACAAGGAGATTCGGGTTTGTGTCGACTTTTTTACAGGCTCTAACAAGGCATTAAAAGATCACCATTACCCTCCCTCGAGCACTGAAGAAATATTTGCGAAACTGAGTGGAGGAAAATATTTTTCTAAAATCGACCTCAGCGACACTTAACTTCTAATCCCTGTCGATGAGGAGTGTTCAAAACTGCTATGCATCAATACCCATAAGGGATTATACAAATTTAACCGACTTCCTTTCGGGGTCAAGGTCGCCCCTGCGATTTTTCAACAAATTATGAACATGATGTTAAATGGGATGGATTTCGCAGTAGGGTACCTGAACGATGTGTTAATGAACAGCGTTAGCAAAGAACAACACAAGACTCATGTAAACCAAGTATTCCAAAAAATCCAGGATTATGGGTTTAAACTCAAAGATGAGAAATGTACTTTTTTCATAAAAATATAAAATACTTAGGGCAAATCATCGATGAACAAGAAAGAAGGCCAGACCCAGATAGGGCAATAGCGATACGGAACATGCCTGCTCCAGAAAATATAGCGTCTCTACAAAGCTTTTTAGGGTTGGCGAATTACTACAATGTGTTCGTACCAAACATGCATAAACTAAAATCACCCTTAAATGAACTGTTAAGAAAGGACCAAAAATGTGTCTGGACGCAAGAGTGCGAAGAAGCGTTTCAGAAAATTAAAGATATCTTAACGTCTGACTTGTTTCTGGCACATTATAATCCCAAGCGTGATATTGTAGTTGCAAGCGATGCCAGCAACTATGGCATAGGAGCATGCATATTGCACAAAATGGATGATGGAAAATTAAAACACATAACCCATGCATCCCGGACACTTCTACCAGCCGAAAAAAATACTTTCAAATTGAGAAAGAAGCTCTAAGCATTATATTCGCGGTAAAGAAATTTCATCGTTTCCTGCACGGTAGACAATTTCTGTTACAAGCAGACCACAAACCCTTATTTACGATTTTCGGATCAAAAAATGGACTACCACAACACACTGCGAATAGACTCCAAAGATGGGGTACCATTCTTCTGAACTACAATTTTCAAATGGAGCATGTACTATCTAAGAAATTTGGTCATGCGGACGGGTTATCAAGGTTGATACCTAAGTAGTCAAAACCATCGGAGGAAATGGTGATAGCAGCCATTCAAGCGGAAGCTGAAGTGAAAAATACGTTATGTGACACAATAAGAGAACTTCCAGTAACGCTTGATGAGATTATAAGTAAGGCAGAGGTGGACGAATTTATCATAAGCACGAAAGAAAACATCAACAATAACCAACTAGATGAGGGAATTTATTCAATTTGCGAAAACGTCCTGTTATATAGCGACAGGGTTGTAATTCCTATGACATTACAGAAAAGAATGCTCAAGGAATTCCATGTAGGACATCCAGGCATATCGAGAATGAAAAGCCTTATGCGCCCTTTCGTTACTGGACAAACATGGATAAGCATATCGAAGAAAAAGTCAGGGAGTGTAAAGGATGCGCCTTAGCTATGAAAGCTCCTCCGACTCAATTCGGATTGTGGACTAAACCGGACCGACCTTGGTCTAGAATTCACTTAGATTTTGCGGGACTACTGGATGGGTTCTACAATCTCATTGTTGTAGACAGCCTAGATAAGTGGCCGGAAGTACTAAAATGCAAGAACCCCACATCCGAGGCAGCTATCAACTTCCTATACGAACTATTCGCTAGGTTTGGAGTAGTAGACTGCATTGTCCCCGACAATAATACTCAATTCACGTCTACTGAATTTAAACACCTTTGCGAGGATCATCTCATCGAGCATATAACAGTCCCTCCATACCATCCAAGAAGCAATGGACAGCGGAGAGATTCGTTGACACATTCAAGAGAGCTCTGAAAAAAGCTAGTGGATCACCGACGGATAAGTCAATCCAACAGTTTCTGCAAGTTTACAGAGTTACTTCGAATGCAAACATCGAAACGTCGAAGACACCTGCTGAGGTCATGTTCGGGCGCAAGGTTAGATCGATTTTCCACAAGTTGTTACCAAACCAGGATAGGGCAAATCTAAAAGAAACGATAACGAAAAAACGGTATAAAGTTGGCTAAAAAGTTTTTTATAAGATTTACAGAAACAATAGGACTTACTGGGAGTCCGGCACTGTGGATAAACAAATAGGCAACATGGTCTATATGATTAAGGGACCAGATTTGGTGCACAAACGTCACACTAACGAAATCCGGAAAAGATACTCGAACAGTGAGGTGACTAGATCGCCCGAGGAGGACATCATGGACACAGTGTTTGATACTTTTCAGGTGCCCATACCAGAGACTGCTCCTGAGATTAGGAGATCAAAAAGAAAACGGAAATCGACTGAGTTGATGATGGTGATTCCCAAACAAAAACGTTATTAATCGCCAGATGGGATATTTTCAAAGGGGGGTGTTATACCGGCCGTTCTAACAGAAGAGAAACTACACCGGTTCTCACTATAACCCAACCCCAACTTGACTTCTTCTTTTTACTGTTGGACTACTTCACAACAATAATAATGAGCAATTAGAACGCCATACAATGCATTCTAGTTTTATTAACTTTTTTTTTCAATTTAATTTTCGAAGATATACTTCATCATAAGAATGTCTGCATTTCAAAATAAAGATATATTAAAATAGCTTCTTTTTTTTCCTTTTTTTCATCAACACCGAAGCGATAACACCAAAAACGAGATGAAGAAAAGGAAAAAAAAATGTATTTTAATATATCTTTATTTTGAAATTCAGAAATTCTGATGATGAAGTATATCTTCGAAAATTAAATTGGGGAATAAAGTTAATAAAACTAAAATGCATTGTATGGCGTTCTAATTGCTCATTATTATTTTTAATAATTAATATTACCATATACACAATGCTTTCTAAAACAAGGACAACATTTCTTATTACAATTTGCACTGCCACGTGCCGTCCTTAACAAAAGAGACTCTCATCCCAAATTCGTTTCATCAACACCGAATCAATAACACCAAAAACGAGATGAAGAAAAGGAAAAAAAGGTATTTTAATATATCTTTAAATAAAGGGAAATATAAAGTAAGAATAAAATAAGGACCATGATAATTTGCTTAGAAAGAAAAAGGAAAGATAGAAACAAACTAATATATAGTCCACTCCTATTTGACTCAACACTTTCTCCAAAAGGGACGCTTGAACGAATACACCGGATTAACGGTGATTTTTTTAACTCCATTCTTCGTTTTGTTTTCATTTCGTGAGTCGCTGATGATTGAAATGGACTATAACAGCCTTTTAAACCGCGGTACGTCTTTGAAATATGTAACATAGTTTTAAAATAAATAACTTGTATATATATATATATATATATATATATATATATATATATATATATATATATATATATATATGGGGGGGGCAAGCTGTTACCCATACTTTTTATTCTTCGCTTGAATCGTTCATTGAAAAAGCAACGACAAATATACATGGTTCCGTCGTAAGAGATTCAGAACCTTGCTGCATACAGCCTCGTCCATTGGAAACCCGAGCTCCAGATTTTCTCTCAGGATTGACTCCCGATGCCTTCCATATCAGTGGGTATGGCCACAAGGCAGCGGAGGTTCAAATTAAAGTTTTCCTTCTCATCGATAAACTGATGAGCCCGATCTATCCAAATGTGCAAAGTAATTACAATATAATTGAAGATGTGAGGGAAAAAGAGGAGTAGGACAGAGAGTCTTAATGGGGACGATCCGAGAAAACGGCAATTGAAAGAACGACAAAATGAAAAAGAAAAGAAGAATGAAAGAAAGAAAATAAAGAACAGTTCGCAAAAATGAAGAGATGGGGAAAGAAAAAGAAGATAAAGAATAATTTAGGAAAAGGAAAAAAGAGAAAAAGAAATAATGAAAGATGAAGAATAATTATATATTATTGCAGAGAAAAAGAAAGACAGATATATGTAACGCAAAAAAACGAAGGCGGGAATATGAAATGAAGTAAAATGTAGGATGACGTATAGATCTTTGAAAAACGAACTGGAAATTTTTCGTTAAAAATATAAGGAATAAATAAATCGGTGATAATCTTCAAATAATGGAATAACAACGAAAGAAAGTATAAATAACAAAAAAATATATAACCAAAAATTAAGTGAAAAAGAAAAAGAATGAAAGAATAAGGAGCGAAAAAAGAGAACAAAAAATGAGTTCCAAATAATTGGTGGATAAAGAAATAAAAATAAAAGAAAGATAATTTCAGAAGAAACGAACAGAAAAAAAGTCTCAACAAAATAAGGATTTTTTTAATAGACGACAATGAATGAGTGTATGAATAAAGATAAAAAAACAAAAATAGAAAATAGAGAAATAAAAATTAAGTTAAATAAAAAGAAAGAAAAAGATAGATAGATAGATAGATAGATAGATACACAATATAAAAAAATAGCATGAAAGTAAGAAAGAAAATAAATAGATTATAACTTCCAAATAAATAAATAAATAAATAAATAAGTAACAAGAAAGTTATTAGCAAAAGTTAAGTTAGAAAGAAAAAAAGAAAGACAACAGAAATAATGAAAAATGGAAAGAATGAGGATAGAAAAAATTAGCTTACAAATAAAGAAAGAAAAAGTAATAAAGAAAACAGATAGAAAAAGAATTAAGTAAAAAGCAATAAGAAAGAAAATCAATGATAATTGGCGAAGTAAGAAAAAAGAAAGAAAAAGGAAAAAAGAAAAGTAAGTAAGAAAAATTGAAAGAGTAAAGAAGTTAACTGACAATGAAAGAAAGAAAACGAATAAAACGAAAATCAAGTTTGAAAAATATACAAAGACAATTGTCAGAAAACGAAAGAAAAAAGAAATAAAACGATCAGAAATAACAATAAAGTTAGAAATAAAAATGTAAGAAATAAAAGCAAAAAAGAAAGAAAAACGAAACAAATATTTAAAACAATGAACATAAGAAATAAAAACAAAGTAAGATAGTTATAATAAGAATCAGGTTACAAGAAAGGAAAAATGAAAAAGAAAAGAGAAGAAAAAAGAGGATTTTAATCAAGTAAGAGAAAAATGAAGGATAATTCGCAAATAAAAAAAACTAAACAGTAAGCAATCAGAAAAGAAAAAATAGAAAAAATAAGTTTGAAAGAGAGAAAGAAAATTTTACAAAATTAAATAAAGAAAAATAATATACATTAGGCAATAAATAATGACGAAAGTAAAGGATAACTGATGAATAAAAAAAACAAATAAGATAGAAAGAAGAATGAACTTTTAACAGAAGAAAGAATAAGGCAAAAATAGAAAAAGGAAAATGCGAAAAAAGACAGTGGATAATAATTAGAAAACTAACGGAAAGAAAAGAAATAAGAATAGAAAAAGATAAAAACACGAATTTAGTTAGAAAGAAATAAAAAATGAAAATGAAAACAAGAAGATAGAAAGAATAATAAGGTTCGAAAAAAAATAGAGGATAATTAGTAAATAACGAAAAAATTAGAAAAAGTATGAAAAACGAAAGAAACATTAGATAATTTAAGTTAAAATAACAGAAAGAAAAATATTCAATAAATACTAAATAAGAAAAGACAGAAATAAAAATTTGGTTAGAAACAAACAAAGAAAGAAAGAAAGAAAAAGAAGGAAAGAAAATACATAGAAAAAAATGGTTACATAGAAAAACGAAGGACAAAGAAAGAGATAGAAAAGTAGTTAAGTAAAAAGTATGAAATAAAAAGATTATAATTTTCAAATAAATAAAAACAAAACAAACAATAAAGAAAGAAAACAAAAAGACTGAACAAAAGTATTTTCAAATAAATAACTCAAAACAAAAATACGTAGTAGGATAGAAAAATGAAAGAAAGAATAAAGAAAGGGAAAAAATTAAAGTTAAATTATAAAGAATAAAGAATATAGAAAGAAAATAGCTAGAAAAGGGAATTATGTAAAAATGAAAGAAGGGAGAAAACGAATGGAAATATAAAGAAAAAGATACAAAAATACGTAAAAACATAAAAATGCAATATAATTTGCAAATAAAAGAAGTAATAATTAACGTAGAAAGAATACGTAAAAAATGATAATATAACATAATTTGCAAATAAAAGAAGTAACAATTGACTTAGAAAGAAACAATCAAAACAAAGAACATCAAATAAAATAAAATAAAATAAATAATAGGATAAAATCTAAAAATAAAGAAAAAAGAAAATGGATGATAATAGGGAATTAAAGAATGAAAAAAGAAAGAACATGTAGGATATACAAATTAAGTTAGAAATAAAGAACGAAAAAGTAAGAATAAATAAAGAAAGAAACAGAAAATAAGAAAAATAAAGTCGAGATGAAATAAATAAAATAGATGATTAAAGTGAAAAGAAAGAAACATACACTCAAAGAAAGTAGGTGGCGGGGGAAAAGACAGAAAGAAAGAAAGAATAGAATATACATATCAGTGAAAAAGAGAATCAAAATCAAAAATAGAGAATAAGCGGAAAAAATGAGAAAGGGGAATAAGAGTAATTAACAAAGAAAGAAAGAAAGCATGCAGGGGGAGAAACGAAGACTAAAAGCAAATGGTTGATAATTATCAATGAAATAAAGAAGGAAATACAGAATAATTGGTAGAAAAAACTAGAAAGAAAAGATTGCACATTTCGTGAAATAAATAAATAAATAAAACATATAATCAGTGAATGAAAGAAATAAATTAAAAGAAATATAGTTTAACAACGAAGAATCACTAGAAAAATGATGGGGCTAGAAAATTAAGAAGAGAAATTATCCATGAAAGAAATGAAGACGAAGGGAAAGAGAATAAGTAAATGAAAAGGGAGAAAAAGAAGAACTAGATGAAAGAAGAAGAAGAAGAAGAAGAAGAAGAAGAGGAAAAACGAACAAAAGGATAAATAAAGAAGTGGAAGAGGAAAAGAATTTTTAAAAAGATGAGTGCAAAAAGAGTCTTTGATAAGACCTTACGCTCTCAGAATCAGCAGAGAAAAATCGACCGATTCTGGCCCACGCTGGACTGAATCTCATTGGTGTGTGAGAGTGGGAAAAATACTTTTTGGTGGAAGGTAGCTACGTTCCAACCCCCACAGCAGGTAAATGGTAGTTGATGCAACATCCTCACCCTTTTTGCCTGGAAGGCGGACATATTTCCAAGATGAGTCAATGACACATACAGGTTCTTATTTCTAACCAATAATATTTATGGGAACCCAGTGTACTCGCTTGTACGCTGACATACGCACATACACACAAACAAATATATACCTACCTGCATCTACACTCTATTTATGATGTCTCTCTGTCCGGGGATGCAATTGAAAACAAAGCTCTAGAGCAAGATAAAACAATTTTTCTCGAGTAAACATTTACGAAGAATCCAATAACAGTATATATTTTTGTATTATCTTTCATATAATAGCCAGCTGTCCCTACCCGGCGTTGCCCAAGATTATTAATACTTTCATTTTAGTTACTTTCTTTTTACGAAATACAATTTTGAAAGTCAAAAATAATTATTATGGCAGCGTTCGGTCAGGTAATCCTTAATATAGCCAAATTGTTATAAATATAAAATAATAAAATGGTCGACTTGAAATGTTGATTTAATTGCGTAATTGAAATAATTATTTAATGAAGATTTTTACGCAACTTATAGGAAATAAATATATGAATATAGAAGTAGCGTTTCACACAATGTGAAAAAGAAAAAAAAGAAGAAAAAACAGATTGTTCGAAAATCTAAAACATTGTGAAACAATTATATATATATTTTTTTAATTTTATTTTTTTTAATGAAAATAATTCCGACGGAAATCGATCTCAGAATCCCTTGGAAAAGTTCGGGGTCTTGATCTACTTGTCCATTTAGACATACGCTTTACGTTGTTCATAAAATAAAGCAAATAAAACATTGGTGTTCCTTCATTACTTAACCAAAATGGCGACACTTGTTAATGTGTTATATTTAATATTTTGGAATATATTTCAAAGTTTATGTGATTACTATATATGATTAGAGGAAAATGGGTTTTGGCATTATTCCTAAAAGTAAAATGAAATGTTTTTTCTTGATTGACTTCTATATGTGATGTTATAATGGACGCTGATGGACAGATCATTTGTGATAATCGAAAGTATAATACAAAATAATTTTTTCCAAATTGTTTTAGAAACGATCGTACGCCAAATATAGGTTGTGTTTGAATTCTTGGAACTGATTCAAATAATGTTCTAATTTTGTTTATATCAACTTATTTTATCATAACTCTAGTTTACCTTAATCATCAACCATTGAGACTTATTCTAATATATGCAGTATTGGGGTTTTTTGAAAGCCTATATCTTGACTATACTTATAATTACCAGAGATTTCTTATTCTATTGTGAATTTATACTCTACTTAAGTCAAAATATTTTTACTTTACATTTTTAATTTATATATATATATATATATATATATATATATATATATATATATATATATATATATATATTAGTAATTAGCTCGAAACAACGTCATCTGTAGGTAAATATAATTTAATATTTGTTTATAAAAATTATTTTTAAGCCCCTTTAAGTAAAATTAAAGTTAAGCACTGTTAAGAGATATTTAAAAATAGACATTCACTTAGCTACAAAGCAAGACTCCAGGTAAGGTCGTCAAGTTTTCTAGTATGTTTTAATGTATACGCTGTAATGTATCTGAAATTCTCCGTACCACGTGGTAATTTGAAATACTTATGAGGGTAGGGGTGAAATCGTGCAGACCTAAACGTGGATCTGTGAACCAAGTTCGCGCCCCATGACCATCTGAAGTTATCACTTCCTACATTGACGAGAACAATTAGCTCGAAGCGACGTCGTTTGTAGGTAAATATAATTTAATATTTGTTTATAAATAGTATATATATACCGATATATATGTGTATATATATATACATATAAATCGATATTTATTTATATATATATATCGATACCTATGTATATATATACTTATATATATATTACGATATGTATTTATATACATACATATATATATCGATATGTATAAATATATATATATATACATTTATATATATATATATATCGATATGCATGTATATATATATATATCGATATGTATGTATATATATACATATATATACATCAATATGTATATATATATATATATATATATATATATATATATATATATATATATATATATATATATATATATATATATAGGTAGAAGGATGAACAGGATTTAGAAAAACGACGGAGGCAGCTCTTTTTTCAATTCAGTTGTTTAATACAAAGTATATTCCGCAAAATAGCAATGTATTCAATTAATATTTTTCTTAAGCCAGGCTTTTCAAAGATCAACATCTTATCATCAGATGAAATTGCTGGGATAGATATCCAGTATATTGAGCTGTATACTTTTCACCATAGGTTTTGCCTTTCCTAAAAGTTCGCTTTTAGTTCTCCACTAGAAGTGGCTAATATCATGTCCTAATATTAGCAACAGACTACAGGGGGAAGGGGATTCTCTAATTCAATACTTCACATAGAAAATGGGGAAGTATGACGAGCAGATGAAAGACGACACAAATAACAAGTTAAGATTCAAACAATATTCATTTATTTATAGAATAATAAGAGAAGGTATAACATATATAGAACAAACAACAAGAAAACAAAGTAATATTTTAGGAGGGAGAGATAATGCTTACCGTTAACTAATGTCAAGCAAAATCTATGAACAAAATAGTGTCCCAAAAAAATTACGGAAGAAAAATGATTACTCACTCACAGAATGTTGACGGTTGTTACAAGATTCCCCACGAGAGTTGAAAAGTTCAAACACATTTCGTATCTGCCTCTGAAGGAGCTGAGATGTATGGGTGGCATTTAACAACTAAAAAAAAAAAAAGCTAAGTGTTTAAATTATTTTTACTCTGAATTTATTTTTTTAATTAATCCATGTATTAATATGCTATGAAAATCTAGCTAAATGAATCTTTCTTTCCAGAATACTTGGCTGTTCAAAACTTTGTATCTTTTTTCTTTTCTTGCCTACATTCTGCAGGGGTCACTTGAGTTCAAGTTTGAAAAGGGGTGGGTGGGGGTAGTTCACTAGCGAATGTAGGTAGGGGATGAATATCGTCCAAACTAAGCATGCTAGTCTTGTAAAAGACACATTTTATATCTGCCTTAGCAGTGAAGAAACCGAAACCTCGTTCGGGGTTGAAAGAGAGGGGAGTGAGGGAAACATATCTTCAACTTACTGTTCCCTTCTTAGTATGCAATTGAACTTATTCTATCTACATGTGTACATATATATATATATATATATATGTAATATATATATAATGTATATTATGTTTTTTTTTTGTTTTTGTTTTTTTTGTTTTTTTTGTTTTTTTTACCCCTCTCGGAGTGTTGGACCCGTAAGACCTCGTAAGGCTATCCATCTAAGAGAAGGAAATCTCTGACAAAAAAACCTTCTTCCAGTTACTCACGCCGTGGCAGAAAACTGTTGGGGGAGGATGGCTTCCTTAGTCCTGATCGACAACCTTCCTAGAGTTGGAATCTCGAACAAAGTATCCGGTTTGCAAACCTACAATTGCTTAAGGAGTAGATAGGTTCTACCTATCGCCGGCCCTTGCACTCCTTCTTTGTTTATTAGTCAGGCGCAGAGGTAACAGCGCTGGGACGCCTCTAAACACTCAGTGCCTAGCCTTGTTTCCTTACTAGGACAATGAACGCCGTTCTCTTTCTCTCTATTTGGGCAACTCGGGGAAAGTTTTTTCGTTAGTAAGTCTTACATGACCAGTCTGGATCTCTCTTGTTCCGACAGGTTGAGGGTACAGGTTAGACAGCTTGTCTGGCTGCTGTTTCGGACTGACAGTGCAGGAGCCCAAACTCTTGGGTAGCGCCAAGAACGGCTGCTCCATCATCAGTTGCATAATACCGTGGGTAGTTGTATGTGCCATGTCGCGCATGGAAAGGGACCCTGCAATTATCTACGGTGGGCTTTTCCGAGGCCACAACCCCCATGGACCAGGTCGTGACTAATGGACTGGTTGTGTGAGCTAATTGGCACCAAGCAAGTACCCACCTTGGCCAATCCACTCTATAATCAAATCAAACATGCCATTACAAAGAAATAAAATCAAACCTAAACCAGACACCCAAACAACACTTTCGCCTCCGCCCTTGAGGCTTGCATTCTCAAATATCCGGGGACTTAGAACCAACATCAACGACGTAGAAACCTTTCTCCTGACAAACTCCCCGGATATCCTAGCTCTTAGTGAAACTAACCTCCAATCCTCAATCTCTTCTCACCACTTTGACATGACTGACTACCTCCCACTCTACCGTAAAGACTCTGACAAACACATGCACGGGCTAGGAGTTTATGTTCGGAACACCCTCCCGCTGACTAGAGAACATAGGTTAGAATCAGATGACTACGACTACATGTGCTTTAGATTGACTTTACATCACAACGTTAGTTACTTATATTTCCTATATCGCTCCCCGTCGTCCCAGGACTGTACTCTGCTAAACTCTGTCTCTGAAAGCATAGATAGAGCACTCTTAATAGACTCGAATGCCCAGATACATGTATTTGGGGATTTTAATGCCCACCACCGCGACTGGTTGGGATTCTCCAGCCTTACTGATGCAGCCGGCAACTCTACGTATAATTTCTCCTTAGCTCACTCCCTCTCTCAGACTGTTGATTTTCCGACCCGCATCCCCGATCGTGTGGATCAACAAGCCTCACTTCTAGACCTCTTCTTGACCTCAATACCCGAGGCTTGTGTGACGAAAGCTCATAGCCCACTCGGGAATGCTGATCACATTGTGCTAATGATACATATCACACTAAAAAGTCGTCCAAAAGCTGATGAACCGTTGCTCAAAACAACAAGATACTACGAGCGGGCTGATTTTGAGTCAATCAGAGACTACATCAGTGACGCCCCATGGCGGGAAACCTTCTTACTCCCTGCCAACCAGTGTGCAAACGAATTAACTGAATGGGTCAAAGCAGGCATTGAAGCCTATGTCCCCATGCGAAAATTCTTTAGCAAGCCCCACTCTCCTCAATGGTTCACTTCGGAATGTGCAGCTGCCATTTCTGAGAGGCAACAAGCATTCCGTAAATTCGGCCGCAATAAGTCAGCTACTAATAGGCATAAATTTATAGAGTCAAGAAACAATTGCAAGGCTGTGATAGGCGAAGCGAAGAGAAGGTATAATGAGTTAACAAAAAAACGCATCCAGTCACAGAAACTAGGTACTCGCGATTTCTGGAAAATCTACAATAGTGTAGTGAATAATGGTCGATCTACGATTCCCCCTCTTTCAAACCACAATGATGTCGTTTGCACGGCCACTGATAAGGCTGAACTACTCGCACAGCGTTTCGCTTCTAACTCTACTTTAGACTCGGGTAACCACCCTCTCCCTGAATTACCATTGCGGACTGAAGCCACACTTGATAACCTGGTCATCACCCCATCCCAGGTCAGAGACATTATAAAAAGCCTTGACACCTCTAAAGCTTGTGGGCCTGATCTTATACCTGTAATAGCAATAAAGAAATGCTCTGCTGAACTGGCCCCTGTTCTCTCCAAACTCTACAACAAATGCCTAGCTGAATCTTGCTTCCCCGATAGCTGGAAAATTGCCTCTGTGGTACCAGTCTACAAGAATACTGGGAATAGAACCGACCCTCAGAACTACCGCCCAATCAGTCTACTGCCGATCTTTGCCAAAATCTTTGAGTCCTTAATCAATCTAGCGATAGTACGTCACTTAGTTAATGCTAAACTTCTATCCGACCGCCAGTATGGGTTTAGACAAGCACGATCTACTGCAGACATCCTAACGGTCATCTCTGAACGCATGTATCATACTCTCGACAAGGCAGGTGAAGCTAGGGCAGTAGCGCTTGATATATCCAAGGCCTTTGACAAGGTATGGCATAAAGGGCTTCTCCTGAAAATACGCTCATACGGTATTACTGGGCAACTACTTAATATAATTAGATCCTTCCTAAACAAAAGAAAAATCCAGGTTGTCCTCGATGGCCGTTCATCTAAACAACATGACATAAATGCTGGTGTGCCCCAGGGATCTATTCTTGGACCTTTGTTGTTCCTGATCTATATAAACGATCTCCCTGATGACATAGTGTCTGAGATCGGTTTATTTGCTGACGACACCACGCTTTACTCTCGCCATGTTGGCAAAACGGACGCGATCATATCTGAGGCAATGGCTGCATCCTTAGAAAATGACCTCCAGGCTGTAGTGGATTGGGGCCATAAATGGTTGGTGACTTTTAATGCCGCAAAGACAAAGCTCCTTTCCTTCAACAACTACAAGAAGCCTCTCCAACCACCGATTGCCATGGCAAATAACACCCTACCTGAGAGTTCATCATTCAAACTCCTTGGCCTAACCTTCACAGGTAACATGAATTGGAACACATACATTGAAGACATTGCCAAGGCTGCCGCAAAGAAGGTTGGCTCCCTCTACCGTGCTAGTGGACTCCTTACACCTGACATTATCCTGTATCTCTACAAAGCCACCATTCGCCCATGCATGGAGTATTGTTGCCACATCTGGGCTGGTGCATCATCTACTAGTCTCTCCCTCCTTGACAAAGTCCAAAAAAGAGTAGTCAACCTAATAGGTCCCTCACTGTCAGCTAAGCTCCAGCCCCTGTCCCATCGCCGCAATGTAGCATCCTTGTGTTTGTTTTACAAATACTTCAATGGATTATGCTCCGATGAGTGTGCTGCTCTGGTACCCCCTCGACGTAAATTCACTAGACTAACTCGACATTCTACTAAATCTCACTCATTCACTGTGGAGGTCCCCAGATGCCGGAGAGCATTCTACTCAAATAGCTTCTTTCCTCGTGCTGCTGGCCTCTGGAACTCCCTCCCTGCCCCCTGTTTCCCCGACAGTACTGACATGCAGAAATTTAAAACTAATGTAAACAGACACCTCGCTGCTCAGATCCCAATTTAAGCTGAACCACCAATCCTTCCCCCCCTTTTCCTTTTTTCTCAGTAGCCCCTTACGTTTACAGTGGCGTCCTGCCTTGTTTGGGGTGAACCATGTAAAAAAAAAAAAAAAAAAAAAAAAAAAAAATCACAGTCATCCAAGATCCACACTGATCTTTAGATAGAAAAGTCATCAGCAGATATCAAGATGTAAGTGTTGTGGAATCATATATATATGGGTGTAATTACGGTAGTCTCAAATGGGCGCTATGCAATCTTTACATAGAATATGTAATTGTCATCGCGGCGGTATTGTTATATATTTACAATCAACGGCCTGTTGGGTTGTACAATCTCGAAACGCCTTAGTTTTTGGCAAATTAACTTTCGGCATATAAGAAAATCTTGAGGCCATCAGTCCGGTTATGGAGTCAGATTCTTTTTCAGTTTCCTTCTTCTTCTTCTTCTTCTTCTTCTTCTTCTCCTTTTTCTCCTTCTTTTTCTTCTTCATTTTTCTTCTTCTTCTTCATAGCTCACAGCGCATACGCTGGTGCTAACTGGTTAATTGACCAAGAACAGTTCCTACTTCGACTAACAGTAAGTTCCTGGTTGATTCGCCAACTCGTTTTCATATCTTCTCCGTCGATATGCGTGGGTGTGGAATGTTGATGTGTGAAGGGTTTCTTTGAGTTGCCAGGCGACGGTACTTTGAACTGATTTTGCGTCACAGCATTCGGGAATGTAAAAAGATGAACACGGGACATTTGGCCGACGTTTTACTTCTCTTTGGCTAAGGTGGGGGAGAAGGTATCGCTAACCGGAAATAAGAGTTAAAAGGCGACGATACTTTACCTATGATGGCAAGGCGTTCGTAAATGCTGTAAGAGTCGACAGTCAACCGGATGTGTCGTCTGATTTCCTCTAGATTAGGTTCAGGACGGGACGGGGTATCGCTAGTAGGACGCAAGATTCGCTTGTCTTAAGTTCAAAGATAGGGGTGGGTTAAACGGTGTCGGTCCAACAGGATACAACATGTATTTCTTTCAGATTTGTTTGGGTTAGAGGACAACTATAAACGACATACGATAAGATAGACTTGCTTCGCTTTGATTTTGGGGAATACCAAGCGCTTTATAAAGGAGGACTTTGACACCTACTTGCAAGAACTGCAAAAACCTAACGTTGTCATCTCGCTTAACCGGGATATACATGTGACTATGGACCACTTGTGAATTTTATACTCCCATGGATTTTGCTCCTTCGGAGGAAGCCGGTTCAACCCATCCAGGGTAAATGCCGTAGCAGGTACAAGTCGGTAGGTATTTATATACTTCCCACAAAGTATAATATGGCACAAGGCCAGAAGGTCAGAGAAGAAAAAGCCAGCGCTCAAACGGAAGAGCCAGGCTGGTCTCTAAAATAGCCGGACCAGCCTATTGGAATTCCCCGGAAGGGGCGCCTAGAGTAGTTAGCGATTAATTAACTACTTCCTAAAGAGGGAAGGCAAGGTCTGGGAGGGTGGACCTCTTAGGACTACGCAAGACAATTGCCACAGTCCAACAAATAAAAATCACTGACATGGCCAGTCTCTGTCAACTGATCACCGAGAACCCAACTCTCGGCTGGTATTTAGGAGGAACAATCAACGGACGACTTTCGCCGACTAAATCATTTTGGAATCCGCTTTCCCGTATGCAAACTTATATTATCGCGATTATATTTATTTTAAATCTTCATAGACCTAATTTAAATGTTATTGTAGTGTATGTCTTTGGCCATTGATTAGATTTAAAGGGTCAACTAAAATATATACTATGAAAGAGGTCGGCTAGCATTGTGTAGGATAAGTAGTGGGCATTCCTTTGTTAAAGGTAGGACAGAGTACAAAACCGACTTCGAAATCCAGTGGGGTGTCCTCTTCCCTTCCCTACATCCGTTTTCTCACAGAAGAGATGTTGCTAGTCTTTCTCTTCTCTATCGCTATTTTCATGACAGTTGCTCGACTGAGCTCCAATATATGGTCCCCCCTGTAAAACATTCACAACAAAAACTCGTCTAGCTACAACCACTATAAATGATTTCCTTTCTCTTTGTGTGTACCTAAAACTAAACAGAGCTTCTACGAGGAAAGTTTATTTCCTAGAACTACCCGTCTGTGGAAGGATTGCTTTCCAGCTGACTACAACATGGTCACTTCCAAGTCCAATGTAAACAAATTCTTGTTGAGCATTCGTCTTAAATAATCTAATTTTGCCCAAGTTCGACCATCGTTACAAATCCATATGTCAAACCCAATAACCTTTATCCTCGAGTTTCCTTTTAAGCTTTGATAAGTAGTGACTCTTTAGTAAAAAAAAAAATGGATATAATAATAAATAAATATTATTTAAGATGAAACCGGCTATTTATGTCGAATACACTTAAGTACTGATGTTGAAAAAACAAACTCAGATAAAAAATATTTTATGACATATTTTATGGGTACAACTATATATGGGTATAACTATATATAGACGTATAACTATTATCCCGCCATAACTATTTCTATGCTTGTACTTATGTACTTACCTTCGCACAATGTTAGTTTTAAATGTGGGGAAAGTTCTGTTGTAAATAAAATAAATGTCATATTACCTTTGTATGGGCGTTAAGCGTAAGTGCAAACCTTCACAAAGAAATATACCTATCCAAATACCATAGGTAATGTAGTTTTAGAATATATGTGGTCATGGGGTTATTTTCATTTTTAAGTCATAAATAAAATAAAGTTGGTTGGTGCAAACGTAAACACGCCAATATTAATGAAGCCAGTTTGATCAAAATGACACGAAGTTATCCAAGTATTTTAGGTTATGTGGTTTCAGACCATATATGGCTATGAGGGTCTATCGGGGTTTTCAAGTTATAAAGACAAGGATGCAAATTGTATGATAGTATTACATCTGAGATCATAATGAAACATACTTATGCAAGTACTCTGGGTAATGTAATTTCAGAATATATACAGTTGTGGACATTATCTCCAAAACTCTTGGAAATTTTTCTGAATGAACAAACAGACAGGAACTACAACTTTATATCTACACTTATATATAAATGCGAGTTCCTGTCCGCGTGACTTGTCGAACACTGTAAAGACAGGGGGTATTTCTCTTCTTACTGCATAGCGGTTCAAGTTGGCCTCATTGGTTGGAGCGTTCGGATTTGCGTTAAAAGGTGACTCGTGTCTGAGGGTTCAAATCGTGCGACTGGTTGAACAGTTATTTCCACACTGACTATTCCGCATGAAACGTATACGTATGCTGATAACGATTTTAAATATTTATATATATTTATGCAAACATTGTTAAAAATAACAGAATCCGTCTGTTTAATTATGATGATTTATAATATTTTTCAATTTTTCTGATTGTCTTTTTGTATTAATATTTTCTAA
Source organism: Sepiola atlantica (assembly GCA_963556195.1). Lineage (NCBI taxonomy): Eukaryota > Metazoa > Mollusca > Cephalopoda > Sepiida > Sepiolidae > Sepiola > Sepiola atlantica. Next base: position 59,714,579 of record OY744537.1, on the reverse strand, counting down.
ATTTCAGTTTTTTTGGAATATTTTAAATAGCTTTAGGGTGAACAACCTGCCGATTTGAGATTCAAATATTTCAGATTTGCATTGAATTTGATCCATACTCATTAAACATCAATTAAGCAAGATTCCCTGAATTTCAATTTCATCTGAAGACCCCGTAAGCTTAAACTTTAAATTAAAAAAATTCAGAACCAAAATCATAGAAATGGATTTTCATCAAAATTAGAATAATAATTCTATATATAAGGTTTAGCATCATTTAGAAAATCTTTTTTTTTATTATTGATGTCTAATAAATATTGTTAAAATTTCACAAAAATCGGCGTATCGTAATTTTCAGGAAGAGTTTTACCCCATCCCCACCCACCCCACACCGTACTTCTCTTTACACCCTTTGCATGCAATTAAATTAGCGTCGAGCTGCTGTGTTCCAAACTCTATACTGATCGATTAATTAGTTTAAGAATGAATCATGTATATACAAATATAAACTTAACTACAAATTTGAAGGCATATTTCGGTTTTAGCTGGAAATCAACTAAACTTAGAAATTAGTTAAAATAGTCGGGACATTTTGACAGTTAGACATGTAATCCAAATAATATTATATTAATGGATTAAGAGAATAATCACGTGTTACTTCTTGAAATAATTGCTCTCTCGTTTCAATCCTTGAATTCATTTCAAAAAATGGCTTTAGAAAGTTCAATTGGTTTTCAGATAGAATCGAAACATTTCTGAAAATGTGTAGACAAAAATGTTTCTATAAATATAAAGTTTTATACCAAATAAATATAGGCTCTATTCATTATATAACATATGTATAAACACAGTAAGGATTCACTGGACTCACTGCATTATACCTTCTGGACATAAAGTTACCTGGGAGTATATATATATATATATATATATATATATATATATATATATATATATATATATATATATATATATATATATATACACACACACGACATCCGCCTAGAAGTTTCTAACACAGACACACACACACACGCACGTATATATATATATATATATATATATATATATATATATATATATATATATATATATATATATATGTATGTGTGTGTGTGTGTGTGTATATATATATATGTTAGATTTTAGTAAGCATTCTTTATTCAGTTGTAAAAAAATCTAGATCTTAACGGACCGTTTCGTTGTTACTTAGACAACCAAAATACAGAGTTGTATATTTTGAATTTTCTATGAGTGCGACTCGTCAGAAGCAAAGTTCAAAAACCGTGTCTAAAAACAATGTGTGGGTTATTCATTGTCGAATCTAGTTACACTCCAATCCTTAATATCTTCAAATATGTATCAATGGTGTCTGCGTTTAGTAGTTATTTATGATGTAAATGTATAGATATCGCACCGAATGTAATCTAATATGATACTCAGGGGAGTTTTGTTACTAATGAGTGATCACTTATTAAGGCCAAAATCCACTCGAGGGCAAGGGTGAATGAGCTGAATATATTGTCAATTGAATGATGAAGAATATTATGAGAGGATTGAAAATGATGAATTGAATGAACAAAATGTGATTACATATGAGAACAAGTATTTGTTGCCATTGTATTTGAAGACGATCATGTTGTTGTTTGCAAGGAAGCAGTTCTGTGGTAATGTGTTACTAAGGCCAAAAGCCAATAGAGTATCAGTTGAATGATGAAGAATATTATAAGAGAGAATTGAGAATGATGAATGGAATGAACAGAGTTAGATTACTCATGGTGGACGGTTTATTACGTGTGTTTATTGACATTGAATTTGAAGATGACTATGTTGTAGTTTGCAGGGTATCAGATTCTATATAACCCATAGATGGCACCCTAACAGGCATTAACACTCCGAGTAACTGGCCATGCGGATCATGGAATTAAGGTTGCTCTACACTGACCAAAGCTCACAGATTACGGTCTCACCACCGAATGTAATTTACTGTCAAACTTCGTGGAAAAAATACGCCACTTAGTATTTGAATGAGAGAGTAAGTAACTACGATACATGTATCTATGTGTTGTTTTTATTGGTAAAAATATTATAAATTATGTTTTTAAGCAAAAAAAATAATCTATGTTGAACTAATACTCTTTATGCCTACGTTCTTGCGAGTTATCAAAAAATAAGGTCAGTTAGGTTTTAAAATATATTTATCTAATTTGTTATGTGATTATGTTATGTTAATTTCTTTAAATTTATAAAACACGTATCCAGTTTAACATGCCTTTAGACTTACGTGACATCGTAAAAATTACTGTCTTAGTCATGAGTACTCTGCCTATTCCTATTTTGTCACCCAATCACATGTTTATATTTGTATAAGAACAGGCAAACTCCGAAAACAACATAACTTTTGAATAATATATAGATGAGATTTTGAAAACACATCTTCTAAATACTGATATATTGAAACTCGCCCTCTTTACTTACTCATAAAAACAAAATAGGTGACTTCGGTTTGTTTTTTATTACAATTTAGTGTATGTGTCAGGGCGGGTACTTATTTTCTTTTCTTTTCTAGTTCAATAAATTTGTAACAATGGATGCCTTACCTAACCCTGATCTGTTGTCTCTCGTCTTATCTTTCTCACGCTTGCTTTTAACATATGCGTACACGACTTCGTGCATTTGAGTATTCCTGGCGTCCGTGTGTCTCGAGAGACAACGGATACACGCTGAATGGTCAACTGTTGCATGAACAATTCATAATGACGCAAGGGTTTCACAAATCTTACTGCACTTCTCGTTATCCGTCGTGGTTTAAATCGTGTGACAAGGAAAAATCCGATATGACCGGAAGTAATGCTGGGATCGGCATAGAAGGACTGGTGTTATTTCGGAGTTTTCGTTCTCCTAGATGAGTTTCCCTTCGAAGTCTTGAGAGTCTACACTATTATACTTACTTACCCATAACTACCGAGGGATAGCCAGGAGTGATAACGTTCTCAAGGGGAGGGATTAGTGCAAGTGATTTTACATCCACTTCCACTTCAAGATTTACGGCAGATTGTTTTCCCAAAACGGTACGGTGATAGGCCATGTTGAAGCACCGGTTGTCGTCGAGTCATCAAAATTAACCACTCCCCCTTTTCATTTAACCACTCCCCCTTTCATTTCTTTGCAATTAGGCGTTAAGAAGAGCATATTATTTGTAACTACTTATGCATATGTTCTATATTAGATAATGATATTTTAAGGGAGTAGACAGTTGACCTTATGTTTACTTCCGGCAGCCTTGTAACTCTCGCTTTTCTTATTTTGTCCTTTATTCGTCACATTCCATGAGCAATGTTTCTGACAAAGGGGGAACCATTACTGTTTTCTGGGTCGGAATCTATCTATCTAACACTTATCGTTGGCTAGATTTTGATCTTGAAATAGTAGTTTTTAAACTCCTTACATCAAGTGGCTTCATGCCTTGTCTGGAGCGATTTCTATAATGAAAAACGTGGAGTAGTGTAGCGCATACAGATGTCCACTGTGAGTTCGAGTTTTATCCGGGCTACTGCATCACTTTAACTAATACCTTTGGGAAAGGTATGAATACATGTATCTTCCCTCTAGCTATGGGTCAAATAATAGGTTAGATTATACTCTCGTGTCTTGGTTGTGCAACCAGTCGAGAACGAAAACTCCGAAGTAACACGAGTCTTTTTCTGCTTATCCCGACATTGCTTCCAGTCGTCTTGGACTTCCTCTAGCTACAGGAGTGGTGCGGTTGTAATTGCGCAATACTTGCTTAACTATATAAGCACCGCAGAGGCACCCTTACATGGGGTAACCATTATCTCTCAAGACTAAAAGGTCTTTTTATTTTAGAAGGCATTATAATAGAAAATGGCTCTGACTAAATTCAATACAAAATAAGCACTATTCGGTTAAACGCATTGAGCCTGCTCTCGGCCGGCCAAGCTAGCAATACATTCGATAAAACCTTTTGATATTTGCATATTGGTTTTGAAAAAGCACATTATTAATTAAAAATAAATAGTCTCAGCGATTAATGAAGATGTTATTCGATTAAATCCAGCTTTGTTTTTTATTCGCCCCAAATAAGGCATATTGCCACTGAGACATTAAAATTAGGGATCAGATTTAGAGCGGGCATCATAAGTGGAGAGTTGTGTCACAAGATGTTTGTCCCCAGATGTCGGAGAGCCTTCTACTCAAATAGCTTATTTCCTCGTACTGCTGGCCTCTGGAACTCCCTCCCTGTCCCCTGTTTCCCCAACAGTACAGACATGCAGAAATTTAAAACTAATGTAAACAGACACCTCGCTGCACAGATCCCAATCTAGGTTGACCGCCCCCTACCTTCTCCCCTTTTATTTTTCTCAGTAGCCCCTTACGTCTACAGTGGCGGCCTGCCTTGTTTGGGGTGAACTATGTTAAAAAAAAAAAAAATTTTAAGTGCATTTTCATTTATCTGATTATTTCAACACTCTTTCCAGTTGTCCTGGACCTCTCTTTGTCAGCGGGCTCAAGCAAAGCCTGTTCAGAAAAGGTGCGATAGAGATTGTGTAACTCTTGTTTCATTATAAATTCCCCGCGCAAATACCCTTACAAGGGGTAATCATTGTCTCTCGAGACTAAAAGGATGCCTTTGTAGAGAAATGGTATTACACAAATATAGTATTTTTGACTATATGTGTCTTGGAAATATCATATACTATCAGGAAGACACGGCATTGCTGTGGATTGAGTGAGGATCACTACTATGTACGTCATGTTCACTATGCTCATAACACCATATTACTTTCTTTGTTTTGACTGCCCGCCTCTCCCGTTTCACCCCCTAATATAGTTGGAAGAAGCTGAAATATTGGAAAACTCTCTGAATTATGGTCTTAATCTTATACATATGGTTAGAATTTCATTAAATCGGAAATACGTACTTGAAGTTTTAAGTTTTAAGGGGGTTCTGTCCCCATAGGTCACTTAGATGTGGAGGCATGTAGATATTTGACACATCGAGGGTAACGTAGATATTTGACCCATCGAGGGTAACGTAGAGATTCGAGACCACTTCCATTGGCTTCTCCGGAGTTCTTGAGACATATGATATGAATTTCATCAAAATAGGATATATTTGAAGGTTTAAACGAGGTTCGGCTCCCATAGCTCTCTTATGTTAGGAGGGGACTTAGCCCCATTAAGGGTTGCACTTAGAGATTCGGGAACACTTCCATTGTCTTCTCCGATAAATTTTACACAAGAATACACTTTTAGATTTTATGTGGATTCTCTAACCTTTCTTTCTATAGAGAACACGAAAAAATCACACACCTATACATTAAGTTTTATATATATATATATATATATATATATATATATATATATATATATATAGAGAGAGAGAGAGAGAGAGAGAGAGAGAGAGAGAGAGAGAGAGAGAGGAGAGAGAGAGAGAGAGATCATTACATTCACGAATCAACTCGGTGACATTAGGGGAAAAAAGGAAATAAATTAATTTAATTTCAGATTCATTCATCAAAGTTTTATAATATATTTCTTTCTTTACATAGAAAAATTCCTTCTTATTTGTATATTAATAAATGTCACAATATTAAAACAGAAACGAAGAGTCTTCAACCTAATAGATCCTGCATTGTCTACCAAGCTCCAGTCCCTGTCCCATCGCCGCAATGTTGCATCCCTCTGCTTGTTTTACACGCACTTCCACGGGATGTGCTCCGGTGAACTTCCCGCACTTACTACCCTCCCAACGTAAATACCACCGATAAACCCAACGAGCAGCAAAATCCCACCTCTTCACTATAAACGTCCTCAGATACCGAAAAACTTTCTACTCTAATAGCTTCTTTTTCGGACTGCTTGCCTTTGGAATTCCATGCTCCCTGTTTCCTCGACCCTGCCAACATGCAGAAATTAAAATGCAATCTGAACAAACATCTTGTTGCACAACTCCTCCTCACTTAGGATGCGCCGTACTAAGCTGGCCCCTAATCTTAGTAGCCCCTTAATCAAAGGTTTTTTTTCTATCTATCACCTTCGCTTTCGTTTCTCACTCTCACTGTTTATCTATTATTATATCTAAGTTGACTTAATCAACGTTTGTTTCCCTGCGGCTTTTGTCCTATATATTTTAATCATGCAAATTACATGTTAAAATATTCCTCAATTCTCGGATTGCGTTTTGTTCAAAGAAAAACTGTTATTTCAATTGATCTCAGCCGTAATTTACAATTAACTCTCCAAGTGACTCATCTCTTACTAAGCGTCTGTCTATAACTTTTACCCTCTCTCACTTTATGTTGTTTGACTACCCTACTCTCTTATTTGATACACTGTTTATCATTCTCGCTTCCGTATCTCCATTACAGCGTTTATCTATTATTATACTAAAGCTAAGTTAATCAACGTTTGTTTCCCTAAGACTTTTTTCCTGTATAATATTTGAACCGCACAAAATACATGTTAAAATAGTCCTCGGTTTTCGGATGGAGTTATGTCTGGAAACAAACTTCCATCTTAAGTTCTCTTTCATAGCCGTAGTTTGCGATTAACTCCCAATGTGACTCATCTCTTACTATGTTTCTGTCTATCACGTCCACCCTCTCTCGTCATATGTTGTTCCACACATCGCTCTTATTTATACGCAGTCTGTCACTAACGCTTCCGTCTATGGCCCTCTTTACTTAGAAATTGATAAAAAAATGCATTTCTAAAATTATTTATAAATTAGAGCTAGATAAAAAGCCGCCCGGATAGCAGTTTATTTTTTGATAGTTCTAAAATAAAAGAAAAACTGTTTTAATCAAAATTATGCTATTTACGTTAGGACAAAAGATCGAAACGATTTTTTAGATGAGGATTGATTATTTTGATTATTCGGATTATTCGAACTATTGTTCTCATCTTGGATGTAATTCTCACAAAATTTCAGCCAGTATAACCTCCGACCTTCTTCAGATGTATCATGTCGAACTCGGGAATCTTTCTGTCGAACTCGAGAATCTGTATGGAATTTTGAACGAAACCCTTTATTTAATACACAGGGGTAGCTTGTTCTCGTTCCGTCAGCCATCACTGGGTAGAAGCTTTAAGTAATTCGTAATTGTTTTCTTAGTATCGTCCGTACTAAGGATTGAACCTTCAACCTCAAGAAGACTGTTACTTAGAACTAATTATTAATATAACACTTTATGCGTTACGTCACAAGTCTTATGCTATATTTATTGCTTATACCAGTCCTAGGACGGGTATTCTACTAGTACACACACCCACACACACACACACACACACACACACACACATATATATATATATATATATATATATATATATATATATATATATATATATATATATATATATATATATATATATATATATATATGATGTGTCTCATCACACACAAGTTAGCGAGTAAAAATATGGCAAACGAATTAATTTCAAGTATTTAGGGAATTAGCAAAGTAAATAACGAATCAGACAACCTTCCGCGTTCAATCTATTTCCATAATGAGACGTTTTCTTCTTTTTTCTTTCTGCTTTCATGTCTGCTCTTATGCGTTTTTTTTTTCTTTTCTTTCCATTTTTTTTACTTTTCAGTTTGAGACGTTTTCTTTTTTCTGCTTTTTTTTTTAATTCGCCGATGTGGACATTATTTTATATGAATATGAATATTAGTGCGAACACTGGCGAAGAATAATTTCTTTCTGTCATTTTTGACGAAGGATGTACACTTGTAAAATCATAATTTGTCAGATAAAAATTTGGACTTTTTGAATATAAGAACTCCAGTTAGCTTTGACCAATGAAAATACTCTATTTATAAGAACTCCAGTCAGCTACTTCGGCCAATCAAAATGCTCCATTTACCACCCTCTCTACTTTACATTGAGGAAAACTACCTTAATTAACAGCCTTTTGTATAATCCCTAAACTATTGAATTACTTTGTTATACCGAAGCCCCTCTTGTTTGGGCAAGTAGCGACCGTGCATGATTTTCGAGATTTCTTTTACATATCATTTATGGTCGAACCTAACAAGATTTATATTACGACCCATTAGATTTCAACCAAATAAAAACATCTTTGAATATCTATAATTAATCGCTCTCTAGGGAGCTATTAATCCTTAACACAAACGCTGGCAAAAACGACAGATCATAGTTACAAGCCGCCAACTCCAGTAATCATTGACGTGTGCACAATTTTTCTTTATCAAATAAACTCTGCATACGTAAAGATAATTGGGGCACAATAAGATAAAAACTGATATTAAATCTAAAATTCTTTGCTTTTGCGAAATCCACGAATCACTGTCTAAAATCCATTCAAATATTTTGTTTCATTGAGTGATAGAAAAGTTGTGCTATTTTTTTCAATAAATCCCAAAAAGTGTCGATTTAATTCAAATAAAAAGTATGAAATTTTATAAGCATTTACTTTGTTTGCGGAGATCTGTTTTCTTTTAATTCCTTTAACGTTGGACTGCTTGTCTATAAATTAAGTAACTATTTCCGGTTTAAAATCAACGGAATATATAAAAATGATAACAAAATTAATTTTAAAAACATTCTAGCCAAGCTTTTTCAATCCCTAGAATCATATGTTTATGAAAATCAAACTTTTATAATTATTGGTGATGCAAATAACCTATTATCGCTCTCTCTCTCTCTCTCTCTCTCTCTCTCTCTATATATATATATATATATATATATATATATATATATATATATATATATGTGTGTGTGTGTGTGTATGTATGTATGTATGTATGTATGTATGTGTGTGTGTGTGTGTGTGTCCAATGACTTATTGATGCATCAAGTGTGGTGTGCTGTTTGTTGTGTGCTCGTCATCTTCTTCTTCCAGTCCCCACCGCTGGCTAGTCTAGGCGAAAAGGGAGCAGAGTGCGTAGCCTCTCTATAGGCAAGCTCCATGCAGTGCCTCCCCGTGGCGACACACGTCAATTTAGTACCTTGCGGACTCAAACAGAACTACAGGAGACTCGGAGGTTATCTGCCCCCAAACATGTGGCACACCAGGCCAATCGTCCATTAACAGGCCCCCAGCTATGGGTAAACAGTACTACTTCTTTTTGGTTATTCATTAGTTCGATAAAAACTTAGAGAGTAAACCCTAACAGAAAATCTGGAGTGTAGCCCCACAGGCAGACAAGCGCTGTACTCAGCTCTGCTCTGGCAGCTACTGAAGTCAACCTGGTGCCGGACGTACGGGTACTTACATTCCTCTGGGCAACATCAGCAAGCCCGAGAGGGGGATTCTGACGATTGGGCAACCCAGTCTCTCCATAGATCTGCCCTGGCCAGAGCCCCGGAGAGAAAACTTCAGCTGTATAGGACTAAACAGGGGAGCGACAGTTACCGGTTCTAAGCCTACAGCTGAATTGGCGTACAGCTGAGCACCAGGGGTCGATCCCGACAGTGGGAGAGATTATTTAACCTCATTGGACAGCTACCGCCCACCATAAAGCTGAGCAGCCAGTAAGGTGCTATCCCGCCACTGGCCAATAGCCACCTGCTCTACTGGGTGCGTAAGTCATAGGATCATTCCAACAAATGGTTGCATTGCACTAAACAGAAACAAAAGAAGTACAAAGAAACCACAACTTAGACTAGGATGCTGGAATGTTCGTACTATGACGACTGGCCTATCTGCTGACATACTAAAAATCTCCGATATTCGAAAAACTGCCATCATCAACAACGAGCTATTGAGACTCAAGGTAGACATTGCTGCACTACAATAAACTCGCTTAGCAGACTCCGGGTGCCTAAAGGAATCAGACTATACGTTCTTCTGGCAAGGGAAGAATGAAGAGGCAGCCCGCGAACACAATGTTGATTACGCAGTCAGAAACTGACTGTTTCAAAATAACTCTGTGAATCAGCCACTGAACGCCACATTTCACTACGTTTGAACACCACAGATGGATCAATTAATGTATTGTGTCGGTACGCCCAAACACTCGTGGCACCTTACTACACAAAAGAGGCACTTCTACACTCAGCTGTATGGCACCATCAAAGCATTTCCACAGAATGAAGACCTAGTCATACTCAAGTGGTGACAACGATGCATGGCCAAGCTGCCTCAGTAACTTTGGAGTGGGTAAATGCAATGATAATGGTCAGCGGCTACTAGAATTCTGTTCCTACCATGACCTCTGCATTACCAATACATTCTTTGGTGGCAGGCTGCATCACAGAGTGTCTTGGAGACATCCAAAACATTTCCCGATGTCTAGAGCCTACCACAGTGCTGATTGTGATACGGATCATTCCTTAGTATGCAGTAAGGTTAAACTTCAACCCAAACATTTCTACCGCACTAAACAGGAGGGTATTGCGCGTATTGGCGTTAGCAAGTCTCAACACCCCGACCGCATGGCGGAATTCAACGTGATGTTTTCCTCCGCCTTCAAAGGAGATCACAGTCAGCCTGCATCTGAAAAGTGGGAAACACTTAAGAATGACACCCACTCTACAGCTCTCAAAGCCTTTGGGAGGAGAACAGGTTGCAAACGCAATGACTGGTATGATGCAAATTCTGCCATTCTTGACCCTCTGATTGAAATAAAACGTTCATCCTTGCTTTCATACAAGGCCAACCCACTCTTACTTCGCTAGCTGCACTGAGGTCTTCCAGAAGTGCAGTTCAAAAGGCTGTCAGAGAAGCTGCAAACAACTACTGGGCGGACCTCTTCAGAACTATTAAGACAACATGAAAAATATGTATGACGGGATCAGGGGAGTTACTGGACCCACAATCAACAAAACTGCACCACTGAAGTCCAAGTCGGATGAACCCATACAAGACAACGTCAAACAACTGAACAGATGAGTAGAACACTACTCCGAGCTTTACCCAGTCTGCCCTGGATGCCATTGATCGCCTTCTTCATCAGTATGAGCTCGACGAGCAGCCTCCCATAGAACAAGTATCCGAGGCAATAGACAGACTGCCATATGGAAAAGCCCCAGGAAAGGACTATATTCAGAAGCGGTCTTAAAAAGTGGAAAAGTTAGCCTGCTTCATCCCCTGCATAGCCTTATGGGGCAGTGTTAGACAGAAGGCTCAATTCCTCAGAACATGAGAGACGCATCACACTCTACAAACACAAAGGGGACCGCGGTGACTGCAACAACTGCCGCGGTATCTCACCGTTGAGCTTCGTTGGCAAGTTATTCTCACGAATAGTACTACTGCGACTACAAGCTCTTGCCGACCGAATTTACCTGGAATCTCAATGTGGCTTTCGTTCAGAGAGATCAACCATCGATATGATCTTCTCCTTACGCCAGCTGTAAGAGAAGTGCAGAGCAAAACCAGCCTATATATTTCGCCTTTATAGACCTGACCAAGGCGTTCGATCTCGTGAGCAGAGACGTCTGTTCAAGGTTCTCCTACTAATCGGATGCCTACCTAAACTCCTCAGCATCATAAAATCTTTTCACAATGGTATGTACAGTTTAACGGCGACATGTCTGCTGGGTTTGGGGTGAAGAGCGGTGTCAAACAAGGCTGTATGTTTGCCCGACACTCTTCGGTACTTTCTTCGCCATACTCCTGAAGCATGCCTTCAAGAACACAGCGGATGGTATCTATCTTCATTTCAAATCTGACGGTAGTCTCTTCAACATTGCCAGGCTCCGCTCCAAGACTAAGACCAGGTCAGTCCAGATCAGAGACATGCTGTTTGCCGATGATGCAACCATAGCATCGAATCAGGAAGATGGTCGCCAAAGACTGATGGACAGGTTTGCTGATGATTGCAGCCTGTTCGGTTTCACCATCAGTCAGAAGAAACCCCGAGTTATGGGACAAACAACCACCTGCCCACCCATCATTTAAATTCAAGGCACACAACTAGAGGTTGTTCACCAGTTCCAGTACCTAGGTTTCAATGCTTCAGACACCCTCTCATTGAACGTAGAGCTCAACAAAAAGATTGGTAAGGCATCCACAACCCTATCTAAACTAACTAAGAGTCTGGGAAAACAGCCACTTCTACCAAGATGACCGTCTACAGAGCGTGCGTTATTACTATCCTACTGTATGGGAGTGAATTCTGGACCACATACTCAACACAGGATAGGGAACTCTAGGTCTTCCATATGAATACTTGGTGTCACATTGCAGGACAGGGTGGGTAACAATGATGTTCTGCAGAGAGCAGGCATTCCATCAATCTACTCCCTACTGCGTGAGCGACGTCTTCGCTGGTTGGGCCAAGTACGCAAAATGGATGATGGGTGCATCCCTAGAGACCTTCTCTACGGCGAGCTTACCTCAGGCTCAAGAAAAAGGGGTAGTCCTCATCTCCACTTCAAAGATGTCTGCAAGTAAGATATGAAGGCTTGCTCAATGGACATCAATACATGAGAAGTCTCTGTAGCTGACAAACCTGCCTTGAGGAAACAGATGAATTATCATCAGTGAGAAGACCATCCACGATTAAAACGCTGCGAAGAGAGCTAAGATAAAAGCTAGCCAACAGATAGATCAACAAGCCGAAGTGACAAATTACACAAAAGCCTTTGTATGTCAAGGCTGTAGTAGACCATGCAAATCAAGAATTGGTATCTACAGTCACACAAAAAGTGCACATAAGCCACATCCCAATATGGCACTCATCCATAGTCGTTGCGATTGACGGATGCAAACTATTATTATTATATATATATATATATATATATATATATATATATATATATATATATATATATATATATATATATATATATATATTTATATTAAAGCAAGCCTCATTGAAGACTACGGAACTTTCTCTTTTTGTGAATTTTCTTGTTAGTTTCTCGACGCGGCGAGCGAGTTTTCTGTTTTAGGGTGTTCATTTAAATATTGTGGCTCCGAGTGTTGTTTCGTCGTCGGCCATCTGTCGGGCGCTTTTGATCTGTCGATCGTCATCAGGATGTTGTGTCTCATCGTTCGTCTTTTGTGCTGTCAGCCTTTTTATAGTTTTTTTTCTTAATTATGAAATACGGATAGACCGTTAGTGGCAGTATTAAATGCTATTTATTCATGTTGAGTCGCAGCTTTTTTAATGTATACGGCTTCGAGGATTTTAAATCTGCGTGTACAATTATTTTTATCGGTGATTTTAGTGTTAGTTGTTAATATTTTTCTTAGTTCAGCTGATTGTATAGTTTTTTTTGTTTCAACAAGAAATATCACTAAAAGAGAAAGTTCCGTAGTTTTAAACGAGGCCTGTATTAATAACCAGTTGCTGCCTAATATGCATATATATATATATATATATATATATATATATATATATATATATATATATATATATGTGTGTGTGTGTGTGTGTGTGTGTGTGTGTGTGTGTGTGTGAAAAATGACAAACGTAAAACAAGTTAAAGTGCAGGAGAAAAACAAAAACAAGAGATTTTTTTACGAACGTGGCGAACGTGGCGAACGTCTTCAAAACGTTCGCCACGAACGAAACCGGTCAAAAAATTTCTTGTTTTTGTTTTTCTCCTGCACTTTAACTTGTTTTACGTTTGTCATTTTTTCACACATTTTGTCCATCACGACATTTCATTTTCATGAATTATCGTGTACCTTACCCCACATATATATATATATATATATATATATATATATATATATATATATATATATATATATATATATATATGCAAACATTGTTAAAATAACAGAATGCATCTGTTTAATTATACCTTTATTTATTTTTTCAATTTTTTTCTGGTGATGTTTATGTATTAAAATAAAAAAAATAAAAATTAATATTCCATAGGTTTCACAGGTTTCACGGACGTTTTCAATTCTTCGTCGAATCATTCTCAAGTGTCAAAAGCAAATGAATAAAAAAGCTGGAAAAAGAAGATAATTTTTAAAAGACAGCGGAGAAACGCGCATAGAACGTTATTCGCATTGTTCCAGTAAGTCGTTGACGATTTAAACTCAGCAACGATGGATGGTAAAACAGAATTAAATCGCATTACATTAAGCATTTAAAAATGTTATCACTGGTTTTATATGTGATGTTAATTTTAGGTTGTTTTGTTCTCATATATATATATATATATATATATATATATATATATATATATATATATATATATATGGTTATTTTTATTTACACAGACATGTATGAAATCTGCGACACTGGCATGTCGATGTTATCGATCAACAGCTATTATAAACTTAGATCTCATCAGGAAGGGTTAGAATTCGATCTTAACCGTAGATCATATTTGGAAAGAATGAAATGGCGAAAAAAGAAAAGAAATTTAAAACTTTAAAATATGGAAAGTCACGTGGTTGGGACCGTTAAGAATCAAAATCTCAAAATAAAAATAAAAATAAAAAATAACTTAAAAACATATATATATATATATATATATATATATATATATATATATATATATATATATATATATATATATATTAAAAGTAAACAAAACTTATGGCATAATCACTAAGAGTATATCAGTTCCATGAAACCAACATCAAAAAAGGTTTTTGTTAACAAACGTTTCTAAGACATTTATTGGATAATAAGTTCTTCATCAGCACCAATTAAAAAGTACACCACAATTAAAAAAAAATTAAAAAATAATCAACAATTCTACATAATTTTTTATTCAAAAATAAAAAAAACACATGGTTAACAGAAATAACGGGTCATCATGTGATTTCCCTACAAATATACATACACATGTAAATACACAGTTATACAGGTATGTATAGATATATTTTAAAAATATAATAATGAGCTCTAGGATTTTATTACAACCAAAAGATTAATACTTTAAAAATCAACAGAAATATAAACAACAAAAAACTTAAAAACTGACAGCAGTTCTTGTTGAAAAATCGTGTATATAACCACTTGCAACGGTATGGTTAGCAAACCCCAATAATCTGAATAAAAGGTAATCTTCAAACAACAGACTCCAGTTTATCCATTTTTCTGATAAAATCATTTACCATTTCAAAGGGCAATAACGTAATTACTTATTATTTCCCAGATAAAAAAAAACATGGAATTCAAAGGCAATATTCAAACGGTGTATTCTATCGAAGACAGAGGGTGGATAATTTCACAAAAAGGGTTAAGTATTTCTATACTGCTCGGATTACGTCTAAAGGGAAATAACTCTAGCTTGATCAATTACGGAAGTTAAATGCAAATAAATTAATATTTAAAATGTTCAGTGTTATAATAGAAAAGGGGGTATATAATCCTTAGAAATAACTACAATGTCTATTTATTCAATAAAGGGAGGGGAAAGATTATAAAATGATATAAAATAATAAATTCTCGAATTAAATAACATTGCAGAAATAATACGACGTGGTTTTCTAATATTTGCACATATATTGAATGTTAGCTTAAAAACATGAGAAAACTTTAAAAATTGAATTTAAAAAGAGAAAAAGGAAAGGAAAGCGATTCGATTTATAGTGAAACTAATCTTTATTCAATTTATATATTTTTTAATTCACAGTAAATAGTTAATTGTTTATGAATTTAGGGAACAATTAAATAAACAAACGAATTGTGAATATTTTTTTAATATAAACAAATAGTAAATAAATTTAAATAAACGGACGATAAGTTACTTTAAAAATGAAAACAAACGATGGAATTACAAAAAAAATTTTTTTAATTAAATTAAACCAAATAATTTAAGTACAAACAAAGTTACTTGTGCAGAATTATGTTTTAATCAAACTTCTGTAAAAATCTGTTGGCTATTTTTATTAGATGTTTAAGATCATAAAATTACAAAATCTAGAATTCAAAATATTTCATTCATAGAACATTTATTGAAATAAACTAAAAGGTGTTTTTCTTGTTACAAAGCGAACAGTTTACTTACAATATAGTAAAGTTTGAATATCTCGATAATTTCGTTTGATTTTCACACACATTTTGGATGAAATTTATTAATTAGTCATACATTGTATTTTTATCCCGAAATAAAATACAAAGGCCGTTCAAATCATCAGCGACTCACGAAATGAAAACAAATCGAAGAATTGAGTTAAAAGATCATCAATAACATATTCTCGATGAATTCGCTAAAGCGTCCTTTTTGGAGAAAGTATCAAGTCAATAGGGGCTAACTGTATGTTTATATGCGTCTTGATCGTAACTAAGTATTGTTTAGAATAATTTAATTATTTATAACGGATGCTGTATGTTACCTTGCTTCAATGATCTATTCATATTTAGGTGTTATGGTGTGTAGTGTAGTTTATTGGTCGATAAGTGGGTTAGATTTTGGGTGGGGGTGTATTCCTGCTATTAAAGGGTTTACGTGTTATATTTATATTATTTGGGGGCTTATATTTGAGTGTAAAACTGTTGTTATAATTGTAGTTTATTAGCTATGTGATAGCTTGGTGTTTTGTTCCTGTATGGGTGTGTGTGGGGTCCTTGTATTTAATTAATTATGTTAGCTTTTATCTAAATAGTTTTATGAGCCTTTCGGAGGGGCTGTGTGAATCGGTTAGGTTTAAATCTTAGTCATATTTTTTTTTATTTAAAGGCATTCGATAAATATATTTCTAGGTATTTAACTAGTAGTATTTAATAGATTTAAAATATTTAATATATTTAAAATGTTTAATTGTTTTTAAAATTGAATATGATTAGGTATCTAATAATTTATGTTATTAGTGATCGGTATGGATTACGGGGGGGGGAGTGTGTGGTATATTTGAGTTGGTAGGGAAGATAAGGATGTGAAATGTATAACATATCTAGGGGAAGGGAGAGGGTTGTTATATGGTATATAAAGAATACATTTGATAATAATTGGAAATGTCTTGGGGTGGGGGATAAGCCTTATATTTTCATATGATGTGGAGTTATTTAGACTTATGTACAGATAAGGCTATTAGTAAGTTATGTGTTTTCGTTGTTTGTCTATTTGGCCAATAGAAATTTTCTTCCATGTGGGCATTGTTTGAAGACCTCAGTTTTGCTGTTCATACATATTATGGAAAGGTTATTGATTGTCTGTAGGATCCTGATTTTTTTCAGTGATGCATATTGGAAACATCCGGGAGGTAGGGCTATAACGCTTATGTTTATCGATGATCATCCATTTAATTTCATAGGGGGCAATAGACTCCTTGACCGCCCATATAGTGGTTGCTAGGGAGGTGTTATTTGTTTACCCCGGATATTTACAAGTGTTATTGTGGGCGTAGAGCCTCTGTTTGAAAGTTCCTTGAATCATTCCGATGTAAATTTCTTCTTTCTTGGATATGACTTTGGCTTCGCACACTATGAATCTGATTGTACAACTCCCTCTTAGGAGGTCAACTTCCTCTCTTCTGTATGAGCAGCGGGAGTTGGGGGATTGATTGGAGTTGTGTTTATAAGGCTAAGGGATCCTACTGACTTACAGAAAGAATAACTAGTTTTGACTGTATTTTTATTAAAGAGTTTATGAAGTTTATTTATTTGATGGTGGAAAGTGTTTATCTATTAATTGAAGAAATTGTTTACTTATGTTATAGTTGACGCTGAGGTAATAGGAGAGAGTCAACCAGATAATGACTATTTTCTTATTGTGTTTGTGTCGTCTGGTAGGTTGGGTAGGGTATGTAAGATATTTCTTCTCTATAACCGCTTTTGCAGAGGTCTTTGTTGTAATATGTGACGGCTTGTTAGAAAATCTCGGAGCTAGATGAAAGGAGGATATTATTTTGCTTATGTTGGGTATAAGGTTCTTAAAAACAAGAGGAGGTGGCAAGATTAGATGTTGACATACCTGAGCTGTTCGGTGGGTTTGTGGTATGGTCTAGTGAAGTTATTAGTTTAGTCCAGGGTTGCGGCTAAGAACTGCACACTAGTGAGATTGGAATCAATGGTAATATTGAATCCTAGCTCTTTGGGGAATGCTGTCAGTTGCTTTCTAAATCTGTCGAGTTCTTGACCGTTCTTGTTACAAGAGAGACATAGTAGAGGCCAAAATCTTGGTTTGTAGAGAGTATAAGGTGAAAAGACAGATCAGATCGCACACATCCGCACTGTCGTAGACTCCCATCGGTTCATCAAAGGGGTATTCAAGGCTAGATTTTTTTAAACCCATATTCTATTGTTAAAGAAGAGGAAAGAGTTACTTGCATGAGGGTGGTTTACATTTCTAGATCGCTGATTCCTAGGAAAGCTTTGGCGAGAATTAAGGCTTTGTTGAGAATTTCTTTGTTGATGGAAGGATATAAGGATGCCTCTTCCATTAACACCAAGCTCCCACATAGCTAATAAACTACAATCATAATAACAGTTTTACACTCAAATGTAAGCACACACAAGCCAAAGAAAAAGAAAAAATAATATAAATATAACACGTAAACTCTATAATAACAGGAAAACACCCCACCGACCAATAAACCACACCACACACTATCACACTTAAATATGATTGCAACTTAAAGCGTGTAAACATACCGCATCCGTTATTTATAATTAAATTATTCTAAACAATACTTAGTTACGATTAAGACACATATAAACATACAGTCTGTTCCTTTTGACTCGATACTTTCTCCAAAAAGGACGCATGAGCGAATTAACCAGAACATGTTATTTGTGATCTTTTAACTCAATTCTTCGATTTGTTTTCATTACGTGGGTTGCTGATCATTTGAACGGTCTTTGTAAACGGTAAAAAGTCCATCCATGTCAATAAAACCATGGTACGTCTCTGAAATATGTAACATATATGTCCGGGTGTTGGGGTATATATTATATAATTTTAGTTTTCAAATCGTGTAGAACGCGAATATCAAATTATGTATCATATTTATATTTATTTATATCATTTATTATTTATATAATTATATATTATTATACGTAATAATATATTATAATATATTAATATATTAATTATTATTCATATATTTATTTATATTATTCTATATTATTATTACGTTGTTATTCTAGCTTGAACGATCTTTTTTCTACTTTTTAATTTTATAATTAGGATTATGGGGTATCCTTTATAATAGCCCTAAAACTCGCGAGTCGGGTTCAAAAAAAGTTGTCGAACGTGGTCAAAAAATGAATATGCAACAAATAAATACGACGTGCGTCGAGACTGGAGATTTTCCTAGTTAGCTATTCATTTGTTTGTATTTTTACGTAAGATAAATGGGTTTTTATTAGACATGAACAAAAAAATTTTCTGGGCACGGAATTTTACTGACAAAACATGGCGTCGACGGTCTTGTTTTGCCAGCCTCCCTTCGGGTTCTCGTTGTCAAGGGTTACGGCGTGTGTGTTTTTTTTACCGGGACTCATAATAAAAGCGGCGTTTTTTGTTTTTTTTGGGTTGCATTTTTGAAATTTAATTTTATGAAACGACCATTTTAACGATCATTTTGGTCACCGAATGAGCGCGCTTTTGTTTAAAATGTAGTTTTGTTTTCTTATTTTGCTTGGCTGAAATATGAAAAATTGGGTTTAGGGTTAGAGTTATGGTTAGAGCTGGGGTTAGGGTTAGGGTTAGGGCTGGAGTTAGGGTAAGGGCTGGGGTTAGGGTAAGGGTTAGGGCTGGAGTTAGGATTAGGGTTAGGGCTTGAGTTAGGGTTAAGGTTAGGGCTGGAGTTAGGGTTAGGGCTGGAGTTAGGGTTAGGGTTAGGGCTTGAGTTAGGGTTAGGGTTAGGGCTTGAGTTAGGGTTAGGGCTGGAGTTAGGGTTAGGCCTAGGGCTAGGGTTAGGGCTGGTGTTAGGATTAGGGTTAGGGAGAGCAAAGAGATCATCCATCCCCACTAGATTGTGAAGTCGGGTTTGGGGTTTAGGATTGAATGAAAATAATATGTAAATAAAAGCACAATGACATGTAAATAAAAAGAAAATGATTTTATTCCTTTTGCTTGGCTGAAAACTGAAAAATTGCGCTTTGAATATGAGTCCCAGTAAAAAAAAAACAACCCCGAAAGAACCCAACCAAAACGAGGCTGCCATATATGGAGAAGACACAACTAAGCCGTCACCTTTTTATTTTTCCAATTTCCGTGCGATAAAAATATCAATTTATAAAAAATAGCACTTTTAACGGATTATAATCATTAATAAATGTCACAGGTATATTGGAAATTCAGTTTTGCGGCTACGGTAACTTTTATTTGTTGTATTTATTTTAGCGTTTTCGTTTGAGGGCTATTGTAAAAGATACCCGGGTTATGTTATGATCACGAATTTGGCAAGGAGCTATTATGTTTTTAATAGTTTAACATTGTGTTCTGTCGAGAGCAAAAAACAAAAGCCCATTTTTGAAAAACGAATGTGGCGGAAGCCACTGTGAAAATATTACCTCTTCTTTACCGGAGTTAATAAAAACAGCTTGTATGTCTTCAGATTATTGTGTCTGCTTAAAATATCGAAATTATTTTCATATTTTTTTTGGTTTTGTTTTCTTGGAGGGGGGGGGGTCAAATCATTATCTTGTCGTTCAATATTTTTTCCAAAACCTTTCTTATTTCATTTTTATCATCTTTTTAATTTTTTTTTTTTTTCAATATATATTTTTAATATCACGCTCTTGTTTAATTTTAGAACGGTTTTGACTGGCAGTCGGTATCATTTTTCTGCCGCAATGTCTGTGTAACTAGATAGAGATCCGCGCCGCAACAGCTGACTTCGGCATCAAATTCGCCGGGAAATATTGTTGACGAGCGACACATGTGGGTCGTCACCGTCTCTTTTTTCGATTTCACCGCTGTTGTTATTTTTGTTTGTTTTGTTTTGTTTTTCCAACATCTTCGAAGAGCCCGCCATTTCTGCTCTTCCCACGCCTGATTATCAAAAACAGAAAATATTAATTTTAATAACTTCCTTCAAGAAGACACAATCGTTGAAGAAACAATATCTTTTATTTTTTTGTTTTATTCTATTTCTGCCTTTATTATCCTTCCGACATTTTTTGTTTCATTTCTTCATTTATTCTTTCCCTTTTTCACTTTAAATTGTATTTAAAAAATAAATTAATTCGTTTTCACGATTTTTTGTTTTCTTTATAAACTCAAACGCTTAAGTTTGTCTTAGCCACCATTTAAATTAATACTAACTAAAGTATGTGTGGTTAAATAAAATTCACTCCCACACCCACAAAAAGGGGGTGAGCACTCTGGACCAGATGCAGAAATAATTAGTATCGTCAGGAGTAATATTATCTATATAATAATACACTAAGGCAATTTCATGTTCGTACGTACGTTATCACCCCCTCCGTTTTTTAAAAGATCGGCTCGCCCAAGATGCAATGCAAAAAAAAGTAATTATTTTAATTTCATCTGATGCTGCAGTTGTATCAAACGTGTGACTCAAACTAAAATTCACTTTGTTGCCTTTCGGGCAAGGATTAAAGTGTAGTATCTGTTCTGTTGAAATATGGTACACTAATATCGTGGGGTCTACGATCGTGTCAGTCGTCAATATATAATATGATACAAACTCCTACAAGGATTTCGGAGATAAACTTTCATAATCATATATATTCTAAAACTACATTTATCTTAGATAGGTATATTTCAATTCGGACAAAGGTGGTGCAATATAAGTGTGGGGTCTGCATTCGACCATAGAATGGAAAAGTTTTACGCACAGCAGCAATATAAAATAGATGAAGAATACAACTGTCGAATTTCTGAGTCCCGCGAGTACCATTTCAATACTAAACAGATACTACATTTTAATCCGAACCAAACACTAAATCAACCAAATATTTCTACAAGTATGTCTGTTTTGTTTTAGTTTTTCCGACATATTATCGGTATTTGCTTATTTTGTTTGATCTAAATATTTATTTGAGTTGTTCTCTTCTTCAAAAGTGGAAAGTCGAATGAAGTGCGCATGCACGATTTAACCACCTACGCACAATTATCGACCAACCAAATGCGTGCGCGACAAAAGACAGCCAAATCTAGATGTTTCTACGGGTGTGAACCTAAATGTCTATCACACTTTGAACAGGTCTAAAAAAACTATTTAGAAAGAAACTGATTATTTTTTCTGAAGCGTAAATAAAATATAGTTTGGTTTTGCAGCATGTAAATCATCGTTGAAGCACTTTATGTCAAAATCGTAGATGTATTTTTTATACACGACTGATTTATAGATTACTTTCAAGTTGAAAGAGATATTCGTTACCTACATCACCCGGTTTTGTCAAATGGTCACCCATTGATTACTGGCCAGGCACAATATCGCTTAAATACAGTGGTCTTACGGGAAGCGATATGTCAACGTGACTATAGCCGCATAGTTTTGTTTTACTGTTTTTCTTTTCAGATAAATGACGGCCATTGTTGGCAATTCATCGATGGATTCTTCGTGTCATCTCAGACGGAATTGCATCGATTTCCTTTCTGATCATCTCCTCAAATTCTTAAGATTTCGAGGACGATGTTAGAAAACATTTTCAATTAGGTAACCCCAAAGACAAAAGTTACGAGGGCTTAAATCTGGTGATCTTGCCGGCCAGCCCACGCCTTCCTTTCAAAGGATACAACAATTGGTAGAGACAATGAAACTGATAAAAAAACGTTATAATAATTGATGTAGAATATGAAAATGATAGCGCCCACTAGCGTACCGATTGAGACCTGTTCCGCCTGTTTACCGCCATTTCACTCCGCACAGTGCCCACTCCAAAAGTGGAAGAGATCTTTATGCCCCGCCAGGTAAATCAAAAATAGACGGCTAATCGTTGTGATGCATGGGTGCACGAAAGACAATGCAATTGTTTTCAGGATTCCACTCTAACCAACATATTTACCTTTGATTTCGAATACGTCAGTTTCCAGCGTGAATACTCGTGTCATTTCCATTAACGAATGCTAAAAAAGCAAGCATTCATAGATACTAGACTGTTTTGATGAGTCCTGTTTTTATTATGGACTCAAGGGGCTCAAGTGTTGAAAGCACCAACTATCTATTAATATATACACCTTCTAAGAAACCAAATACTATATCAATTTACTGATGCTACGAGAGTTATCCCTCGCTTTTTAATAAAAAGCCATGTGTATTTATTTGTAAATATATATCCGTCCCGTCACACAAGAGTCTTCCCAACGAATAAGAAAAGAGAGAACGCAAATCTATTTCCATAATGAAACGTTCTCTTTCTTTTTTTTTCCTTTTTGCTTTCCATATCGATTTATACGTTTTTTTTCTTTCCTTTTTCTTTTTTTAAACTTTTCAGTTTGGGGCGTTTTCTCTTTCTTTCTTATTTTTTATGTGAGCGACACTTGCATTTTTAACCATTTCACTTCCGTTAACGTCTTTGATGTTTTAAACATCCTGCGTCATTTTTTATTGTGTAACCCCCCCCCCCACCTGCCAATAATCAAAGAAAGAAAATTAAAGGAAGAAAATTTTAAAAAGAAGCAAAGTAAAGAGTTGGTGCCTTTTAATCTTTAGGTCATCAGAAATGGCTTGCGTGATTTTTACAATTCCCGATAGTTTAGTCCTAGTATTAGAAAGGCTTACATTGTAAAGCAAATAGCAAGTCAAACATTCCACGCCGTCTGAAATTAATTTGGACAGAAATCTTCACTCTGAATAAAAACGGTAGGGTTTAGGTAGTCAGAAATGATAATAATTTATATATGTAAAATTAAATCACTGACGTAATACTATGGTTTTATATGAATATTTTAGTAATATATTTGGATGAAGTGTGAGTGCGAACACTGGTAAAACATGTTTTAGTTTTTTATCATTTTTGACGGAGGGTATACACTAGTGTTCAGTATAAACCTCAAAATCAACTAGTGATACCATAAATAAATAAAATTGAATGAATAATGTTTGGACGAGTATTAAAATCTTCAAACTGAATGGCCATCTATTAGGGGAATTTCTTGTTAATTTGCAAAACATTTGTTACAAGTCGAAGATGTATTTGGGAGAGTAAGTCTACTTGAAAAGATTAGACATGGTGAAAAGTAGCGACAAAGTCTAACCATACATAATATCTCTACCTTTTTACGTCTTGGTTAACAACCAAACGTAAAGAGTTAAGAAGAAAAGGGCTAGGAAGAGTTCAAGGGGTCTAGAAAAAAGTGTTGTTTTTGTCTGTAAATGTTGGACTTTTTGTGAGATCTCGTGATACTGTATGACAGCGACTTGTTTTTTGCCGAAATGCCAGTAGTCAAGGGGCTATGTCCAGAGTTCGTTGACTTGCCAAGAGCATGTGTAGCAGTTAGTAAGCACTTGTAATGACATGGGTTCCTGTGGCAAGTTGGATATCTCACTCGCGACAGCCTTCATTCTCGGCTCCCATGGCAAACACTTTCTAATTAGTTGAAGTCCGATATAGACAACCAATTTAGATTAAGTACTTTGATAAATTGACTAATCAGAATTAAGTATTTCAACCAAATAAACATTGTTGCTGTTGTTGTTGTTGTTGTTGCTGCTGCTGCTGAACAAGAGCTTCACATTACTTTTGTATTCATCTGAGTTTCCCTAAGACAGATACTACCCTTCAGAAAATAACCTATTAAATGTAACGTTTATTTAAAAATTCTTAAACTAATAATTAACGATAAATGAAAGACCATTTTTATCTACATTGAAATATGTTAAGCGTGAGTTATCAAACCTTTGGGGGGTCGGCGGCAGATACACTTGTACCTTTTCGGGGAACGGGTCCTCTATTGTATTTTGTCTCCCAGAGAGTTGCGTGGGTTTATGATAATCACAAATTACGTTAGTTATCGCTGTAGGAGCATACACTCGATTTTACTAAGTGAACAGTACCACGGATTTAGTTCTTATAAGTGCATTAATATACATAACAGAACAATTAATAATAATAATAATAATAATAATAATAATAATAATAATAATAATAATAATAATAATAATAATAATAATAATAATAATAATAATAATAATAATAATAATAATAATAATAATAATAATAATAATAATAATAATAATAATAATAATAATAATAATAATAATAATAATAATAATAAAATGATATTATATCTGAATGCCCTATGCTAGCACAACATCAATATAAAAAAATGGAGACACGACAAAGTCGCTCAGGTACTACACTGGAATATATGCAAACTTTATGAATTGGATCAAAATGAGAAGTGGTATGAGCGTAAGCCAGAGATAGTGCAGGAGAACGACAATATCAAACCCCTTTGAGGCATGCGCATACAACCTGATAAGGTTCTTGAACATTTCAAACCCGACTTAATCTTTCTAAACAAGAGAACTTGCTTAATCCTTGATCTAGCCTGCCCCTTCGATACCAGAGTGCAGGAGAAAGAAACCCGATAAAATAAATAAATACAAATATCTAAAATGGGAATTAGTTAGACTATGGAAATGTAAAGAAGTCAAGGTGATTCCCGTTGTAATTGGAACGCTTGGAACCATAACGTAAAGCCACAATGAATGGATTAAACAGATTAACGAGACAATTTCTTTTCTAATTCTGCAAAAGGCTTGACTGTTAGGAACGGCGAAAGAGTTAAGGTACAGCTCGAATGTCTAAAGTCAAGAAAATGGAGCTGATGTTTAAATAAGAAAAATCCAACTAAAAACATCCAAAAGTTCAATGCGGAAACCAACCCACATAAGCAACGAATGGAGAACAAACACATGGGAGCACAAGACAACAGAACCGGGGAAAATACAACCGCACGAGAGAGGCGCAAGCATAGGCTGACGCCACGAAAATTATGGACAGAGGGTCGAGGAGGGAAAGAGCAAACCAGACCTCCACTGGAAGAGCGCGGACAGCTCTGGGACCTTAGGGAGGCTTGTTGCCACTCGGGCCCCAGAATACCACAGGTTATCGGCAGTGGGCGATCACTGACGATGACCAGTGTGATAACTCCTAGTGAGTAAATAATAATAATAATAATAATAATAATAATAATAATAATAATAATAATAATAATAATAATAATAATAATAATAATAAATCAAAGCGAGAAATCAATGGTAAGAGGCTGTTGCGATACCGCATTGTTATCGAAAAGAGGTGAAGAATACTGGAAGTCTGGGGAGACTTGTTGTCACTCAGAATCCAGGAAATACCACTGGTTATTGTCGGTGAGCAATCACTGACGATGATCTGTGTGAGAACTCCTAGTGAGTACAAATAATAATAATAACAATGGCCCCCAAAATAACTACAACTCTCTCAGTTATCAATACAACGAAATACACACGTTTAAAATTGAAACAGAAAAATAAATAGTCAATTAATTAAATATAAAGAGGAATAAAAATCAATATCGACAATCAATAATTACGCTTGTCTCTCTAAAACAGTTTTTCTATATATTTTAATACATGCTAAAATATTCCACAGTTTTGAGATTGAGTTATATTTTAAAAACTTTCAGTTTTATTGTTCTAATTAACCGTAGTTTGCAATTAACTCATTGAGTGACTCATCTCTTACTAACTTTCAGTCACTTTCACATTTTGTCACTGTATATTGTTGACCCCACCACGCTGTTATTCTATAAGTAAATTTGTCTCTTTGCAATTTCCTTCTACCCCCCTCTCTCTCTCTCTCTCTCTCTCTCGCTCTCTCTCTCTCTCTCTCTCTCTTTCTCTGCGCTTATTAACAGTCGAAAGTAATAAATTAAGTAAAAATAAATAGATTGGAATAGTCCATTATAAGCAAGAGGAAATACTATAACAAACAGTCGTAGTTAGAGGAGAAGATAAAGAGAGAGAGAGAGGGGGAGAGAGGGGAAGAGAGGGGGAGAGAGGGGGCGGGAATAAAAAGGCTAATTTTGAATTTTGTCTTTTAATTTTTTTTTTACATTTAACTGGCTGTGCAAACTCACTTTTCCTGAATCAAGTAATTTAACTGAAGCTCAATGGATGATCCAGGAAATCACATTTTTCTTATTATCATACTAAAACTGAGTAAATAAACGTTTGTTTTCTAAAAGAGTTTTCCTATGACACAAAATATATGCTAAAATATTCTTTAGTTCTGAAATTGAGTTATGTTTGAAACAAAATTATTTGAAGTCTTCTAATTTGTCGCAATTTGTAATTAACTGAATGACCCACTCATCCCTTACTTTGCTATCTATGTATTTCCACTTTCTCATTCTTTCACTCTCTCTCCCTCTCACACTCTCGTTCTCTCTCTCTCTCTCTCTCTCTCTCACACACACACACACACACATTGTATATTTACTCTATGTCATTCTGAGCATTTAGACAAAGAGAAACTCTCTTTTTCACGGCTGCTTTCTAATTTATATAATGTGTTCGGAAATACGTATATAAATTCGATAGTAAAATAATAATAATAATAATAATAATAATAATAATAATAATAATAATAATAATAATAATAATAATAATAATAATAATAATAATAATAATAATAATAATCTTTACGCCCATATTATCAATATCAATCACATAGAAGTAAAGAGATTTGATATTTTTAGTCATGCGAGAAGAGTTGCTTATCAGATATGTCACAGATTATGAATTTTTTTAATGACATCAAAGCTGAATAAGTAGTAGTGGTGGTGGTTGTGCCCCAACGAGCTACGGGTATGTCTAATATCTTTTTATCACTAACAAATGACAAAATATGCAGAGCAGCAAAAGATTAAAGAAAGTAAATAAAATAAATTGCTCAAAACATTCACGTTTGATGCTATGCACCCGAGCGACGCCAGGTTTGTTTCGTTTGTTGATAATATCACAGTTGTACTCCAGTCAGTTAATTTCAATTGCCGTTCGCTCAACTTTGATCTAATAACCATTTTCACTTGATGCTCATGTTTCTGTTTTGTTTCCAATTATCAAATGTTTCGATTCTTTGATCGGTTTTATTGATTTCTGTTTTTACTCAATTAAATAAATCGTTTATGCAGCATTTTTTGACAAATAGGGCAATATTTAAATCTCTCCCCCCTCCTCTTTCTCCCCTCTCCCTATCTCTATCTCTCTTCCTCTCTCTCTCTCTCCTCTCTCTTACTCTCTCTCTGACTGTTAAATAAACACGCATACACGCTTTGAGATTTGTCAATGTACTCATTGTAACCTTCACAGAAAGACAGAATCAATAAATAGATATTAAAAGCTATTATGATAGATAGATAGATAGATAGATAGATAGATAGATACGAAGAAACAAATAGATAGATAGATATAGATACATACATACGAAGAAACAAATAGATAGATAGATAGATAGATAGATAGATAGATAGATAGATAGATAGATAGATAGATAGATAGATAGATAGATAGATACGAAGAAACAAATAGATAGATAGATATAGATACATACATACGAAGAAACAAATAGATAGATAGATAGATAGATAGATAGATAGATAGATAGATACGAAGAAACAAATATATATATAGATAGATAGATAGATAGATAGATAGATAGATAGATACAAAGAAATAAATAGATAGATAGATAGATAGATAGATAGATAGATAGATACGAAGAAAAAAATAGATAGATAGATAGATAGATAGATAGATATTAAGAAAAAATAGATAGATAGATAGATAGATAGATAGATTAATACATACATACATATAAAAAACGGATATATATATATATATATATAGAGAGAGAGAGAGAGAGAGAGAGAGAGAAAGAGGAAATGAAAAAGAAAAAGTAAAAGATGTTTTTTATGTATTCATCGACGTTTCGTCTTTATTTGTAAGACTTCACACTCTTACGCACCCATCCTGCCTACTTTCAAATCATCTTCATTTCTTCAAATCTTTTTCTAAAACTATGATACTACCTACACACCATAGACACAGAGCTTCCCCCCTTCCCTCCTTTTCCCCCAGCCCCTCAAAATCCATGCTACACCTCACCACGACAAAAAACCCCATGACAAATACACTAACACTCCCACCCTCCCCTTTTTCCACTCACAGCCATCCACATTCATTTTACTCTCTGCCACCGACTTCTTTCAGCCCGGACCTTGGTCCTGCACTCCCATTAGTGGCTACTACTTCTTCTCATCAACCCATCATGTGACTCAATATTTCTATGTACTTGCATGACATTTTCTTAAAATTATCATCCTGAGGAAGTCTTACAAATAAAGACGAAGCGTTGATGAATACATAAAAAAAGAAAACATCCTTTGGTCTTTCCTTTTTAATTTCCCATTACGTCGGATTACTTCCTTTCTCATATATATATATATATATATATATATATATATATATATATATATATATATATATATATATATATATATATATATATATATATATATAAATGGGTAATACAGAGATCAAGAATTATATTAGATCCTATCGAGATACGGTGAAGCTCAATATAGTGGATAGAGCATTTATATATGGATCATGAAGTGATAAAGTGGATAAAATTTGTATAGTTTACACATTTATTAATTCATAAAGGTCCAAGGAATGGACATACAAAAAGACCTTTAAACCATGGCTTTTCAAAGATAACGCTCTTATTGGCAGAAAGTCTGACCAGCAATAATTAAATATTAATTCATTATTAGAGGTTAATATCTTGAAAATAAAAGAATTTTGAAAACTCTCTTATATAAAGGGCAAGCGTTTTTTGTTTGTTTGTATGTCCAGCTAAGGCTCCCAAGATAGTCTACAAACCGTCATAAAGTTGATATTGTCTTAAACAGCTCACCTCGGACAAATAATATCGAAAATTCAGGAAAAAATGTCTTCCTTGAGGGTCAATTGGGCCGGTTTTCGTAAATTCAACGTTGTTATGTAGTAATTTACAAATAAATCAATGTAATATGTAGTAATTTTGCTGACTCATTCTTGTGCACGTGACGTCGCTATGAGAGGTAGGCGTATTGCCGAATCAAACCTCCAGACATGACGTCATTTGCAATCAAAGTTAAGGAAGGCCTATACTGGCCAGTACTAAATGGGTGACGATTTAGAGGCGACCAGGTCTTTTTTCTTCTTTTTTGCATAACGTAAAGACTGTGAGTGTTGGCATTCACCGGTAGAAACCCCTCAGACAAAAGCTTGGGAGAGTGTCGGCATTCACCGGTAGAGGCGACTCAGGCAAAAGCCCGAGAGAGTATAGACATTCGCTATTTCTTTTTTTTTTTTCAAAGGGACCATATGGGTTCTTTGATACGACAGTGGCGCATTAATATGAGTTCTTCTTTTTTATAATATTGAGGCTACATAAATGAACATGATTTTGGTTCTTTGATACGACAGGGGCGCATTAATATGAGATTTTTTTTAATAGTGACGCTACATAAATGAACATGATTTTGGTTCTTTGATATGACAGGGACGTATTAATATGTACTCTTTTTAATATAGATGCTACATAAATGAACATAATTACGGTTCTTTGATACGACAGAGGCGCATTAATATGAGTTATTTTATCCTTCCTTTTTATTCTTTCCCTCACTAGCACCCTTTTCTTCCTTCCTTTCTACTTTCCCTCACACTAACACCTTTTCTTGCTTCCTTTTTTATTTCACTCCCACTACCACCCTTTCTTGCTTTATTTCTTATTTCACTCCCAGTACCACCCTTTCTTGCCACTTTTCTTATTTCACCCCAACTACCACATTTTCTTCCTCCCTTTCTTATGTCCCTCTCACAGCTACCTTTTTTCTTTCCATTCTTCTTATCCTCCGACTACCAACTATTTCATTCCTTTCTTATTTCCATCTCACTACCACCCTTTTCTTATTTATGTTCTTCTTTTCCTACCACTACCACCCTGTCTTTCTTGCGTTCTTCTTTCCCTCCTACTACCACCTTTTCGTCCTTTCTTTTCTTCTTTCACTCCAACTACCATCTTTTCTTCTTTTTTTAGCTTTCTTTTTTTCTTACTGCAACCCTTTCTTCCTTCCTTTCTTCGTTCCCTCCTACTACTACCCTTTCTTCCTTCCTTCCGTTTTTTTACTCCAACTACCACCCATTCTTGCTTCCTTTCTTCTTTCTCTCCCACTACCATCCTTCATTTCTTCTTTACCTCCAACTATCACCCTTACGTCCTTCCTTTCTTATTTCCATCCCACCAACACCATTTCTTCCTTCCGTTCTTCTTTCCCTCCAACTGTCTCCCTTCCCTTCTTCTTTCCCTCCCAATGAACAAGAGTGTGTAGTGAAGCGAGGGTTGCTCAATCAACATTCGCACTTTTTCTGGACAAGAGTGTGTAGTGAAGCAAGGGTTGCTCAATCATCAGCCGCACCTTTTCTATACAAGAATGTGTAGTGAAGCAAGGTTGCTTAATTATCAGCATCACTATTTCTAAACAAAAGTGTGTAGTGAAGCAAGGGTTGCTCAATCTCAACCGCACCTCTTCGGAATAATAATGTGTAGTGAAGCAAATGTTGCTCAATCACAGCCGCATTTTTTTCTGAATAAGAATGTGTAGTCAAGCAAGTGTTGCTCAATCATCAGCCGCACCTTTTCTGAACAAGAGTGTGTAATGAAGCAAGGGTTGCTAAAACAGCAGCTGAACCTTTTCTGAACAAGAGTGTGTAGTGAATCAAGTGTTGATCAATCACCAGCCGCACCTTTTCTGAACGGCAGGGTGTAACAGAAACTTTTTTTCTACTA
Organism: Sepiola atlantica; assembly: GCA_963556195.1. Lineage (NCBI taxonomy): Eukaryota > Metazoa > Mollusca > Cephalopoda > Sepiida > Sepiolidae > Sepiola > Sepiola atlantica. The sequence continues at coordinate 59,682,946 of OY744537.1, read as the reverse complement.
AGCGTTGTCTGGGAGCAATGAAATCGTCATTATAAACGTTGCCGTATTATATTTTGTAAGCGAAGGGGTGTAACAGAATCTTTTGTTATACTTGGAGTAGTTCGGAAGAAATAAATCTAAATTACATTATTATATTACAATAACTTTAGACTATTTTCATTATCAATATCATTTCTCTTCATATTATTGTGAAAGCGAGTGGGGTTACAGATTTACCCGGCATCAATAATTTCATTGTGTTTTACTCAGCGTTGTCCAGGAGTAATACATGTAAGATTACAGGCTTACATTTCAAAGGGATAGCTCCGGTAAATGAATTACATTATTATTTTTTCAACACATTAAAACAAGAGAGAGGAATAGGCTGTGCGAAAGAGAAATAGAGGGTTGTAGACAGAAACGAAAAAGGGGCTATAGGGAAAGAAAAAACACAGCTAGAGAGGAAGAGGGAAAGGGGTCGAAGTCTTAATATGAAGATGTTACACACGCTATTTTACTTCTACTTTGTTTTCTTGTGGTCCCGGGCAACGCCGGGTAGCCCTGCTTGTATAATATAAAAAGAACGAGAACATGCATAGTTTGTGAAACACATAGAACATTATTCAACATCTTAGTTTGAACTGTTTAAACATTTTGGACCATTCGAATGTGATGCAACATTCTGCCCATAATTCGAGGCATGTTTGATCTTTTTCAGGACTTAAATCGAGACATGTGTCCGTTTGATATTATATTTTTCAAAATTCCTCACTCTGTTGTTTATTCAGGTGATTGTTGTTGAGTGAAGGCATCTGTATTTATTGATAGGAATAGGAGGGAATGGTTTAGTAGGTAGAGAGTGGAAAAGTGGGAAATGCAATGATCGCAATAGCAAGGTATACGAGTAGGATATGAGTTTGTGAATAGCTGGTATCAGTGGGAGCTTTTTCATGAAATAGTTTAGTTGGCGGAGAATGTGATAGCGAAGTTAGAGGTACAAACACTGGCACCACTCCTACAACACAAGCAGGCATATATAGAATTCTTTGTAGCAACGGTAACAACTTCTACATTGATGAAACCCAACATCCCCTTAACAAAAGTATTTACGAGCATAACATATCCTTAAGGATAGGTGACACACAAAAAACGATTCGGTTCACTGCGTCTTAATGTTTAACCACAAAAATTAATTTCCATAAAGCTGGAATATTCCAAGTGTACGTATATAATCCAAAATCTTTCCTCAACAATGAAATATATACAAATAATACTTCATTGTAAAAATACTTCTGAAACTTACGTGATAAGAAAAATAGCTCAACAATAAAATCGAGAATTTTAGCAAAGGCAAAACATCAACGAATCTCACGATGCTCTTACCGTTTAGTGGGCAATCCACACTCTTTCTGCAAGAACACGTCGGTGTAGTGAGTGATTTAGATATCGATGTTATTTTGACTTCATAAGTAGAACACATGAATAGCTTATCTTAATGAGTTGCTATTCAAGAGTTTGTGTATGGTATGTTTTGGTGGAAAATGTTTATCTTGTCGGTTTAAGAATGTTTGTCTATATTAGTTTTAACATTTACTGAGTATGGTGAGGTAACCCAAATATTTTTCTCTTTCTGTTTGTTTTGTTGTTAGTGTTGGTGATATTGTTATAGTATAACCTGTTTCTTAAATCTGCTGTCATAGAGTGCTTTATTATAGTAAAGAGCGGCCTGTTTAAATATGAAAGGTTGAATATATGCTATGGTTTAGATTAGATACTATTTTTTTAATTACGGAAGACGGTTTATGGTAGGGGTTGTGTGTATTCTTTTGTAACTGTAAGTCGGCATCTAAAATATTAACATTTGTAAATTTATTTTTAGCCCTAAGCTATTAAAGTGTGTAATTATTTGTTCCAAAGTCTATCTAATGTGTGTTCACTGCGATTTCCACAGAGGGAAAGACCGTCATCGCAGTATAGCCCGAATACCTCTTCTGTGACCTTTTCGATAATAAGTATACATAACCCGACCTAGTCATATATGTTAGCACTGCATATGCTCCCATCACTACATCGAATGAATCCTCTGTGTTGGATTTCTTAACCCAGATTCTGTCATGGAAGAGTAGTGTTTTTCTAGCGTACATAATTATTTCTATCTATAGAGATAGAAATAATTATGTACACCAGAAAAATTAATATCGCTAAAAACTAAAATCGCTAATATCTACATATCTCTTTGTTAAGTCAAGTGTTTTACTTAATATTGTTCTGGTTATTGATGGGTAAAAATCTGTGATGCCAGATTATGTAAATTTTCATTTCTTTTTGTTTAGTATATTCTTAAACCAGTTAATATTTGATTGTGTATTAACCTAAAGGTCAGTGTTATGTGTGTTTATGTTTCTAAGTCTGTGTTTGCTGGCGATACCTATTTCACCTTGTGTTAGGTTGAGCAGTGTACAGAAAGATGGTCAAGTCTGTCTTGTGGTCTTTACGTATGATGAAGGTTTTTATCTTGGCTAATTTGTTGCCGCTGTTTTTTATTTTAATATTAGTAGCAATTATCTTCATCATTTATATAATTGTATGTGCCGCTATCTGCTAGTTAATATTAGTAGCAATTATCTTTGCTTCATCATTTATATAATTGTATGTGCCGCTATCTGCTAGTTAATATTTGTTGGTTATCTTATCTAGTAACATCTGTTTATGTGGGTCTCTACTCATTGTGTACATGTTTTTAGTTTTATCTGAGAATACTAGCGAGCCATTGGTTGATTAAAAAAATAATGTATAATGCTAAGATCGTTTGGGGCTTGTTTCTGGGTTTTTTCAATTGTAATTTGGGAATAATATACAAAAGTTATGCTTCAAAATTGTAGGTCTTTGATTCCGGGTGGTTATAAAGCTTAAATTTTTGGTCGTGTTAATGTCTGTTTTATCTGTATTGTTGCTAGTCTCTAGAATGTATTTAAACCTCATTCTGATGAGGTTTAAATACATTCTATCTGAATATCAGAATACTTATGTAAATCCTGTTGGATAGTGTCGAGATATTTTTCGTAACATGATTCAGTTCAATTCGCCTCATAGGCGCATTCTTGTTGAATTGTGGAGTGTGAAAGTAGCGGGCTGATCAAATGCCAATTTACAGTAAGCAAGAGTGACCTCCCCTGTGGCGTCAGAAATTCGTGGATGCACCATCGTTTTGAGATTACACAATAATATATCTAATCAATTATATAATTTACACCTAGCTACTAATACATAAATTACATTATCATCATTCATTATAACTGACTAATATGTAGAGATAAATAACACGCACTTTTATAATCTAAAATACAATGTATATAATACCAAAACATACTCTCTTATTCACATTTCATTTTAACTTGATATTATTTTTATTTTTTATTATTTTACTTAGATTAAAATATTTTGCTTGCTACACCAACCATTATTGTACTTAGATTACTTCTCCCACTTTCACTGTTTTTTTGCTGTGCGTGGTATTTTGACTTAGAATTGTCGATTCGCTGTATTAAAAAAAAGTCCGACTCTCCGCTGGAATTTTAATGTGGTTATGAGTTCATTTATCTTCTCTATATTAAACATTTTCAGATTTATTAGATACAACTTTAGTACATATATTTCAACCATATGAAAATAACGAGATTAAATTAAAATAAATAGGAATATTCATTTCCACCTATCCATATGTGTTTTTAAACAATAAATAGACACCAATTTCAGTAACACGAATCGTTTCAGTGTTTTACACATTCCATAATTGGGTTTTACAAACTCATATACTCACGATATTCAGTAAAGCTACCGGTTTAAATTCAACTTTGCCAAATTTATTAAGGGAATGTTAAATATCCGTTAACGTGTGTGTGCGGGTGTGTACGAGTGCACGTATATAAAAATAGGTGATTACGGATAAATATTGTTATTACGATTATAAGCAAGCATGAAGAGGGCATATTTCGTTTCGTTTCGATACCGAACGAATATTTTGGTTTATCTAAATGAATAAATATGAAAGTTGGGCCAATTTCTGGCACTAACGGTAAATTCAAAAACGTCCTATGTCAAGTTAATTCAACTTTAAACAATAGACGCAAAATATTTCTTATATACTGCTTATGTATATACGATATCAGTCGTAAAGGTTAACTAATTTGCACACTGGTTTGGAAAAGGGGCATTTTATTCATTAACTATCATTTGTTAATGCTTTTAATTCAAAAATTGCTTTCACTTTATATAACAAATAGTTCTGTTTCGCAATATTGTTATATTTAACATTTTTGTTCAAATGTTCCTTTCTTTAGAGAGGCCGACTTGATTTTAAACAAGTCGCGATCTATTTCTTATTGAAAGTGAATAGGCAAATTGTTTTCTTTTTTTTTCTTTACGGTCACATTTAAAGAATAAATACATTTGCATCAAACTTACACAAATGGTAATGTTTATCTATCTATATGAATAAATAAGAAATACTTTGTTTCGTGTTTACAACAAACAAAGTTATGAATAAAATGTTTATTATTTTTAATTAATATTTTTCAAGTATTTCAAGTAGCGAACTTTGCGAGGGTATTGCTAAACGACAAAACCAGCTCGTTCAAAATTAAATTAGGTATCTTACCGATTTGGTTCTTTGTTTTTAGCTGTGTAGCTTTATTTTTTAAAACTTCTTTTAAGTTTTTAGCTTCTTTTGGGGTTTTAATCCTTGTCATAACTACAGGGGAAGTGCAAATATATGCGGAAAAAAAGAAACAACGTGACGGCCACTAGAAATTTTTTACATGGTATACTTTTCTCAGGTGGCACCGTATCCAATTCAACAACGTGTTTGTCACTAAATCTTTATCACGTAGTAGACTTTTCTTCAAAAACACCGTTTTAAATACCGATGTTGGAAACACTGTGCTCGCCACCGGAACTGGGTTATGTGGTATACTTCAACAACACCGAGTTCTATCGCTCAATGGTCTTAGCCCGTCGAGTACTATAACGCAACTAACAATCTTCTATTAAGCTCGTGTTTTATCAACGGCAAAGCACGCCGGTCACACGCGGTCGATACCAATAAATACTCTCGTTCAGATGTGCATTTGTTCTTTCTCATCAACAGGTTCTGCATGACACAGAGAGACTAACCCTTTTCTGGCGGCGATAAGGTGCAAATACTATTTTCACCACTCAATTCAACTCCTGATTCGTCACGTTTGCCACAGTTTTTTTTATACACCCAATAATCAAGTCTTATAAATTTATGTATCCCTGATATTTTGTACAGCTACCGGATTAATTTTTACCCTTTCGAATTTATTAAGGGAGTGTTAAATAACCGTTATCATGTGTTTGTGTGGAGGGGGCTTTGTACGCCCATGCGCATGTAAAATATGTGGTTACAGGTAAATATTGATATTACGATTAAAACCGGCTTTAAAAAAGTAATATTTTGTTTCGTTTCGATACCGAACTAATATGTTGGTTCATTTAAAATTAAAGTTTAAGTTTTATTTTTTTGCTTTTGACTGAACAGTTTTATTTTATAGCTTTTCTTAAATCATAGTCCTCGAAATAACCATTGGAGAAGCGCACGTATGTCTGTATATGCATATTATGCGTATTATCTTAATCCCAAAGGGTAGCCGTTCCCAAATGTTAGTCTTAACCTCGACAATCGTTTCCTCATCCAGCGGAGAGTTACACAAAACTAATCTGTTATCGGTACAACATAGACTGAAGAACGGGTACGCTATATATATATATATATATATATATATATATATATATATATATATATATATATATATATATATATATTAGGCAGCATTTCTTCTTGAAGGCAAGTGTTGTAAAATATAACCGACAATTTATGTCTGGATATCTTTTCGTAGATCCTTTCCATTGTCCGAATCAGAATCTTAATGTCAGAGGGGAATTGGCCGATGAATCTGCCAAAATTTTCATTTGTGTCCCAAGTACTTTCAGGCCCATCCGGGTCCATCTTCAGGGGAATGGGGTGAATCAGGAAAAGACTTTGGCAGATTCATCGGCCAATTCCCCTCCGATACTATATATATATACAGAGGGGGAGAGAGAGATATGAAAGTTTAGTCCAATAACTATAACTTTAGTTGTATCGCAAGGAGATTATAAAACACCGATTTTTATTTTTTTTTTAATTAAATGTTACAGATCTCCATGATACAAATAAATACTGAAGATAAAAATGCGCAGCCATGTTTGTTATTGAAAATCTAAGCCTCATTCTCGAAACAAAGTTGATGAGTCCTAAATGTATTATTTGTAAGCTTTGAAATTTTAGAAACAGAAAACATGACGCGAGATTTTGTCAAATGAATAAAATATTTACTAAATCATTTTTTTAACTAGTTGGCTTTGCCGGTTAGCAATCACTTCGCATAGTTCGATGCTTGAAATATTAATTTAAAATAATAAACATTTCTTTCATAACTTTGTTGTAAACATGAAACAAAATATTTCTTATTTATTCATATAGATAGATAAACATGTATAACATGTATATAAATTTAATAAATATTTCATTTATTTGACAAAATCTCGCGTCATGTTGTCTGGTTCTAAAATTTCAAAGTTTATCATTTCAACGGCGTTTCAAACTGTAGTAACACTTATAACATTATTATTTGTATGTATTATGTCTGTATTATTACTATTTTTATCTCTCTGTATTATTACTATTTTTTACCAAATTGGGAGATATAATTGACATTTTATTTGTTCAGAAAAGAGCGGTTAATGCCAAAGAAAATTTTATTAAATTATTTTTTATATCATTATTAATATTTTTATGTTATACACAGTTAAATAAACAGGACAAGTTGGAAGGAGTGAATGAGTGAGGGACATTAAAGTTATGGTTTCACTTGAATTTTCTTTTAAAAAGTATTTAGTCAAATAGATGCGTAGGAAAGGCTTAGATTTTCAATAACAAACATGTCTGCTTTGATGGAAGCTAAATGTGCATACATTTTACTTATAGTGATGTGTATTCTTTCAACTGTGTATATGTACATGCTTTTTATCTCTGAAAATTTGGTTTTAACTGTAAAATCCGGATCTGTTTGATTGTATAATCACTTAAAATGAAACGGTTGTAAAATTAAAACAAACAAATTAACACTGTTATTGATCCGGTAAGTATTGAAATTAATATATATATATATATATATATATATATATATATATATATATATATATATATATATATATATATATATATATATATATATAGAGAGAGAGAGAGAGAGAGAGAGAGAGAGAGAGAGAGAGAGAGAGGGGGGGGGAAGAGAGGACGATTGTGTCTATAAGTGTGGACATGCTGAAAACTAATACTGCTGTTTTAGTTTATATCAGACATTTTTAGAAATATACTCGTCTTTTCCTCATCCTCATCCTTATCCTATCTTTCTTTCTCTTGCGTCTTCTTTTTCTACTTCTTTTTCTTTTTCTTCCTATTACTTCTGCTACTTCTTCTTCTTCTCTTTCTACTTATTCTTTCGCCTTATACTACTTCTTCCTTTCTATTTTCTCCACTCCTCTTACTTTTTCTTTTTCTTTTTCTCCTCCTCATCCTATTACTAGTATTAGTAAATAATAATTATTATTATTATTCCTATTTTTCTCCTTTTTTTTCTGTTTCTTTTTCTCTTTCTTCAGAGAAAAGATAGAATTGAAAATAGAACGTCCGAAAGGAAAGACTGAAATTTAACAAAACATATTTGAAAAGACAAGAAAGACAAACGAACCAAGAGCCAACAAACAAATAAGATAACAAAAATGACGAGAAGTGGGAAGTTTGGGTTTCCCAAAGCCTGCGGACAAAAATGCCTTGGCACAATGAAATAACAAATGTTCGAAATTAGTCAGGATGGTGAAGGCGTCGATGCGCGAAAATCCGTGGGTCAAGTTAAGCGTACAAAGATATAATATATATATATATATATATATATATATATATATCCCTGTACGCTTGACTTAACCCACGGATTTTCGCGCGTCGACTCCTTCATTCATTATATATATATATATATATATATATATATATATATATATATATATATATATATATGAGTCAATAGACAGATAAAAACAGACAACTGTGTGTAAATTTAAACACAAAGTCACGGTGTTGGAATTTTATTGCCGTCTATATTTAAATACATACACAAAGAAAGAATTACACACACACATGTATATATATATATATATATATATATATATATATATATATATATATATATATATAACATTTTAACGTCAAATATTGTGACTTAAGTAGAGTATAAATGCACAATAGAATAATATACCTATATTAATTATAGGTATATTCAAAATATAGGTATTCAAGATCTCAAAATACTGCAGATATTAGTATCAGCTCAATAGTTGATTAGTTATATCAACCAGAGCTATTATAAAATATGTCGAGATAAAAAAAAATGGAACATTATTTATATCAGTTCCAAGAATACACACACAACGAAGATTTGGCGTACGATCGTTTCTAAAACAATTTGGAATTAACACTGTTAAACACAACCGAATTCTTTTGCGTGATAATACCTTTTTTTAATTCTTCGATTTTCGTAATAATTTTAGTTTCGAAATCAATAAGATTAATAAATGATGCATATGTATCACAAACACTTTCGATTCTTCGTTGAATCATCTTCAAGTGACGAAAACAATGAACAAAAAGCTAGAGAAAATGAAAAACTTCAAAACAACCGAAATCGCCGAATGCGAGATAATTAAACGGCAACAACAAATGATGTTAGTTTCAGATAAGAGCTATACAATTTATGTTTCGGGAGGGAAAGAATTAACGTCCCAGAATAAATTTTATTTACATTAAAAATTTTAAAATAATATTACTAGTTTCGAATGTTATAGTATTTATTTTAGATCACTTGGTTTTAATATAGATAACTTCAATTATTTTTTTACTTCATGGCTAATATAATCTATTGCGTGTGTGTATTTTCAGTATTTTTTAACAGTGTTTAGTATTAGTATGCAAATATATTTATGGCAAGTAAAATACACAGAAGTGTTCTTGATTAATTCCAAATTAAATCATCAGGCTAAATGCGTGAAGTGTTGTTTGCGATTGATTTTATATCCAAGGGATGTTTATCCCAGTTAACTAACAACCCGGATTGGTTATATCACCCACTCTCAGGCTATTGTTTTTATTGGCCAATGACCCGAACTCTTTCAAATCAACGGTTTGTTTTAGAAAGGTTTGGGGCTCCCCACTTTTAAGTAGGTCAAATTAACAATTGTGACCTTACTCTGACAGGTGGGGACTAAACTTATTTACCTGTTTTATTTATTTTGTTACTTGTCCCCATTTTAGAATCATTTTAGTTATGGTGCTAGTATTTACTTATATTTGTTTTTTTATATATTAAGTTTGGGGCATATAGTTATCTTAACGTAAAGTTTATTTTGTGTCTATATTTAGTTACTATTTCGTTTTTACCATTTAGTAACTTCAAAAGATCTTTTAAAATTTTAATTTCTAGTTTCTCGTTCAAGCATAATCTACATATCTGCATGTTAAGACACTATAAGACACTATAGGCGAACGCCCGTCTTCTTTGAGCTCCCAGTAATAGTTCGATAATGTTGTTTTAAATCTGTAGTCTCTGTTATTGAATGTGCTGTGCCTAGTTTTAAATTTTACGATGGTTTCTCATGTGTTGGATTTTTGTTTTCGGATTTCCATGTGCAAATATTGTGGCTGGGTAAACGATGTGTTTGGATAAGCAGTTATTTTTAATGGGCAATGTGCGCAAATTCTACAGTTACAGCTTCCTCTCCACTATTAACTTTATTTTTTTCTATTTGATTAATTGCTATTACTGTCTGAATTGTTACAATTTCTTGTGATTGTATTGTTATTGTTGGTATATTTATTATTTTTACGCATTTTATTTTTTTTGTACTACTCTCATTTAGCATTGTGTTATTGCGTGCTTTGATTATCATTTCTAAGTTTCCACAGCAATTGTAGGATAGTTTTAAGTTATTTTTATTGAATGTTTTATAGAAAGAATTAGTTACGGGAAAATGTTTTTCGATAAGATTTAGGAATTTCTTGCTAAGTTTAGTTTTTAGCATCTAGTTATAGGGGGAATGAACAAGATGGTTGTTCCGTTTTTTTTGTTGATATTTTTATTTTCATGATTATTATTGATACCTTGTTGCTTATATTTAATCTAAATATTATTATACTAGAGTTGCGTTGTAAATATTATTTGAATTCTTGAATACTTTTTCGTTACTGGATTTATTGCTAAGCATACATCCGATAGAATTAGGAATATGTTCTATAATTGATAGTGGGTTAGACTTTAGGTTCACGTATATTGTCAAAACTTTTGTTTGAAAGTGGTTTCGCTATTGGCTAATAAAAATAATGTCCCAAGAGGGGATAATAATACCAACGAATCCGATAGGTTAGTTAGATGAAGCACTACTTCAGTATATAATCAATCGCAAACTATACATCCATGCATTAAGCCTGATGATTTCGTTCGGGAATGAAACATGAACGTTTCTGTGTAGCTTACTTGCTATAAATATATTTTCATACTATATATATATATATCAAGAACTATTACATTATTCTTTTTAATGATGCTCAATATATGATGAAAGCTTTGTAATAATAAATATATATATAATTATTATTATCATTATTACAAAGTTTTCATCGTGTATTGAGCATAATATAGTATGCAAATATATTTATGGCAAGTAAGCTACACGGAAACGTTCATATTTCATTACCGAAGGAAATCATCAGGTTAAATGTGGTGATGTATTGTTTGCGATTGGTTTAACACTTTCATAAGGTGAAACTGGAGGGTAAAGTAAATATATGGAGCTTGCATGAGAGCCGAAGAGACGATGAAACATGAAAACTATCGCAATAGAAATAAGTATTGGAACACTAGGAACAGTCCGTAAAAGACTTCGAAAAAATATCAGAAGAAATTGGAATCAAAGGTGGCAATTAGTCAATCTACAGCACCGATGAAAATAGCTGATGTATTATGTGTAGAATGGAGAATAAAAACTATTAGTGTAATGAAAATAACTGTTGTATTAAGAAAAATCCTAGTGAGCAGAAATCAACCCACATAACCAGGTGAAACTGATGAACGACCAACAGAAATAAAATGATACAAACGTCAAACACAACAAAAAAGAAAGATAGAGTATATTAATTCGAAACCAAAGGAACTAAGATTACTTGAGCAAATATATAAGATGCTATAACAAGACTTCACGCAAAAAAACGAAAAAAAACTTGTTTATTGTCATAAGCCCAAAGGATTAATACGTTAAAGAAACAGACAAACATTTTATCTTATGCCAGGATTAAATAGCCTAACAAAGGTGTGATATGGCGTAAAAAGACAAGACAATACATTTATTGTGTTCCAGCATTAAAAAATGTCCAAAAAAGTTGATACATCGTTTAAAAAAGACGAATCTCTTGTAGCCTTTCGGCATTAAATAATCTGCAAAAGGTTGATACATCGTATAAAAAAGACGAATCTCTTGAAGCCTTTCGGCATTAAATAATCTGCAAAAGGTTGATACATCGTATAAAAAAGACGAATCTCTTGTAGCCTTTCGGCATTAAATAATCTGCAAAAAATTGATATATCGTATAAAAAAGACGAATCTCTTGTAGCCTTTCGGCATTAAATAATCGTTAAAGGTTGATACATCGTATAAAACAGACCAATCTCTTGTAGCCTTTCGGCATTAAATAATCTGCAAAAGGTTTATACATCGTACAAAAAAGACCAATCTCTTGTAGCCTTTCGGCATTAAATACTCTGCAAAAGGTTGATACATCGTATAAAAAAGACCAATCTCTTGTAGCTTTTCGGCATTAAATAATCTGCAAAAGGTTGATACATCGTATAAAACAGACGAATCTCTTGTAGCCTTTCGGCATTAAATAATCTGCAAAAGGTTGATACATCGTACAAAAAACAAAGGAAATCTCTTATAGTCTTTTGCATTAAATAATCTGCAAAAGGTTGATACATCGTATAAAAAAGACGAATCTCTTGTAGCCTTTCGGAATTAAATACTCTGCAAAAGGTTGATAAATCGTATAAAAAAGACGAATCTCTTGTGGCCTTTCGGCATTAAATAATCTGCAAAAGGTTGATACATCGTATAAAACAGACCAATCTCTTGTAGCCTTTCGGCATTAAATAATCTGCAAAAGGTTGATACATCGTACAAAAAACAAACGAAATCTCTTATAGTCTTTTGCATTAAATAATCTGCAAAAGGTTGATACATCGTATAAAAAAGACGAATCTCTTGTAGCCTTTCGGCATTAAATACTCTGCAAAAGGTTGATAAATCGTATAAAAAAGACGAATCTCTTGTGGCCTTTCGGCATTAAATAATCTGCAAAAGGTTGATACATCGTATAAAACAGACCAATCTCTTGTAGCCTTTCGGCATTAAATAATCTGCAAAAGGTTGATACATCGTACAAAAAACAAAGGAAATCTCTTATAGTCTTTTGCATTAAATAATCTACAAAAAGTTGATACATCGTATAAAAAAGACGAATCTCTTGTAGCCTTTCGGCATTAAATAATCTGCAAAAGGTTGATACATCGTATAAAAAAGACGAATCTCTTGTAGCCTTTCGGCATTAAATTATCTGCAAAAGGTTGATAAATCGTATAAAAAAGACGAATCTCTTGTCGCCTTTCGGCATTAAATAATCTGCAAAAGGTTGATACATCGTATAAAAAAGACAAATCTATTGTCGCCTTTCGGCATTAAATAATCTGCAAAAAGTTGATACATCGTATAAAAAAGACGAATCTCTTGTCGCCTTTCGGCATTAAATAATCTGCAAAAGGTTGATACATCGTATAAAAAAGACGAATCTCTTGTAGCCTTTCGGCATTAAATATCCTGCAAAAGGTTGATACATCGTATAAAAAAGACGAATCTCTTGTAGCTTTTCGGCATTAAATAATCTGCAAAAGGTTGATACATCGTATAAAAAAGACGAATCTCTTGTAGCCTTTCGGCATTAAATATCCTGCAAAAGGTTGATACATCGTATAAAAAAGACGAATCTCTTGTAGCCTTTCGGGATTAAATAATCTGCAAAAGGTTGATACATCGTATAAAAAGACGAATCTTTTGTAGCCTTTCGGGATTAAATAATCTGCAAAAGGTTGATACATCGTATAAAAAAGACGAATCTTTTGTAGCCTTTCGCCATTAAATAATCAGCTAAAGGTTGATACATCGTATAAAAAAGACGAATCTCTTGTAGCCTTTCGGCATTAAATAATCTGCAAAAGGTTGATACATCGTATAAAAACGACGAATCTCTTGTAGCCTTTCGGCATTAAATAACCTGCAAAAGGTTGATACATCGTATAAAAAAGATCAATCTCTTGTAGCTTTTCGGCATTAAATAATCTGCAAAAGGTTGATACATCGTATAAAAAGACGAATCTTTTGTAGCCTTTCGGGATTAAATAATCTGCAAAAGGTTGATACATCGTATAAAAAACAAGAGAAATATCTTATAGTCTATTGCATTAAATACTCTCCAAAAATGTTGATACATCGTATAAAAAGACGAATCTCTTGTAGCCTTTCGGCATTAAAAAATCTCCAAAAAGGTTGATACATCGTATAAAAAAGAAGAACTTCTTGTAGCCTTTCGGCATTAAATAATCTACGAAAAGGTTGATACATCGTATAAACAAGAAGAATCTCTTGTAGCCTTTCGGCATTAAAAAATCTCCAAAAAGGTTGATACATCGTATAAAAAAGAAGAATCTCTTGTAGCCTTTCGGCATTAAATAATCTCCAAAAATGTTTGATAAATCGTATACAAAAGACGAATCTCTTGTAGCCTTTCGGCATTAAAAAATCTACGAAAAGGTTGATACATCGTATAAAAAAGACCAATCCTTTGTAGCCTATCGGCATTAAATAATCTCCAAAAAGGTTGATAAATCGTATACAAAAGACGAATCTCTTGTAGCCTTTCGGCATTAAATAATCTGCAAAAGGTTGATACATCGTATAAAAAAGACGAATCTCTTGTAGCCTTTCGGCATTAAATAATCTGCAAAAAATTGATATATCGTATAAAAAAGACGAATCTCTTGTAGCCTTTCGGCATTTAATAATCGTTAAAGGTTGATACATCGTATAAAACAGACCAATCTCTTGTAGCCTTTCGGCATAAAATAATCTGCAAAAGGTTTATACATCGTACAAAAAACAAAGGAAATCTCTTATGGCCTGTTGCATTAAATAATCTGCAAAAGGTTGATACATCGTATAAAAAAGACGAATCTCTTGTAGCCTTTCGGCATTAAATACTCTGCAAAAGGTTGATACATCGTATAAAAAAGACCAATCTCTTGTAGCTTTTCGGCATTAAATAATCTGCAAAAGGTTGATACACGTATAAAACAGACCAATCTCTTGTAGCCTTTCGGCATTAAATAATCTGCAAAAGGTTAGTACATCGTACAAAAAACAAAGGAAATCTCTTATAGTCTTTTGCATTAAATAATCTGCAAAAGGTTGATACATCGTATAAAAAAGACGAATCTCTTGTAGCCTTTCGGCATTAAATACTCTGCAAAAGGTTGATAAATCGTATAAAAAAGACGAATCTCTTGTGGCCTTTCGGCATTAAATAATCTGCAAAAGGTTGATACATCGTATAAAAAAGACGAATCTCTTGTAGCCTTTCGGCATTAAATATCCTGCAAAAGGTTGATACATCGTATAAAAAAGACGAATCTCTTGTAGCTTTTCGGCATTAAATAATCTGCAAAAGGTTGATACATCGTATAAAAAAGACGAATCTCTTGTAGCCTTTCGGCATTAAATATCCTGCAAAAGGTTGATACATCGTATAAAAAAGACGAATCTCTTGTAGCCTTTCGGGATTAAATAATCTGCAAAAGGTTGATACATCGTATAAAAAGACGAATCTTTTGTAGCCTTTCGGGATTAAATAATCTGCAAAAGGTTGATACATCGTATAAAAAAGACGAATCTTTTGTAGCCTTTCGCCATTAAATAATCAGCTAAAGGTTGATACATCGTATAAAAAAGACGAATCTCTTGTAGCCTTTCGGCATTAAATAATCTGCAAAAGGTTGATACATCGTATAAAAACGACGAATCTCTTGTAGCCTTTCGGCATTAAATAACCTGCAAAAGGTTGATACATCGTATAAAAAAGATCAATCTCTTGTAGCTTTTCGGCATTAAATAATCTGCAAAAGGTTGATACATCGTATAAAAAGACGAATCTTTTGTAGCCTTTCGGGATTAAATAATCTGCAAAAGGTTGATACATCGTATAAAAAACAAGAGAAATATCTTATAGTCTATTGCATTAAATCATCTCCAAAAATGTTGATACATCGTATAAAAAGACGAATCTCTTGTAGCCTTTCGGCATTAAAAAATCTCCAAAAAGGTTGATACATCGTATAAAAAAGAAGAACTTCTTGTAGCCTTTCGGCATTAAATAATCTACGAAAAGGTTGATATCTCGTATAAACAAGAAGAATCTCTTGTAGCCTTTCGGCATTAAAAAATCTCCAAAAAGGTTGATACATCGTATAAAAAAGAAGAATCTCTTGTAGCCTTTCGGCATTAAATAATCTCCAAAAATGTTTGATAAATCGTATACAAAAGACGAATCTCTTGTAGCCTTTCGGCATTAAAAAATCTACGAAAAGGTTGATACATCGTATAAAAAAGACCAATCCTTTGTAGCCTATCGGCATTAAATAATCTCCAAAAAGGTTGATAAATCGTATACAAAAGACGAATCTCTTGTAGCCTTTCGGCATTAAATAATCTGCAAAAGGTTGATACATCGTATAAAAAAGACGAATCTCTTGTAGCCTTTCGGCATTAAATAATCTGCAAAAAATTGATATATCGTATAAAAAAGACGAATCTCTTGTAGCCTTTCGGCATTTAATAATCGTTAAAGGTTGATACATCGTATAAAACAGACCAATCTCTTGTAGCCTTTCGGCATAAAATAATCTGCAAAAGGTTTATACATCGTACAAAAAACAAAGGAAATCTCTTATGGCCTGTTGCATTAAATAATCTGCAAAAGGTTGATACATCGTATAAAAAAGACGAATCTCTTGTAGCCTTTCGGCATTAAATACTCTGCAAAAGGTTGATACATCGTATAAAAAAGACCAATCTCTTGTAGCTTTTCGGCATTAAATAATCTGCAAAAGGTTGATACACGTATAAAACAGACCAATCTCTTGTAGCCTTTCGGCATTAAATAATCTGCAAAAGGTTGATACATCGTACAAAAAACAAAGGAAATCTCTTATAGTCTTTTGCATTAAATAATCTGCAAAAGGTTGATACATCGTATAAAAAAGACGAATCTCTTGTAGCCTTTCGGCATTAAATACTCTGCAAAAGGTTGATAAATCGTATAAAAAAGACGAATCTCTTGTGGCCTTTCGGCATTAAATAATCTGCAAAAGGTTGATACATCGTATAAAACAGACCAATCTCTTGTAGCCTTTCGGCATTAAATAATCTGCAAAAGGTTGATACATCGTACAAAAAACAAAGGAAATCTCTTATAGTCTTTTGCATTAAATAATCTACAAAAAGTTGATACATCGTATAAAAAAGACGAATCTCTTGTAGCCTTTCGGCATTAAATAATCTGCAAAAGGTTGATACATCGTATAAAAAAGACGAATCTCTTGTAGCCTTTCGGCATTAAATAATCTGCAAAAGGTTGATAAATCGTATAAAAAAGACGAATCCCTTGTCGCCTTTCGGCATTAAATAATCTGCAAAAGGTTGATACATCGTATAAAAAAGACGAATCTCTTGTCGCCTTTCGGCATTAAATAATCTGCAAAAAGTTGATACATCGTATAAAAAAGACGAATCTCTTGTCGCCTTTCGGCATTAAATAATCTGCAAAAGGTTGATACATCGTATAAAAAAGACGAATCTCTTGTAGCCTTTCGGCATTAAATATCCTGCAAAAGGTTGATACATCGTATAAAAAAGACGAATCTCTTGTAGCTTTTCGGCATTAAATAACTTGCAAAAGGTTGATACATCGTATAAAAAAGACGAATCTCTTGTAGCCTTTCGGCATTAAATATCCTGCAAAAGGTTGATACATCGTATAAAAAAGACGAATCTCTTGTCGCCTTTCGGCATTAAATAATCTGCAAAAGGTTGATACATCGTATAAAAAAGACGAATCTCTTGTAGCCTTTCGGCATTAAATATCCTGCAAAAGGTTGATACATCGTATAAAAAAGACGAATCTTTTGTCGCCTTTCGGCATTAAATAATCTGCAAAAGGTTGATACATCGTATAAAAAAGACGAATCTCTTGTAGCTTTTCGGCATTAAATAATCTGCAAAAGGTTGATACATCGTATAAAAAAGACGAATCTCTTGTAGCCTTTCGGGATTAAATAATCTGCAAAAGGTTGATACATCGTATAAAAAGACGAATCTTTTGTAGCCTTTCGGGATTAAATAATCTGCAAAAGGTTGATACATCGTATAAAAAAGACGAATCTCTTGTAGCCTTTCGCCATTAAATAATCAGCAAAAGGTTGATACATCGTGTAAAAAAGACGAATCTCTTGTAGCCTTTCGGCATTAAATAATCTGCAAAAGGTTGATACATCGTATAAAAACGACGAATCTCTTGTAGCCTTTCGGCATTAAATAACCTGCAAAAGGTTGATACATCGTATAAAAAAGACCAATCTCTTGTAGCTTTTCGGCATTAAATAATCTGCAAAAGGTTGATACATCGTATAAAAAACAAGAGAAATATCTTATAGTCTATTGCATTAAATACTCTCCAAAAATGTTGATACATCGTATAAAAAGACGAATCTCTTGTAGCCTTTCGGCATTAAAAAATCTCCAAAAAGGTTGATACATCGTATAAAAAAGAAGAATCTCTTGTAGCCTTTCGGCATTAAATAATCTACGAAAAGGTTGATACATCGTATAAAAAAGAAGAATCTCTTGTAGCCTTTCGGCATTAAAAAATCTCCAAAAAGGTTGACACATCGTATAAAAAAGAAGAATCTCTTGTAGCCTTTCGGCATTAAATAATCTCCAAAAATGTTTGATAAATCGTATACAAAAGACGAATCTCTTGTAGCCTTTCGGCATTAAATAATCTGGAAAATTTGATACATCGTATAAAAAAGACGAATCTCTTGTAGCCTTTCGGCATTAAAAAATCTACGAAAAGGTTGATACATCGTATAAAAAAGACCAATCCTTTGTAGCCTATCGGCATTAAATAATCTCCAAAAAGGTTGATAAATCGTATACAAAAGACGAATCTCTTGTAGCCTTTCGGCATTAAATAATCTGCAAAAGGTTGATACATCGTATAAAAAGACGAATCTCTTGTAGCCTTTCCGCATTAAATAATCGTTAAAGGTTGATACATCGTATAAAAAAGACGAATCTCTTGTAGCCTTTCGGCATTAAATAATTGTTGTGGTGGCAACCACTCATTTGCATATACGAATAACGTTACACTATAAATGGCAAGCCTAGGTTGGCCTTAGTGTGTGTTACCTAAATGCCACCGGAAGTGACGCCGTAGAGCGTACATGTCCTCCCACCAAGACTCTCTGACTCGACACCTTCATTTGTACATACTGTAACTATACCTTTTCTTTAATACACTTATTATTGCATTCTCCTTGTTGTTTGCGTCTTCATTGTATTCCTCACTAATTATTGTTCAACCTTGCAACCACAACAGTTGGCGACGAGATATGAAGCGTCAAATATAACAGTTTGACGAAGAACTATTAAAAAAAAAGTACAATGCAAAGTGTTGACGAGCAAACGGATTTTACGCTAAAAAAAGTTTCAACTCAAGTGAAAAAAAACAACAAAAAAAAACTCGAACGTGGCAAAAGCGACAATTTACGCCGTTTTCTGGGAATCCGACTTGCAAACGAATGTAAAAGTGAATTTTTGTTTTGTCGCTAAACGACAAATCTGTTTTGTATTACTAAAGGACCAACTTGCAAACGAAAAGCGGATTTTGTTCTGCCGCAAAACGACAGGTCAGACGCGTATTACGAAAAGCAAGGAAGTAACCTATGAAAAAAAAAAAGAAGTTCACCAGTGGATTCTAATTACTGCTCCCCGTTAGCAAAACAACAACTAAAGGAATCTTTTAATTAATAATTTGTTTGGCGGCGGTACTAAAAGGAAATACCATAGCTAGAAATTAAAGCTCAAGGAAAGGATTTTTTTTTTTAAGTTGTCACTGGATAACGGATAATACAGTAAAACGTCACGAAAAAAAAAAAAAATGGAAGACTTATCAAAAATGTTCATGCAATTTTTACAGACACAAGCTGACCGCGAGGAAAGACAAAATCAGGCACAAGCTGACCGCGAGGAAAGACAAAATGAACGTTTTGCTAAAACACTGGAACTACTAAGGAGTAATCGAGAAAATGTCGACAGTGTTAATTTCTCCCATACAACTATCTTTAATAGTATGGACACATTTAATTATGTGCCGGAGGAAGGAAAGACTTTTGAAGCATACTATACAAGATACGAGGATGTCTTTCAACTGGACTGCAAAAATTGGCCAAATAGCCAGAAAGTAAGCCTCTTACTCAGGAAATTGGGTACATAAGAACACAGCAAATTCATAGATTACATATTACCTAAAAAAACTGCGGAATTAGAGTTCATGGAAGCTGTGAAATTACTAAAAGAATTATTTAATCCAAATATATCTCTTTTTCATAAAAGATGGCTGTGCATGAATCTAAGAAAGATGGACAACCAAGATTATTTGACATACGCATCAGTTGTCAATAAAAACTGCGATAATTTTAAGCTTGCGGAACTAACGGTAGAAGATTTTAAATGTCTAATCTTCGCACAAGGGTTAGTTTCCACGAAAAATGCAGAAATACGCAGACGAGTGTTGTCTAAGCTCGAATCTGAGCAAGATTTAACCCTCCAGAAACTAGCAGAGGACTGTGAAAGGGCCATTACACTAAAAAAGGATTTAAAAAATATAGAAGAATCCGGAGTGGCATATGTAAGAAAAGTTAGAAAACCATACACACCAACCAAGAACTTTACAAAGAAAAGCAATCGAAATGGAACGGGATATTACAATCCTAATAACCATAAATATAGGACAGAATATAACAAGCCTCTTCCTAGATATAACTGTAAGAGATGTGCAGAAAAGCATTGGGAATCAGATTGTCCTTATAAGAAGAAAAAATGCTACATTTGTAAGAAGGTGGGACACAAAAGCGATTGCTGCAGATATAAAGATTACACCAGAAAGAGAGTACAGCAAACAAAATCAAATACAAAATTAGACAAAGATCGGCGAAAATACGTAAAAGTGGAAATATTTAAAACACCAATAAAGTTACAACTCGACTCCGGCTCCGATATTTCTATTATAAACCTAAATACATGGAAAAAGTTGGGTAAAAAACCAACCATGATGAAAACGAGTAAATCAGCCCGGACGGTAACTGGTGGTGGTATAAAATTTGAAGAAGTTGTCCTTCCGATAAAATTAAAAGGGATTACGAAGAAATTAAAAATATTCGTACTGAAAAATAGTGAAAATCTGTTTGAAATAGATTTAATTGAGAAATTTGGACTATGGGATAAGCCAATCAATACATTCTGTAAAAAATAGAATGTTCTTCTCCAACAACAGTAAATATAAAAGACGATTTAAAAGAATTATTTCCTGAAGCATTCACGACTAACTTAGGTCGCTGTAATAAATTCAAGGCCTCGTTTGAACTTAAAGAAAACGCCAGCCCAATTTTTAGAAAAAAGCGAAACGTTCCGTTCGCTGGTTGGAAAAGATTAATAAAGAATTAGATAGATTGGAACAGACAGGAATTCTATCAAAAATAGAACACAGCGAGTGGGCAGCCCCCACCGTATACGTAAAGAAAAAGAATGACGAAGTTAGAGTGTGCGCAGATTTTTCGACCGGGGTCAACTCCCTATTAAAAGATCACCATTACCCTCTACCAAGCTCAGAGGAAATATTCACGAAGTTAAATGGTGGTAATATCTTCTCTAAGATAGACTTGAGCGACGCATATTTGCAAATACCGGTCGAGGAAAATTGCTCAAAAATACTATGCATCAATACGCATAAGGGATTATTCAAATACAACCGATTGCCCTTTGGCATCAAAGTAGCGCCTGCCATTTTTCAGCAAGCGATGGACACCATGCTAAGTGGTATTGAGTGCGCATGTGCATACCTGGACGACATTGTTGTCAGGAGCAAATCCCTACAAGAACATAAGGAACATTTGAAACAAGTATTTACTCGAATACAAGAATTCGGCTTTAAAGTAAAAGAAAGTAAATGTGATGTTTGTATGAGCGAGATTAAGTATCTTGGACACACAATAAACAAACATGGACGACGTCCAGACCCAGACAGATCTGCGGCAATAAAAAATATGCCAGCACCTGATAACGTAACAACCTTGCAGAGTTTCTTAGGACTCGCAAATTATTATCAATCTTTTATTGAAGGAATGCATAACTTGCGAGCCCCCTTAAATAATCTGCTTAAAAAGGATACACCTTGGAACTGGACGCAAGAATGTCAAACCGCTTTTGACAAAATAAAGAACGCACTAACATCCGAATTATTCTTAACGCACTTTGACACAAAATTAAAAATAGTCGTCGCTAGTGACGCTAGTTCCTACGGCTTAGGAGCATTCATTCAACATATTATGCCGGATGGGTCTAGAAAACCAATAGCGCACGCTTCGAGAACGCTGATACCAGCCGAGAGGGCATATTCACAAATCGAAAAAGAAGCATTGAGCATAATCTTTTCCGTGACTAAATTTCACCGATATTTATATGGTAGACAATTCTTACTTGAAACCGACCATAAACCGTTAGTCACGATCTATGGATCAAAAAAAGGATTGCCGGTATACACCGCAAATAGATTGCTGCGCTGGGGTACAATCTTACTTAATTACGATTTCCAGCTACAACATCTAGCATCAAAAAAGATTTGCCATGCGGATGGACTGTCAAGACTGATACCACAGAAACACAATCTGGAAGAATCAGTCATTGCAGCAATTCGGACAAATGTTGAAGTAAAAAATATGGTAGCAAACATCATTAAGGAACTACCCGTAACTTTGTCGGACATTAAAAGGGAAGCCGAGAAAGACGAATACATAAAGGATCTAAAAGAGAAAATTATAACGGACACAAAGGTGCAGGAAGTTTTCTCCATATGTAACGATGTGTTACTGTACAGTGAGAGAGTGGTAATACCCAAAACATTGCAGAATAGGATGTTAAGAGATTTCCATACGGGACATCCGGGGATAAATCGAATGAAGTCGTTAATGAGAAGCTACGTGTACTGGCGTAACATGGACACTGACATAGCAGCAACAATAAATAAATGTAAAGGATGCCAGTTAGCAGCAAAATCCCCACCTATAGTACACAAACTTTGGCCGAAAACCGACCAACCATGGTCGAGAATCCACATGGACTTCGCTGGTCCAGTAGGAGAAAACTATTATTTAATTGTAGTGGATAGTTACACAAAATGGCCGGAGGTAATGCGTTGCAGGAATCCAACAACGAACAACTCAATAGGGTTCCTACACGAGTTGTTTGCAAGATTCGGTGTACCAGACACACTGGTCACTGACAACGGAACGCAGTTCACATCCGCAGAGTTTAAGGAATTTTGCGACACGTTCCGAGTGAAGCACATCACGACTCCGCCGTATCATCCAAGGTCGAACGGCCTTGTGGAAAGGTTCGTGGACACGCTAAAACGAGCGTTAAAGAAATCCATTGGAACACCAACAGAAAAAGCTTTGCAACAATTTTTGCAAGTTTTTAGGATCACACCACATCCTAGTACACCATCAAACATATCACCAGCTGATCTAATGTTTGACAGAAAGGTAAAATCAGCGTTTGATAAACTGTTGCCAAGACAGGCAATTATCCGAAACACTACACGCACGAGAAGAAAGAAATATAACTGGGGAGATCGAGTATATTTTAAGTGCTACAAGAATAACACATCTTACTGGGAATGTGGAGTAGTGGATAAACGCATTGGTGATTGTACATATATGATTAAAGGTCCACAGAGTATACATAAAAGGCACCTAAATCAGATGAAAAAAACGTCATATCCAAGATGATGATTATACGACAACAGTCGACGAGAAGGAAACCATAGATATCATATACGAATCCTTTAATTTGGAACCTCCTCAATATACACCTGAACCACGAAGATCAGGTAGGAAAAGAAAATTTAATGAACCATTGATGGTAAACCCCAAAAGAAAAAGATATTGAAATCTGTGTAACTTCAAATCTTGGGAGGGGGGTGTTGTGGTGGCAACCACTCATTTGCATATACGAATAACGTTAAACTATAAATGGCAAGCCTAGGTTGGACTTAGTGTGTGTTACCTAAATGCCACCGGAAGTGACGCCGAAGAGCGTACATGTCCTCCCACCAAGACTCTCTGACTCGACACCTTCATTTGTACATACTGTAACTATACCTTTTCTTTAATACACTTATTATTGCATTCTCCTTGTTGTTTGCGTCTTCATTGTATTCCTCACTAATGATTGTTCAACCTTGCAACCACAACAATAATCTGTAAAGGTTGATACATCGTATAAAAAAGACGACTCTCATGTAGCCTTTCGGCATTAAACAATCTGCCAAAGGTTGATACATCGTATAAAAAAGACGAATCTCTTTTGGCTTTTCGGCATTAAATAATCTGCAAAAGTTAGATACATCGTATAAAAATGACGAATCTCATGTAGCCTTTCGGCATTAAATAATCTGCAAAAGGTTGATACATCGTATAAAAAAGACGAATCTCTTGTAGCCTTTCGCCATTAAATAATCTGCAACAGGTTGATACATCGTATAGAAAAGACGAATCTCATGTAGCCTTTCGGCATTAAATAATCTGCAAAAGGTTGATACATCGTATTAAAAAGACGAATCTCTTGTTGCCTTTCGGAATTAAATAATCTGCAAAAGGTTGATACATCGTATAAAAAAGACGAATCTCATGTAGCCTTTCGGCATTAAATAATCTGCAAAAGGTTGATACATCGTACAAAAAAGACGAATCTCATGTAGCCTTTCGGAATTAAATAATCTGCAAAAGGTTGATACATCGTATAAACAAGACGAATCTCATGTAGCCTTTCGGCATTAAATAATCTGCAAAAGGTTGATACATCGTATAAAAAAATACGAATCTCTCGTAGCCTTTCGGCATTAAATGATAGGCAAAAGATTGATACATCGTATAAAAACGACGAATCTCTTGTAGCCTTTTGGCATTAAATAATCTGCAAAAGGTTGATACATCGTATAAAAAAGACGAATCTCTTGTAGACTTTCGGCATTAAATCATCTCCAAAAAGGTTGATAGATCGTATAAAAAAGACGAATCTCTTGTAGCCTTTCAGCATTAAATAATCTGCAAAAGGTTGATACATCGTACAAAAAAGACGAATCTCATGTAGCCTTTCGGCATTAAATAATCTGCAAAAGGTTGATACATCGTATAAAAAAGACGAATCTCATGTAGCCTTTCGGCATTAAATAATCTGCAAAAGGTTGATACATCGTATAAAAATAAGAGACATCTCTTGTAGCCTTTCAGCATAAAATAATCTGCAAAAGATTGATACATCGTATAAAACAGACGTATCTCTTGTAGCCTTTCGGCATTAAATGATCTGCAAAAGGTTGATACATCGTATAAAAAACAAGAGAAATCTCTTGTAGCCTTTCGGCATTAAATAATCTGCAAAAGGTTGATACATCGTATAAAAATAAGAGAAATCTCTTATAGTCTTTTGCATTAAATAAACTCTAAAAGGTTGATACATCGTATAAAGAGACGAATCTCTTGTAGCCTTTCGGCAGTAAATAATCTGCAAAAGGTTGATACATCGTATAAAAAACAAGAGAAATCTCTTATAGTCTTTTGCATTAAATAATCTGCAAAAAAGTTGATACATCGTATAAAAAAGACGAATCTCTTGTAGCCTTTCGGCATTAAATAATCTGCAAAAGGTTGATACATCGTACAAAAAAAAGAGAAATCTCTTGTAGGCTTTCGGCATTAAATAATCTCCAAAAAGGTTGATACATCGTATAAAAAAGACGAATCTCTTGTAGCCTTTCAGCATCAAATAATCTGCAAAAGGTTGATACATCGTATAAAAAACAAGAGAAATCTCTTGTAGCCTTTCAGCATTAAATAATCTGCAAAAGGTTGATACATCGTATAAAACAGACGTATCTCTTGTAGCCTTTCGGCATTGAAAAATCTATAAAAAGGATGATACATCGTATAAAAAAGACGAATCTCTTGTAGCCTTTCGGCATTAAAAAATCCCCAAAAAGGTTTATACATCGTATAAAAAAGGTCAATTTTTGTAGCCTTTCGGCATTAAATAATCTGCAAAGGGTAGATACATCGTATAACAAAGACCAATATCTTGTAGGCTTTCGCCATTAAATAATCTGCAAAAGGTTGATACATCGTATTAAAAAGACGAATCTCTTGTAGCCTTTCGGCATTAAATATTCTGCAAAAGGATGATACATCGTGTAAACAACAAGTTAAATCTCTTATAGTCTTTTGCATTAAATAATCTGCAAAAGGTTGATACATCGTATAAAAAGACGAATCTCATGTAGCATTTCGACATTAAATAATCTGCAAAAGGTTGATACCTCGTATAAAAAGACGAATCTCTTGTAGCCTTTCGGCATTAAATAATCTGTAAAGGTTGATACATTGTATAAAAAAGACGCATCTCATGTAGCCTTTCGGCATTAAATAATCTGCAAAAGGTTGATACATCGTACAAAAAAGACGAATCTCATGTAGCCTTTCGGCATTAAATAATCTGCAAAAGGTTGATACATCGTATAAAAAAGACCAATCTCTCGTAGCCTTTCCGCATTAAATAATAGTTAAAGGTTGATACATCGTATAAAAAAGACGAATCCTTTGTAGCCTTTCGGCATTAAATAATCTGTAAAAGTTGATACATTGTATAAAAAAGACGAATCTCATGTAGTCTTTCGGCATTAAATAATCTGCAAAAGGTTGATACATCGTACAAAAAAGACGAATCTCATGTAGCCTTTCGGCATTAAATAATCTGCAAAAGGTTGATACATCGTATACAAAAGACGAATCTCTTGTAGCCTTTCGACATTAAATAATCTGCAAAAGGTTGATACATCGTATACAAAAGACGAATCTCTTGTAGCCTTTCGACATTAAATAATCTGCAAAAGGTTGACACATCGTATAAAAAAGACGAATCTCTTGTAGCCTTTCGACATTAAATAATCTGCAAAAGGTTGACACATCGTATAAAAAAGACGAATCTCTTGTAGCCTTTCGACATTAAATAATCTGCAAAAGGTTGATACATCGTATACAAAAGACGAATCTCTTGTAGCCTTTCGACATTAAATAATCTGCAAAAGGTTGATACATCGTATACAAAAGACGAATCTCTTGTAGCCTTTCGACATTAAATAATCTGCAAAAGGTTGATACATCGTATACAAAAGACGAATCTCTTGTAGCCTTTCGACATTAAATAATCTGCAAAAGGTTGATACATCGTATACAAAAGACGAATCTCTTGTAGCCTTTCGGCATTAAATAATCTGCAAAAGGTTGATACATCGTATACAAAAGACGAATCTCTTGTAGCCTTTCGACATTAAATAATCTGCAAAAGGTTGACACATCGTATTAAAAAGACGAATCTCTTGTAGCCTTTCGGTATTAAATAAGCTGCAAAAAGTTGATACATCGTATAAAAAACAATAGAAATCTCTTATGGTCTTTAGCATAAAATAATCTGCAAAATGTTAATACATCGTATAAAAAGACCAATCTCTTGTAGCCTTTCGACATTAAATAATCTGCAAAAGGTTGACACATCGTATAAAAAAGACGAATCTCTTGTAGCCTTTCGACAATTAATAATCTGCAAAAGGTTGATACATCGTATAAAAAACAAGAGTAATCTCTTATAGTCTTTTGCATTAAATAATCTGCAAAAAGTTGATATATCGTATAAAAAAATACGAATCTTTTGTAGCATTTCGGCATACCATAATCTGCAAAAGGTTGATACATCGTATAAAAAAGACGAATCTCTTGTAGCCTTTCGGCATTAAAAATCTGCAAAAGGTTGATACATCGTACAAAAAACAAAGGAAATCTCTTATAGTCTTTTGCATTAAATAATCTACAAAAATATTTATACATCGTTTTAAAAACAAGAAATATCTGTTATAGTTTTTTGCATTAAATAATCTGCAAAAAGACTGATACATCGTATAAAAAAGACCAATATCTTGTAGCCTTTCGCTATTGAATAATCTGCAAAAGGTTGATACATCGTATAAAAAACAAGAGAAATCTCTTGTAGCCTTTCGGCATTAGATAATCTGCAAAAGGTTGATACATCGTATAAAAAAACAAATCTCTTGTAGCCTTTCGCAATTCAATCATCTGCAAATGGTTGATACATCGTATAAAAAACAAGAGAAATCTCTTATAGTCTTTTGCATTAAATAATCTGCAAAAGGTGGATACATCGTATAAAAAAGACGAATCTCTTGTAGCCTTTCGGCATTAAATAATCTGCAAAAGGTTGATACATCGTATAAAAACAATAGAAATCTCTTATAGTCTTTTGCATTAAATAATCTGCAAAAGGTTGATACATCGTATAAAAAACAAGAGAAATCTCTTATAGTCTTTTGCATTAAATAATCTGCAAAAGGTTGATACATCGTATAAACAAGACGAATATCTTGTAGCTTTTCGCCATTAAATAATCTGCAAAAGGTTGATACATCGTATATAAAACAAGAGAAACTTATTATAGTCTTTTGCATTAAATAACCTGCAAAAGGTTGATAGATCGTATAAAAAACAAGAGAAATCTCTTATAGTCTTTCGCATTAAATAATCTGCAAAACGTTGATACATCGTATAACAAACAAGAGAAATTTCTTATAGTCTTTTGCATTAAATAACCTGCAAAAGGTTGATACATCGTATGAAAAACAAGAGAAATCTCTTATAGTCTTTTGCATTAAATAACCTGCAAAAGGTTGATAGATCGTATAAAAAACAAGAGAAATTTCTTATAGTCTTTCGCATTAAAGAATCTGCAAAAGGTTGATACATCGTATGAAAAACAAGAGAAATCTCTTATAGTCTTTTGCATTAAATAACCTGCAAAAGGTTGATAGATCGTATAAAAAACAAGAGAAATCTCTTATAGACTTTAGCATTACATAATCTGCAAAAGGTTGATACATAATATAAACAACAAGAGAAATCTCTTATAGTCTTTTGCATTAAATAATCTGCAAAAATATTTATACATCGTTTAAAAAACAAGAAATATCTGTTATAGTTTTTTGCATTAAATAATCTGCAAAAAGATTGATACATCGTATAAAAAAGACCAATATCTTGTAGCCTTTCGCTATTGAATAATCTGCAAAAGGTTGATACATCGTCTAAAAAACAAGAGAAATCTCTTGTAGCCTTTCGGCATTAGATAATCTGCAAAATATTGATACATCGTATAAAAAACAAATCTCTTGTAGCCTTTCGCCATTCAATCATCTGCAAAAGGTTGATACATCGTATAAACAAGACGAATCTCTTGTAGCCTTTAACCATTCAATCATCTGCA
This sequence comes from Sepiola atlantica, assembly GCA_963556195.1. Lineage (NCBI taxonomy): Eukaryota > Metazoa > Mollusca > Cephalopoda > Sepiida > Sepiolidae > Sepiola > Sepiola atlantica. Next base: position 59,653,975 of record OY744537.1, on the reverse strand, counting down.
AAAAGTTTATACATCGTGTAAAAAAACAAATCTCTTGTAGCCTTTCGCAATTCAATCATCTGCAAATGGTTGATACATCGTATAAAAAACAAGAGAAATCTCTTATAGTCTTTTGCATTAAATAATCTGAAAAAGGTGGATACATCGTATAAAAAAGACGAATCTCTTGTAGCCTTTCGGCATTAAATAATCTGCAAAAGGTTGATACATCGTATAAAAAATACGAATCTCTTGTAGCCTTTCGCAATTACATCATCTGCTAAAGGTTGATACATCGTATAAACAACAAGAGAAATCTCTTATAGTGTTTCGCATTAAAGAATCTGCAAAAGGTTGATACATCGTATAAAAAACAAGAGAAACTTATTATAGTCTTTTGCATTAAATAACCTGCAAAAGGTTGATAGATCGTATAAAAAACAAGAGAAATCTCTTATAGTCTTTCGCATTAAATAATCTGCAAAAGGTTGATACATCGTATAAAAAAACAAGAGAAACTTCTTATAGTCTTTTGCATTAAATAACCTGCAAAAGGTTGATACATCGTATAAAAAACAAGAGAAATCTCTTATAGTCTTTTGCATTAAATAACCTGCAAAAGGTTGATAGATCGTATAAAGAACAAGAGAAATTTCTTATAGTCTTTCGCATTAAAGAATCTGCAAAAGGTTGATACATCAAAGGAAAAACAAGAGAAATCTCTTATAGACTTTTGCATTACATAATCTGCAAAAGGTTGATACATCGTATAAAAAACAAGAGAAATCTCTTATAGACTTTAGCATTAAATAATCTGCAAAAGGTTGATACATCGTATAAAAAACAAGAGAAATTTCTTATAGTCTTTTGCATTAAATAATCTGCAAAACGTTGATACATCGTATAAAAAGACGAATCTCTTGCAGCCTTTCGGCATTAAATATTCTGCTAAAGATTGATACATCGTATAAAACCCAACAGAAATCTCTTATGGGGTGTTGCATAAAATAATCTTCAAAAGGTAGATACATCGTATAAAAAAGACGAATCTCTTATATTCTTTGCATTAAATAATCTGCAAAAATATTTATACATCGTTTAAAAAACAAGAAATATCTGTTATAGTTTTTTGCATTAAATAATCTGCAAAAAGATTGATACATCGTATAAAAAAGACCACTATCTTGTAGCATTTCGCTATTGAATAATCTGCAAAAGGTTGATACATCGTATAAAAAACAAGAGAAATCTCTTGTAGCCTTTCGGCATTAGATAATCTGCAAAAGGTTGATACATCGTATAAAAAACGAATCTCTTATAGCCTTTCGCCATTCAATCATCTGCAAAAGGTTGATACATCGTATAAAAAACAAGAGAAATCTCTTATAGTCTTTTGCATTAAATAATCTGCAAAAGGTTGATACATCGTATAAAAAACAAGAGAAATCTCTTATAGTCTTTTGCATTAAATAATCTGCAAAAGGTGGATACATCGTATAAAAAAGACGAATCTCTTGTAGCCTTTCGCCATTGAATAATCTGCAAAAGGTTGATACATCGTCTAAAAAACAAGAGAAATCATTAATAGTCTTTTGGATTAAACAATCTGCAAAAGGTCGATACATCGTATAAAAAATACGAATCTCTTGTAGCCTTTCGGCATTAAATAATCTGCAAAAGGTTGATACATCGTATAAAAAACAAGAGAAATCTCTTATAGTCTTTCGCATTAAATAATCTGCAAAAGGTTGATACATCGTATAAAAAACAAGAGAAATTTCTTATAGTCTTTTGCATTAAATAACCTGCAAAAGGTTGATAAATCGTATAAAAACAAGAGAAATCTCTTATAGACTTTTGCATTAAATAATCTGCAAAAGGTTGATACATCGTATAAAAAACAAGAGAAATCTCTTATAGTCTTTTGCATTAAATAATCTGCAAAAGGTTGATACATCGTATAAAAAACAAGAGAAATCTCTTATAGTCTTTTGCATTAAATAATCTGCAAAAGGTTGATACATCGTATAAAAAACAAGAGAAATCTCTTATAGTCTTTCGCATTAAATAATCTGCAAAAGGTTGATACATCGTATAAAACACAAGAGAACTTTCTTATAGCCTTCGGCATTAAATAATCTGCAAAACGTTGATACATCGTATAAAAAGACGAATCTCTTGCAGCCTTTCGGCATTAAATATTCTGCTAAAGATTGATACATCGTATAAAAACCAACAGAAATCTCTTATGCAGTGTTGCATTAAATAATCTGGCCAAATATTAATATATAGTTTAAAAAAGTAAATAAATCTGTTATAGTTTTTGCATATAATAATCTGCAAAATGTTGATACATCGTATAAAAAGACGAATCGCTTGTCGTTTGTTCGGCATTAAATAATCTGCAAAAGGTTTATACATCACATAAAAAAACAATGGAAATCTCGTATAGTCTTTTGCATAAAATAATCTGCAAAAGGTTGATACATCGTATAAAAACAAGAGAAATCTCTTATAGTCTCTTGCTTTAAATAATCTGCAAAAGGTTGATACATCGTATAAAAAACAAGAGAAATCCCTTATAGTCTTTTGCATTAAATAATCTGCAAAAGGTTTATACATCGTATAAAAAACAAGAGAAATCCCTTATAGTGTTTAGCATAAAATAATCTGCAAAAGGTTGATACATCGTATAAAAACAAGACAAAAATCCCTTATAGTCTTTTGCATTAAATAATCTGCAAAAGGTTGATACATCGTATAAAAAACAAGAAAACTTTCTTATAGCCTTTTGCATTGAATTATCTGCAAAAGGTAGATACATCGTATAAAAAAGACGAATCTTTTGTAGCCTTTCGGCATTACATAATCTGCAAAAGGTTGATACATCATATAAACAACAAGAGAAATCTCTTATAGTCTTTTGCATTAAATAATCTGCAAAAATATTTATACATCGTTTAAAAAACAAGAAATATCTGTTATAGTTTTTTGCATTAAATAATCTGCAAAAAGGTTGATACATCGTATAAAAAAGACCAATATCTTGTAGCCTTTCGCTATTGAATCCTCTACAAAAGGTTGATACATCGTATAAAAAACAAGAGAAATCTCTTGTAGCCTTTCGGCATTAGATAATCTGCAAAAGGTTGATACATCGTATAAAAAAACGAATCTCTTGTAGCCTTTCGCCATTCAATCATCTTCAAAAGGTTGATACATCGTATAAAAGACAAGAGAAATCTCTTATAGTCTTTTGCATTAAATAATCTGCAAAAGGTTGATACATCGTATAAAAAATAAGAGAAATCCCTTATAGTCTTTTGCATTAAATAATCTGCAAAAGGTTGATACATCGTATAAAAAACAAGAGAAATCTCTTATAGTCTTTTGCATTAAATAATCGGCAAAAGGTTGATACCTCGTATAAAAAAACTAATCTCTGGTAGCCTTTCGGACTTAAATAATCTGCAAAAGGTTGATACATCGTATAAAAAACAAGAGAAATCTCTTATAGTCTTTTGCATTGAATAATCTGCAAAAGGTTGATACATCGTATAAAAAACAAGAAAATCTCTTATAGTGTTTTGCATTGAATAAGCGGCAAAAGGTTGATACATCGTATAAGAAAGACGAATCTCTTGTAGCCTTTCGGCATTTAATAATCTGCAAAAGGTTGATACATCGTATAACAAACAAGACAAATCTTTAATAGTCTTTTGGATTAAACAATCTGCAAAAGGTTTGTACATCGTATAAAAACAAGAGAAATCTCTTATAGTCTTTTGCATCAAATAATCTGCAAAAGGTTGATACATCGTATAAAAAAGACGAATCTGTTGTAGCCTTTCGGCATTAAATAATCTGCAAAAGGTTGATACATCGTATAAAAACAATAGAAATCTTTTATGGTCTTTAGCATAAAATAATCTGCAAAAGGTTGATACATCGTATAAAAAACAAGAGAAATCTCTTATAGTCTTTTGCATTAAATAATCTGCAAAAGGTTGATACATCGTATAAAAAAGACGAATATCTTGTAGCTTTTCGCCATTAAATAATCTGCAAAAAGTTGATACATCGTATAAAAAACAAGTAAAATCTCTAATAGTCTTTTGCATTAAATAATCTGCAAAAGGTTGATACATCGTATAAAAAACAAGAAAATCTCTAATAGTCTTTTGCATTAAATAATCTGCAAAAAGTTGATACATCGTATAAAAAACAAGTAAAATCTCTAATAGTCTTTTGCATTAAATAATCTGCAAAAGGTTGATAAATCGTATAAAATACAAGAGAAATCTCTTATAGTCTTTTGCATTAAATAATCGGCAAAAGGTTGATACATCGTATAAAAAACAAGAAAATCTCTTATAGTCTTTTGCATTGAATAAGCGGCAAAAGGTTGATACTTCGTATAAGAAAGACGAATCTCTTGTAGCCTTTCGGCATTTAATAATCTGCAAAAGGTTGAGACATTTCATAACAGACAAGAGAAATCTCTAATAGTCTTTTGCATAAAATAATCTGCAAAAGGTTGATACATCGTATAAAAAACAAGAGAAAACTCTCATAGTCTTTTGCATTAAATAATCTGCAAAAGGTTGATACATCGTATGAAAAGACGAATCTCTTGTAGCCTTTAACCATTAAAAATCTAGCAAAAAGTTTGATAAATTGTATAAAAAACAAGAGAAATCTCTTATAGCCTTTTGCATGAAATAATCTGCAAAAGGTTGATACATCGTATAAAAAACAAGAGAAATCTCTTATAGTCTTTTGCATTAAATAATCTGCAAAACGTTGATACATCGTATAAAATAGACGAATCTCGTGTCGCCTTTCGGCATTAAATAATCTGCAAAAGGTTGATACATCGTATAAAAAACAAAAGAAATCTCTTGTAGACTTTCGGCATTAAATAATCTGCAAAAGGTTGATACATCGTATAAAAAACAAGAAAAATCTCTTATAGTCTTTTGCATTAAATAATCTGCAAAAGGTTGATACATCGTATAAAAAAGACAAATCTATTGTAGCCTTTCGGCATTAAATAATCTGCAAAAGGTTGATACATCGTATAAAATACAAGAGAAATCTCTTGTAACCTTTCGGCATTAAATAATCTGCAAAAGGTTGATACATCGTATAAAAAACAAGAGAAATCTCTTGTAGCCTTTCAGCATTAAATAATCTGCAAAAGGTTGATACATCGTATAAAAAAGAAGAGAAATCTCTTATAGTCTTTTGCATTGAATAATCTGCAAACGGTTGATACATCGTATAAAAAACAAGAGAAATCTCTTATAGTCTTTTGCATTAAATAATCTGCAAAAGGTTGATACATCGTATGAAAAACAAGAGAAATCTTGTATAGTCTTTTTCCTTAAATAATCTTCAAAACGTTGATACATCGTATAAACAAAAAGAGAAATCCCTTATAGTCTTTCGCATTAAATAACCTGCAAAACGTTGATACATCGTATAAACAAAAAGAGAAATCCCTTATAGTCTTTCGCATTAAATAATCTGCAAAAGGTTGATACATCGTATAAAAAACAAGAGAAATCTCTTGTAGTCTTTTGCATTAAATAATCTGCAAAAGGTTGATAAATCGTATAAAAAAGACGAATCTCTTGTAGCCTTTCGGCATTAAATAATCTGCAAAAGGTTGATACATCGTATAAAAAACAAGAGAAATCTCTTGTAGCCTTTCAGCATTAAATAATCTGCAAAAGGTTGATACATCGTATAAAAAACAAGAGAAATCTCTTGTAGTCTTTTGCATTAAATAATCTGCAAAAGGTTGATAAATCGTATAAAAAAGACGAATCTCTTGTAGCCTTTCGGCATTAAATAATCTGCAAAAGGTTGATACATCGTATAAAAAACAAGAGAAATCCCTTATAGTCTTTTACATCAAATAATCTGCAAAAGGTTGATACATTGTATAAAAAAGACGAATCTGTTGTTACCTTTCGGCATTAAATAATCTGCAAAAGGTTGATACATCGTATAAAAACAATAGAAATCTCTTATGGTCTTTAGCATAAAATAATCTGCAAAAGGTTGATAAATCGTATAAAATACAAGAGAAATCTCTTATAGTCTTTTGCATTAAATAATCGGCAAAAGGTTGATACCTCGTATAAAAAAACTAATCTCTGGTAGCCTTTCGGACTTAAATAATCTGCAAAAAGTTGATACATCGTATAAAAAACAAGTAAAATCTCTAATAGTCTTTTGCATTAAATAATCTGCAAAAGGTTGATACATCGTATAAAAAACAAGAAAATCTCTAATAGTCTTTTGCATTAAATAATCTGCAAAAAGTTGATACATCGTATAAAAAACAAGTAAAATCTCTAATAGTCTTTTGCATTAAATAATCTGCAAAAGGTTGATAAATCGTATAAAATACAAGAGAAATCTCTTATAGTCTTTTGCATTAAATAATCGGCAAAAGGTTGATACATCGTATAAAAAACAAGAAAATCTCTTATAGTCTTTTGCATTGAATAAGCGGCAAAAGGTTGATACTTCGTATAAGAAAGACGAATCTCTTGTAGCCTTTCGGCATTTAATAATCTGCAAAAGGTTGAGACATTTCATAACAGACAAGAGAAATCTCTAATAGTCTTTTGCATAAAATAATCTGCAAAAGGTTGATACATCGTATAAAAAACAAGAGAAAACTCTCATAGTCTTTTGCATTAAATAATCTGCAAAAGGTTGATACATCGTATGAAAAGACGAATCTCTTGTAGCCTTTAACCATTAAAAATCTAGCAAAAAGTTTGATAAATTGTATAAAAAACAAGAGAAATCTCTTATAGCCTTTTGCATGAAATACTCTGCAAAAGGTTGATACATCGTATAAAAAACAAGAGAAATCTCTTATAGTCTTTTGCATTAAATAATCTGCAAAACGTTGATACATCGTATAAAATAGACGAATCTCGTGTCGCCTTTCGGCATTAAATAATCTGCAAAAGGTTGATACATCGTATAAAAAACAAAAGAAATCTCTTGTAGACTTTCGGCATTAAATAATCTGCAAAAGGTTGATACATCGTATAAAAAACAAGAAAAATCTCTTATAGTCTTTTGCATTAAATAATCTGCAAAAGGTTGATACATCGTATAAAAAAGACAAATCTATTGTAGCCTTTCGGCATTAAATAATCTGCAAAAGGTTGATACATCGTATAAAATACAAGAGAAATCTCTTGTAACCTTTCGGCATTAAATAATCTGCAAAAGGTTGATACATCGTATAAAAAACAAGAGAAATCTCTTGTAGCCTTTCAGCATTAAATAATCTGCAAAAGGTTGATACATCGTATAAAAAAGAAGAGAAATCTCTTATAGTCTTTTGCATTGAATAATCTGCAAACGGTTGATACATCGTATAAAAAACAAGAGAAATCTCTTATAGTCTTTTGCATTAAATAATCTGCAAAAGGTTGATACATCGTATGAAAAACAAGAGAAATCTTGTATAGTCTTTTTCCTTAAATAATCTTCAAAACGTTGATACATCGTATAAACAAAAAGAGAAATCCCTTATAGTCTTTCGCATTAAATAACCTGCAAAACGTTGATACATCGTATAAACAAAAAGAGAAATCCCTTATAGTCTTTCGCATTAAATAATCTGCAAAAGGTTGATACATCGTATAAAAAACAAGAGAAATCTCTTGTAGTCTTTTGCATTAAATAATCTGCAAAAGGTTGATAAATCGTATAAAAAAGACGAATCTCTTGTAGCCTTTCGGCATTAAATAATCTGCAAAAGGTTGATACATCGTATAAAAAACAAGAGAAATCTCTTGTAGCCTTTCAGCATTAAATAATCTGCAAAAGGTTGATACATCGTATAAAAAACAAGAGAAATCTCTTGTAGTCTTTTGCATTAAATAATCTGCAAAAGGTTGATAAATCGTATAAAAAAGACGAATCTCTTGTAGCCTTTCGGCATTAAATAATCTGCAAAAGGTTGATACATCGTATAAAAAACAAGAGAAATCCCTTATAGTCTTTTACATCAAATAATCTGCAAAAGGTTGATACATTGTATAAAAAAGACGAATCTGTTGTTACCTTTCGGCATTAAATAATCTGCAAAAGGTTGATACATCGTATAAAAACAATAGAAATCTCTTATGGTCTTTAGCATAAAATAATCTGCAAAAGGTTGATAAATCGTATAAAATACAAGAGAAATCTCTTATAGTCTTTTGCATTAAATAATCGGCAAAAGGTTGATACCTCGTATAAAAAAACTAATCTCTGGTAGCCTTTCGGACTTAAATAATCTGCAAAAGGTTGATACATCGTATAAAAAACAAGAGAAATCTCTTATAGTCTTTTGCATTGAATAAGCGGCAAAACGTTGATACTTCGTATAAGAAAGACGAATCTCTTGTAGCCTTTCGGCATTTAATAATCTGCAAAAGGTTGAGACATTGTATAACAGACAAGAGAAATCTCTAATAGTCTTTTGCATAAAATAATCTGCAAAAAGTTGATACATCGTATAAAAAACAAGAGAAAACTCTCATAGTCTTTTGCATTAAATAATCTGCAAAAGGTTGATACATCGTATAAAAAGACGAATCTCTTGTAGCCTTTAACCATTAAAAATCCTGCAAAAAGTTTGATAAATTGTATAAAAAACAAGAGAAATCTCTTATAGCCTTTTGCATTAAATAATCTGCAAAAGGTCGATACATCGTATAAAAAACAAGAGAAATCTCTTATAGTCTTTTGCATTAAATAATCTGCAAAACGTTGATACATCGTATAAAATAGACGAATCTCGTGTCGCCTTTCGGCATTAAATAATCTGCAAAAGGTTGATACATCGTATAAAATAGACGAATCTCTTGTAGCCTTTCGGCATTAAATAATCTGCAAAAGGTTGATACATCGTATAAAAAACAAGAGAAATCTCTTGTACACTTTCGGCATTAAATAATCTGCAAAAGGTTGATACATCGTAGAAAAATTAAACGAAATCTCTTATAGTCTTTTGCATTGAATAATCTGCAAAAGGTTGATACATCGTATAAAAAGACAAATCGATTGTAGCCTTTCGGCATTAAATAATCTGCAAAAGGTTGATACATCGTATAAAAAACAAGAGAAATCTCTTGTAACCTTTCGGCATTAAATAATCTGCAAAAGGTTGATACATCGTATAAAAAACAAGAGAAATCTCTTGTAGCCTTTCGGCATTAAATAATCTGCAAAAGGTTGATACATCGTATAAAAAAGAAGAGAAATCTCTTATAGTCTTTTGCATTGAATAATCTGCAAACGGTTGATACATCGTATAAAAAACAAGAGAAATCTCTTATAGTCTTTTGCATTAAATAATCTGCAAAAGGTTGATACATCGTATGAAAAACAAGAGAAATCTTGTATAGTCTTTTTCCTTAAATAATCTTCAAAACGTTGATACATCGTATGAACAAAAAGAGAAATCCCTTATAGTCTTTCGCATTAAATAACCTGCAAAACGTTGATACATCGTATAAACAAAAAGAGAAATCCCTTAGAGTCTTTCGCATTAAATAATCTGCAAAAGGTTGATACATCGTATAAAAAACAAGAGAAATCTCTTGTAGTCTTTTGCATTAAATAATCTGCAAAAGGTTGATAAATCGTATAAAAAAGACGAATCTCTTGTAGCCTTTCGGCATTAAATAATCTGCAAAAGGTTGATACATCGTATAAAAAACAAGAGAAATCCCTTATAGTCTTTTGCATCAAATAATCTGCAAAAGGTTGATACATTGTATAAAAAAGACGAATCTGTTGTTACATTTCGGCATTAAATAATCTGCAAAAGGTTGATACATTGTATAAAAACAATAGAAATCTCTTATGGTCTTTAGCATAAAATAATCTGCAAAAGGTTGATAAATCGTATAAAATACAAGAGAAATCTTTTATAGTCTTTTGCATTAAATAATCGGCAAAAGGTTGATACCTCGTATAAAAAAACTAATCTCTGGTAGCCTTTCGGACTTAAATAATCTGCAAAAGGTTGATACATCGTATAAAAAACAAGAGAAATCTCTTATAGTCTTTTGCATTGAATAATCTGCAAAAGGTTGATACATCGTATAAAAAACAAGAAAATCTCTTACAGTCTTTTGCATTGAATAAGCGGCAAAACGTTGATACATCGTATAAGAAAGACGAATCTCTTGTAGCCTTTCGGCATTTAATAACCTGCAAAAGGTTGATACATCGTATAAAAAAGACGAATCTGTTGTTACATTTCGGCATTAAATAATCTGCAAAAGGTTAATACATCGTATAAAAACAATAGAAATCTCTTATGGTCTTTAGCATAAAATAATCTGCAAAAGGTTGATAAATCGTATAAAATACAAGAGAAATCTCTTATAGTCTTTTGCATTAAATAATCGGCAAAAGGTTGATACCTCGTATAAAAAAACTAATCTCTGGTAACCTTTCGGACTTAAATAATCTGCAAAAGGTTGATACATCGTATAAAAAACAAGAGAAATCTCTTATAGTCTTTTGCATTGAATAATCTGCAAAAGGTTGATACATCGTATAAAAAACAAGAAAATCTCTTATAGTGTTTTGCATTGAATAAGCGGCAAAAGGTTGATACATCGTATAAGAAAGACGAATCTCTTGTAGCCTTTCGGGATTTAATAATCTGCAAAAGGTTGATACATCGTATAACAAACAAGACAAATCTTTAATAGTCTTTTGGATTAAACAATCTGCAAAAGGTTTGTACATCGTATGAAAAACAAGAGAAATCTCTTATAGTCTTTTGCATCAAATAATCTGCAAAAGGTTGATACATCGTATAAAAAAGACGAATCTGTTGTAGCCTTTCGGCATTAAATAATCTGCAAAAGGTTGATACATCGTATAAAAACAATAGAAATCTTTTATGGTCTTTAGCATAAAATAATCTGCAAAAGGTTGATACATCGTATAAAAAACAAGAGAAATCTCTTATAGTCTTTTGCATTAAATAATCTGCAAAAGGTTGATACATCGTATAAAAAAGACGAATATCTTGTAGCTTTTCGCCATTATATAATCTGCAAAAAGTTGATACATCGTATAAAAAACAAGAGAAATCTCTAATAGTCTTTTGCATTAAATAATCGGCAAAAGGTTGATACATCGTATAAAAAAACTAATCTCTGGTAGCCTTTCGGACTTAAATAATCTGCAAAAGGTTGATACATCGTATAAAAAACAAGAGAAATCTCTTATAGTCTTTTGCATTGAATAATCTGCAAAAGGTTGATACATCGTATAAAAAACAAGAAAATCTCTTATAGTCTTTTGCATTGAATAAGCGGCAAAAGGTTGATACTTCGTATAAGAAAGACGAATCTCTTGTAGCCTTTCGGCATTTAATAATCTGCAAAAGGTTGAGACATTGTATAACAGACAAGAGAAATCTCTAAAAGTCTTTTGCATAAAATAATCTGCAAAAGGTTTATACATCGTATAAAAAACAAGAGAAAACTCTCATAGTCTTTTGCATTAAATAATCTGCAAAAGGTTGATACATCGTATAAAAAGACGAATCTCTTGTAGCCTTTAACCATTAAAAATCCTGCAAAAAGTTTGATAAATTGTATAAAAAACAAGAGAAATCTCTTATAGCCTTTTGCATTAAATAATCTGCAAACGGTTGATACATCGTATAAAAAACAAGAGAAATCTCTTATAGTCTTTTGCATTAAATAATCTGCAAAACGTTGATACATCGTATAAAATAGACGAATCTCGTGTCGCCTTTCGGCATTAAATAATCTGCAAAAGGTTGATACATCGTATAAAATAGACGAATCTCTTGTAGCCTTTCGGCATTAAATAATCTTCAAAAGGTTGATACATCGTATAAAAAACAAGAGAAATCTCTTGTAGACTTTTGTGCATTAAATAATCTGCAAAAGGTTGATACATCGTATAAAAAACAAGAAAAATCTCATGTAGCCTTTCGGCATTAAATAATCTGCAAAAGGTTGATACATCGTATAAAAAACAAGAGAAATCTCTTATAGTCTTTTGCATTAAATAATCTGCAAAAGGTTGATACGTCGTATAAAAAACAAGAGAAATCTCTTGTAACCTTTCGGCATTAAATAATCTGCAAAAGGTTGATACATCGTATAAAAAACAAGAGAAATCTCTTGTAGCCTTTCGGCATTAAATAATCTGCAAAAGGTTGATACATCGTATAAAAAAGAAGAGAAATCTCTTATAGTCTTTTGCATTGAATAATCTGCAAACGGTTGATACATCGTATAAAAAACAAGAGAAATCTCTTATAGTCTTTTGCATTAAATAATCTGCAAAAGGTTGATACATCGTATGAAAAACAAGAGAAATCTTGTATAGTCTTTTTCCTTAAATAATCTTCAAAACGTTGATACATCGTATGAACAAAAAGGGAAATCCCTTATAGTCTTTCGCATTAAATAACCTGCAAAACGTTGATACATCGTATAAACAAAAAGAGAAATTTCTTATAGTCTTTCGCATTAAATAATCTGCAAAAGGTTGATACATCGTATAAAAAACAAGAGAAATCTCTTGTAGTCTTTTGCATTAAATAATCTGCAAAAGGTTGATAAATCGTATAAAAAAGACGAATCTCTTGTAGCCTTTCGGCATTAAATAATCTGCAAAAGGTTGATACATCGTATAAAAACAATAGAAATCTCTTATGGTCTTTAGCATAAAATAATCTGCAAAAGGTTGATAAATCGTATAAAATACAAGAGAAATCTCTTATAGTCTTTTGCATTAAATTATCGGCAAAAGGTAGATACCTCGTATAAAAAAACTAATCTCTGGTAGCCTTTCGGACTTAAATAATCTGCAAAAGGTTGATACATCGTATAAAAAACAAGAGAAATCTCTTATAGTCTTTTGCATTGAATAATCTGCAAAAGGTTGATACATCGTATAAAAAACAAGAAAATCTCTTACAGTCTTTTGCATTGAATAAGCGGCAAAACGTTGATACATCGTATAAGAAAGACGAATCTCTTTTAGCCTTTCGGCATTTAATAATCTGCAAAAGGTTGATACATCGTATAACAAACAAGACAAATCTTTAATAGTCTTTTGGATTAAACAATCTGCAAAAGGTTTATACATCGTATGAAAAACAAGAGAAATCTCTTATAGTCTTTTGCATCAAATAATCTGCAAAAGGTTGATACATCGTATAAAACAGACGAATCTGTTATAGCCTTTCGGCATTAAATAATCTGCAAAAGGTTGATACAGCGTATAAAAAACAAGACAAATCTTTAATAGTCTTTTGGATTAAACAATCTGCAAAAGGTTTATACATCGTATGAAAAACAAGAGAAATCTCTTATAGTCTTTTGCATCAAATAATCTGCAAAAGGTTGATACATCGTATAAAAAAGACGAATCTGTTGTAGCCTTTCGGCATTAAATAATCTGCAAAAGGTTAATACATCGTATAAAAACAATAGAAATCTCTTATAGTCTTTTGCATTTAATAATCTGCAAAAGGTTGATACATCGTATAAAAAACAAGAGAAATCTCTTATAGTCTTTTGCATTAAATAATCTGCAAAAGGTTGATACATCGTATAAAATAGACGAATATCTTGTAGCTTTTCGCCATTAAATAATCTGCAAAAAGTTGATACATCGTATAAAAAACAAGAGAAATCTCTTATAGTCTTTTGCATTAAATAATCTGCAAAAGGTTGATACATCGTATAAAAAACAAGAGAAATCTCTTATAGTCTTTTGCATTGAATAATCTGCAAAAGGTTGATACATCGTATAAAAAACAAGAAAATCTCTTATAGTCTTTTGCATTGAATAAGCGGCAAAAGGTTGATACTTCGTATAAGAAAGACGAATCTCTTGTAGCCTTTCGGCATTTAATAATCTGCAAAAGGTTGAGACATTGTATAACAGACAAGAGAAATCTCTAATAGTCTTTTGCATAAAATAATCTGCAAAAGGTTGATACATCGTATAAAAAAGACGAATCTCTTGTAGCCTTTCGGCATTAAATGATCTGAAAAAGGTTGATACATCGTATAAAAAGACGAATCTCTTGTAGCCTTTAACCATTAAAAATCTTGCAAAAAGTTTGATAAATTGTATAAAAAACAAGAGAAATCTCTTATAGCCTTTTGCATTAAATAATCTGCAAAAGGTTGATACATCGTATAAAAAACAAGAGAAATCTCTTATAGTCTTTTGTATTAAATAATTTGCAAAAGGTTGATACATCGTATAAAAAACAAGAAAAATCTCTTATAGTCTTTGGCATTAAATAATCTGCAAAAGGTTGATACATCGTATACAAAATAAGAGAAATCTCTTATAGTCTTTTGCATTAAATAATCTGCAAAAGGTTGATACATCGTATAAAAACAAGAGAAATCTATTATCGTCTTTTGCATTACATAATCTGCAAAAAGTTGATACATCGTATAAAAAACAAGAGAAATCTCTTATAGTCTTTTGCATTAAATAATCAGCAAAAGGTTCATACATCGTATAAAAAAGACGAATCTCTTGTAGCCTTTCGGCATTAAATAATCTGCAAAAGGTTGATACATCGTATAAAACAGACGAATCTCTTGTCGCCTTTCGGCATTAAATAACTTGCAAAAGGTTGATACATCGTATAAAATAGACGAATCTCTTGTAGCTTTTCGGCATTAAATAATCTGCAAAAGGTTGATACATCGTATAAAAAACAAGAGAAATCTCTTGTAGCCTTTCGGCATTAAATAATCTGCAAAAGGTTGATACATCGTATAAAAAACAAGAGAAATCTCTTATAGTCTTTTGCATATAATAATCTGCAAAAGGTTGATACATCGTATAAAAAAGACAAATCTATTGTAGCCTTTCGGCATTAAATCATCTGCAAAAGGTTGATACATCGTATAAAAAACAAGAGAAATCTCTTGCAACCTTTCGGCATTAAATAATCTGCAAAAGGTTGATACATCGCATAAAAAGACGAATCTCTTGTAGCCTTTAACCATTAAAAATCCTGCAAAAAGTGTGATGAATTGTATAAAAAACAAGAGAAATCTCTTATAGCCTTTTGCATTAAATAATCTGCAAAAGGTTGATACATCGTATAAAAAACAAGAGAAATCTCTTATAGTCTTTTGCATTAAATAATCTGCAAAAGGTTGATACATCGTATAAAAAACAAGAAAAATCTCTTATAGTCTTTGGCATTAAATAATCTGCAAAATGTTGATACATCGTATAAAAAACAAGAAAAATCTCTTATAGTCTTTTGCATTAAATAATCTGCAAAAGGTTGATACATCGTATAAAAACAAAAGAAATCTACTATCGTCTTTTGCATTACATAATCTGCAAAAAGTTGATACATCATATAAAAAACAAGAGAAATCTCTTATAGTCTTTTGCATTAAATAATCAGCAAAAGGTTCATACATCGTATAAAAAAGACGAATCTCTTGTAGCCTTTCGGCATTAAATAATCTGCAAAAGGTTGATACATCGTATAAAATAGACGAATCTCATGTCGCCTTTCGGCATTAAATAACTTGCAAAAGGTTGATACATCGTATAAAATAGACAAATCTCTTGTACTTTTTCGGCATTAAATAATCTGCAAAAGGTTGATACATCGTATAAAAAACAAGAGAAATCTCTTGTAGCCTTTCGGCATTAAATAATCTGCAAAAGGTTGATACATCGTATAAAAAACAAGAAAAATCTCTAATAGTCTTTTGCATTGAATAATCTGCAAAAGGTTGATACATCGTATAAAAAAGACAAATCTATTGTAGCCTTTCGGGATTAAATAATCTGCAAACGGTTGATACATCGTATAAAAAACAAGAGAAATCTCTTGCAACCTTTCGGCATTAAATAATCTGCAAAAGGTTGATACATCGTATAAAAAACAAGAGAAATCTCTTGTAGCCTTTCGGCATTAAATAATCTGCAAAAGGTTGATACATCGTATAAAAAAGAAGAGAAATCTCTTATAGTCTTTTGCATTGAATAATCTGCAAACGGTTGATACATCGTATAAAAAACAAGAGAAATCTCTTATAGTCTTTTGCATTAAATAATCTGCAAAAGGTTGATACATCGTATAAAATCGACGAATCACTTGTAGCCTTTCGGCATTAAATAATCTGCAAAAGGTTGATACATCGTATAAAAAAGACGAATCCTTTGTAGCCTTGCGCCATTAAATAATCTGCAAAAGGTTGATACATCGTATAAAAAAGTGTAATCCCTTGTAGCCTTTCGGCATTAAATAATCTGCAACAGGTGTATACATCGTATAAAAAAGACGAATCTCTTGTTGCCTTTCGGCATTAAATAATCTGCAAACAGTTAATACATCGTATAAAAAAGACGAATCTCTTGTAGCCTTTAACCATTAAATAATCTGCAAAAGGTCGATACATCGTATAAAAAAGACGAATCTCTTATAGCCTTTCGGCATTAAATAATCTGCAAAAGGTTGATACATCGTATAAAAAAGACGAATCTCTTGTAGCCTTTTGCCATTAAATAATCAGCAAAATGTTGATACATCGTATAAAAAAGACGAATCTCTTGTAGTATTTCGGCATTAAATAATCTGCAAAAGGTTGATACATCGTATAAAAAGACGAATCTCTTGTAGCCTTTCGCCATTAAATATCTGCCAAAGGTTGATACATCGTATAAAAAGACGAATCTCTTGTAGCCTTTCGGCATTAAATAATCTGCAAAAGGTTGATACATCGTATAAAAAAGACGAATCTCTTGTAGCCTTTCGCCATTAAATAATCAGCAAAAGGTTGATACATCGTATAAAAAGACGAATCTCTTGTAGCCTTTCGCCATTAAATAATCTGCAAAATGTTGATACATCGTATAAAAAAGACGAATAACTTGTATCCTTTCGCCATTAAATAATCTTCAAAAGGTTGATACATCGTATTAAAAAGACGAATCTCTTGTAGCCTTTCGGCATTAAATAATCTGCAAAAGGTTGATACATTGTATAAAAAAGACGAATCTCTTGTAGCCTTTCGCCATTAAATAATCTGCAAAAGGTTGATACATCGTATAAAAAGACGAATCTCTTGTAGCCTTTCGGCATTAAATAATCTGCAAAAGGTTGATACATCGTATAAAAAAGACGAATCTCTAGTAACCTTTCGCCATTAAATAATCTGCAAAAGGTTGATACATCGTATAAAAAAGACGAATCTCTTGTAGCCTTTGACCATTAAATAATCTGCAAAAGGTTGATACATCGTATAAAAAAGACCAATCCCTTGTAGCCTTTCGGCATAACATAATCTGCAAAAGGTTGATACATCGTATAAAAAAGACGAATCTCTTGTTGCCTTTCGGCATTAAATAATCTGCAAACAGTTGATACATCGTATAAAAAAGACGAATCTCTTGTAGCCTTTCGGCATTAAATAATCTGCAAAAGGTTGATACATCGTATAAAAAAGACGAATCTTTTGTAGCCTTTCGGGATTAAATAATTTGCAAAAGGTTGATACATCGTATAAAAAAGACGAATCTCTTGTAGCCTTTCGGGATTAAATAATCTGCAAAAGGTTGATACATCGTATAAAACAGACCAATCTCTTGTAGCCTTTCGGCATTAAATAATCTGCAAAAGGTTGATACATCGTATAAAAAAGACGAATCTCTTGTAGCCTTTCGGCATTAAATAATCTGCAAAAGGTTGATACATCGTATAAAACAGACCAATCTCTTGTAGCCTTTCGGCATTATATAATCTGCAAAAGGTTGATACATCGTACAAAAAACAAAGGAAATCTCTTATAGTCTTTTGCATTAAATAATCTACAAAAAGTTGATACATCGTATAAAAAAGACGAATCTCTTGTAGTCTTTCGGCATTAAATAATCTGCAAAAGGTTGATACATCGTATAAAAAAGACGAATCTCTTGTAGCCTTTCGGGATTAAATAATCAGCAAAAGGTTGATACATCGTATAAAAAAGACGAATCTCTTGTAGCCTTTGACCATTAAATAATCAGCAAAAGGTTGATACATCGTTTAAAAAAGACGAATCTCTTGTAGCCTTTCGGGATTAAATAATCTGCAAAAGGTTGATACATCGTATAAAAAAGACGAATCTCTTGTAGCCTTTCGGGATTAAATAATCAGCAAAAGGTTGATACATCGTATAAAAAAGACGAATCTCTTGTAGCCTTTCGGGATTAAATAATCTGCAAAAGGTTGATACATCGTATAAAAAAGACGAATCTCTTGTAGCCTTTCGGGATTAAATAATCTGAAAAAAGGTTGATACATCGTATAAAAAAGACGAATCTTTTGTAGCCTATCGCCATTAACTAATCAGCAAAAGGTTGATACATCGTATAAAAAAGACGAATCTCTTGTAGCCTTTCGGGATTAAATAATCTGCAAAAGGTTGATACATCGTATAAAAAAGACGAATCTCTTGTAGCCTTTCGGGATTAAATAATCTGCAAAAGGGTGATACATCGTATAAAAAAGACGAATCTCTTGTAGCCTTTCGGGATTAAATAATCAGCAAAAGGTTGATACATCGTATAAAAAAGACGAATCTCTTGTAGCCTTTCGGCATTAAATAATCTGCAAAAGGTTGATACATCGTATAAAAAAGACGAATCTTTTGTAGCCTTTCGGGATTAAATAATCAGCAAAAGGTTGATACATCGTATAAAAAAGACGAATCTCTTGTAGCCTTTCGGGATTAAATAATCTGCAAAAGGTTGATACATCGTATAAAAAAGACGAATCTCTTGTAGCCTTTCGGGATTAAATAATCTGCAAAAGGTTGATACATCGTATAAAAAAGACGAATCTCTTGTAGCCTTTCGGGATTAAATAATCAGCAAAAGGTTGATACATCGTATAAAAAAGACGAATCTCTTGTAGCCTTTCGGGATTAAATAATCTGCAAAAGGTTGATACATCGTATAAAAAAGACGAATCTCTTGTAGCCTTTCGGGATTAAATAATCTGCAAAAGGTTGATACATCGTATAAAAAAGACGAATCTCTTGTAGCCTTTCGGGATTAAATAATCAGCAAAAGGTTGATACATCGTATAAAAAAGACGAATCTCTTGTAGCCTTTCGGGATTAAGTAATCTGCAAAAGGTTGATACATCGTATAAAAAGACGAATCTCTTGTAGCCTTTCGGCATTAAATAATCTGCAAAAGGTTGATACATCGTATAAAAAAGACGAATCTTTTGTAGCCTTTCGGGATTAAATAATCTGCAAAAGGTTGATACATCGTATAAAAAAGACGAATCTCTTGTAGCTTTTGACATTAAATAATCTGCCAAAGGTTGATACATCGTATAAAAAGACGAATCTCTTGTAGCCTTTCGGCATTAAATAATCTCCAAAAGGTTGATACATCGTATAAAAAAGACGAATCTCTTGTAGCCTTTCGCCATTAAATAATCAGCAAAAGGTTGATACATCGTATAAAAAAGACGAATCTCTTGTAGCCTTTCGCCATTAAATAATCTGCAAAATGTTGATACATCGTATAAAAAAGACGAATAACTTGTATCCTTTCGCTATTAAATAATCTTCAAATGGTTGATACATCGTATAAAAAAGACGAATCTCTTGTAGCCTTTCGGCATTAAATAATCTGCAAAAGGTTGATACATTGTATAAAAAAGACGAATCTCTTGTAGCCTTTCGCGATTAAATAATCTGCCAAAGGTTGATACATCGTATAAAAAGACGAATCTCTTGTAGCCTTTCGGCATTAAATAATCTGCAAAAGGTTGATACATCGTATAAAAAAGACGAATCTCTAGTAACCTTTCGCCATTAAATAATCTGCAAAAGGTTGATACATCGTATAAAAAAGACGAATCTCTTGTAGCTTTTGACCATTAAATAATCTGCAAAAGGTTGATACATCGTATAAAAAAGACCAATGCCTTGTAGCCTTTCGGCATAAAATAATCTGCAAAAGGTTGATACATCGTATAAAAAAGACGAATCTCTTGTTGCCTTTCGGCATTAAATAATCTGCAAACAGTTGATACATCGTATAAAAAAGACGAATCTCTTGTTGCCTTTCGGCATTAAATAATCTGCAAACACTTGATACATCGTATAAAAAAGTCGAATCTCTTGTAGTCTTTCGGCATTAAATAATCTGCGAAAGGTTGATACATCGTATAAAAAAGACGAATCTCTTGTAGCCTTTCGGGATTAAATAATCTGCAAAAGGTTGATACATCGTATAAAAAAGACGAATCTCTTGTGGCCTTTCGGCATTAAATAATCTGCAAAAGGTTGATACATCGTATAAAAAAGACGAATCTCTTGTGGCTTTTCGGCATTAAATAATCTGCAAAAGGTTGATACATCGTATAAAAAAGACGAATCTCTTGTAGCCTTTCGGCATTAAATAATCTGCAAAAGGTTGATACATCGTATAAAAAAGACGAATCTCTTGTAGCCTTTCGGGATTAAATAATCTGCAAAAGGTTGATACATCGTATAAAAAAGACGAATCTTTTGTAGCCTTTCGGGATTAAATAATCAGCAAAAGGTTGATACTTCGTATAAAAAAGACGAATCTCTTGTAGCCTTTCGGCATTTAATAATCTGCAAAAGGTTGATACATCGTATAAAAAAGAAGAGAAATCTCTTATAGTCTTTTGCATTGAATAATCTGCAAACGGTTGATACATCGTATAAAAAACAAGAGAAATCTCTTATAGTCTTTTGCATTAAATAATCTGCAAAAGGTTGATACATCGTATGAAAAACAAGAGAAATCTTGTATAGTCTTTTTCCTTAAATAATCTTCAAAACGTTGATACATCGTATGAACAAAAAGGGAAATCCCTTATAGTCTTTCGCATTAAATAACCTGCAAAACGTTGATACATCGTATAAACAAAAAGAGAAATTTCTTATAGTCTTTCGCATTAAATAATCTGCAAAAGGTTAATACATCGTATAAAAAACAAGAGAAATCTCTTGTAGTCTTTTGCATTAAATAATCTGCAAAAGGTTGATAAATCGTATAAAAAAGACGAATCTCTTGTAGCCTTTCGGCATTAAATAATCTGCAAAAGGTTGATACATCGTATAAAAACAATAGAAATCTCTTATGGTCTTTAGCATAAAATAATCTGCAAAAGGTTGATAAATCGTATAAAATACAAGAGAAATCTCTTATAGTCTTTTGCATTAAATTATCGGCAAAAGGTTGATACCTCGTATAAAAAAACTAATCTCTGGTAGCCTTTCGGACTTAAATAATCTGCAAAAGGTTGATACATCGTATAAAAAACAAGAGAAATCTCTTATAGTCTTTTGCATTGAATAATCTGCAAAAGGTTGATACATCGTATAAAAAACAAGAAAATCTCTTACAGTCTTTTGCATTGAATAAGCGGCAAAACGTTGATACATCGTATAAGAAAGACGAATCTCTTGTAGCCTTTCGGCATTTAATAATCTGCAAAAGGTTGATACATCGTATAACAAACAAGACAAATCTTTAATAGTCTTTTGCATTAAACAATCTGCAAAAGGTTTATACATCGTATGAAAAACAAGAGAAATCTCTTATAGTCTTTTGCATCAAATAATCTGCAAAAGGTTGATACATCGTATAAAACAGACGAATCTGTTGTAGCCTTTCGGCATTAAATAATCTGCAAAAGGTTGATACAGCGTATAAAAAACAAGACAAATCTTTAATAGTCTTTTGGATTAAACAATCTGCAAAAGGTTTATACATCGTATGAAAAACAAGAGAAATCTCTTATAGTCTTTTGCATCAAATAATCTGCAAAAGGTTGATACATCGTATAAAAAAGACGAATCTGTTGTAGCCTTTCGGCATTAAATAATCTGCAAAAGGTTGATACATCGTATAAAAACAATAGAAATCTCTTATAGTCTTTTGCATTAAATAATCTGCAAAAGGTTGATACATCGTATAAAAAACAAGAGAAATCTCTTATAGTCTTTTGCATTAAATAATCTGCAAAAGGTTGATACATCGTATAAAATAGACGAATATCTTGTAGCTTTTCGCCATTAAATAATCTGCAAAAAGTTGATACATCGTATAAAAAACAAGAGAAATCTCTTATAGTCTTTTGCATTAAATAATCTGCAAAAGGTTGATACATCGTATAAAAAACAAGAGAAATCTCTTATAGTCTTTTGCATTGAATAATCTGCAAAAGGTTGATACATCGTATAAAAAACAAGAAAATCTCTTATAGTCTATTGCATTGAATAAGCGGCAAAAGGTTGATACTTCGTATAAGAAAGACGAATCTCTTGTAGCCTTTCGGCATTTAATAATCTGCAAAAGGTTGATACATCGTATAAAAAAGACGAATCTCTTGTAGCCTTTCGGCATCAAAATATCTCCAGAAAGGTTGAGACATTGTATAACAGACGAATCTCTTGTAGCCTTTAACCATTAAAAATCTTGCAAAAAGTTTGATAAATTGTATAAAAAACAAGAGAAATCTCTTATAGCCTTTTGCATTAAATAATCTGCAAAAGGTTGATACATCGTATAAAAAACAAGAGAAATCTCTTATAGTCTTTTGTATTAAATAATTTGCAAAAGGTTGATACATCGTATAAAAAACAAGAAAAATCTCTTATAGTCTTTGGCATTAAATAATCTGCAAAAGGTTGATACATCGTATACAAAATAAGAGAAATCTCTTATAGTCTTTTGCATTAAATAATCTGCAAAAGGTTGATACATCGTATAAAAACAAGAGAAATCTATTATCGTCTTTTGCATTACATAATCTGCAAAAAGTTGATACATCGTATAAAAAACAGGAGAAATCTCTTATAGTCTTTTGCATTAAATAATCAGCAAAAGGTTCATACATCGTATAAAAAAGACGAATCTCTTGTAGCCTTTCGGCATTAAATAATCTGCAAAAGGTTGATACATCGTATAAAACAGACGAATCTCTTGTCGCCTTTCGGCATTAAATAACTTGCAAAAGGTTGATACATCGTATAAAAAACAAGAGAAATCTCTTATAGTCTTTTGCATATAATAATCTGCAAAAGGTTGATACATCGTATAAAAAAGACAAATCTATTGTAGCCTTTCGGCATTAAATCATCTGCAAAAGGTTGATACATCGTATAAAAAACAAGAGAAATCTCTTGCAACCTTTCGGCATTAAATAATCTGCAAAAGGTTGATACATCGTATAAAAAGACGAATCTCTTGTAGCCTTTAACCATTAAAAATCCTGCAAAAAGTGTGATGAATTGTATAAAAAACAAGAGAAATCTCTTATAGTCTTTTGCATTGAATAATCTGCAAAAGGTTGATACATCGTATAAAAAACAAGAGAAATCTCTTATAGTCTTTTGCATTAAATAATCTGCAAAACGTTGATACATCGTATAAAAAACAAGAAAAATCTCTTATAGTCTTTGGCATTAAATAATCTGCAAAAGGTTGATACATCGTATAAAAAACAAGAAAAATCTCTTATAGTCTTTTGCATTAAATAATCTGCAAAAGGTTGATACATCGTATAAAAACAAAAGAAATCTACTATCGTCTTTTGCATTACATAATCTGCAAAAAGTTGATACATCATATAAAAAACAAGAGAAATCTCTTATAGTCTTTTGCATTAAATAATCAGCAAAAGGTTCATACATCGTATAAAAAAGACGAATCTCTTGTAGCCTTTCGGCATTAAATAATCTGCAAAAGGTTGATACATCGTATAAAATAGACGAATCTCATGTCACCTTTCGGCATTAAATAACTTGCAAAAGGTTGATACATCGTATAAAATAGACGAATCTCTTGTAGTTTTTCGGCATTAAATAATCTGCAAAAGGTTGATACATCGTATAAAAAACAAGAGAAATCTCTTGTAGACTTCTGGCATTAAATAATCTGCAAAAAGTTGATACATCGTATAAAAAACAAGAGAAATCTCTTGTAGCCTTTCGGCATTAAATAATCTGCAAAAGGTTGATACATCGTATAAAAATTAAGAGAAATCTCTTATAGTCTTTTGCATTGAATAATCTGCAAAAGGTTGATACATCGTATAAAAAAGACAAATCTATTGTAGCCTTTCGGCATTAAATAATCTGCAAAAGGTTGATACATCGTATAAAATAGACGAATCTCTTGTAGCCTTTCGGCATTAAATAATCTGCAAAAGGTTTATACATCGTATAAAAAACAAGAGAAATCTCTTGTAGACTTTCGGCATTAAATAATCTGCAAAAGGTTGATACATCGTATAAAAAACAAGAAAAATCTCTTGTAGCCTTTCGGCATTAAATAATCTGCAAAAGGTTGATACATCGTATAAAAATTAAGAGAAATCTCTTATAGTCTTGTCATTGAATAATCTGCAAAAGGTTGATACATCGTATAAAAAAGACAAATCTATTGTAGCCTTTCGGCATTAAATAATCTGCAAAAGGTTGATACATCGTATAAAAAACAAGAGTAATCTCTTGTAGACTTTCGGCATTAAATAATCTGCAAAAGGTTGATACATCGTATAAAAAACAAGAAAAATCTCTTGTAGCCTTTCGGCATTAAATAATCTGCAAAAGGTTGATACATCGTATAAAAATTAAGAGAAATCTCTTATAGTCTTGTCATTGAATAATCTGCAAAAGGTTGATACATCGTATAAAAAAGACAAATCTATTGTAGCCTTTCGGCATTAAATAATCTGCAAAAGGTTGATACATCGTATAAAAAACAAGAGAAATCTCTTGTAACTTTTCAGCATTAAATAATCTGCAAAAGGTTGATACATCGTATAAAAAACAAGAGAAATCTCTTGTAGCCTTTCGGCATTAAATAATCTGCAAAAGGTTGATACATCGTATAAAAAACAAGAAAAATCTCTTATAGTTTTTTGCATTGAATAATCTGCAAAAGGTTGATACATCGTATAAAAAAGACAAATCTATTGTAGCCTTTCGGCATTAAATAATCTGCAAACGGTTGATACATCGTATAAAAAACAAGAGAAATCTCTTGCAACCTTTCGGCATTAAATAATCTGCAAAAGGTTGATACATCGTATAAAAAACAAGAGAAATCTCTTGTAGCCTTTCGGCATTAAATAATCTGCAAAAGGTAGATACATCGTATAAAAAAGAAGAGAAATCTCTTATAGTCTTTTGCATTGAATAATCTGCAAACGGTTGATACATCGTATAAAAAACAAGAGAAATCTCTTATAGTCTTTTGCATTAAATAATCTGCAAAAGGTTGATACATCGTATAAAATCGACGAATCACTTGTAGCCTTTCGGCATTAAATAATCTGCAAAAGGTTGATACATCGTATAAAAAAGACGAATCCTTTGTAGCCTTGCGCCATTAAATAATCTGCAAAAGTTTGATACATCGTATAAAAACGACGAATCTCTTGTTGCGTTTCGGCATTAAATAATCTGCAAAAGGTTGATACATCGTATAAAAAATACGAATCTCTTGTAGCCTTTGACCATTAAATAATCTGCAAAAGGTTGATACATCTTATAAAAAAGTGTAATCCCTTGTAGCCTTTCGGCATAAAATAATCTGCAACAGGTGTATACATCGTATAAAAAAGACGAATCTCTTGTTGCCTTTCGGCATTAAATAATCTGCAAACAGTTAATACATCGTATAAAAAAGACGAATCTCTTGTAGCCTTTAACCATTAAATAATCTGCAAAAGGTCGATACATCGTATAAAAAAGACGAATCTCTTATAGCCTTTCGGCATTAAATAATCTGCAAAAGGTTGATACATCGTATAAAAAAGACGAATCTCTTGTAGCCTTTTGCCATTAAATAATCAGCAAAATGTTGATACATCGTATAAAAAAGACGAATCTCTTGTAGTATTTCGGCATTAAATAATCTGCAAAAGGTTGATACATCGTATAAAAAGACGAATCTCTTGTAGCCTTTCGCCATTAAATAATCTGCCAAAGGTTGATACATCGTATAAAAAGACGAATCTCTTGTAGCCTTTCGGCATTAAATAATCTGCAAAAGGTTGATACATCGTATAAAAAAGACGAATCTCTTGTAGCCTTTCGCCATTAAATAATCAGCAAAAGGTTGATACATCGTATAAAAAAGACGAATCTCTTGTAGCCTTTCGCCATTAAATAATCTGCAAAATGTTGATACATCGTATAAAAAAGACGAATAACTTGTATCCTTTCGCCATTAAATAATCTTCAAAAGGTTGATACATCGTATTAAAAAGACGAATCTCTTGTAGCCTTTCGGCATTAAATAATCTGCAAAAGGTTGATACATTGTATAAAAAAGACGAATCTCTTGTAGCCTTTCGCCATTAAATAATCTGCAAAAGGTTGATACATCGTATAAAAAGACGAATCTCTTGTAGCCTTTCGGCATTAAATAATCTGCAAAAGGTTGATACATCGTATAAAAAAGACGAATCTCTAGTAACCTTTCGCCATTAAATAATCTGCAAAAGGTTGATACATCGTATAAAAAAGACGAATCTCTTGTAGCCTTTGACCATTAAATAATCTGCAAAAGGTTGATACATCGTATAAAAAAGACCAATCCCTTGTAGCCTTTCGGCATAACATAATCTGCAAAAGGTTGATACATCGTATAAAAAAGACGAATCTCTTGTTGCCTTTCGGCATTAAATAATCTGCAAACAGTTGATACATCGTATAAAAAAGACGAATCTCTTGTAGCCTTTCGGCATTAAATAATCTGCAAAAAGTTGATACATCGTATAAAAAAGACGAATCTTTTGTAGCCTTTCGGGATTAAATAATTTGCAAAAGGTTGATACATCGTATAAAAAAGACGAATCTCTTGTAGCCTTTCGGGATTAAATAATCTGCAAAAGGTTGATACATCGTATAAAACAGACCAATCTCTTGTAGCCTTTCGGCATTAAATAATCTGCAAAAGGTTGATACATCGTATAAAAAAGACGAATCTCTTGTAGCCTTTCGGCATTAAATAATCTGCAAAAGGTTGATACATCGTATAAAACAGACCAATCTCTTGTAGCCTTTCGGCATTAAATAATCTGCAAAAGGTTGATACATCGTACAAAAAACAAAGGAAATCTCTTATAGTCTTTTGCATTAAATAATCTACAAAAAGTTGATACATCGTATAAAAAAGACGAATCTCTTGTAGTCTTTCGGCATTAAATAATCTGCAAAAGGTTGATACATCGTATAAAAAAGACGAATCTCTTGTAGCCTTTCGGGATTAAATAATCAGCAAAAGCTTGATACATCGTATAAAAAAGACGAATCTCTTGTAGCCTTTGACCATTAAATAATCAGCAAAAGGTTGATACATCGTTTAAAAAAGACGAATCTCTTGTAGCCTTTCGGGATTAAATAATCTGCAAAAGGTTGATACATCGTATAAAAAAGACGAATCTCTTGTAGCCTTTCGGGATTAAATAATCAGCAAAAGGTTGATACATCGTATAAAAAAGACGAATCTCTTGTAGCCTTTCGGGATTAAATAATCTGCAAAAGGTTGATACATCGTATAAAAAAGACGAATCTCTTGTAGCCTTTCGGGATTAAATAATCTGAAAAAAGGTTGATACATCGTATAAAAAAGACGAATCTTTTGTAGCCTATCGCCATTAACTAATCAGCAAAAGGTTGATACATCGTATAAAAAAGACGAATCTCTTGTAGCCTTTCGGGATTAAATAATCTGCAAAAGGTTGATACATCGTATAAAAAAGACGAATCTCTTGTAGCCTTTCGGGATTAAATAATCTGCAAAAGGGTGATACATCGTATAAAAAAGACGAATCTCTTGTAGCCTTTCGGGATTAAATAATCAGCAAAAGGTTGATACATCGTATAAAAAAGACGAATCTCTTGTAGCCTTTCGGCATTAAATAATCTGCAAAAGGTTGATACATCGTATAAAAAAGACGAATCTTTTGTAGCCTTTCGGGATTAAATAATCAGCAAAAGGTTGATACATCGTATAAAAAAGACGAATCTCTTGTAGCCTTTCGGGATTAAATAATCTGCAAAAGGTTGATACATCGTATAAAAAAGACGAATCTCTTGTAGCCTTTCGGGATTAAATAATCTGCAAAAGGTTGATACATCGTATAAAAAAGACGAATAACTTGTATCCTTTCGCCATTAAATAATCTTCAAAAGGTTGATACATCGTATTAAAAAGACGAATCTCTTGTAGCCTTTCGGCATTAAATAATCTGCAAAAGGTTGATACATTGTATAAAAAAGACGAATCTCTTGTAGCCTTTCGCCATTAAATAATCTGCAAAAGGTTGATACATCGTATAAAAAGACGAATCTCTTGTAGCCTTTCGGCATTAAATAATCTGCAAAAGGTTGATACATCGTATAAAAAAGACGAATCTCTAGTAACCTTTCGCCATTAAATAATCTGCAAAAGGTTGATACATCGTATAAAAAAGACGAATCTCTTGTAGCCTTTGACCATTAAATAATCTGCAAAAGGTTGATACATCGTATAAAAAAGACCAATCCCTTGTAGCCTTTCGGCATAACATAATCTGCAAAAGGTTGATACATCGTATAAAAAAGACGAATCTCTTGTTGCCTTTCGGCATTAAATAATCTGCAAACAGTTGATACATCGTATAAAAAAGACGAATCTCTTGTAGCCTTTCGGCATTAAATAATCTGCAAAAAGTTGATACATCGTATAAAAAAGACGAATCTTTTGTAGCCTTTCGGGATTAAATAATTTGCAAAAGGTTGATACATCGTATAAAAAAGACGAATCTCTTGTAGCCTTTCGGGATTAAATAATCTGCAAAAGGTTGATACATCGTATAAAACAGACCAATCTCTTGTAGCCTTTCGGCATTAAATAATCTGCAAAAGGTTGATACATCGTATAAAAAAGACGAATCTCTTGTAGCCTTTCGGCATTAAATAATCTGCAAAAGGTTGATACATCGTATAAAACAGACCAATCTCTTGTAGCCTTTCGGCATTAAATAATCTGCAAAAGGTTGATACATCGTACAAAAAACAAAGGAAATCTCTTATAGCCTTTCGGCATTAAATAATCTACAAAAAGTTGATACATCGTATAAAAAAGACGAATCTCTTGTAGTCTTTCGGCATTAAATAATCTGCAAAAGGTTGATACATCGTATAAAAAAGACGAATCTCTTGTAGCCTTTCGGGATTAAATAATCAGCAAAAGCTTGATACATCGTATAAAAAAGACGAATCTCTTGTAGCCTTTGACCATTAAATAATCAGCAAAAGGTTGATACATCGTTTAAAAAAGACGAATCTCTTGTAGCCTTTCGGGATTAAATAATCTGCAAAAGGTTGATACATCGTATAAAAAAGACGAATCTCTTGTAGCCTTTCGGGATTAAATAATCAGCAAAAGGTTGATACATCGTATAAAAAAGACGAATCTCTTGTAGCCTTTCGGGATTAAATAATCTGCAAAAGGTTGATACATCGTATAAAAAAGACGAATCTCTTGTAGCCTTTCGGGATTAAATAATCTGAAAAAAGGTTGATACATCGTATAAAAAAGACGAATCTTTTGTAGCCTATCGCCATTAACTAATCAGCAA
The DNA here is from genome assembly GCA_963556195.1 of Sepiola atlantica. Classification (NCBI taxonomy): domain Eukaryota; kingdom Metazoa; phylum Mollusca; class Cephalopoda; order Sepiida; family Sepiolidae; genus Sepiola; species Sepiola atlantica. Next base: position 59,624,292 of record OY744537.1, on the reverse strand, counting down.
AAGGTTGATACATCGTATAAAAAAGACGAATCTCTTGTAGCCTTTCGGGATTAAATAATCTGCAAAAGGTTGATACATCGTATAAAAAAGACGAATCTCTTGTAGCCTTTCGGGATTAAATAATCTGCAAAAGGGTGATACATCGTATAAAAAAGACGAATCTCTTGTAGCCTTTCGGGATTAAATAATCAGCAAAAGGTTGATACATCGTATAAAAAAGACGAATCTCTTGTAGCCTTTCGGCATTAAATAATCTGCAAAAGGTTGATACATCGTATAAAAAAGACGAATCTTTTGTAGCCTTTCGGGATTAAATAATCAGCAAAAGGTTGATACATCGTATAAAAAAGACGAATCTCTTGTAGCCTTTCGGGATTAAATAATCTGCAAAAGGTTGATACATCGTATAAAAAAGACGAATCTCTTGTAGCCTTTCGGGATTAAATAATCTGCAAAAGGTTGATACATCGTATAAAAAAGACGAATCTCTTGTAGCCTTTCGGGATTAAATAATCAGCAAAAGGTTGATACATCGTATAAAAAAGACGAATCTCTTGTAGCCTTTCGGGATTAAATAATCTGCAAAAGGTTGATACATCGTATAAAAAAGACGAATCTCTTGTAGCCTTTCGGGATTAAATAATCTGCAAAAGGTTGATACATCGTATAAAAAAGACGAATCTCTTGTAGCCTTTCGGGATTAAATAATCAGCAAAAGGTTGATACATCGTATAAAAAAGACGAATCTCTTGTAGCCTTTCGGGATTAAGTAATCTGCAAAAGGTTGATACATCGTATTAAAAGACGAATCTCTTGTAGCCTTTCGGCATTAAATAATCTGCAAAAGGTTGATACATCGTATAAAAAAGACGAATCTTTTGTAGCCTTTCGGGATTAAATAATCTGCAAAAGGTTGATACATCGTATAAAAAAGACGAATCTCTTGTAGCCTTTCGCCATTAAATAATCTGCCAAAGGTTGATACATCGTATAAAAAGACGAATCTCTTGTAGCCTTTCGGCATTAAATAATCTCCAAAAGGTTGATACATCGTATAAAAAAGACGAATCTCTTGTAGCCTTTCGCCATTAAATAATCAGCAAAAGGTTGATACATCGTATAAAAAAGACGAATCTCTTGTAGCCTTTCGCCATTAAATAATCTGCAAAATGTTGATACATCGTATAAAAAAGACGAATAACTTGTATCCTTTCGCCATTAAATAATCTTCAAATGGTTGATACATCGTATAAAAAAGACGAATCTCTCGTAGCCTTTCGGCATTAAATAATCTGCAAAAGGTTGATACATTGTATAAAAAAGACGAATCTCTTGTAGCCTTTCGGCATTAAATAATCTGCAAAAGGTTGATACATCGTATAAAAAAGACGAATCTCTTGTAGCCTTTCGGGATTAAATAATCTGCAAAAGGTAGATACATCGTATAAAAAAGACGAATCTCTTGTAGCCTTTCGGCATTTAATAATCTGCAAAAGGTTGATACATCGTATAAAAAAGACGAATCTTTTGTGGCTTTTCGGCATTAAATAATCTGCAAAAGGTTGATACATCGTATAAAAAAGACGAATCTCTTGTGGCTTTTCGGCATTAAATAATCTGCAAAAGGTTGATACATCGTATAAAAAAGACGAATCTCTTGTGGCTTTTCGGCATTAAATAATCTGCAAAAGGTTGATACATCGTATAAAAAAGACGAATCTCTTGTAGCCTTTCGGGATTAAATAATCTGCAAAAGGTAGATACATCGTATAAAAAAGACGAATCTTTTGTAGCCTTTCGGCATTTAATAATCTGCAAAAGGTTGATACATCGTATAAAAAAGACGAATCTTTTGTGGCTTTTCGGCATTAAATAATCTGCAAAAGGTTGATACATCGTATAAAAAAGACGAATCTCTTGTGGCTTTTCGGCATTAAATAATCTGCAAAAGGTTGATACATCGTATAAAAAAGACGAATCTCTTGTAGCCTTTCGGGATTAAATAATCTGCAAAAGGTAGATACATCGTATAAAAAAGACGAATGTCTTGTAGCCTTTCGGCATTTAATAATCTGCAAAAGGTTGATACATCGTATAAAAAAGACGAATCTCTTGTGGCTTTTCGGCATTAAATAATCTGCAAAAGGTTGATACATCGTATAAAAAAGACGAATCTCTTGTAGCCTTTCGCCATTAAATAATCAGCAAAAGGTTGATACATCGTATAAAAAAGACGAATCTCTTGTGGCTTTTCGGCATTAAATAATCTGCAAAAGGTTGATACATCGTATAAAAAAGACGAATCTCTTGTGGCTTTTCGGCATTAAATAATCTGCAAAAGGTTGATACATCGTATAAAAAAGACGAATCTCTTGTAGCCTTTCGGGATTAAATAATCTGCAAAAGGTTGATACATCGTATAAAAAAGACGAATCTCTTGTAGCCTTTCGGGATTAAATAATCAGCAAAAGGTAGATACATCGTATAAAAAAGACGAATCTCTTGTAGCCTTTCGCCATTAAATAATCAGCAAAAGGTTGATACATCGTATAAAAAAGACGAATCTCTTGTAGCCTTTCGGCATTTAATAATCTGCAAAAGGTTGATACATCGTATAAAAAAGACGAATCTCTTGTAGCCTTTCGGCATTAAATAATCAGCAAAAGGTTGATACATCGTATAAAAAAGACGAATCTCTTGTAGCCTTTCGGGATTAAATAATCAGCAAAAGGTAGATACATCGTATAAAAAAGACGAATCTCTTGTAGCCTTTCGCCATTAAATAATCAGCAAAAGGTTGATACATCGTATAAAAAAGACGAATCTCTTGTAGCCTTTCGGCATTTAATAATCTGCAAAAGGTTGATACATCGTATAAAAAAGACGAATCTCTTGTAGCCTTTCGGCATTAAATAATCAGCAAAAGGTTGATACATCGTATAAAAAAGACGAATCTCTTGTAGCCTTTCGGCATTTAATAATCAGCAAAAGGTTGATACATCGTATAAAAAAGACGAATCTCTTGTAGCCTTTCGGCATTTAATAATCAGCAAAAGGTAGATACATCGTATAAAAAAGACGAATCTCTTGTAGCCTTTCGGCATTAAATAATCAGCAAAAGGTTGATACATCGTATAAAAAAGACGAATCTCTTGTAGCCTTTCGGCATTTAATAATCTGCAAAAGGTTGATACATCGTATAAAAAAGACGAATCTCTTGTAGCCTTTCGGGATTAAATAATCTGCAAAAGGTTGATACATCGTATAAAAAAGACGAATCTCTTGTAGACTTTCGGCATCAAAATATCTCCAGAAAGGTTGATACATCGTATAAAAAAGACCAATCTCTTGTAGCCTTTCGGCATCAAAATATCTCCAGAAAGGTTGATACATCGTATAAAAAAGACCAATCTCTTGTAGCCTTTCGGGATTTAATAATCTGCAAAAGGTTGATACATCGTATAAAAAAGACGAATCTCTTGTAGACTTTCGGCATCAAAATATCTCCAGAAAGGTTGATACATCGTATAAAAAAGACCAATCTCTTGTAGCCTTTCGGCATTTAATAATCTGCAAAAGGTTGATACATCGTATAAAAAAGACGAATCTTTTGTAGCCTTTCGCCATTAAATAATCAGCAAAAGGTTGATACATCGTATAAAAAAGACGAATCTCTTGTAGCCTTTCGGCATTTAATAATCTGCAAAAGGTTGATACATCGTATAAAAAAGACGAATCTCTTGTAGCCTTTCGGCATCAAAATATCTCCAGAAAGGTTGATACATCGTATAAAAAAGACCAATCTCTTGTAGCCTTTCGGCATTTAATAATCTGCAAAAGGTTGATACATCGTATAAAAAAGACGAATCTCTTGTAGCCTTTCGGCATTTAATAATCTGCAAAAGGTTGATACATCGTATAAAAAAGACCAATCTCTTGTAGCCTTTCGGCATTTAATAATCTGCAAAAGGTTGATACATCGTATAAAAAAGACGAATCTCTTGTAGCCTTTCGGCATTAAATAATCTGCAAAAGGTTGATACATCGTATAAAAAAGACGAATCTCTTGTAGCCTTTCGGGATTAAATAATCTGCAAAAGGTTGATACATCGTATAAAAAAGACGAATCTCTTGTAGCCTTTCGGGATTAAATAATCAGCAAAAGGTAGATACATCGTATAAAAAAGACGAATCTCTTGTAGCCTTTCGCCATTAAATAATCAGCAAAAGGTTGATACATCGTATAAAAAAGACGAATCTCTTGTAGCCTTTCGGCATTTAATAATCTGCAAAAGGTTGATACATCGTATAAAAAAGACGAATCTCTTGTAGCCTTTCGGCATTAAATAATCAGCAAAAGGTTGATACATCGTATAAAAAAGACGAATCTCTTGTAGCCTTTCGGCATTTAATAATCTGCAAAAGGTTGATACATCGTATAAAAAAGACGAATCTCTTGTAGCCTTTCGGCATCAAAATATCTCCAGAAAGGTTGATACATCGTATAAAAAAGACCAATCTCTTGTAGCCTTTCGGCATTTAATAATCTGCAAAAGGTTGATACATCGTATAAAAAAGACGAATCTCTTGTAGCCTTTCGGCATTTAATAATCTGCAAAAGGTTGATACATCGTATAAAAAAGACCAATCTCTTGTAGCCTTTCGGCATTTAATAATCTGCAAAAGGTTGATACATCGTATAAAAAAGACCAATCTCTTGTAGCCTTTCGGCATTTAATAATCTGCAAAAGGTTGATACATCGTATAAAAAAGACGAATCTCTTGTAGCCTTTCGGCATTTAATAATCTGCAAAAGGTTGATACATCGTATAAAAAAGACGAATCTCTTGTAGCCTTTCGGCATCAAAATATCTCCAGAAAGGTTGATACATCGTATAAAAAAGACCAATCTCTTGTAGCCTTTCGGCATTTAATAATCTGCAAAAGGTTGATACATCGTATAAAAAAGACGAATCTCTTGTAGCCTTTCGGCATTTAATAATCTGCAAAAGGTTGATACATCGTATAAAAAAGACGAATCTCTTGTAGCCTTTCGGCATCAAAATATCTCCAGAAAGGTTGATACATCGTATAAAAAAGACGAATCTCTTGTAGCCTTTCGGCATTTAATAATCTGCAAAAGGTTGATACATCGTATAAAAAAGACCAATCTCTTGTAGCCTTTCGGCATTTAATAATCTGCAAAAGGTTGATACATCGTATAAAAAAGACGAATCTCTTGTAGCCTTTCGGCATTTAATAATCTGCAAAAGGTTGATACATCGTATAAAAAAGACGAATCTCTTGTAGCCTTTCGGCATTTAATAATCTGCAAAAGGTTGATACATCGTATAAAAAAGACCAATCTCTTGTAGCCTTTCGGCATTTAATAATCTGCAAAAGGTTGATACATCGTATAAAAAAGACCAATCTCTTGTAGCCTTTCGGCATTTAATAATCTGCAAAAGGTTGATACATCGTATAAAAAAGACCAATCTCTTGTAGCCTTTCGGCATTTAATAATCTGCAAAAGGTTGATACATCGTATAAAAAAGACCAATCTCTTGTAGCCTTTCGGCATTTAATAATCTGCAAAAGGTTGATACATCGTATAAAAAAGACCAATCTCTTGTAGCCTTTCGGCATTTAATAATCTGCAAAAGGTTGATACATCGTATAAAAAAGACGAATCTCTTGTAGCCTTTCGGCATTTAATAATCTGCAAAAGGTTGATACATCGTATAAAAAAGACCAATCTCTTGTAGCCTTTCGGCATCAAAATATCTCCAGAAAGGTTGATACATCGTATAAAAAAGACGAATCTCTTGTAGCCTTTCGGCATTTAATAATCTGCAAAAGGTTGATACATCGTATAAAAAAGACCAATCTCTTGTAGCCTTTCGGCATCAAAATATCTCCAGAAAGGTTGATACATCGTATAAAAAAGACGAATCTCTTGTAGCCTTTCGGCATTTAATAATCTGCAAAAGGTTGATACATCGTATAAAAAAGACGAATCTCTTGTAGCCTTTCGGCATTTAATAATCTGCAAAAGGTTGATACATCGTATAAAAAAGACGAATCTCTTGTAGCCTTTCGGCATCAAAATATCTCCAGAAAGGTTGATACATCGTATAAAAAAGACGAATCTCTTGTAGCCTTTCGGCATTTAATAATCTGCAAAAGGTTGATACATCGTATAAAAAAGACCAATCTCTTGTAGCCTTTCGGCATTTAATAATCTGCAAAAGGTTGATACATCGTATAAAAAAGACCAATCTCTTGTAGCCTTTCGGCATTTAATAATCTGCAAAAGGTTGATACATCGTATAAAAAAGACGAATCTCTTGTAGCCTTTCGGCATTTAATAATCTGCAAAAGGTTGATACATCGTATAAAAAAGACCAATCTCTTGTAGCCTTTCGGCATTTAATAATCTGCAAAAGGTTGATACATCGTATAAAAAAGACCAATCTCTTGTAGCCTTTCGGCATTTAATAATCTGCAAAAGGTTGATACATCGTATAAAAAAGACGAATCTCTTGTAGCCTTTCGGCATTTAATAATCTGCAAAAGGTTGATACATCGTATAAAAAAGACCAATCTCTTGTAGCCTTTCGGCATCAAAATATCTCCAGAAAGGTTGATACATCGTATAAAAAAGACGAATCTCTTGTAGCCTTTCGGCATTTAATAATCTGCAAAAGGTTGATACATCGTATAAAAAAGACCAATCTCTTGTAGCCTTTCGGCATCAAAATATCTCCAGAAAGGTTGATACATCGTATAAAAAAGACGAATCTCTTGTAGCCTTTCGGCATTTAATAATCTGCAAAAGGTTGATACATCGTATAAAAAAGACGAATCTCTTGTAGCCTTTCGGCATTTAATAATCTGCAAAAGGTTGATACATCGTATAAAAAAGACCAATCTCTTGTAGCCTTTCGGCATTTAATAATCTGCAAAAGGTTGATACATCGTATAAAAAAGACGAATCTCTTGTAGCCTTTCGGCATTTAATAATCTGCAAAAGGTTGATACATCGTATAAAAAAGACGAATCTCTTGTAGTCTTTCGGCATCAAAATATCTCCAGAAAGGTTGATACATCGTATAAAAAAGACGAATCTCTTGTAGCCTTTCGGCATTTAATAATCTGCAAAAGGTTGATACATCGTATAAAAAAGACGAATCTCTTGTAGCCTTTCGGCATCAAAATATCTCCAGAAAGGTTGATACATCGTATAAAAAAGACGAATCTCTTGTAGCCTTTCGGCATCAAAATATCTCCAGAAAGGTTGATACATCGTATAAAAAAGACGAATCTCTTGTAGCCTTTCGGCATCAAAATATCTCCAGAAAGGTTGATACATCGTATAAAAAAGACGAATCTCTTGTAGCCTTTCGGCATTTAATAATCTGCAAAAGGTTGATACATCGTATAAAAAAGACCAATCTCTTGTAGCCTTTCGGCATTTAATAATCTGCAAAAGGTTGATACATCGTATAAAAAAGACGAATCTCTTGTAGCCTTTCGGCATTTAATAATCTGCAAAAGGTTGATACATCGTATAAAAAAGACGAATCTCTTGTAGCCTTTCGGCATTTAATAATCTGCAAAAGGTTGATACATCGTATAAAAAAGACCAATCTCTTGTAGCCTTTCGGCATTTAATAATCTGCAAAAGGTTGATACATCGTATAAAAAAGACGAATCTCTTGTAGCCTTTCGGCATTTAATAATCTGCAAAAGGTTGATACATCGTATAAAAAAGACGAATCTCTTGTAGTCTTTCGGCATCAAAATATCTCCAGAAAGGTTGATACATCGTATAAAAAAGACCAATCTCTTGTAGCCTTTCGGCATTTAATAATCTGCAAAAGGTTGATACATCGTATAAAAAAGACGAATCTCTTGTAGCCTTTCGGCATTTAATAATCTGCAAAAGGTTGATACATCGTATAAAAAAGACGAATCTCTTGTAGCCTTTCGGCATCAAAATATCTCCAGAAAGGTTGATACATCGTATAAAAAAGACGAATCTCTTGTAGCCTTTCGGCATCAAAATATCTCCAGAAAGGTTGATACATCGTATAAAAAAGACGAATCTCTTGTAGCCTTTCGGCATCAAAATATCTCCAGAAAGGTTGATACATCGTATAAAAAAGACGAATCTCTTGTAGCCTTTCGGCATTTAATAATCTGCAAAAGGTTGATACATCGTATAAAAAAGACCAATCTCTTGTAGCCTTTCGGCATTTAATAATCTGCAAAAGGTTGATACATCGTATAAAAAAGACGAATCTCTTGTAGCCTTTCGGCATTTAATAATCTGCAAAAGGTTGATACATCGTATAAAAAAGACGAATCTCTTGTAGCCTTTCGGCATTTAATAATCTGCAAAAGGTTGATACATCGTATAAAAAAGACCAATCTCTTGTAGCCTTTCGGCATTTAATAATCTGCAAAAGGTTGATACATCGTATAAAAAAGACGAATCTCTTGTAGCCTTTCGGCATTTAATAATCTGCAAAAGGTTGATACATCGTATGAAAAAGACGAATCTCTTGTAGCCTTTCGGCATCAAAATATCTCCAGAAAGATTGATACATCGTATAAAAAAGACCAATCTCTTGTAGCCTTTCGGCATTTAATAATCTGCAAAAGGTTGATACATCGTATAAAAAAGACGAATCTCTTGTAGCCTTTCGGCATTTAATAATCTGCAAAAGGTTGATACATCGTATAAAAAAGACGAATCTCTTGTAGCCTTTCGGCATCAAAATATCTCCAGAAAGGTTGATACATCGTATAAAAAAGACGAATCTCTTGTAGCCTTTCGGCATTTAATAATCTGCAAAAGGTTGATACATCGTATAAAAAAGACCAATCTCTTGTAGCCTTTCGGCATTTAATAATCTGCAAAAGGTTGATACATCGTATAAAAAAGACGAATCTCTTGTAGCCTTTCGGCATTAAATAATCAGCAAAAGGTTGATACATCGTATAAAAAAGACGAATCTCTTGTAGCCTTTCGGCATTTAATAATCTGCAAAAGGTTGATACATCGTATAAAAAAGACGAATCTCTTGTAGCCTTTCGGCATCAAAATATCTCCAGAAAGGTTGATACATCGTATAAAAAAGACCAATCTCTTGTAGCCTTTCGGCATTTAATAATCTGCAAAAGGTTGATACATCGTATAAAAAAGACCAATCTCTTGTAGCCTTTCGGCATTTAATAATCTGCAAAAGGTTGATACATCGTATAAAAAAGACGAATCTCTTGTAGCCTTTCGGCATTTAATAATCTGCAAAAGGTTGATACATCGTATAAAAAAGACGAATCTCTTGTAGCCTTTCGGCATTTAATAATCTGCAAAAGGTTGATACATCGTATAAAAAAGACGAATCTCTTGTAGCCTTTCGGCATTTAATAATCTGCAAAAGGTTGATACATCGTATAAAAAAGACGAATCTCTTGTAGCCTTTCGGCATCAAAATATCTCCAGAAAGGTTGATACATCGTATAAAAAAGACCAATCTCTTGTAGCCTTTCGACATTTAATAATCTGCAAAAGGTTGATACATCGTATAAAAAAGACCAATCTCTTGTAGCCTTTCGGCATTTAATAATCTGCAAAAGGTTGATACATCGTATAAAAAAGACGAATCTCTTGTAGCCTTTCGGCATCAAAATATCTCCAGAAAGGTTGATACATCGTATAAAAAAGACGAATCTCTTGTAGCCTTTCGGCATTTAATAATCTGCAAAAGGTTGATACATCGTATAAAAAAGACGAATCTCTTGTAGCTTTTCGGCATTAAATAACACCCAAAAGATTGATGGATCGTAAAACAGACAAATTTCGGTATTATGCGTCGTAAAACATACAATACAAATCTTTTAATTGTCTTCCGACATTAAATAACCACAAAAGCGTTGATACGCCGTAAACTAAACTAAACTACGTGTTTGTGAGCGCGCGTGTGTGTGCACAGATTCTTTCCCAGTGACTCATACCTATACAATTGCAGTGTTTTATTCTACGTAGGCGTACGCGTTGTTTTGAGCTGGTTATATCTTTCAGATACGCTCGACTGGAAGAGAGCCTGCCACAAGAATAATTCGATCATAACAGAACTTTGCGCACAAGCGCGCCAAAAAGTCTTTGAAAACGTTTATCTGCGACTTCTTCAAAGCTTTACTTGAAATGTGTTCTCCTTAAAAAACGAACCAAAACACAAAATATTTGAAAATCTATCAAATTTCCAAATTATTCCGTGAATCTGTTTCGTTGTGGGACTATTTCAATGTTTGCTTTTTTGATGTTATAGCAAAAAAAGGTTTAATAAAAAAAACTTTTGCATTATATACAATCTAAGACATTAAACATTATTATACCCACTATGTTTTAGAGATGTGTTGTAAATGTTTCTTTAATTCTTCAATACCCTTTCGTTACTAAGGTTATTGCTAGGCCTACATTCGATAGAACTAGGGATATTACTGACTATGGTTCAAAATAAAACAAAATCGCGGTTCTCTATATGGAAAGACGACTCTATGTGATTGGTTGGTAACCAGGTTGTTACACACGATTTAAGGTTGGGCAGTGCGTCTTAAAACTGGACTGATTCACAATGGTTCCCTGTAATAGGCCGACCGATAGCCTGGGAATGTGAAAAACAAAATTGACCGAAGTCTCTGGTCTGTTGAGTGATATAAAGCAAAATCAGGATCCCTTTTCGGGAAACACGCTTCTATCCCGATTCATAACCTAGTTGTATCAATATAATGGATATTTAGTCCTTCCCAACACTAGGCTGGGGCGGGAGAAGTTACACCTAGTTGTCTGCTGAAAGGATAACCGCTGGCATGCAAGTGTAAAAAGCAACCATGTCACTAGTTCGGTGTTTCTCAATCTTTTGTCCCAACATTATTTTATTTTTTCACTTACTGGTGCGGGTATAAACCTCTTATACACGCGGGTCGTCGTCAAACCCAGGTTCTTGCTTGTTTGTGGATACAAAACTACTCGGACGCCGATGTTGGTTCATAAAAATGTTTATTTAAGAAATAGAAAAAAAAGTCACATAAACCATCAGAGAGACAGGTTACTTTCGTACGCGTGAAGAGAAAGAGAGACAGATAGATGGATAGATCACCTCGCTACATCTAATTACATTCCTTCTCCCATTGGAGAACGCTCTAGACACGTATTTTCTGATTGAAGTCTCGCCAGCTATGAGACAAAAAATATTAGTCCAGAAGTCACGTGGTTTCATCGACTTCCGTTTGGGGTCACACCTGACCCTTAAGGTGTCACTCAAACTTTTCCATTCAGACACGGTTCTCGTTATGTTACAATGACACCTAGGAGCAAATAGAAATTTCATACTAAACCTTATGTCTAGAATCCTTACTTAATTTTGATCAAAATCCATTACTATATTTCGATTCTAGGCTAAAATTATAGGCTGAAGCCATAATGAGTCTTATTAAGAATTGGGAATTCAGGGAATCTTGCTTAATTGGTGTGTAATGAATATGGATAAAATTTAATGCAAATCTGAAAAAAAATGAATGTTCAAATGGGAGGTTTCCCATATTATATCCCCTAAAATCCAAAGAAACTGAAAATTGGTAAATATTTATTAATTGATGTCTAATATCTATTATTAAATTTTCACACAAATCTGATGGATCTGAATTTTCACAAAGGGCGTCCATCCCTTTTTGCCTAAAACAAAATGAAACTAAATGTGACCCATATTACCAACTCTTATGCCTGGCAACATTTAAAACGGTAAATGGCATCAGATAAAACACAGATAAAAGAACAACACTTACACAAATATGAGTTTAGTTTATTTCAATATTTCTATTTAGTCAATTTTCAAACTTGTGACGTTTTTGCAAGCTCTCGTTTATTCTTCAGTTGAGCATAATATTTTTCGTTTCTTAATTTTCATATTATTGAAGGCTGATAAGTCTAATTCTTATAAATAAGTAGAAAACCGCAACAAAATTAATAAAACTGAAAAACTTTCTGGGAAAATGTGGGATATTTCTGTTGTATTGAAGTGCAAAATGTATCAATGGGTGTCGTCGACTGTTTTATTGTGAGTATTATATCACTCTATTTTTTCTTTCTTTTGCATTAATGCCGAGCTACGACGGGGTCCGCAATAATGGATTTTGTCGTGTTTTACTTTTTCCATGTAATAAAACTTTAACTCATTGAAAGTATATTTTTGTGAAGATTTTTGCTTCCTTTGGAGTGAAGATCTGAAGCTGATATTGCTGATATCAGGGGTGAAAATGGGGTTCAAGTAAAAGAATTACAAACTTCATCACCAAAAGTGTTTTAAAATATGTGAATTTTTTTATGGGCCCAAAAAGAAAAAAATATATCTAACAAAGTTATCGTGTGAGATTTTAAAAGTTTGACTTAAATAGCTTTTAAGTTGACATATCAAATATAGATTCAGATTAGCAAATTTGTATTTTAGATTTTTGTCCGATATTATTGGCACTATAATAACATACTTCTTTTTATCATGCGTTAATCCCGAGCTATGACGGATGCTGGATTTGTGTCTCTACTTGATACGATCACAGGCTTGGTCCGAGTGAAGGCCGCTTTTACAGAGATCATTGTGTAGAGCGTCTGCCCATCTCATCATTGGTCTTCCTCTTGGTCGACGACTTCTAATGTAAAAGCAAGTTTCACTCGGCACATGTCCAAATCATCTAAGCCACCATTCCCTCACCTTGCCCTTGATCGGTGCGATGCCGTAACTCTTCAGACATCTCCATTCCACCATTGAAGATGTAAATTATTATGAATCAGCATGGTAGTACTATTGACCTGCTCGCTTCCGCTGTTGGCATCGGTTCCCCCAGTTGTTTCCATAATCAGATAATTACAAGAAGGGCCACATGAAAGTTTCCAATATCCATAGTGAAAGTGGTTCTATGGAATCGACAGGATTCGAACACGTCGAACAGGTAGTCAGTTCATACCGATAACCACTTCACCACAGCCACTTATCCTTCGATCAATAGATAGAAATATTATTTAAAATAAAGTTTAATGTTTAATCATTTATTCAAATATTAGCGCCTGTACTAATACTACTTTCACACACACACACACACACACACTTATGCCGTGACAATAAAAAAGCAATAGAGTCATTCTTAATGTTCCTTAATTAGTACACGATTTCTAGAGAAACTTACGCATTGGATGGATTTTTACATCTCATTTTAAATTTACTGCAGTTCGGTTTTAGTAGCAACTATTTCAAGCACAATGTTCTTTCTTTCCTAATATAAAGTAAACATGTTCAAAGAAGTGCTATCGATGTCTTTGAAATTATTAAACAGTCAAGACTTTTCAGGATTATGTACCCGTCTCGGAACGAGTACTCGAGCTATTAAAACATCTATATTAATACTGTGTACCTTCGTTTTGTGTAACGCTAGCAGTAAGACATCCAATTCAATTCAATTTATTCAGAAAAAAATAAAATAAAACAAGCATGCTTCAGTTGCCATGTAGGGAAAGGGTGATAGAAATTTACACAGAAGAGGATACAGTGGCCAAGCATCTGTCCAATTTCTCCTTGAATTGCTGCGTCGTTAGCGCATTTACTACATTTTCTGGAAGTTCATTCCAAGCTCCGGGATCCTAATTGAGAAAGCGGCCCTCCTCCAGTTCAATCGAAATCAGCGATGAAACAGTTTTGAGTAATACCAGCGCAGACCTCTTTCCTGTGTAGGAGTGAATAGTAGGTCCTGAGACAGGTCATAATGGTCATTGAGGAGATTGTCGGCCAAAATTAGATCACTGTTTAAACGTTGGCGTTCAAGAGAGAAAAAGTTAAGCTTCTCGAATCTGTTTCCGTGGGACATATCCCATAGTCTCTTCACCATTCGAGTAACACGTCGTTGAACTCGTTCCAGATGCTGGATATCACGTATTAGATATGGAGCAGAAGTCTGGACATCATACTCTAAAAGGGGTCTGACGATGGAGACATAAAGTGGGAGAAATATTTCAGAAGTGAGTTTGCAGAAGGAACGTCGAATAGAAATGAGGGTGCTCCTTTCTTTGTTTGCAGACTGAATGCAATGCTTAGATGGCTTGAATTATATTAACTAATAGTTAATCTAATATGTAAAGGGCAAATGTCCGTGTGCATGTTCGGATGTCTTGATGTTATTATGTTTGTATGTCCAGCTGAAACTTGAAAAATACGCAACAAACATCAACAAACTTGGTATTATTTTGACCGGTAAATCTTCAGAGAATGATATCTAGAATTTACAGAACATGAGTCATTTTCTGGGGGTCAACTGGGGTAGATTTAGTAAGGGGTGGCCTTTTGGGGGCTATTTTCAGTTTAAATACAATGTAATTATGTATTCATTTTGAAAAAACAACAATGATATTATGTAGTATTTTTTTTTAAACTGCAAGTCATTCTTAAAATTCAAACGGAAATAACATCAGAGGGAGGCGGTGAGGGAGGAGAAATTCAAAATTAATAGACGCTAATTCTGGGGGAATTATAGTGTAGTATCTGACCGGTACCTTTCTTGATTCTGTCGGTCTGAGTAAAGTTCTAGGAAGAAGGAGGTCCACTTTCCCAGGCTTACATTCTTATCCGTGTCATTTCTACAACTAATCTGGAAATGACGTCATACGGAGGTGGGGGAAGAAACATATACTTGGCGTGATTTTAATAAACTAACCGACTCTGTAATGGTGAGAAGGTAATGCCTAGTGGTGTGCACCTCCTAGGACTGCAGCCCCGTCGGCATTCCCCTGTAAGGGCCTCTCAGACGATTAGCAATAAACTAACCGGCATCATTTTCTTTTTTTTCTTTTTCTTCTTCTTTTTCTTTATCTTCTTTTTTCTTTTCTTTTTCTTCTTTCTTCTTCTTGTTTTTCTTCTTCTTTATTCATGCTCTGCAGGGCACCTTAATTTTATTTGAGTGTTTCTGTAGCGTTCTGTGGCATCCTGAGTTTTATTTTCTTCATTACTCACATATAAAAAAAGTTAATTTCTCTACAAAAGACAGTGGGGGTGAAACTTTGTTTTAGTAGTGCTGCGGAGGCCTACTTAATTTTAATAGTTCTCATTATTCTAGATAAAGCAGGTGTGTCTAAACGAGATAAAGAACTTCTTTCTTTTATACGGGATCCATAATCCAAGGTGCTTGATATCCTGATTAGGGCAGGTAGTTAACAAAAAGCACCGAAGAATGCTCAATATGTTTAAACTCAGTGTTGCCCGGAATAAAGCACTTCTGTCTTTACGGGAGCCATAATCCAAAGTGATCAATATCCTGGATAGAATGGGGGTAGCAAAAACATCGTTATAGTATATCTCTGGAGGCCTCCTTAATTTTAGAAGTGCTCGTTATCATTGATAGAGTAGATGTGTTTAAACAACGCGCTCAATATTCTGGATAGAGCAGGTAGTAACCAAAAAATGCTGAAAAAAAGGGCTCCATATTCTAGATAGAACAAGTGTATTTAAACGCAGTGTTGCCTAGGATAAAGAATTTCTCTGTCTTTTTTCATAATGTTGTTGCACGTAAGCCATAATACAAAGTGCTCAATATTCTGGATATGGCAGTTAGTAACGGTAAAGTGTTCAATGTCCTGGATAGAGTAGACATGTTTAAAGGCCCCGTTGCCCGGAAAAACCAACATCACTATGTTTTGTTATACTATTTGTTATACAAGAAAATCTACTCGGCATTTCCAGGAAGTAATTGGTAAGTGCTATAAGTTTGTCAATCCAAAGTGCTGAATATCATGGATAGAGCAAGTATGTTTCAAGGCCACGTGGCTAATAAAAATAACATCATTGTTTTTGTTATACTATTTTATACAAGAAAATCTATTCTACGTTAGCCAGGAGTCATAACAGTAACATTACAGTATTTCATATGGGAAGTGGTATATTGTAATCAAAAAGTACTCAATATCCTAGATAGAGAAAGTGTGCTTAAACGCAGCGTTGCCCGGGAGAAAGAACTTTTTCTTTTGTGATTTTGTTGTATAATAGACAAAGTACACGGTGTCGCCCGGGAGTCACAATAATAGCAATACATTATAATATCTGGTAAGTGGTATAAGTATACTAATTTAAACTGCTCAATAACCTGGATAGATCAGCTATGTTTAAAGGCCGCGTTGTCTGGGAAAATAACATCATTGATTTTTGTTATACTATTTTATACAAGAAAATCTATTCGGCGTTGCCCGGGAATCATAATAGTAACATTAAAGTATTTCATATAGGTAGTGGTATACAGTAATCCAAAAAGTGCTAAAAATCCTAAATATATCAGATGTGTTTAAACGCAGCGTTGCCCGGAAGAAAGAACTTCTCTGTCTTCTGTTATTATATTGTATACTAGACAAAGTGCATGGTGTTGCCCAGGAGTCATGATATGATCTACAATACATTATAATATCTGGTAAGTGGTATAAGTTAGTCAATCCAAAGCGCTCAATATCCTGGAATAAGCAGGTTGCTCAAGCGATAACTACACATCTTCTGGGCATGAGTCTGAAGTGAAACAAGAGTTGCTCCATCGCTAACCGCACCTCTGTTGAACATGAGTCTGTAGTGAAGGAAGGGTTGCTCATTCCTTAACCGCACCTCTTCTGAATATGAGTCTGTAGTAAAGGAGTCAGAGTCGGAGGTTTGAGAAGGTGTCAGAGGCGGAGGTTTTGGAAGAAGTCAGAGTCGGGGGTTTGAGAAGGAGTCATTTTTTCGTTCAATTTTTTTCGTTCAACTTAATTTTGCATTAAATTTTTCATTCTATTTTTCATTCATTTTTTTATTCATTCGTTTTTTCATTTATTTATTTTTATTTAATCATTTGTTATTATTCATTTTTAATTCCTCGATTGTATTCATTCAATTTACATTCATTTTTTTTGCATTCATTTTTTTTTCATTCTTTTTTTTTCATCCTTTTTCATTCATTTTTCAGTCATTTTTTTCATTCATTTTGTTCCTTTATTTTTTCTTTCAATTTTTTTCATTCATTTTTTCATTCGTTTTTTCATTCAATTGTTTACATTCATTTTTCATTTATTTATTTTTTAATCATTTTTTCATTCTTTTTTCATTTATTTTTTCATTCATTTTTTCATTAATTTTTCATTAACTTTTCTCTTTCATTTTTTTCTTCAATCTTTTTCATTCTTTTTTTCATTCATTTTTTCATTCACCTTTTTCGTTCATTTTTTATTTACGTATTTTCATTTGTTTCTCATCTACATTTTTCTAGACATTATCTTTCATTCAATTTTTATGGTAAATTACCTGAATTTTTTGTTGACTATGTAGATATTTTGAAACAATTGTAAATACAATGACTTGAATTTGGTATAAATTATTATAAGATTATATAATAATATATAATAATATATATATATATATATATATATATATATATATATATATATATATATATATATATATATATATTAGACACGGTTATGACAGCCTACTAAAATATGTCCGCGTGTATAGACATAAATGGAGTTTAATTCTCCCCTATCCCCAGGGCTGTTGAGTTGGCCGCGTGGTATAGGTTCAAACTGGAAAGTCAAAAGTGCCGTTGGGCTGGGATTCAAATCGTGCGACCGGCAGAACTGATTCCCCAAAAAAGGATACAGCACATGTGTATGAGGATAAAAATTAAATTAAAATATTTATCATAATATTGTATATATATATATATATATATATATATATATATATATATATATATATATATATATTTATACAAACATTTTTTGTCACATATGTGCATACATGTTTCAGATGCGCCCTCTTTCGAGAGCCAACTTTCTCAGACCGTTAGAAAAAAAATTTCATGTTTTTCTAAAGGTCTGAGGAAGTTGGCGCCTTAACAGGGCGCAACTGAAACATGTATGTTTGTTTTGTTTTACGGCATATCAACCTTTTTCGGCTTATTTAATGACGAAAAACATGTATGCACATATGTAACCAAAAATGTTTGTATAAATAAAAAGTTATACTAAAAAACAATTCTACTTGTTATAAACACTGGAGTTTCATTGGATTAACATATAGGAAACAAAAATAATACATGTACTATAAATTTATATTAAAATTTTATTATAACAAAGGTTTTTTTGTAATAACTCAATAGTGTAGAACTAGAACGCTAATAAAAAATGTAATATTATGTAAACCTCAGCAAATGTAGGGGACACACTTTCATAAATTCATTAAAAAACAGTGTTTATTTTCATACAATTGTTTCGGACTATCTCAATCACATACATCTTCATGATATACATAATGCTCAAAATGTACGAGACATCAATTTTCCTTATGGAGGCCATCATTTATATAAATGATGGCCTCCATAATATATATATATATATATATATATATATATATATATATATATATATATATATATTGCGACCAATACACGGCAGTGGTTATTTTAGGTGGTTATGTATATATGATGGACCGTTTCGTCCGTCATTTTCAACGTATGAAATTTGTGAAATATTGATGCGTTGCATCATTGTTCAAGATTTTGTTCTGCTTATATCATATCATATGTTGTATCTTACGCGCAAGATTTTATCAAACGCCATTCGTATACACGAAAACGGGCTGGTAAAAAAAAATCAGATAAAAAAGATACATCTTTCCATAGTTAATATTGAGTTCTAAATATATCTGTAACCTCCGACTTATGTCAGTCAAATCTAAAAAAAGAAAAATATGACTCGACATTTGCTGATAGTGCATGCCGGTGACGATCGATCACCACACCCAACGTCTGTGACAGCGCGGCGTGGGTGATGTTGACAGTTGATCGGGTGTCTATGCTTACTTTCACCAAGTACATACGAGTTGCGACAATTTGACCTTTAATCACTAGGTGGCCTCTTTGTGTGTAAACCCTTTTTATTGATTATTTGTTTGGAAATAGCAAGCAGGTAAAATAGTTTATAGTGGAAGTACTTCTTTGAAGTAGCATTTTTACGCGTGTCATTGAATTTCGCGTAACATTATCGGACTTGTTTTCGTTCTCTTTCATATGCGGGATATCAATTATTTAACTAGTGTTGCGGAGTTGTTCAATGTTACCTGTGCTATGCCGTTACTATGAAAAGCGTTCGGTTGTATTCTAAGTACTCAGTAGTTTTCAGTAGTATTAGATGTCCTCTAGAGTATCATTGAACCGGCCTATTGAGCATAATTTTAAGAGTGTTCGCTAGTGGGTCGGGAGACCAGGGTTCAATCCTCGGTCGAGTCATACCAAAGACTTCAAAAATTGTACTTGATGCTCCCTGGCTAAACACTCAGTATATAAGGTGAAGATTTAGGGTGAGTGGGGTAATCTTGGGAAAAGAGTGGCGTTTCTACCCCAGACTTCGGTGTAGTAGCTTATGAAAAGCCAGCCTTCTGATCACTCGCGATTAGGGTCGACCACTTTATCTTTCACAGTATCAAAAGTTCATCACAATTCGATTCCCGTAAATATATTAGTGTGCGCCCAAAAAGAGTATCTTATGTTGTGTTATGCATATAGTGTATATTTGTGTGTTTTCGAGAAATAAGAACAGAGTGCTCAATTACGTTTGTAAAGGCATAATATATTTATTATATTACATTACATTACATTAATATTTCCATTAGTCATTGATATCTTAAGCCACTGACTGATGAATGAAGTATTGATATAATATATATACTAGCAAAATATATTTTTGCTAGGCTGTCGCGTCGCCCCCTACTCTCTCGCTGTGTGCAAGAAGGTGTTCTTATTTACATGCCTAGAATCATATAATTTCAAACAGTACATAGTTAAAGCTAAATAAAGTATTTTGAACTATTAAAATAATTTCCAACGATATTGATGATGTTTACCCATTTATTTATTTTATCATCGCTTATGTTTGAATTCATGTTTTGAAATATGACGTAAATCATAAATCTATGACGTCACGACAAAGGTATACGTATTTTTAATACGTGGCTTCGGCATTTAAAACTTCAATTGAAGACATTGAATAAAAAAAATAAGTTAGTCTGACGTTCTACCAACTATTTGCTCTTTCTTATAAATAATATTTTAAGATCTATTTATAAGAAAGAGCAAATAGTTGGTAGAACGTCAGACTAACTTATTTTTTATTCAATGTCTTCAATTGAGGTTTTAAATGCCGAAGCCACGTATTATGGTTAATTTATGCTCCGAAGAAAAAAAAAAATCCGTTTTTTAAATCGCATCGCATATTTTCAAACTGTCACGTGACTCAAAATTACGCGCGATTAATAAAAATGTGAATCCATTAAAAATGAATTGATACAAATGTTAATTTTCACTGAGCGCTTTAATTTAAAATATAATATTAGCCTAGCAAAATATCCTCCCTACGGTCGCATGTTTTTGCTAGGCTACCGCGTCAGCCCTAAAACCCTTGTAAGAGTTTGTGATATATTTCCATTCTATGAATGTACGGCGCGAACGCAAACCCAACGATATTATTATATATGATTGCGGGAGCCGGCAAATTGAATCTATTCAATTTGTCGGCTCCCGCAATCATATATAATAATATCGCATGCGATTGGGGGGGGGCAGTTTTTGCAGGCGGAACGTTGAGGGCGGGGGGTAAAGGCATTGCCACTATTCATTCATGATATAAGTCCATAAGAAAAACACTAAAGAAATAAGTAATTATTTTATTTATAACATGTATTATAACATGTATTTTTATACGAAAGTGATCCCAACCCTATAACTTAAAAATGTTTTTTTTTGTGTTTTGCTGTTTGATTTCTTTATTTTCACCGCTAACTTTTTCAGAATGCTTGCATGTAACTGACTAAAAAATATAGAATCTCATTTTCTTGTTAAGCGTTTACATTAGGTGCAGGCCCCCAATAATACCTAACAATTAATGGAATTCGTGGCCTTCAGACTGGGATCAAAGTATCAGTCCTGTCCTTAGTCAAAGGAGGAGAAATCCTTCTCGACATAGGGCAATTTTTATAGGTTAATTCCTATCTCAGTTACGTAAATTATTTAGAGTGAAATGGTTAGTAGTAGAAAGGGTGCGTGTTTTTTTATGATGTCATCTTTAAAAGAATGCCGTATTTACAAAGTATGTCTCGTTTAACGTATATTGACCAGGAAGTGGGTTCTCATTTTACGTTAAATTTATAAAGGAAAGTGATCCCCCACTCTAAAATCTGATGTTTAAAAAAAATTAATTCTTTCTTTGCGGATAGCTTTTCAAGTTATTTAAAGGTAATCGCCACAAAAAAGTATAATTTGAATTTGTTTAAGAGGTAAACTGCGCCAGGTAACATTTAAAATAGGATTTTTAAAGTTAAATTTTATTTAAATATATTATATGGATCCTTCTGAAATTAACACAAGTATTTTTATTGGTTGATTTAAATATATTACAAATTCACATTTTTAACAAATTAAACATAGTAATGACGTATCCAGTACATAATATTGCCGACAAAATTCTCGAAGTGGACAGAAATATGTTGCTTCTACAGAATTTGAACCGAACCAAACTGACTTTTTATGAACTAAATCTCAAACATCGATCAAATGTTTGATTCAAATTATATATAAGCACCAAAATTATATTTTTTTTTTATTAACACCGGTCGACATTGCCGATTTGTCCGAGATTTTGAAAGTTAAATTTATTTTTTACGGTATTGTTTTGGTCATTAAATTATTAACAGAATCAAATTGTTCAAAAGTTTGATTTCATCAGAAAAATATCAGTAATTTTAATCGTGTTTTACTTAAATAGTTGTTTGGTTCATATATAATAACAAACCAAAAATATTATGTTTACGAAAATCTGATTATGTTTTGGTTTATCTATTGATGGCGTTCTGTTGTTTAAACTTTTCAAACAAATATTTAAATATATTATATGCACTTTTCTTGAAATAAACTCAAGTATCTTTATTCATAACAAAAAAAATGGTTAACTGCCATATTTGGGGATAAAAAATACAATTTCAGGGTAATTAATAAATTTCATCCAAAATATTTTCGAAAATTAAACTTAATCAGCGAGACTATGTGGCGAGGAAACTATATTAATTGTGTGCGTGTGTTTATTGAACAAAGGGCAGGAGAGGAGGGAGAGAGAGATGGGGGTACAATAGACTCGTTCCGGATCCCTCCTGGTGTACAAAAGTACAAACGAAATAAGTAATATACTTTTATTATCGCCTATGTATTGAATTTAAAATATTTAAATTGTTTTTGACGTAAAATAAAATAAAAAGAAACTAACTATGAACAAATCGGTGTCGTCTGCGTCAGTGAATTGTGAAACACCAGAAATCGGTTTTGCATTAGTAACTTAGTTCAGATGGTAACGACAGCGACTGGAGATCTGAAGTGGGCGGTTTCGGTTCAAGTCTCGCCGTCAAATTTATTTATTGTTTGTTTATGCATTATTTACTCGCAAATAAGTGGTTAAGTTGTTAATATGTGCCCTAATGTATTCTTACGTTTACAAAAATTATCGGCGACGGACAGACAGAAATCCTGACAACGTGACAGAGAATGTGCGCCTTATATTATATATATATATATATATATATATATATTATATATATATATATATATATATATATATATATATATATATATATATAAATGAATGTAAGTTTGTAATCCGAGGCAGGAGCAATGTGATATAGGTACCGGAAGGTGGAACAGATGAACAAAAATAAATAAGAATGGAATCTCAAATCAATCTATTAATATTTCACATAAAGCAGATTAAATGCCAGAACAGTAAATAGAAAAAAGTTTACTGTCAAGCAATTAAAAAGTTCCGGACAAAAGTTAAACTTTAATTTTCGAGAGTGGGACCTCTCATTATCAAAAGTTCAGAAATATGACCGAGTGGTCGAAAAAAACGTAAGTATGCAGTACCTACCATCAATTATCTGCGGTATTTCGTCAACAGTTGTTTCCATCTCGTTTTTTTTTTCGACCACTCGGTCATATTTTTGTATTTTTTGATAATGAGAGGTTCCGCTCTCAAAAATTAAAGCTTAACGTTTGTCCGGAACTTTTTAATTGCTTGACAGTAAACTTTTTTCTGTTCTAGTATTTAATCTGCTTTACGTGAAATATTAATAAATTGATTTGAGATTCTATTCTTATTTTCTCTTCTCATTTATTTTTGTTCATCTGTTCCACCTTCCGGTACCTATATCACATTGCTCCTGCCTCGGATTACAAACTTACATTTATATTTACCAGCAATGCTTCAAGCAAACTACAATTTCCTTATATATATATATATATATATATATATATATATATATATATATATATATATATTATATAAATGAATATTAATTATTTATTACCTACAGACATCGATGCTTAATGCTTATGCAATCTTTAGTACAGGAAGTTAATTCCCGACGGTTAGCAGGCGCGAACTCTGATCACAAATCGCCACTGATCCGCGGTGAGGTTTTACCCGCAAATTAGCTTGGAAGTTAGGAGGAATTTAACTTTGTAAATGCCAAGTCGGCGGGTATTTACAACGAGCAGCGAAGAGTGATCAACAACAATAAACCGTGTTGTATCTCGCAATAATATATATATTGGTTGATGAATCCGTCACATTTGGTATCTTTAGTTTTCAGTGTTTCTGTGAAACCGAAAGTACCGATAGATACTGAAAATAACATATGGGGTCTATGGAATAGAATATATATGCTCTTGCACGAATAATTGATAACTCTTGTTATTTTTGTTATAACACTGAATTACACTATATATATTTATATATATATATTTACTACTACTAACCTATCTCTCTCTCTATATATATATATATATATATATATATATGTGTGTGTGTATGTATGTATGTGTGTGTGGGGGGGTGTGGGTGTGTGTGTGTGTGGGTGTGTGCGTGTGTGTACATAGCTTGGTATTAATAAATGTAAACATCAATCGTTTCTAAATAGGGAACAAGCCTGATAAGCTCTTGTTGCATTACCCGTTCTTTCGGGGTACAAAGAACAGAACGTATATGGAAAACCTTTGGTTTTCTTTATTTCCCATCACCGGATGGTTTACGCCGGCTACGTGCACGCATAGAAACATCTTTTGACATACTTTTGTCTCATGAAAGTATTTTTCTTGCTGAGGTCACAGACTTGGTTTCCGCTAGAAACTCGTTCATATATACATCCGATTGGAAAGCAATTTGTTCTGCATTGTCTATCCAAGTGTGAACTGGAGCAATTGTTCCACAAGCACTTTGATGAAATACAAGTCAGGGGATTCCTTCACAGAACCAACTTGCTTATCAGTCGCATTTTTAGTCAGCGGACACAAACGCCTAACAGCAAGACAGTCTTTGGTACCATAGCCAATAAAGCTTCATCGGTGGCATAAACATCGGTAAGCTTCCATTCTTCGATACTCCTATCACCAAGCGCTTCGGCTCTTCGCGTTTCTGAAACCACCGTCTTTCAAGTCTCGCTTGCACTGCGGAAACTTCTTTTTTTAACAGTTACCAAGTCGCTTTCTTTCTTTCTCGACGTCTCACCAACAATGGACTCGTCCACGATTCATTTTTGCCACTCTTCATTATCTTACACTTTTACAAATGTATTAAGCCTTACTTATGCCTTAAACAATGTTTAAATAAATAGTTCAACAAATATATACACACAGTATTATATTTATAATATATATATATATATATATATATATATATATATATATATATATATATATATATATATATATATATATATATATACGTACTTCTATCCTGTCACGTAAATGTTCGTGAGTAAACACGTGTCTTTTCTATAGCTCACGGACGAAACTATTTCAGTTGGTGAGGAGAAGCGAGAAAGCAAATAGCTAATCATAAAACCATATCAGAAATTAATTCGAAAACAAATCCACGTCTCTATGATAAAAAAATCAACGTGTTTTCTTTAGGTTATCAGAAATTATAATAATAATTAATATATGAAAAATTAAATTATGTTATTCTATGATTCACTATGAATATTTTAGTAATATATTTAGATAAATAGCGAGTGCGAACACTAACAAAAAATACTTTTCCTGCTATTTTTTATGGAGTGTGTACACTAGAATTACTCTCCTTCGATTCATACTATGATCAATGGTCTGAATGTTTTTAATGTTTTTTTAATTAATTCATCAATTCGCTGTCCTTCTGCTTCGAAAATCCTTTCACTTGTGTTGAACTTTGGTACTGAAAGTTGATGTTTTTTTCCAGAGACTTTAATATTTAATGTTATAAAAGGCGCTGACAAAGCGACGTTTAGGTATCATCATCAATAAACAATAAAATATTTCCAAAAAGTCTTGGAAACGATCGTATGCCGAATGGTAGTTGATTTAGAATTCTTTGAACAATATTCAAACTATTTTGATTTCAACAAACATTATAATAGCTCTGCTTGATACTACAATAATCCATTGAGCTAATATTAATATCTGCAGTATTTAGGGTCTCCTAAAACGCCTATATGTTAAATGTACCTGTTTATATAGCTATATTATTATATTGTGCTTTATCACCCCACTATAATCAATAGTTTCTCTGAACTGATTTTATAGTTTTATATATATATATATATATATATATATATATATATATATATGTAATATTAAATTATATGTTTAATATTTTACCTACGTACGACATCGTTTCAAGCTTATGGCTCTCATCGGCGCGGGGAAATAACAATCTCGGGCGGTCACAGGGCATGAACCCAGTTCACAGAGAAACCTTGAATCTGTAAGAATTCGCTTTTGTCCCATAAGGCCACGGGAGATTGTCACGTGATAACGGAGAAATTTAGTTATATTTATACTGAAAGCGGTGAGTATAAATATCAAGACATTCGATAGGATTCAACGGCAGAGTCGGAGTCCTGCACATGCGTGTTTTTCTGCAGAGTTCCCCCTTATTTTAACCGTCTTATTAGCCAATATGGCGGATGTACGTGTTTTTTATCTTTGCTTTCGAATTTTAATCATGCATTTTTTATGTGGAATTTTATTTAATAATTGGTAATATTTACCAATGTATTTGTTTAGACGGTTTTTCCTTCGATTTGGTCTGTTTTGGGTGGAATTTTGAACTTTTTAGACATGTATATTGTATGTGTTAATTTTGTATGGCGCTCACGAAAATGCTGATTTAGAAAAACATTTGTTCTAATGAAAATCAGAATTTATAATTTTTTATGATTCATTGTATCGCTTAAATAAATCCTGCCTTGTATGCTTTTTATTTGGAACTTGATCTGAAACATATTTCGAATCGCCAAAATCTATCTCTATATATATATAAAGAGAGATATTGTTAAGGAGTAAACTTCAGTAGATTCTAGTATGAGATCGCCAGGAAGGAATGGCTATTTGGGAGAGAAGTAACTACCAATGGCTTACGTGACTGGCGTACATGCTTCTCGACGCCGAACTTTCAAATATCACGGACAAGTAAAGAGCTATTTGATTTTATTTATATAACTAGTCACACCTGTTCTGATTGGTAAATACCGCCGCCGCCTTCTTAGACCAAAACTGACGGAGGTAAACATATAATAAACATTTTAATAGGTTGGCGACGGATGAAATCGAAACCGCCGTCATTTCTTAAATATATAAGGTATCTCTAACTTGAAGTAGGCGTCGTTATTTTTAAGTATTAACAAAATTACTAGATTTTATTTTTGAAAAATTACAAAAAATCCGAGAATTAGCTAATTTCAAAGTAAATTTCTAGTGATTTATTTTAGAATTGGTAACTTTTATTTTATTTGTTTCAAATAGCGATGATTGTTTGATCCGACTCCCGGATGTCTTTGAAACACACAGAAATATAAGAAACATTTTTCTAGTTCTGATTCTTTACATTTATTTTTTAAAAAAAGACTAGAAATATGTGACGCGTTGGGTCACGCATTGATCTCGACTTTGATTGTTTGAATAAAGAAAAGTGAGTTTGCCAAGCCAGTTAAATATAAAAAATAAAAATCTCAAATTAGTCTCATTTTACTCACTATATTGACCCCTATCTCTATTTCTCTTTACACTTACGGGTTAAATAATATTACTACTACTCTGGCGATATTCCCTTTTGTTTATAATGGACCATTCCAATCTTCTTATTCTTTCCTTTCTTTATTACCTTTGACTGTTAATAAACAGAGAGAGAGGAGGGAGACAGAGAAAGTGTGAGAGAGGCGGTGGCGGAAGCGAGAGTGATAGATATCGTATAAAATAATAGGGTGGTTCAAACAACGTACAGTGAGAGGGTGATAATGATCGATAGAAACTTAGTAAGAAATGAGTCACTTGTGAGTTGATTGCAAATTGCGGCCAATTAAAGCAATTAAAATGGAAGTTATGTTTTCCTCAAACATCAGATCGGCGGTGTCTAGGCAATTTTTTTAGGATGGCTTCTTCTCTGTCGATCTGAGGTATGGTTCTGTGCAGTTTACGGAGGTCTATCTTCCCAGGCTTTACCTTCTCGCCCTTTGAGAAGGGGTAAGTTTATTGCTAATCGTCTGGGGTGCCCCTACCGGGGAATACCGACGCCGCTGCCCAGGCAATTTTTTGTTCAGTCAGAGTGCTCTTCCTGTAGGGTGCTGGGATTTTAAATCCCACTTCCCTGACTTTGTTACTAATCTTTCTGCCGTTGAAGGGATATAAATAGAATAAATAAAAAAATAAAAAATTTCACTCTCAAACGTGAGGAGTATTTTAGCATGGTTTGATTAAAATATATAGGGAAAACGCTATAGGGGAAACAAGCGTTGATTAACTCAGTTTTAGTAAAACAATAGATAATAGGTTCTATTTTTGAAATAAAATATATTGTGTTGATTTTTAATAATACTATAAGCATTTTTGAGAGGCCATTAAAAAGAAAATCCAGTGTGATGTTATTAAAGTACACAATTTTTTTTAATCAAAATCATTATTCGCAAGGCAATGCTATTATTTTATTAATCAAACACAATACAACAACTTACTATTCTTATATTTTGTTCATGATGAACAATGATAATACATTTTTCAGGCTGTTACAATCAACCTTCTTGGGCGCCATTTTTAAAATACTATATTTTCCGTTGTCAGTTTGTGGTCAACTTTTGATGTTACTCATATCATCTAATACAATTAAAACTGTTGTAAAATATCGCTTACTATGGATACATTCGGTATAATGAACATTTTAATTGATTTGAAATATCTTTTTAAAATACAAGATAAAAACTACAGGAGTTCTACTATATTATTCCTCAGAACATAAAGGAACTATTCTGAACAAATCTCCATGTTGCCTTTTTGCTAGCATTAAAAGTAGATGATAAAAATTGAACATATGTAGTAGACGCCATTATGGAAATAACATATGTCTAATGATTAGACTATGGGAGACCCGTAGTATGTTATGTAGCACAGTTAATTCTATACATTACTATACTAAAACCTTGTTTACTATGAATTATGAATAAGTGATGAACATTTTCAATGATTTTGCAATCGACCATCTTGAAAGTATAGGGTGACTCCCAAAACTTCTATCCACAGAATCGTTAATAAAATTTACAATCCTTTCTAAAATCCAACCATATTTGGTATAAATAAACTTTAGTCTATGTCTGACTTGTTCACCAGATTTCAGGCATTAATGTCCAACAGTCTTTGTTTTACCGTTGTTCAATGATAACCAGACCTAGATACAACGTGCAAAATTGTCAATAACTCTGACACACTCCTCTCTTGGCACTGCCCTGATTTTGGCTCCGATGGTCATCTTCAGTTCAGGAATAGTTTGGGGAGTTTTTTATAGATAAAAAAATGGGTGTAAGTTCCGGTGAATGTGAAGCCCATTCAGGATCACACCTCCTACTGGTGAGACGATCACCAAAGTAGCCACGCATATTATTAAACATCAATAAAAAAAAAAAAAGAAAAAAAGACATTCATGATTGTACCAAATATGGTTGGATTGCAGAAAAGGTTGTTGTTGTAGGTAGTCTTATCCTGTACTACTTTTTCCTTTGTTGGATTGTGGTCAGCATTTGATATGTTAACAATCGATATAATCTATTACTAATGGCGATTTGGTATATGTATGTTTGAACAGAAACTATACTATTCAATTTATTGTACTATTGTATTATTTTTATGCTCAATTCAGTTTAATATACTACTTCAGACTAATTTACTATCTTCCAATGCTGAATTCAGAGCCGTGGTAGTGTAGTATATGTTCTGTTGTCATAAGACCATCCTCCAAGGTATTACTTCTTCCTTGAGGGGGCAGTGTAGTATATGTTCGTAAGTCATGATGCCATCCTCCCAAGCATTACCTCCTTCTTTGGTGTGAGAGGTAGTGGAGTATCTGTTCTGTAGTCTTGATGCCATCCTCCCTGAGTCAGAGCTCACAGCGTTTCGGTAAAAAATCCAGGAGGAGTCCACATCAGGATCCGCCGTACTCTGGTCGTCTCTGGTCGTCTCTTCCTCAACGATGTGATCCTGAATTCAAACTAGTACAATTCTTTTTCTTATTTTTGACTATGCTAAACTCAGTTCTTAAATCCTAATTGACGTGGGAATTTTACGAAAAGAGAATTCATACACCGTTGTTTTTGTGTGGCAAACATATGAAGATTGTAATGCTTTTTCTATTTCGATTAATAAAATATAGTAACGGGGTTTGCAGAGTGGTAGTACCTTTCCGAGTTGGCATCCAGAGTATTCTTGACTAGTCTCGATGCATCCCAGCACTATGTGATGTGCAAAATATAGCCTCTTCATTGTGAATGACCGTCCGTGAGAGGTGATGAGCCACATCCATATCGGAGTTACACTGTTAATATGCATCGACATCGACAGAACACGGTGGATCTAAAGGATAAAACCTTGACCACAAATCTTGCTAATCCATGGGTAGCAGTAGTACCAGTTGCACATCGACAAACCGATTATTTGGTTCTGGGAACAGCATGGCCTCGCAGATAATCATATATATTTGACACGGGGAAGCATAACTGCTCTAGTTAGTTGAGTACCATGGACTATATGCCACATATGCAATCAACTATTAGATAAAACATGAATATTTCATTTGATGGGTGACTCGAGTCAAGTCAATAAAGTTGTGTTTAACCTCAAAACGCAAGGCGTAGGAATCAGTAAGTTGACAGGTATTGGTTTCTTCGAACAGTCAGGTAGAGATGTAAACATGCGTAAAGCGGCATGTTTACTGAGGTGCATAGATACATGCTACGGACGACAGGCCTGCAATGTGAGAAATATTAAATCAAAAGAAGAGAGGTGGGAAATATATCTGACTAGGGGTTTGACCATCCGAAATTTGATTTCTTTACTTGGTAAACTTAATGTCTCTCTAAATGAGTGTCCATGCTGAGAGATGAACCCGCTTAAAGTACTTGTAAAATGAACAGGGCCCCTTGGGCAGTAGTTTTTTATGTCCATATATCAAACTGGCCTATGACTTTCAAGTAGGTGACTGGATGGTCTACCACAAAAAACATCAATATCTACATATAATCCAGCAGAGGGGTAGAGGAGGCCAGGGAGGTTAGTGTGCTCTTCAGAGACAGATGGGTCTTTGGGCTCTAAGCTAATGGATTGCGTTCGGTTCGAAGATATATTTGTAAAGACAAATATATCGTGTTCTGTCGATTTGCAGGTTTGTTCTAGAAGAAAACGAGTATCAGTTCAACGTCACTCAAAATTAAACATTGTTACTTGTTTTAAACTGGAGTTGTAGTTTTGTTTGGGGGGAGAATCTTTTTGTTACAACAGTGACAGAGACCGAATAATTGACACTGCGGCCAGTATCAGAATCAAGCACCAACTTCAGACCAACACAACGAGTGGATGATCACGGCCTGTGCAGTGAATGCACGCAAACGCACATTCACACACACGTAAAGTTTCCAATATATTTAATTAAAGTTGTGTCATGGACTCGACTGTATTCGAACTCTGCACCATGTCTCCTGTTCAAGCCGGTGTATGAGCATTTGAAGTAAGATATCAATGATACTATAGTCCGTTAACGACTATGACGTAGAACTCTTGAATCCAAACTGGTACAATTCGTCTTTTTTATTTTCTTATTTCTGACTTTATAAACTTAGTTCTTATTCACACATCGGGCCACGTGAAAGTTGTCAACCTCCCTAATAAAAATTGGGTGGGTCGTCCACGTCACCACTGCCACCTACCGAGTTTAAGCTGATTCATAAGCATTTCAAGTCAGATATCAAGAATATTATATTCTTACTAATCTAACCCGTTTAACTGTTCTATCGCCTATAATCACTTCTGCCGTAGGACTCTTCTATTACAAACTAGTACAATTCTTCTTTACTTCCCTTTTCTTCTGATTCTTTGTAAACTCAGTTCGTCGTAATTCTTAATTGATTCAAACGATTACATCCAGAAAGTACTTATGATGTCACAGTGATCCCGATTAGATCAATGATCGATTCTTATTGATTTCAATCATAAAAGTCGGTAATGATGACAACGATTACAAACCGTTTCATGCCAACTGTAGCGCCCCCTGGCGGCGAGAATCCGTACTGATCTAATCACAATCCCTTTTAGTTTTGCTAACGTAATGTGTCTCTCGTTTAGTGAGGGGTGATATTATCAGCATCTTCGTTAGGATTTTTTTTTCATTTTTTTAATCAGATAAATGGCTACAATTCAGTGCAGTTAACATTCTCGTTTTGTTTTGTTTTTTTTACTTTTTAATTGCTTTCTATTTTAAAATTTGTCTGGTGCTTACTCAGTTTAAGTCTATTCAACCGGGTTATTTTTAATTGATACGACACTGCTTGAATCAAACCGGTTACGTCATCTTCATGAAAAGACATCGGCTGAACCGATAAAGGCGTTGCTTCTTTGAAAACGTACGCTTTGTAACGAAAGTCACTTGCCTCTTCCTCTTGGACAAGATGCAAAAAATAATTTTTAACCCTATAGGTTCCACAGTGTTTTCCAAAATCCAACCGCCTGTAGCATCGCCGCAATGTTGCATCCATGTGTTTTTTTTACAAGTGTTTACACTGAACGTGCTCCGATGAACTTACTGCACTTGTACGAAAATACTCACCGTATAACCCCCACCCGTTAACTGTAAATGCCCCTAGATGCCAGACGATTTTCTACTCTAATAGCTTCTTTCCTCGGACCGCTTGCATTTCGAATTCCTTCCCTGCTCCCGGTTTCCCCGACCGTACCAAAATGCAAAAAATTATATTCTAATACAATATCTATATATTATTACTATGGCAATTTGGATCCAACAATTACTATTTTATAAACAATAACAAGAGTTACATATGTTCATCATCATCATCATCATCGTCGTCGTCGTCGTCGTCGTCATCATCATCATCATCATCATCATCATCTATATATTAATACGCTAAGGTGTAGGTACGTGTGTCACGCTCCTAAAGAAATTCAATAAATAAACAAAAAATAAATTTATTTGTTAGATGGAGAGACTTGGAACCGTAACCACTAGCTGAAAAGAGGTGACGTTACCACTCAGTTAACTGAATGAAGTTGTTAAATAGATCAAAATTAACTTAATTAAACCATTAACTGACCCGGCTCGCTACTGTCGCTTCAGCGTGGAAGGAGGAGGACATTGTGGAAGGAGAGGGAGACGACGGTGGGAGAGGAGAGCGGAACACATTGTAATCACTGTTAATAAATAAAAATGTTTTTAAAATTTATTTTTAGGAAACAATTCCCAACAAGTGGCAATAAATATAATTTTATTATTTATTTTTTGCATTTATCTTTTTTTATCAACTGGTTAAAAAGTACTTTTTTTGTGTTGCTTAAAACTGAAAACTATTCTTTGGTTTTGATTTTGCCGTTTTTTAGGGCATTGTCTATTTAATTACGTCAACTGCTTAAAAGTAGGGTATCATTGGTATTTCTTAAAAACGTTAAAACCATTTATTTCCTTTCTTTTGGTTGTAGAGACGCCAGTATTATTTTTTGTTTTTTTTTTTTAACGGGCGTTAAGCAATGTTTTTTTTTCAAGGATAGTTTGAACTAATTATTATTTATTTTTTATTTGTTTTTTTTGTTTGTTTTTTTGGGGGGGAGGGCTTTTTAACTTTAAAAAATATATTTTTACGTTTTCTATTGCACCAAGCGCGGGTTAGGGTATCATTGGTATTTCTTCAAGCGTTAAACATTTATTTCTTCTTTTTGGGGGGTGAGGGGTCAGTATTTATTTTTAAAATGTTTTGAACGGACAATAAGCAATGTTTGTTTTTTTTTCAGTGAAACACAGAGAGCGCGTACGAAAGAAAGAGAGAGTTTGTGCTCGTAAGAGAGGGATATAGGGAGAAAATAGAGAGAGAGAATAAACGTAATTGAAAAGTGAAAACGCAATAAAAACAAATAAATAAATCGCAAAAAGTTTTTAAAAATGTAACAAAAACGAAAGAGAGGAAAGTCGTGATTCAAAGCAGAATAAGAAAGAAAATCTAATCGAAAAAAAAAAGTAACATGTACAATTTCGTTTTCTTTCGGTAAGCCTGCCAGTTTTTACGGTATATCAATTTTTTTAGTAGAGTGTCCATCATACACGCGTTATTCGAATGCAAATTATTATTTTTAAAAATTATTTCACTCTTATTCGGGGGGTTGCTCATAATAAAGCAAGCGTAACTTACTAACAAATAGAGGGTGCTTTGTTACATTGGGACCCGCGCTAACTTTGACCCCGTCGTTAGGGTTAGGGTCAGTGGGGGTTAGGGTTAAAGTTAGGGTCAGGGTCAAAGTTAGCCCGAGTCCCAATGTAACAAAGTACCAAATAGAGACGTAAAAATAAGACAAGGGCAATGATATTGTATAGTTAACATCTGAGAAATTAAGTTTTTTATTTCAAATATTTATTTGGTTATTTTGTCAAATTCGTCAATCAAAAATGGCGTTCGCTTATTTTAGGTGAGGTGGTCGCTAATTTCATACTTTATCAAAGGCTAAAGTGTCCGATTACAATAGAGGATCTCTTTACATTAGCGATGTAGGGGAGGGTGCCACTCTTTTCCCAGGATTGCTTCATTGTCCTTGATCCTGACCTTATAATACTGAGAGTTTTATCAAAGTTTTTTTTTAGTCTTTGCTATGACTCAACCGAGGATAGAACTCTGGTATCCCGTTCCATTAGCGGAAACGCTTACCAAATGGGACGGTTTCAGGCTTACGATATTCTTCTTCTTATTATTATTATTATTATTATTATTATTATTATTATTATTATTATTATTATAAATACATATTATTACGATAGAGTGTGTGTTATTTATTTTGTGTGTCACGATCTGACACTCCTATTTAAGAAGATTTAGTATTTACTTTTGCCTAACAACGGGGAGGTAGGGAGAGGGGGTAGGGGCAAGTTAGCGGGGAGTAGCGACCAATGGTGACTGCTGAAGAGACAGCTTTTGCCCTGACAACCGAGTAATATAAATAAATATATATACTTCCATCCCGTCACGCAACATTTTGGTGAGTAAAATACGTGCATATTTCTAGCCACCGGATAATATTATTAACAGTAAATTATACAGATTGATGTAGAAAACACTGTGAAATTTCCACAGGGTCCCGCTAGTTATCATCATCATCATCATCATCATCATCATCATCATCATCATCATCATCATCATCATTAGTAGTAGTAGTAGTAGTAGTAGTAGTAGTAGTAGTAGTAGTAGTAGTAGTAGTAGTAGTAGTAGTTGCTAGGTGATTTTTAGTTTCTTTAATTCAGGGTGGACCCTCTTAAGAGTAATCTTTATATTTGTGTTAACCAGTTAATTTAGTTTGCTATTGTTATTATTAACATTTGATTTCGCTATTTTATCATCCATGATCATGTTACAGTTAATATATTGTATTCTTTTCTTATGTGTTTCAACATCATTTATGAACTGAATTTTATCTTTATAACCTGAAATAAGATCGCGTTATTGTAGTAAGTATCATTTTACTCGCAAATAAGCTTATTATCTGAAAGTTTGAGTTTCTATTAGGAATGGTTGGGGATAATATATTTTATGATAGCGTTGGGGTGGTTCTAATTATAGTGCACGTAGAATGGGTTATAGAATGGCTAGTATATAGCGGTATAATTGTCTAATTTTATATCTAAGAAGTTATTTTAGGTTAAGATAGTATACATTGTGATATGGAAACAATTTCATAACTTAGCGAGGTATTTAACTATGAATCTATTCTTGTGATGTTGGTTTTATTTTTTTGGGGGGGAGGGGGATTGAACTTTTGGGGATATTGTTGTTGATTTGTTTTCGGGATACTTAAAATAAACATTCCGTTAAAATAGCTGTAAATAACTATAATACATTTATGTATACTCTTTATTTGGAATATGATTTGACAAATGATTAAAATCGTAAAAATACACACACACACACACACACACACATATATATATATATATATATATATATATATATATATATATATATATATCACATTAAAAATATCATATATATATATATATGTGTGTGTGTGTCATCTCACATTAAAATATCATATATATATATATATATATATATATATATATATATATATATATATATATATATATATATATACTCGGCTCTATCTCATTGAATATTGAGATACCGGTTTTGCAAGTTGATTATTGATCTTTGTGGTTAATTAAAAATATTTACATTTTTAGAAAAATAATGAATGAAAAAAAGATGTTTTATTTAATAAAATCGGTTTTGCAATGAAATGTATCGGACGTCTTTAAATCGCATAAATACTTTCGATTTTTAAACATTATGCCGTTTTTTTTATCAAATTTTCTTTAATAGGCTTTTGAAAGTCAAAATTAGTTATTACGGCATCGTTTGGTCGTTAAATTAATTCAACCAAATTGTTATAAAAGTAAAAACTAAAATCGAGAAAATATAGATTTTGTTTTCTTTAACAACTTGCCATTTACGTGACGAATGCGGGGGTGGGGAAACTGGCTACATGCTGTTCGCCTGGCGTGTAAACAAAGGGAGAACACTTTTCCTTTTTATGGAAATCGCTTCAGACAAGGCATAAAGCCACTTTATGTTAGGAGCTAACAAGAACGAAAGATGATTTACGCCAAGACATGAGATGCCTATTAGCCTTAGTCTTGAAAAGACTAAGGCTATAGGTAGGAGGAAAACAGTCAGCGGGAAGAGAGTTCCACAAACCTGCAGTTATGGGAAAGAAGCTACTGAATTTTTTAATTAAATATATAGATAAGAAACCGAAATGCGTTCTGGTGAATTTAATTTCGTTATTAAATAATTAATTTAAACAGCATTATTTTAATTTTATTTTATTTTACGCTCTTGCATTTTTATTTCAATATATAGTCGATTAATCTATATTTCTAGTAAAAGTACGTGTTTATGGGATGGTTCGCCGTATGAAGAAAGGGAAGAATGACAAGAGGAAAGAATAAAAAGGTAAAAAATGGTAGCAGGCAGATTTACAGTGGCTGCTGCTACTTCTTTCAAAGCTTGATACCGTTCAATAATTCAGAATTCAGTTTTTAAGCTGTCGGCGTCGGCGTCGGCGTCGGCTTCTGCTGCTACTGCTTCGAATAATCATTATTATCAAATGTTTTTTTATTTAAATGTACCTCACCCTGCACGGTACCACTAAAATGTAGCACTCCTCTTGTGACGTCCCTGGAGTTGGCTGTTCCTGAGTTTCGGTTGGTCACTCGCTACCTGTTTGCAGAAAAGGTTGCTGTACTAATGAAGACCGTCAATATTGAAAGGTCCTTCGATTACCACTCTCCTCACGTTATGATTAGATCAAAAGGGTAATTGAATATTCTGTATGTTTGAGGGAGAGAAAACGCTTAAGTTTAAAATAGCAATAGCATTTTTAAACGAATTAATTTTTAATTTACCTTTAAAAAGCTGAATTAGAATTTTATTTAGTTCTTAAAATATTTTTTTCAATACTCGAAAAATGTAACATTTATTTAGTTTCTCTCTTTTTTAATTTTTATTTTCATTCATTTGCTGGAGACGGGACATTCTTCCAAATGCCATACGATCACCCGCTATTTACAGACTCCAACCGAGAGCTCTTTTCAGGATTCTGGTTGTTCCCTTGAGTGCAGTTGTTTGGATTTCTCTTGCACTTGGTTCACCAGGTATACTTGCTAAATACTTTTTCAAGTTCTTCTTCATGAGTTCAGTGGCTCCTATGATAACTGGAATGATGGAGATCTCTTTGAGGTTCCAGTTTCTTTTCATATCATACATTAGACCTTGATATTTTGTTATTTTCTCCCTTTCAGCTTTGTTTAGGCCCCATTATTAGGGACACTGATCTCAACCAAAGTTGCCACTCTCTCTCTCTCTCTCTCTCTTTCTCTCTCTCTCTTTCTCTCTCTCTCTCTCTCTCTCTCTTGTTCCATATGACAATCTCAGGTGTGACTGATGTGTTTTCCAGATAGGTAGCTGTGGGAATTTCATAAGTGTGTATTTGTGTGCATGTGAGTAAATGAGAGCGAGAGCTTAAGTTAGAGGTACCAATAGGCGTAGTTTTTTCGCCTTTTTGTCACTGATTAGATTCGTTTCATTGTTTCAAGTAGTGAATAAGAATTAAATTGTGAAGCGATAGCGAGCGGGCGAAACCAGTTAGAGATAAAATAAATGGGAATTAAATGTGAAATTATAAGAATTACGTTGACACAAGAAATACACACATGTGCGGTTGTCTCATAATTTTATTAATATAGAGAAAAGAATGTTATGTTTTTCGGTTTTATTTTTTAGAAAATGCGTAGCGCTTCATAGTTTATCACCTGTTGAAAGTCTTCGAATAGCAATTCGTAAGTTTTGCGAACATTCCGATGTAAAATTGCTGGTAAAATACACAAATTCTTCAAAGGGATTACATGGTAAATGCTGAGGTGTGGAATTCTGAAACGGCACCTATTATGTTCGAGCTGTCAGTTGTGTCGCTTCTTGATGAAGATGGTAAAATAGCTAAAGATGATGAGAAGAAGAAGAAGAAGAACCAGAAGAAGAAGAAGAAGAAGAAGAAGAAGAAGAAGAAGCGATTAAACTTTTTTCTCAAAAATGAACGTTGGCGCGTGTGCAACGCGAATAAATAAAATTCCTGCAAAAATACCGATAAAATAAAACAAATAATATAACATGTCCAAAGTGTACTTTGAAAGTGCCCCTCACGAAAAAAAAAATATGAATGCAGTTTTTCTACACATTCTACGCTGTCTTCGTTTAATCCTCTCGCGCTCTCCCTCTCCCCCTCACTCTCTCTTTCTCTCTCTCTCTCTCTCTCTCTCTATCTCTCTCTCTCTCTCTCTCTCTATATATATATATATATATATATATATATATATATATATCGCGCTGTCTCGCTATCTCTTTTTTCTCGCTCTTTTTCTAACTCTCTCTCTATCTCTCTATTTATATATATATATATATATATATATATATATATATATATATATATATATATATATATATAATTATGTACTAATGAGTCTCCTTTTATCAAGCTCAAAGGCCACTTGCGGATAAGGGTGAATGAGTTTGAGGATCAGTAAGGATGGCTGAAATCGGGCAGATTTTACTTATTTAAGTGGACTGCTCAACAAGAATTTGTTAACATTCGATTTGAAAACGACCACGTTGTAGTCAGCTTTGAAGTAGTCCCGTGGTATTGTTTTCCACAGACGGGTAGTTCTTGGAAAGAAACTCATGGAAGTTTTGGGGAATAACAAACAGGGTCCTGAACAGGTGAGTGACCTCTTTCTCAACCATCATCAATGAACCAAAGGTAATTTTCTCAGGATCCTATAGAGTCAAACCTTTTGCAAAAACTTTATATTAAATTCCACCATCTGGGATCGGAGCCGCCTATCGGTTTCTAACACGACATGCAACATTGCCCGTAAGCAAAATGTTCAATGTTGGGCTTTCCTCGGTCGCATAGTTCGTTAACATTCAGATACCTCCGAGTTGTGTTAAATTTTAACAATAGGTATTATACATCAAGTAATAAATATTTTCCAAATTTTAGTTTATTTGGTATATTGTAAAGGGTTTTTAAGGTGCAAAAAAATTCATATATTTCAGATTAACATTAAATTTGATGCATAGACACCAATTAAGTAAGATTCTCTGAATTTCAATTTCTTATCAATACCTTTTCAGCTTAAACATCAAATTTTAGACATTTTCTAGAATAAAAATAATGCGATGTTTTTATTATCAAAATTGAAATTAGGGTTCTAGACATAAAGTTTTGTATCATTATACATTGATTTTCCTTTTCTTAAGGGGCACTAAAGTGGTGCAAAACTGTTCTGTTTAGGGGATTAATTTTACCTTTCTTGGGACTGGTATTTTTCTAGCATATATATATATATACATATATATATATATATATATATATATATAGTTAGGTATCAGACGGGTATTCTAGTATATAATATATAAATATATATATATATATATATATATATATATATATATATATATATATATATATATGTCAGTATACTGAAATCATATGCCCCTTAATAGGGTTAAGATGAAAATTCATATACACTAAATGTACAAAAGCAAGAAAATTCCCAAATTTTTACACTATTATTGTCATTAATTAAGGGTATGACTACATATCAACCAAACCATTTCATTATCATATCACTAAAGTATAATCTCTATGCATGAGTGGATGAAGTGTGTGAGGTGCACTGAAGAAAAATTCCTACCAGTAAAATACATAGCCCTGTTGTGCTCGCATACCCTTAATGACAATAAAAATGTAAAAATTTGGCAATTTTCTTGCTTTTGTACATTTAGTGTATATGAATTTTCATCTTAACCCTATTAAGGACATATGATTTCAGTATACTGGCATTTTTCATGGAATGTCACTACTTTTGTAAAGACTATGCCTCAATACAATGGTAATTTTTAAGGGTTTTTGGAATTTTCTGAAAAACTAAGGTATATGGTAAACTGAAATTAAAATGTCATCAACTAGACCCTAGAATCTCTATATCTGCCAAAAATCAGCTGAATCCATCAACTAGTTGATGAGATACAGGGTGGTACATACGTACGTACACACGGATAACACAAAATCATGCCTGACATTTCTGGATCTCTGGGTTGCCTTGACTAATGATGCTGAAATTCTACACACTTATAGAACCTATCAAAAAAAATTGTGTGCAAAGTTTTAACTAATTTGGCTTATTGGTTTTTGAGTTATCATTGATTAAAGAAATGAGATTTCTAGCATAGGCCGTTTTTGAAGTCTCGCGCCTCCCTTGATTATTTGTAGCTCCTAGAAAACCCCGTCTAGTAGAGCATTGTAAGTGTAGTATTAACACAGCATGACGTCGCTAGCTTTAAATGCATCGTTCCTTTCATTAAAAGAAAAAGTCGAACGCTCTATGACGTCAAGCCGCGTATAAAGTGTTAAAATTATCACCGTTTATTCGCTGTCTAACATTGGCCGAGTGCGTAAGGCGTCGGATTTGAGTTGCAAAATACTCGTAATCCGGGGTTTCGAAACGCATGACCGGTGGTGAATAGTCAAATCTTTATGCAGATGAGTCCCGATTATTAAGGACGAAACGTATACAGATAATAAACAACAATATATATATATATATATATGTATATATTTCTATGTTTATGATTGACTTCTAAACTAATTAACTGACCATTATGAATGTTTTGAATGCAGCTGCTAGGCGTAAGGGTGGGTATGCTGTACTATATTTAGTTTCATGCAAAAGGGGCAAAGAGAAGGTGAAATTATCTCTTAAAATTCAGATACCTCCGATTTTTGTGAAATTTTAACAATAGGTATTAGACATCAATTAATAAGTATTCCCTAAATTTTATTTTCTTTGGAGTATTTTAAAGACTTTTTAAGGGAGCAGAATATGGGCACAACCTCCCATTTGAAAATTCAAATATTTCAGATTTGCATTATATTTTATTCATTGTCATAAGACACCAATTAAGCAAGATTCCCTGAATTTAGATTTCTTATTAAGACCTCTGTTTTTACTTATATTCACGCCAAACAAGATATATTGCCACTAAGACGTAAGGGGCTACTGTGAATTAGGGGCCATATTTATAGGGGCATCTTAAGCAAGGAGTTGTGCAGCGAAATGTTTGTTCACATATTTAAATTTCTACATGTTGGTACAGCCGTGGAAATAAGGAGCAAGGAGGGAACTACAAATGCAAGCTGTTCGAGTAAAGACATTATTAGAAAAGAACTCTTTCTAGTATCTACAATAAAGGGGTGGGATTTTGCTGATTGTCGTGTTGCTTGCTTAGAATCTTTGATCCGAATGTAGTCTTAAATGACTAATCTGCAGTGAAAATTCCTCGGGTTAGCCTGAAAGTAAGTCGGAAGTGTTCTGAAAATGGCAACCCTTTTTGTGTGAACCATCTTGCAAATCGCTTGCCCATTCGCAAGAACTCAGTTAAAAAAGTGTATATCGAAATTAATTTCTATGGACTTAGTTATCTGCTGGAGAATAAAACGTCTGTCCTCGAAGACATACGGTCAGTGGAATCAATTATCAGTTACTAATTTCTAATCATGCTACCAAATTCACTTGTATTTACCCTGTGTTTTCTTAAAGTTTTTTTTCTTTTTCTTTTTAAATTTTGAGCTTCAATTCACTCTATCTTCTCCGTAGCGTGTAATTTTATAAATAGTAAACTAGTATCCTTCTACTGGCTGTAAAATTCGATGTTCTTCTAGCTAAATGTTAAAAAATATATGGACAAATGGATAGACAAACATGTTAGAAAAAAAAGTTCATCTTATCTCCCTTCACCTTCCTCTGAGATGTACACGATATGATTTTCTTGAAGGGATCATTTGTAAAGTAGCCCGACTTCAATTGATGCCAGCCACATAGCTGCCGAAACGAAAAAGACTCCTCAAAGTTTTCAGTTGAGTTTTCTGTTCTTTTAACTATCTTAAATGTATTTGGCATTTTTACTAATTTCTAATCATGCTACTAAATTAACTTATATTTACACTGTGTTTTCTTAAAGTTTTTTTTCTTTTTCTCTTTTCATTTTGAGCTTCAATTCACTCTATCTTCTCCGTACCATTTAATCTTATAAATAGTAAACTAGTATCCTTCTACTGGCTGTAAAATTCGATGTTCTTATAGCTAAATGTTAAAAAATATATGGAAAAATGGACAGCCAAATAAATTAGAGGAAAATAAAGTTCAAACAATCCTCGAAATACACCCCCAACCTCTCACCGCCCTTCACTTTCCTCTGAGATGTACACGATATTATTTTCTTGAAGGGGTCATTTGCAAAGTAGCCCTACTTCAATTAATGCCAGTCACATAGCTGCCGAAATGAAAAAGACTTCCCAAAGTTTTCAGTTGAGTTTTCTGTTCTTTTAACTATCTTAAATGTATTTGGCATTTTTACTAATTTCTAATCATGTTACCAAATTTACTTGTATTTACTTTTTTTTAAATTTAATCTTGAGTTTCAATTTAAACTCTTTTTCTCCGTAGCCTTCATTGTATAAACAGTTAACTAGTTTTTCTCAGTTGCTACCCTACTGGCTGTCTATTACTTTTCTGTACTAACTTGTGACAGGGAAACACATCTTGAAATTTCTGTTCCCACTGTTAAGTGTACGGTGAACTTATTCTATCTACATATATATATGTGTGTGTGTGTGTGTGTGTGTGTGTGTGTGTGTGTGTGTGTGTGTGTGTGTGTGTGTGTGTGTGTGTGTAGATGGAAATTTTTTTTACAAACCTGCGGGGGCTCGGAAATACCCGACTAGTACACGGGAGCAGGCTATCCTCTCTCGGAGTGTTGGACCCGTAGACCTTGTCAGGTCATCCACCTAAGAGAAGGAAAACTCTGATAATAAAACCTTGCTACTAACTACTTACGTCTT
Organism: Sepiola atlantica; assembly: GCA_963556195.1. Classification (NCBI taxonomy): domain Eukaryota; kingdom Metazoa; phylum Mollusca; class Cephalopoda; order Sepiida; family Sepiolidae; genus Sepiola; species Sepiola atlantica. The sequence goes on along the minus strand of OY744537.1, from coordinate 59,581,116 downwards.
GGTAGCAAACCGTTGGGGAGGGAGGCCTGCAAACCTATAATTGCTCAAGGAGTAGATGAGCTCTGCCTATCACCCAGCCTTCGCACTTCTTCTCTGTCTCTTAGCCAGACGTAGATGTACAAGCACTGGGATGCCTCTAAAGACACCTAGGACTTTTCCTTGTTTCCTGACTAGGGCAATGAACGCCGTCTCTTTTTCTCTCTATCTGGGCAACTTGGGGAAAGTTTTTTGTCACTAAGTCCTACATGACTAGTCTGGGTTAGACAGCTTGTCTGGCTGTTGGTTCCGAATGGTAGTTAGGAGCCCAAACTCTTAGGTAGCGCTAAGAACGGCTGCTCCGTCAACAGTTGCATAATATCGTGGGTAAGTGTATGTGCCATGTCGCGCATGGAAAGAGACCCTACAGTTATTCCCGGTGGGCTTTCCCGAGGCCATAAACCTCATGGACCAAGTCACGACTAATAGACTTGTTGTGTGAGCTTATTGGCACCAAACAAGCACTCACTTTGCCCTCCCCACTCTAACGCAAAACAAACATGAATTTACAAAATAAAAAAAAAACCTAAACGAGACGCCCAACAAAAAACATCTTCGCCTCCGCCCTTGAGGCTCGCATTCACAAATATCCGGGGACTTAGAACCAATATTAACGTTGTAGAAACTTTTCTCTTGACAAACTCCCAAGAATCCTAGCTCTAAGTGAAACGAACCTTCAATCCTCAATTCCCTCTCACCAATTTGACATGACTGATTACCTTCCACTCTACCGTAAGGACTCTGACAAACATATGCATGAGCTAGGAGTTTATGTTCGGAACACCCTCCCGTTGACTAGAGAACATAGGTTAGAATCAGATGACCAAGCCTACATGTGCTTTAGATTGACCCTACATCACAGAGTTAGTAACTTATATTTCTTATACCGTTCGCCTTCGACCCAGGACTGTACCCTGCTTGACTCTGTCTCTGAAAGCTTAGATAGAGCACTCTCACTCGACTTGAATGCCCAAATACATGTATTTTGGGGATTTTAATGCACATCACCGTGACTGGTTGGAATTTTCCAGCGTTACTGATGCAGCTGGGAACTCTACGTTTAATTTCTCCTCAGCTCACGAACTCTCACAGACTGTCACTTTTCCGACCCGCCTTCCTGATCGTGCAGACCAACAAGCCTCACTTCTCGACTTGTTCTTGACCTCACTACCCGATGCTTGTGTGGCGAATGCCCATAGCCCGCTCGGTAACTCAGATCATGTTGTGGTAATGATACTTATCACCTTAAAACTCGTCCAACAGCTGAAGAGCCGTTGCTCAGGGATCACATCAGCGACACACTATGGACTGAAACCTCACTCCCTGCTGATCAGTGTGCAAATAGGCATTGATGCTTATGTCCCCACGCGAAAATTCTTCAGCAACCCCCACTCCCCTCAATGATTCACCTCGGAATGTGCAGCTGCTATTGCTGAGAGGCAGAAGGCATTCCGAAAATTCGGCCGCCATAAGTCAACTGCGAACAGACAAAAATGTGTAGAGGCAAGAAATGATTGCAAAGTAGTGATAGATGAAGCAAAGAGAAGGTATACACGGATAATCAAAAAACGCATTCAGTCAAAGGAACTAGGTACTCGTGATTTCTGGAAAATCTACAATAGTGTGATGAACAATGGGCAATCGACAATTCCTCCGCTATCAAATCACAACGATGTTGTTTGCCCGGCAACTGATAAGGCTGAACTACTGACCAAGCGTTTCGCCTTAAACTCCACTTTGGACTCAGCAAATCACCCCCTCCCTAAATTCCCACACTTGAAAACCGGGTCATCACTCCATCTCAGGTCAAAGTCGTCATCAAAAGCCTTTACACCTCCAAAGCCTGTGGGCCTGATCTTATACCAGTAATAGTAATAAAGAAATGCTCAGCTGAGCTGGCCCCATGTCTTTTCCCAACTATACAACAAATATCTTACTGAATCTTGTTTCCCTGATAGTTGTAAAATTGCCTCTGTGGTACCAGTATTCAAGAATTCTGGGGATAGAACTGATCCTCCAAACTACCATTCAACCAGTCTACTCTTGATCTTTATTAAAATCTTTTAATCATTTATCAATCTAGCAATAGTCTTGCACCTAACTAATGCTAAACTTCTTTCTGATCATCAATACGGATTTAGACAAGCACGATCTACCGCAGCTATCCTAACGGTCATCTATGAACGCATATACCATACACTGGACAAGGCAGGTGAAGCTAGGGCGGTAGCGCTTGATATATCCAAGGCCATTGACAAGGTCTGGCATGAAGGGATTCTCCTAAAACTGCACTCATTTGGTATTACTGGACAAATATTTAATATAATTAAATCCTTTCTAACAAGAAAAAAGATCCAGGTTGTCCTCGATGGCCGTACATCTAAGCAACATGACATAAATGCTGGTGTACCCCAAGGATCCATCCTAGGACCTCTATTGTTCCTGATTTTCATAGATGACTTCCCTGGTGTAATTGAGACTGAGATAGGAATATTTGCTGACGACACCACGCTCTACTCTCGTCATGTGGGCAAAACCGACGCGCACATATCTGAGGTAATGGATGAATTCTTAGAAAATTACCTCCAGTCAGTAGTGGATTGGGGTCAAAAATGCCGCAAAGACAAAGCTACTTTCCTTCAATAACTACAAGAAACCGCTTCAACCACCGATTGTCATGGTAAATAACACCCTACCTCAGAGTTAATCATTCAAACTCCTCGGCCTAACTTTCACAGATAACATGAATCGGAATAAATACATTGAAGACATTGCCAGGACTGTTGCAAAGAAAGTGGGCTCCCTCTACCGTACTAGTAAACTTATCACACCTGACATTATCCTATACCTCTACAAAGTCACCATCCGCCCATGCATGGAGTAGTGTTGCCACATATGGGATGGGGCATCATCCACTAGTCTCTCCCTCTTAGACAAGGTTAAAAAAAGTGTCGCCAACTTAATAGTCCACCAAGCTCCAGCCCTTATTCCACCGCCGCAATGCTGCTTCCTTGTGACTATTTTACAAGTACTTAAATGGATTGTGCTCTGATGAACTTGCTGCTCTGGTGCCCTCACGACGCAAATTCACTAGAAAAACCCGACAATCTGCCAAATCCCATCCATTCACTGTGGAGGTCCCCAGATGCCGAACAGACTTTTACTCCAAGAGCTTCATTCCTCGTGATGCTGGACTCTGGAGCTCCCTCCCTGCTCACTTTTTTTCTTACGGTATTGACATGCAGAAATTCAAAACTAATGTGAACAGACATCTCGTTGCACAATTTAGGTTGACTCCTCCAATAAAAAAATAAAAACTCTCACCATTTTTCGCAGTAGCTTCTTATGTCTACAATGGCGGTCTGCCTTGTTTGGGGTGAACTATGTTAAAAAAAATTTTTTTAAGGTGTTTGGACAACTTGACCGAGTGTAATCTTCTGTGCTATCCCTGCTCTACTTAAATTTCACAGTCCGTTTCTTCACAGTTGCATAAGAAGGGAATTCTTCAGCAAGTAAATGTACCACATGTCCTCATGTATTAAACTCGAGTGTTTATACAAAAGTGCTCAATAACTGGGTTTTATTTTATTTTGTTTGTTTACCTTGGTAATGTTTTCTTAGTGTTTGTTCTTTGAATTAATGCTAGCGCCGGTCCAAATGTAAACAAACTGAATTAGAATTATTAGATAAGATGGGTGATTTGGGATATTGATGCGGAGAATTTTATCATTTTAGTCTGTATGATATATGTCTCCATCACAATGAACTTATCCTGATTCTCTCTATTCCAGTCGTTTATTCCACACACCTTAATATGACTTTAAATACCATTATTACTACTATTAAAAATTTTATTATTATCGATATCATTATTGTTGTGAAGTTGTCCAACAGTAAATAATAAATAAAGGAAGTCAAGTCGAGGGTTGGTTCAACAAGTGTATTAACAAAGTAAGAAAATGACTAGCAATTGGCTAGACAGTTACAAGACTGTGATTTGTCTTCTCTGTGTCTCTGGTGACCCGCACTATTTATAGTGACAACCGGTGCAGTTTCTCCTGTGTAAGAACGGCCGGTGTAACACCCCCCTTTGAAAATATTTCCCGTCTGGGGATTAATAACGTTTTTGTTTGGGAATCACCATCATCAACTCAGTCGATTTCCGTTTTCTTTTTGATCTCCTAATCTCAGGAGCAGTCTCTGATATGGGCACCTGAAAAGTATCAAACACTGTGTCCATGATGTCCTCCTCGGGCGATCTGGTCACCTCACTGTTCGAGTATCTTTTCCGGATTTGGTTAGTGTGACGTTTGTGCACCAAATCTGGTCCCTTAATCATATAGACAATGTTGCCTATTTGTTTATCCACAGTGCCGGACTCCCAGAAAGTCCTATTGTTTCTGTAGATCTTATAAAAAACTTTTTCGCCAACTTTATACCGTTTTTTTGTTATCATTCTTTTTATATTTGCCCTATCCTGGTTTGGTAACAACTTGTGGAAAATCGATCTAACCTTGCGCCCGAACATGACCTCAGCAGGTGTCTTCGACGTTTCGATGTTTGCATTCGGAGTGACTCTGTAAACCTGCAGAAACTGTTGGATTGACTTATCCGTCGGTGATCCACTTGCTTTTTTCAGAGCTCTCTTGAATGTGTCAACGAATCTCTCCGCTGTCCATTGCTTCTTGGATGGTATGGAGGGATTGTTATATGCTCGATGAGATGATCCTCGCAAAGGTGTTTAAATTCAGTAGACGTGAATTGAGTACCATTGTTGGTGACAATGCAGTCTACTACTCCAAACCTAGCGAATAGTTCGTATAGGAAGTTGATAGCTGCCTCGGATGTGGGGTTCTTGCATTTTAGTACTTCCGGCCACTTAGCTAGGCTGTCTACAACAATGAGATAGTAGAACCCATCTAGTGGTCCCGCAAAGTCTAAGTGAATTCTAGACCAAGGTCGGTCCGGTTTAGTCCACGATCCGAATTGAGTTGGAGGATCTTTCGTAGCTAAGGCGCATCCTCTACACTCCCTGACTTTTTCTTCGATATGCTTATCCATGTTTGGCCAGTAAACGAAAGAGCGAATAAGGCTTTTCATTCTCGATATACCTGGATGTCTTACATGGAATTCCTTGAGCATTCTTTTCTGTAATGTCATAGGAATTACAACCCTGTCGCTATATAACAGGACGTTGTCGCAAATTGAATAAATTCCATCATCTAGTTGGCTATTGTTGATTTTTTCTTTCGTGCTTATGATAAATTCATCCACCTCTGCCTTACTCTTAATCTCATCAAGCGTTACTGGAAGTTCTCTTATTGTGTCACATAACGTATTTTTTACTTCAGCTTCCGCTTGAATAGTTGCTATCACCATATCCTCCAATAGTTCTGTCTGCTTAGGTATCAACCTTGATAACCCGTCTGCATGACCAAATTTCTTAGATGGTACATACTCCATTTGAAAATTGTAGTTAAGAAGAATGGTACCCCATCTTTGGAGTCTATTCGCAGTGTATTGTGGTAGTCCCTTTTTCGATCCGAAAATCGTTAATAAGGGTTTGTGGTCTGTTTGTAACAGAAATTGTCTACCGTGCAGGAAACGATGAAATTTCTTTACCGTGAATATAATGCTTAGAGCTTCTTTCTCAATTTGAGAGTATTTTTTTCGGCTGGTAGAAGTGTCCGGGATGCATGGGTTATGGGTTTTAATTTTCCATCATCCACTTTGTGCAATATGCATGTTCCTATACCATAGTTGCTGGCATCGCTTGCAACTACAATATCACGCTTGGGATTATAATGTGCCAGAAACAAGTCAGACGTTAAGATATCTTTAATTTTCTGAAACGCTTCTTCGCACTCTTGCGTCCAGACCCATTTTTGGTCCTTCTTTAACAGTTCATTGAAGGGTGATCTTAGTTTATGCATGTTTGGTACGAACACATTGTAGTAATTCGCCAACCCTAAGAAGCTTTGTAGGGATGCAGTATTTTCTGGAGCAGGCATGTTCCTTATCGCCATTGCCCTATCTGGGTCTGGCCTTCTTCCTTGCTCATCGATGATTTGCCCTAAGTATTTTATTTTTTCCATGAAAAAAGTACATTTCTCATCTTTAAACCCATAATCCTGGATTTTTTTGAATACTTGGTTTACATGAGTCTTGTGTTGTTCTTTGCTAACGCTGTTTATTAACACATCGTCCAGGTACCCTACTGCGAAATCCATCTCACTTAACATCATGTCCATAATTTGTGGAAAAATCACAGGGGCGACCTTGACCCCAAAAGGAAATCGGTTAAATTTGTATTATCCCTGATGGGTATTGATGCATAGCAGTTTTGAACACTCCTCATCGACAAGGATTTGAAGATAAGCGTCGCTGAGGTCGATTTTAGAAAAATATTTTCCTCCACTCAGTTTCGCAAATATTTCTTCAGGGCTTGGAAGAGGGTAATGGTGATCTTTTAATGCCTTGTTCAAGCCTGTGGAAAAGTCGGCACAAACACGAATCTCCTTGTTCTTTTTCTTAACATAAACTGTAGGTGAAGCCCACTAACTGTGATCAATTTTTGAAATGACAGCCATGTTCTCGAGTCTTTCTAATTCACCGTCTATTTGCTCTATAGCGGCGTATGGAACATTTCTTTTCTTTCTGAACACATGTAGTTCATTTGTTTTGACTTCAAACTTTGCTACCGCTTTCGTACACCTTCCAAGACCGCCTGAAAATACGTCTGGAAAATTTTCTTTTAATTCCCTCTTGAGTTTTTCTGCCTCCACATTCGAATCCTCAACCTTTTGGCAAAAGGAGCTTAAAGGCAGATCCGTTAGGCTAAACTTTTCAATCAGATCAGTTCCAAAAAGGTTATTCGATTTTCGCATAACAAAAATTTTGGCTTTTACGGTCTTATTCTGGAAATAAATATTCGTCAATAATTCCCCTTCGAAGGTTATTTTTTCACCACTGACGCTTCTCGCCGTTTTTTGTGATTTGATCATAGTGGGTCTCCCAAGTTTCTTCCATGTCTGTACATTAATGATGGAAATATCAGACCCACTATCAAGCTGTAGTCTTACTTTTTTTAAGCATTTTGACCTGTACATATTTCCGGATATTTTGTTCTTCAGGTTCAATTTTTGTCAGTTTAATGGCTGTCTTTCTACCAGATTTTTTCCTACAACGTGATGCCTTATGTCCTTTCTGGTGGCAGTTGTCACATTGTTTAAATATGTAGGGACACTCATTGTACCAATGGTTATCTCCACACCTCCAACACGGTCCAGGTGGATCTTTTCCATGTTTTTTCTCTGGTTATTCATTGAAGTCAATTTTTTCTTTTGATGGATTTTTTTAATGTGCAACACTCCGTTTTCCTCTATGTCACGACTGTCCTGTTTCAACGCAACAAAACGTTCACAGTCTTCCGCTAAGTTTTGTATTGTTAGACATGGCTCATTTTCGAATTTATTTAAAACACGACGTCTGATTTCAAAGTCTTTATTTAAGACCAGACCTTGCAATAATATTAGACATTTAAAATTATCCGATGATAATTCCTCGAATTTAAGTTTATTTACTATACTTGCATACGTAATGTAGTCGTCTTCCTCTCTTCTAGTGACATTCATACACTTATATCTCCTGTGGAAAAGAGAGGTTTTTGTAGGAAACAGTTCTGTTAGTAAAGTAACTGCCTCCTGGAAGTTCAACTCACTGGTCTTTTTTAGAAGGATAAAATTCACGAACTTTGTATGCTCGGCAGCTCCTAATTTTCTTAGCAAAAATCTAACTTTTTTAGAGTCTGTCCATGTACTGCAGTCCGATACAAAAATATCCTCATATCTTCTATAGAAGTGAGCAAAAGTGACATCGTCTTCTGGATTATAATTGAAAATTTCGATAGCGCTCCACACAGCCGTCTGGGAGAATGCATTATGATTCTCGTTTGCTTTCGTTAACTGTGTTGCTTCCAGAAAATTTCTCTGTTCCTCCTGTGTTTTTATCAAGAGTTCTTCGAAGTGTTTCTGCTGTTGTAACAGTCTTTCTTGGAATCTTTCTTCTCGTGTTGTCGCCAGCTCTTTTTGTTCAGCATGCATTTTTCTTTTGGCTTTTTGCTGTTCCAACAACTCTCTTTTAAATTTCTCCTCAATTTCAACTTATTTTCTTTGAAGTTCCATTTGTTGTTCAACTTGCTGTCTTTGTAACGCAACATTTTGTTCCGTTTGGAATTTAACTAATTGAAAAAGAGAATCTTTGAATTCAGTGTCCATCATTCACGAATTCAAATTATGCACCACAAAATTTACACTTGTAACAATACATCAGTTTTTCCCACAACGTGCTTAATATAATTAGTTTGCTCAACTAATACACAAAGCAAGAAATATATTATTCCTTAGTAAAAAAAAAATTCAATCCCAGTTCTTTTGTTTGAAAAACAAAACTAAGAAAAAATTTATATATATATATATATATGTGTACGTTGTTTTACAAAACCAAGTCCGTCGCTATAAGCCTAATAAGACTATTTTTATGGGAAATCTTTTTAACCCCTTTTCATTTTGCAAAAATGCGACTTGCTTATTTAACAGTTCCTTGTTAAGAGCACAAATGACTTACGCGAATATATTTTTCACTGTCCGTCCTTTGCTCTCGACAATTCTGTGGTAGACCGTTTTAATAAATAGTCAATCCGGATCTTGCTCAAATAGCAGATGTTGTCCTAATAATAACGACAAACTTACACAATATATGTAATAGTTGACGCGGATAACATTTATCTTAACGAGTCAGTGAAACTTGAAGAGAAAAAAATAAAGGTATCAGTGTATTCAATTATTTCAATGATTGAAATTGTCTTTCGCGTTTTCTAGTTTTCGATTTTTGGTAGCAAGTTTTGAGTTTGTGTTTTTTTTTTCGCTTAACTACTCAGTAGTTAATTTGCTGTTAATCCTTGCGAATCCAAATATCTGACGAAGATGGGTTTTTTCCGTGAAGATCTTGCGAATCACTTTGGGTGATTTTTTTGCAGTGAAATCGTTTCGATTCCTCGTCGCCAATCTGTTGTGAAGTTGTCCAACAGTAAATAATAAATAAAGGAAGTCAAGTCGAGGGTTGGTTTAACAAGTGTATTAACAAAGTAAGAAATTGACTAGCACTTGGCTAGACAGTTACAAGACTGTGCTTTGTCTTAATATTTATTTGCGTAAACTTGTACACAAAATGTGACACAAGGCCAAAAAAGGGGTGGGGAAAGGATTGGTCATCTCCAACTTGAAAAACTCAACTTAGCTAGTTTCAATCATGACCGTCATTTACCATAATACCGCATTCATACTATACATCCATCGCTACTCACCATAAGAATTCATACCATGAAATCTTACTTAAAACCCATATAAGAAATATGCAACGAGGGGGGGGGGACTAAAAATTAAAAATATGATATATACAATGTAAAAGAAATAAAGATTAGTAAAAGCCCCCCGTTATTGAAATGTGGCAGAGATGCCGATTTGCCGGTCGAAATCGAAAACTCGAAAAAAGGTGGTTGATGCAGGCCCCAACGTTTTATTCTGACCACCTCCTTCGAAAATATCGAAGGGTGACCTGCATCTCCGAAAAATCAGGCACTCAGTCACCTAATTGGAGAGGGAAGGGGAGTGGGGCAGAAAATAAAAAGGGGAGTGGAATGAGGACAAAATAAAAAGGGGTGTGTAATGGAATCAATCATACACTAGCTAAATTGTTGAACTAAAACATCAACAGAAAATTAAACACGAACAAACTTAAAATAAGTCTAAATCTAACTTAAAATTAAAGCATAGTTCGTTTCCTGAACCCAATATTCTCTGCCTAAGGCACGTCCAGATACCACTCTAATCTAGCGCCAGCCACTCTACACAGTCGTGCTCCAGTCACCCATCTTTCACCAAAATCTGCCGAAGAGAGTTTCACCCTCTCGGCCCTAATGCGAGCCTTCAGGTAATATTTGAAAATCGCAATAAGGTCGAGAGAAGTGAAGGTCTCAGCTCCGTAGACTGTCTTGCACCTAGTCTTCCAAATCGTAACTCTCATACTCGCTAGTAAGCTCAAAAACGTAAACCGTTTTTGCCTATCGGTTGTCGGAGCCCAGTTGCTGCATACATTAATGGGTTCCAGGTCAAAAGACGATACGTTAAGAATACGAACCATGTAGCCTGCAACAAGCGTAATCAGCGGCACGACGATGCGGCAAAAAACAAAGACGTGACTTATGGTCTCGTCCTCATCGCCGCATCTGACACAAGTCGGAGAATTACTCAAGCGTGCTGAATGAAGCCTCTTACCTACCCAGAGTGCATTCCTAATCGTCAGCCAGGTCAGTGATGCCTCGTCATTGTCAAGGCACCTTGACCCAGGCGCCCAAGGGCAGATTGAGCGTAGCTCCCCCCTCGTCAAAGCGAGCCCCTCAGGCCTATCATTTCGGACAGTCCCCCTCACCATTACCCGATATAATGCCTTTCGATACAACATCAGGGTGTCAGAGAGGCTTTCTGTCACCCTTGAAAGGAACTTCAACGCATGTCTACATTCGCGATAAAAGGAGCACTCGTTTCGGGGTAACCTGTGTGCCTCCCCCTCATCCAAGTGCACACTTCTCAAAGCCGGAAAGGCTTTCTTGGTGTCTTCCTTCCAAAAGACACCATTATCCTCAGATTGTGTACTCATTCGGTCTAGATAAAACAGCCGAAGTGTGTGGCATCGAAATTCGATGCTAGGCATACTCAGACCGCCCTCAGAAGGATGAAGGTAACAAATCTCGCGACGGACCATAGGGGCCTTACCAAGCCACAAAAACTTGAACAGAGCCCGCTGCATCTCCAGCAGTGTATCCGACTGGAGTGGGAGCACTGAAAGACGATATAGGATGATCGGATAAATGTGAGAAGTACACACCTCCGCTCTCCCCTTTAACGAAAGATTTCTGCGGGACCACAGACCAGCTGCTGCCCTAATCGCTTTCAGGACTTCCGACCAATTTTTCTCCAGCTGGAGATCAGGACCAAACCAGACGCCGAGTAGCTTGCAAGGCCCATCTGTCCAGCCAAAGGGTCCCTGCAAGGAAACACCTTTCCAAGCACCAATGCGCAAGCCAATAGACTTATCGCAGTTGATTTTGGCCCCTGTCACCGTTTCATACATTCTGATTTCTCTGTCGACGACACTAATCTCGGCATTGCTCGTTACAAGCACAGTCAAGTCGTCGACATAGGCGGAGTACTTCAACATAGTGCAAGAACCTGCCAAAGTAATTCCACGCAGGACCGGATTCACCCTTAGCCTGTTAAGGAAAGGTTCCAAAACAAGCACATAAAGCATCGGTGAAAGAGGGCACCCCTGACGAAGAGATCTGGACAATCTGAAGGCACCAGACCTCATGCCATTCACTTCAACCCTAACACCGGGGTTCGCATACAAGAGGCGAATCCAGGAGCGGAATTGCGAGCCAAAACCGACCGCAGACAAAACAGCTTCCAAGTACCGATGGTCCACCCTATCGAATGCTTTGGACTGATCTAAATTGATCAGCGCGGCTTCAGTGTCGACTTTATCTATGATCAAGGGTATCGAGTGCAAATTATCCTGAATGGTCCGGCCCTTCACAGAACAAGTCTGTTCGGGGCTAATTAGACCAGGCAAAACAAGTTGCAGACGAGTGGCTAAGATCTTGGCCAAAATCTTTAACTCCGCATTAAGCATCGTTAAGTGCCGAAAATTATCTAACCCATCCCCACCATTTTTGCGTAACAATTTTACCAAACCCATGGTCAAGTACTGGGGAATAGACCCGTTCCTAAACCACGAGTTAAACAAAACTGTCAGCAAGGGTACAAAAATGTGCGACATCCTCAAATACACCTCGTAGGGCAAACCATCAATCCCCGGAGACCTGTTAAGGCCGACCCGCCCTAAAGCTTCCCGGACTTCTTCCTCTGTTATGCAACCTTCGCACCTAGCCGCTTCGGTCGCCTCAAGACGAGAAAAGTCGGCTAAATAGGGGTCGAATTGTGCTAAAGACAAACCGGGTTCTCGAGTAAAAAGATCCTGGAAATGAGAACGAAAAGCCTCCAGAATACCTTCGTTTGTGGTCACGAGTCTCCCATCCGGGAATGAGACACGAGCGATATATCGATCAAATGCATGTTGATGCTCCTCTGCACGCAGTTCAGCAGCCATGTTTGTCGCCTCGTTAGGCACTCTTTTTAACCTAGCCCTAATCACTAAAGCCTGGTGTTCTTGGATAGCCAAAGAAGCCAGCTTGGCCTTAATTATAGTAACACTAGAGCTATCCCCCCACCTCCACCGCCCGATCTAATCTAGACTCTAGTGCCACTTTAGCTGCCCTAGTTGATAGATTGAGTCGTCTGCTAAAATCGGCAGTAAAGGACCTAATAACCTTCTTTAAATGAATCCACTTCCTATTCCCAATTACAGCCCCCGTCAATTCCCGCTGTAAGGTTAGTAATAGCTGTTCCTGGTAGACCTTCACATCGAACAACGAAGTGTTGAGCTTCCAGTACCCAGCTAAACTAGGCTTAGGTCTATCTAAGTTTACCCGGACCCGAACAAGTATATGGTCTGAGTAAACTATATTATGAAAACTTGGACATTCAACTAATCCTACATCGACTCTCCTAATTAAGAACCGATCGATATAACTCGAAAGTTGTACCGAATCGGAGCCGCGCCTATTTGTCCAAGTCCGTACCCTATCACGGGGCCATTAATTCCGGTACTTATCGATAAGATCGAACTTATCGAGGAAGTCCCGAAATAATGTAGCATCCCGATCGGTGTTAGTACCCCTAGGTCGATTACGATCTAAATCGGGATCCAGGACCGCGTTCCAGTCTCCCGCTAGAATGACCGTCCGAGAAGTAGAAATCAAGAACTGCTCGATTCGCCGAAAGAAAGAACCGAGCTCAGAATGGCTATTGGGCGCATAAACCCCGATGAGCCGAAATGCCTTCTCCTTTATGGTAATATCCAGAACGCAAAGTCTCCCTTCCGGATCCATGAAGCTAGGGTCACACGACGCATCTAAAGACTTGCTTACCAGCCAGGAAACCCCCCTAGCAGAAGAATTAAAGTACGCTGAATAAGCGTGAAAACCCTTAGTCAGCGCACCCAAATAGTCCCCAGAAATCAAGTGGGTTTCCTGAACACAACATATATCCACTCCGAGGCGCTGAAGGTCTGTAGCGACTCGAAATTTACGAGCGTCGGCCCTCAGGCCCCGGACACTCAAACTCGCTAGAAAGAGAGCCATGAGGGTGCCTTAGAGTTGGGTTCCAGAAACGAACATAGCAGTGGTCAGGATGCCGACGGCTCTCCCAAAAGATTGATTGCCCATCTGATCATTAATTTGACCATCATGGGAGATGCCGCCAACATCCAAAGGATAGGTTAGTTTCGCTATCCTATACAGGGCGGGGTGTAACCTTATGGGAACCCTCCCAAAACAATCTTTCCTTAAAACGACTAGACCTTCATCTTTGAAGATGGCCATTGGAACGGTGAAATTGAAAGTGTTGTTCGCCTCTTCCAGCATCTGCCATAGAGCCTTCGCTTCTGGTTTCTTCCTTACCACTGTAAGGACTCTAGGGGCGTTGGGGAAATTAGCAGGGTCTTCAATGGTTATACCACCGACTTCATTGAATTTAAGGAGCTCATTTATATTGGAGAGGTGGTAATGCTTTACTGTTTCTATTTGGGTGCATGTCACTTTGCAGATATCCTCCCCAGAAAGGAATGCGTTTTTTTTAGTTTTCCTTTCCACAGAAGGGCTCCTCTGCCTCTTCTGTGTAATAGATGGAGGGGGAGGCATGTCATCCATTGGGGAGGGGGAAGGAGAGCTAGGCCCCATAGGAGATGCTGGAAAAGGCGAAGGGGAGGGCTTTTTTGTGGGTGAAGCAGGTGGGGTATTTTGGAGGGTATTAAATGGAGAGACAAAGGGAGAATGTTTAGGAGAAGTGATTTTTATAGACGATTTAATCGGACTTAGAGGGATAAGCTTGTACTGTTTGTCTAAAATTGGGCCAGTGATTGGGGGGGGGGGCATTAATTTGGGAGAATTAGAATTTTTAGAAACTATTGGTTTTGTGATCGGTTGGGGACTTGGATTGGGGGTAGAGATTTTATCTGAAGTGGCTGAATTTTTTCCTTCTTTTTTCTCTTTTTTTCCTACTTTCTTATCTAATTTAGATTTAAGTTCTTTTGCCTTAATGTAACTGTCTTTTCCAGGGTCGTTTTTAAGCATTTCTTTTTCTCTCATTTCTTCGAGAGATACCCGACCCGGGTTTTTTTCCCGGAACAATAATCCATCCCTCGTCTTTTACATAAAAAGGCACATTGAAGATAGAAATTGAAGAACGTCTTCTACCCATGTACTCGGTTCGTAAAACATAGTCCTGCGTGATAATTTGATTAAGTGAGAGATTAGCACAAATTTCTTCGTTAGGAAACAAAGCATTCCAAGTGTTAAATCCCTTACACTTGATTAACCTTTGCGGTTTGAATCCTGCAGTTGCCAATAACTTGCATATTAATTCAGGAGAGGCCCTGATTGATTTTTAAAATTTTTTTTCAACAACAAACATGGTTACTGTTCTTTTATAAATTTCTGCCAACATTGGTAAATCCACGGTAATTCCTTGTTCAGTAACCATGTGTTCGTATTTTTTTGCTTCTTCCACGAAATCATTGACATTTATAGACATTTTTGGAGGTTTGCACCATTCCGAATTTTCAGTCGTTTTGGACGCCATCTAGTTAATAACTAGAGACACCAAACAAACAAAAAAAAAGTTGTCAGAGAAAAAAAAAACGTGGCAGAAAAAAAAAACGTCGTAAAAGGGAAACCAGTTCAACAATAACAGTCAACGTGAAAACAATAAAAACGATAACAATAATCAACAAGAGCAAGCAACAACAGATTTAAGAAAAATACTAACTTGACGCAGTAAACTCACTCAACACGTAGAGCCTAAATGTGCCTGACTGTGCTTTGTCTTCTCTGTGTCTCTGATGACTCGCACTATTTATAGTGACAACCGGTGCAGTTTCTCCTGTGTAAGAACGGCCGGTGTAACAATTATTATTATCATAATTATTATCATTTTTTTCTATTATATTTATCATTTTATCATTATCAGTATTAATATTGTTATTATTTATTATTTTTTATTTTTATCACGGGGATGCTATTATCATCCTTTTATCATATTAATAAACTTGAGTAAACTTTTAATTAATGTACCTTCCAATAATGTGCTGTACTCGGCCTAAATAAATTAATAAAACAAATTAATTAATAACAATAGGATGAAATACAAAAAAGTAAACCTTAAAATAAAACAATAGAAAAAAAATTAGACAAAAAAAGGAAAAAATACAAGATTAGAGCCTAATGTATTAACCTCCCACCACCAATTGAAACCAGACGGGAAAGTGTGTCTCACTACACAACGAAACATCAACCTGATATCGACGCGTCTTTGACAGCCAGGATAAATTCAGACATTAGCTCTGTGTGTTTTGACTTCCTTCTCCCTTAACCTTTTTTCTTTTTTAATTTTCTCCCTTACCCCTCTCTTCCACTCACTTCCCTCTCTTCTTTCTATTCTCTATTTGCAATGAATTTATAATTTATATTTTTATATTCTATCTTATATTTCATTTTACTCCATTTCATTTTATTTTATTTCATTTTATATTTAATTCTCAACAGTCTCAAATCTAACCACGTGACTTTCCAAATTTTAAATTTCCTTTTCTTTTCTTTTCTTCCCATTTCATTCTTCCCAAATATAGTCTGAGGTAAAGATCAGATTCTAACTCTACCTGATGAGATCTCAGTTTATAACAGCTGTTGATCGATAACATCAACATGCTAGTTTTGCAGATTTTGTACATGTCTGTATAAATAAAAATAATAATAATAATATATATATATATATATATATATATATATATATATATATATATATATATATATATATATATATATATAAGCTCTATTTGATATTGAGCACTTTTTATTTCATTGCCTGGATTATATATATATATATATATATATATATATATATATATATATATATATATATATATATATATATATATATATATATGTTTAATAGTATCATGGTAACTATTTATGTATGTGTTGATATTTAAGAAGTTCTCAGAAATCAACGGGTGGGCCCCTTGAGGCTAACACTTGATCTCTATATGAGATACATAGATATTCGAATATTCAATTAAAGTTCTCGCTTACCTCTCAAACGTTGAATTGGTAAAGAAGTTAAGAACATTATTTTTCCTCTCACTAATTTACCAGTTAACTATGTTATAGTATATCTTTCTTGTGGTCTATTGGTCTTACTGGACCCCTGAACAAGAATTTATCTAGTCTGGTGGAGTATCCAGCTAAGTGCTGTTATTTGAGGTAACATCACTAGATGAAGTTGCACCATTCCTCTTTTGAGCCATGTATAGCCGTGTCGAGGGGATCTTATTTGGGCTTCGAATACTATGTTATTTTGAATATTTGATCAGGGTTTACTTGTGGGATGAAGTATTTTCATGTCAGGTTGTCCTGACAACCCCTTATACAGAGAGGCGAAAACACTCGAGGATGGTGTCTAGTAGGTAATTCAAACTCTATAAATATGTAGTTTTTGTGGTGTCTAAGGATAATAGTGTAGTACTTTTCTTTCGCATGAATATGCTGACGTAACTGAAAATATTTTGAGTTCAAAACAAAAAAAAACAAAATAATTTGGCCTTACCCCTAAAAAGTTCCGCCTGACCCCTAAAATTTTCCCCGACCTCTCAATCTCTCCACCCCCTCCCACCTAATTTTTCACTCTTCCCCAACCCTGAGAAATATTTTAAGTTCAAAAAAAAAAAATTGTCCTGACCCCTAAAAAATTTGGCCTGACCCCTAAAATTGTACCCCACCCCCTAATCCTTGCAGCCCCCCGCCCAACATTTTTTTCACTCTCCCATAACCCTGAGAAATATTTAAAGTTAAAAAAATAAACCATCAATTGCTATGAACTACAGAATTCTACTACTTATTTTGTTGATAAGAAATTGAAAGATTTTTCACGAACGAGCGTCTAATGTCAGATTTTACTCTGAATCTCTAATCTTACAAATTGAAAGAAACTTCAATGCAAAACCTTATTTTAGAAAAATAATAGGAAACAAACGTATTCGAAAATGTAGATGTAAATAAATAATATATTTATTTTAAAAATCTGCATCGTGTTTGGTTTCTAACCGTTTCTAAATTTTCAAAATATCGATGCTTCTAACTGTGGTAATATTGTACTGTTTGTTCACAATATAAAATATTTTTTAAGTAATGAGCAAAAAATGAGTTGATCAGAATTTAAAAATCTATTTAAAATACGAGAGACGTTCAATAAGTAACGCCCTTGACCCACTTCCAGTTGTCTGATCTAGTTGACATTTTGCATGTGTAATGATTTATTTCTGTATGGATTATGCTGCAAAACACAGCTCTGAACTTGTTGTGGTTTTTGATTTACAGGTGTTTGAACTGAGTCAGGTGTGAAATGGAGGCAGTTGAGTGTCGCGCAGTGATCCAGTTTTTGAATTTGAAATAGCGCACACCAAAGGAGACTTTTGATGAAATGAACTAAACTTATGGTGATGATGCCCCGTCATATAAAACGCTGGCATCGTGAATTCAAATACGGCCGGAAGTCTGTGGAAACAGCTCCCAGGCCTGGTCGTTCCTCTTCTGTCATTGATGAGGAATCTGTCTGTCAAGTTGAGGCTGCCATTTTGGAAGATCGACGCATTACTATTCGCCAAATAGCCCAAGAGGTCAAGATTAGTACAGGGTCTGTGGAAACTATAATTCATGACTATTTGCATATGCATAAGGTGTCTGCCATGTATTACCAGGTTGCACACACCTTTCCAGAAGCAAAAATGCGTAGAGTGCTCGAGGATGAATTTAGAGATGTGCCAAGAAGATGAGTCAAAGTTTTTCAAAAGACTGATTACACAGGATGAAACTCGGGTCCATCACTATGATCCAGAGACCAAAGCCCAGTCAATGCAGTGGGAGCACTTGGACTCACCACCTCCAAAGAAGACAAGGGTGCAGCCCTTTGCTGGCAAGGTCATGCTCACATGTCTTCTGGAACCAGGACGGAGTAATGATGACAGATTTCCTGGCAAAGGGTACCACAATTACAGGAGCCTATTACGCTTCACTTTTGATGAAATTAAGAGAAGCTATAAAAATCAAGTGGCGGGGCAAGATCAGCAACGGTATCCTCCTCCTGCGGGACAACGATCCGGTCTACAACTTGCATATCGCCAGATCAGAAGCATTGGCGTGTGGCTATGAAATCCTCTCCATCTCCCTTACTCTCCTGACCTTGCACCCTCTGACTTTCATCTCTTCCCAGCCATGAAGTAGTTTTTGAAAGGAAAGCGTTTCCCAGATGATGCAGCCTTGATTTCTGAAGTTATGACCTGGTTGGAAGACCAACCTGGGGTGTTCCACAAAATCGGTGTCCAGAGCTGCATCAAACGATGGGAGAAATGCATAACTCTGGGTGGTTCCTATGTAGAGAAAGACTAATAACTGTGCCAAGTTTGACTAATTTACTGCTATGGGAAATGGGTCAAGGGCATTACTTATTGAACACCCCTCGTACGATGGCGAGCACACATTTTCATACACCACAAAAATGAATAAGTCTCTTAATAATAGTTTCCTTTTTAAAATAAACATTCAACTGTTACGGAATTATTTACATGAGGATTAATAATTTAAATCATGTGGATTATTCGTACCACTGTCTGAATAATCCAAATCCGTTGCGCAATGGCTAAAAGTGCTACATTGAATCAGTTCTAAGTGACAGACTTCTGGTGGTTGAAGTTTAAATTCTAAGTATGGGCGATACTAAGAATACAATTACGAATTACTTAAGACTTCTACCCGGTCATGACTTACGGAACAAGAGCAAGCTACCTCTGTGGATTAGATTAAGATTGCCATTCGAAATTCCGTAGAGATTTTCATGTTCGAATTGACGCACTTGAAGAAGGTGGAGGGTTACATTGGTCGAAACGTTTGTGAGAATAACGTCAAAGACAAGAACAGTAGTTCGAATAATCCAAATAATAATTTTTTTCACAATTTCTTCAGCAAATTTTTTTTCATTTTCGTTTTTTTAACTGAATTCACTGCAGCACCACTTATTTTGTTCTATTCACAATATTACAATTTTCTGAACAAAAATTTCTTGCAAAAAACAAATACACATTCTTAATTGGCCCTTATTTTCCTATATAAATATTGTTGCTCAATATTTAAATTTTGCAACCCTTGCTTTCCCTTTAATAAATACCGGTAAATAAGCTCATAAGCTCTTCTTTTCCATAGACGATCACTGTCTAGAAGATGATCGAATAATATATTTAATTATAGGATCTAATTTCTTTGATAAATTTACTCTGGTTAGCTGTTATTTTATTAGTCCTATTATTTTCACAATCTTTTTCACTTTACACAATTTTTCAAATTACTTTATCTATTTTCACAATCTTTTTCACTTTACACAATTTTTCAAATTACTTTATCTATTTTCACAATCTTTTTCACTTTACGCAATTTTTCAAATTACTTTATCTATTTTCACAATCTTTTTTCACTTTACACAATTTTTCAAATTACTTTATCTATTTTCACAATCTTTTTCACTTTACGCAATTTTTCAAATTACTTCATCTATTTTCAATGTTGGCAGCAGTTGCTTTGTTTTCAATATAATTGTTACTTTTTCAATATTATTTAATTTTTTAAATAAATATTTCATCTAAATACTCAATAAAATTAATTTTTACACTATATATATATATATATATATATATATATATATATATATATATATATATATATATAATTTATTTAGATACTGTATATTACATATTTCAGCAATCGGGCCGTGACTACAATCGCTTCAGCTTGCCGATGATTCCACTGGGCACAGAAATTTACTTAAAATGTCTAAATCTGCCCTTTTGGATGAAACCGCGGTACATTGCTGAAATTTATAATATACAGTATCTAAATAAGTTATATTAGCTCTCTTATATGATCGAGCACTTTATTTGATTTCTTTTCATATACAACCTGACACAATATATATATATATATATATATATATATATATATATATATATATATATATATATATATATATATATATATATATATATGATAATTTCAAAATGGCGATCTGATTGGAATTCTGTCATCCTATTGGCGGGGGTCGCTTTTGAGTGTTACCTGCTTTCTGTTGTCTGTTTCTTTGTTTCTTTGTTTGTGGGGCCTTCTCCACGAACTCTGTGATTGATGTGACACTTTATATACGCCCTTCATTTCGGTCTCTGGGGAACAGCGAGTGAATGAGTTTTATGACTGAATTTTACTCGTTGAGAAACAATTCTAAGACCATCAGCAACTAGGCCATACAAAAACTAAAATTAAAATTAAAATAAATGATTTGATTAAAGACTGAATTTTTTGGTCATTAGAATAGAAACAATCACTACAAATCAATCTCGTGAGGTTGAATACAACGTCAATCTCTGTCTTCAGTAGCTGGATGTGTTAATGTGGTATACAACTCCACGGGTTTGATTTCCTAATAACCTCCGAAACCAATGGTACAGGTGGCTAATCAATATATTATATTGTATTATAAATAAAAATATATTTTGCTCTTACTAACTTAATTGAGCACCATATGTGTGTGTGTGTTTGTGTGTGTGTGTGTTTCGTATAACGCTGCCGTTTGATGGATGCTCGTGTTTGCGTAAACAATACCATTATTGAATAAGACAATATATTTATCTACGGGGCTGAGAACAGCAATTTAACAAAGGATAAAATGAAATACGTAGAGGTTGCCCACAACGCGTCATCGTCTTCAACACTCAAGTAACGGAACAACGGTGAAACGAAAGTTGTGATAAGTCAAGTCTCTTGTTTTATGGGCAATATATGTTTTCTTATGTACATTATAAAGCCATATCTTCTAGATATGTGTCAGCGGCGATAATAGGGTGACATTGTAATTAAATAAACAATGGAATAGATTTCCAACAATATGTCAACTATAATGCTGCTTTTTGCTCGGTTCTCGTCTTTGACAATAAATACAGTTACATTTAAACGTCGTGGCAGCAATTAGTGGCAGTTATGGCCCCAGGATGACGCGTATTTCTGTAACATACTTTTATTAATACACTTTTGTTAACTGTAACACTGTGTTTGACTTGATTATTATCGGCCTGCAAGGCCACAACTGGGGCTGGAAACAGATAATTCACAAAGAAAAGGTGATCTCTCTCTCTTTCTCTTTCTCTTTCTCTTTCTATCTATCTATCTATCTATCTCTCTTATTAGATTTTTTACCTCTTTTTCTATTTTGATCTTCTACGTTCTTTACCTCTATTCTCCCCCCCCATCTCTCTTTCTCTTTCTCTTTCTCGTCTCTCTCTTCCTTTCTCTCTCTCTCTCTCTCTCTCTTTCTCTCTCTCTCTCTGTTTCTCCCTCTCATTATCCCTCTTTTCCTTATTTCTTAACAGTTTCTTTTCTCTTTTTCTATTAGATATTTTTCTCTTTCTCATCCTTCCTTTTTGTCTCTATTCTCCTCACTCTTTTCTCTTTCTCTTTCTCTTTCTCTTTCTCTTTCTCTTTCTCTCTCTCTCTCTCTCCATTTCTCTCTCTCATTGCTCTTCGCTTTTCTCCTCTCTCTCTCCCTTCATGCCTCCCTCTTTTTCTGTCCGTACCTTCCTTCTTTCTTTACAAGTTATCTTTTCTTCCTTTTTCTTTCTTGGTCTTTTTCCTCCTCCCCTCTTTATTTCTCCTACCTCTCCATCTTACTCTCTTTCTCTCTCGATTTACAATTCTGTTTTCTCCACTCTCCGTCTGTTTCCCCCTCTTTCTTCTCTTCTCCACTTTCTTTCTTAACAGGTTCTCTTTCCTCTTTTTCTATTAGACATTCTTCCCCCCTCCCTCTTTATCTCTATTCTCCCTCCCTCCTTTCTCTCTTTCTCTTCTGTTTTCTTCCTGTTTCCCCCTCTCTTTCTTTCCTTATCTATCTTCTTTCTTAACAAGTTCTCTATCTTCTTTTTTCTATTTTACCCTCTTCTTCCTCCGCTCTTTATTTCTCTCTCTCTCTCTCTTACCCTCTCTCTGACACTCTCTCTCTCTCTCTTTCTCCTTCTTTTCCTCTCTATCTCTCCCCCTCTCTCCTTCTCTCTTTCTGTTTCTCCGTATCTCCTTCCTCCCCCTTTCTGTCTTAACAAGTTCACGTTTTTCTTTTTTCTATTTGACCATCCATCTCCTCCTTCTCATCCTCCTCATCCATACTCCTCTTCCTCCCTCTTTATCTTTTTCATTATCTAACATTCTTTTTGTTCACCTTTTCTATTCCCAATGTTCGTTTATTTATCAAATATTCCTATCTTCATTGGCTTCGGTTTTTTCTTGGTGGGGGGGGGTAACATTCTGTTTATACGTAGCGACGGGAATATAATTCTATTGATAGAAAACATCTTCCGAGTGCTCAAAATAGAATGATTCCTCTATTATTAGACTCTGTATATATAAGCAAAAGGAAAAGATAGCGAAATACTTTTATTTACCACTCTCACCTCTGAAAGAAGCATCCACCTAGGGTCAACAAGTTGGAAATCGTGGTGCCACCTGCCGGACTGGCCGGGTGGAGGTGAGGTTGACTGTGAGGCCGCGAGGGGGCGGTGACTGGCACCGTTGCGCCGATTAACGCACTTGTGTATGTATACTTCCGTCTTTCAGAAAGGTTTTCGGTTTATATTAACAGGCGTTTACGGACACGACGGTGAAAGTGTGAAAAGGTTTGAAAGACAAACAACAAGATGGCAACACCGACAGACAGGTTGATATCGAATAGAAAACGTATATAATTAGAAGGGCGCGGGGAAGGGGAGCGCGAAAGTGTGAACTCGTCGGCATCCTTTAAATTATAAAATGGCGTAAGAATGTGAAATGTGCTAACGATGGCCGGATTTGAAATGATTTGCATCTGGATCGCAATCTATGGGCTGTCTGTTGTTCTTCTTCTTCTTGTAACTATTATTATTATTATCGTCATAAAATAGCGGTGGTTGTGATTGGTGGTGTTGCGGGAGTAACTAGTTTGTTATTTGGTTAATTCTCATTGTTTGTTTTTTACTTCGCGATTCCTACATTTATTAAAGCTTAAATAGGTCGCTGAATAGTTTGATGGTGTCTTTCTCTATTGCGAAACTCAGAAACCAATAAGAAAAATGTTGGTTTCATTTATTTATTTCTGCCTCTATAGGAATCTCGATAAAACGCTATTCAATAAAGCGGACAATCAAATGGAGTTTAAATAGATTGCTTGATATCAGTCCTGTTACTTTTCAGACACACTTTGTACAGTAGTCTAATGATTAGACAACATAGCTTCTGTTGAAATACAGAAGCTATGAGTTGTCTAATCATTAGACCACTCACCGTTAGACTATACTGTACGTAGTGTGTCTGAAAAGTAACGGGACTAATATCACAAGCAATCTATTTAAATTCTAAACAATAAACTAGATGTTTTCCCTTTCAAAGGTATCTTCTCAAGTTTAATGGACACCCTCATCCTTTTAGGCCACGTTTCTATGCACTGCTGCAAGAAGGATTCTGGGATGCTGCTCAACTACATTATTATGACCCTCTCGGTGGTCTCCATGCCTTCAAAACGAGCCCCCTTTAATCTGGGGGAAAGAACAAATATCACAAAGAACAAGATCATATGAATAAGGAGGTCGTTTAGTACGGCGCTGCTCTTCTCGGCCTTGAATTGCCAGATCCCAACGCATTTTGAGTAGGTGCATCTAATGTACGAAGTGCGTCTAAAACGTAACGGGACTGATGTCACAAACAATTTATTTCATTTCCAAACAACAAACTACATGGTTTCCTCTTCGAAGTAATCCTCTCTCGACTTTAACGCACTTTCCCATCATTCTCTCTCACATTTCTAGGCCTTGCTGGAAGGGTTCTTCTGAGATTAACCTGAGTGTCATTTGTGCCCAAAAGTGTGTAAGTTCTGTGTGAGTTTAAAACGGAATCTAAACACACACAACCGACAAACAGAATCCAATAAAGGTGCCGAGTTGAAACATTTCTGCAGTGTTTGCGCGTAAAACGGAAAACGTCTGGCGGGACAGAAATGATTAACAATGAATTGCTCACCTCTGACTGAGAAGACGTCATCCACCAGTTGATATTGTTTGCTTGCTTGTTTGTCACCGTGCACAATTGATGATGTCAGAAATGGGTGGCATGATCCACTTAAATAGAAGTGTAGAACACGGGGTAAATCTATTATAACGTCACAAATGGAAGACGTTACAAAAGGATGACTTCATCCATTAAAACAGGACATAGCGTTCAAGTGACCTTTGGGTCACGATCGTCTATGTGTACAGTGACTATCTATCTCTCTATCTCTCTTTCTCTCGCTCTCTCTCTCTCTCTCTCTCTCTCTCTATATATATATATATATATATATATATATATATATTAAATATTTATTTAAGTGTTTTATACCTACAGACGATATCGTTTCGGGATTTTTATCCTTATCGGTGCAAGAGTGGTGGTTGTGGGCAGTCGCATGGGATCGAACGCAGTTTGTAGATTCAGGCTAGAATTACGAGACAAACGCCCAGGACTACACGGCTTCCGGCAATCAGCACAGACAGTAATTGAAATTAAGATACACTTACCCAGGGAGGCAGGGGGAAACGCTATTGCTGTTCAGTGTTCAACGCTCACGCGGAACTCGCTTTGTCGCAAATGACAAATTTTTCTCAATTTCATGGTGCTCTACTTTCAAGATTATTATATCATTAAAGCGGCTTTTAAATATAAATATTTTTTATTAAATATTAAAATGTTTTTACCTACAGACGATATACATTCGGGCTTTTTACCTCATCAGTGCAGGAGTGGTGCTACAGGCAGTCGCATGGGATCGAACGCAGTATATATATGAAATGTTTTTTCTCACATTAAAAGGCGCCGTAAAAATGAAATACAATTTTGTTTAAGAAATCGATAAGGATGCCAAGATTTATTTTTTATACAACAAATCCAAATATTTCGATCGTGACCGATCATTTTCAATGAAACTGAGAATCCGACATTGTTAATTTTTTTTCCCCATTTGTCTTAACGCCGACACGTTGTCAGCGAACCGACAACACGGTCAGCGTTTCTCCCGCTATAATTGGAGATAGGTTAATGTCAAGATTAAGTGATGGTAGTAGAAGCACAACACAGTGGTGGTAAAGAAAGGCGTTCGATTACGCGTATAAGTTGTGGAAAAAAACCTTGACCGAAATGTTTAAGTTCATAGTTATAGGTCAAGACTATATAGTATGCGAAACTGCATTGGCTACAATGTTGGTTACGTAACGTGTCTTTACAATCAACAGAATCGGAGTTATCGAAAAAAGTGTGCATTTCACCTTTAATCTAGATATCCTAAAATTAAATCAGTTCTAAGTTAGAGCATAACCAATATTTCGACAAAGTCTGGCGACGATTAATCAAGCGATGTGTATGCTCGACTGAACACAAACAAATAAACTCGACCGAAAACATAACCTCCGCCATAGTGGAGGTTATTATAGCTCTTACGAATTTTCTTTATTTACATATTTTTCTACTGATAACCTGGAGAACTTATTCTTTATAGAAGAGTATTGGTTTACAGTAGGTGGAAACTGTTATTTCTCCTAACAATTCAATGTATAAGTAAGGAGTTTGTATATATATATATATATATATATATATATATATATATATATATATATATATTCAATGTATTTTTATGTAATTATTTTTATTTGTGATTGCAAGGTTCGAACGCTGCAATCACCAATAAAAATAATTACGTAAAATTAAAAATAATTACGTAAAATTAAAATAATTACATAAAATTAAATATATAGGTGATAAAAATCGTACATATTTCTAGACAGGGCGTCTTGGTCTAATTGTAAATACGCTGGACTATAGGCATCAATATCGAAGTTTCGATCCTTGTACATGACGGCTGTGAGCCAGAAACACGTGTCTATGGATTACTTTTATGTACGTATAAAATTAATATATATATATATATATATATATATAAACTCCCTACGTTTCGCGTGAGCCTGATTACTTCAATTGTTTTCTTTTTGTCTTTTAACTTTAATAAAAATGTTAAATAGTGTACGTTATATATAGTTTTGTAAACTGTGAAAAATTTACGTGACAAAAAGCGGATGCCAAAAAAGGGGAAAATCAAGAAACGCAATTTATTTTTCATTTATTATTGATTTGCTTGCTCCGCTTACTCTTCTTCCCCTGTGAATAGATGATGATGATGATGATGATGATGATGATGATGATGATGATGATGATGATGATGATGATGATGATGATGATGATGATGATGATGATAAAGCGTTGCTTATTCTTTCTTTAACCCCTCTTTCCAAGCGAATATATAAGTTTACTACTAGTAATAACGCTCGTAAAAAAGAAAACAATAATTTTATTCCGTGTGCAACGATACTTTACGCTTCAAAAATTATTTTTCTCTTTTATTACAAGTAATTAAATACGTAACAATTAAAATATAAGAATTGGGTGAATATGATAGTTATCAGTAGGAGGTGTTATCTGCAATATAGGGCGACATATTATCCCCAGCAATGAACACTGGTCGTTAGCCAGTTTCGGACAATGTTTGTCATCAACTTATTTTCTATACAAGGTGATCACGTGATTTTTTATCCGTGACCGGTTAAGAATTCGTAACTTTTTGTTTTTATTTTCATCGAATATTTTGTTATTAGAAAATAAAAGTAAGTACTTCTTGGCCCCTTTTAATTTGAAATAAATTTGGAAGCATTCAAATTGATGTAAAGAAAGTTAATTATGGTTGTAAAATGATAAAGTAAAATCGATTACTATATTTTGAAAAGGAACACTCTCTCTCTCTCTCTCTCTCTCTCTCTCTAACTTTCTCTCTCTCTCTCTCTCTCTATCTATCTATCTATCTTTGTTTTTCTAATATTCTAAGAATTACGAAAGAGTAAATGACGTAAAGAAAAGTAGGCTTTCTGTTCCGTGCTGTAAAAGCAGAATTTAAGTGCATGTTGATGAAGAACCCTGAAATGGTGTTCAATAATAGTAATTGTGTTAATCTGCTATTTCGCCATGCGAGACAAACAAATGGACAGATAATAGAAATACCGAATCATTGAGTATAATACTGTAATAACTTTGTGCTTAATGTATAAGTAAAACATGTATGCGAAAAAAATGTCGATGTTTGTATTTGGTAAAAACCGATTTTTTTTTAATGACCATAGGCCAATGGTAGTCAGAAAATATAATTCTGTTATATCTTCATTTTGGTAAGCAAAAATTAAATGTGTTTAGAACGCCCAGAGGACAAATAGTGTTTGGCAAATGTAAATCCTTTATTTAGCCATTCCAAGAGCGTCTAAGGAATAGAAAGTATAGATAGGAGGAGCGTCGCGTGTTTAATTTGAAAATAAATAGTATTTAATATGAAATAATAACGTTGCTACAAAAGTATATGTTGTACAAGAAAGTCTTCCCAGTTTAGGTGGGTGGCAGTAGTAGTATATCTGAGGGTGAGAGTAAAAACTCCTCCAATTTCCTGTATGTATGACTAAAGTATAAAAAATATAGAGCAAGACTAAATATAAAAGGATATGACAGTGATTAAAAATAAAATCTCTGTTTTCTAAAACAAGAAATCAATAAGCGATCTAAGGCACTAACGTTACCGTTTTTTATCTACTTTCTGTTACAAAAGCTACCCCAGTCAAAGAAGTAGGTGAAATTCAAACTTCAGTTTATATATATATATATATATATATATATATATATATATATATATATATATATATATATATATATATATATATATATATATATATTAATTGGGTAGATTTTAAACATTTAAAACATATTAACTAGAATTTCAAATTTTATTATCCATATCCAGAAATAAACACGTAAAAATGTTTATATATATATATATATATATATATATATATATATATATATATATATATATATATATATGTACGCGCATTTCAGAAAAAAACACTTGATTATAGAAAATTACATTTAAGTAAAGCTTGAAAATGTATATGCTTTATATCCTCGGCGCATTAGATTTTATAAATTACAATTCCAAATAATACAAAATTGTTGTATTTGAAATCGCTAAAGAACAATCCAACGTAAAAATAAAAAACAACGAATAAAATGTAGATTCTTTTCGAAATACTTTCCGATTAACAAGATACAATCGGACAAGAGTTTAAGACTAAAATATTAGTTATTCCACTTTCAAAAATAAAGGAGTTCGGTTTATACTCATTTTTCGTGTGTGTATATATATATATATATATATATATATATATATATACAGGGTGTTTCAAAAGTCTTGGGAACATAACGATTTTTAATAACTCAAAAACTATTAGGAGTTGAAAAATGAAATTGGTACCGTTGGAAAGGTTAAAGTTTCAAGTTTTGTGGGGAATCTTCAAAGTTGCTCAATATGAGCACCATTCGTCACACGGCAGACATCTAGTCGATAGTCCATTTCCTGCCAAACGCGTTCCAGCATCTTGACGTCAATGGTTCCCACAACTGCCGTTACTCGAGCCTTTAGTTCGTCAATATCTCTTGGAAGGGGCAGCACATAGACTTGTTGCTTGACAAAGCCCCAAAGGAAAAAGTCACACGGGGTAAGATCTGGAGACCTAGGAGGCCAGGGCATGAGAACGTCATCACCTCGCCCAGATCTCCCAATCCATCTACCAGGCAGCCTTGTGTTAAGAAACTGCCTTACTCTAAGACTCCAGTGTGGTGGTGCACCATCTTGTTGAAAATGAAGTCATCAGATTCTGCTTGTTCCAACTTAGCCATTAACCAGTCTTCCAGCATGTTGAGATAGGATTCACCAGTGATAGTTGCCTCTTCAAAGAAGAACGGTCCATAGACACCTTTCTTGGAAATTGCACAAAACACGTTCACTTTTGGTGAATCTCGCTCGTGCTCAAGAAGTTCATGAGGATTCTCAGTACCCCATATGCGAGTGTTATGCTTGTTAACTTTGCCATTCAGATGGAAGGTCGCCTCATCGCTAAAAACAAGCCGGTCATCAAAGCCGTTATCTTCCAACTTCTCTTGCATTGCAATGCAAAAGTCACGGCGAAGTGGCTTATCAGTGTCCTTCAACTTTTGGACCAACTTGAGCTTGTAAGGTACCATTTGCAGTCGTTTCCTTAAGACACGCCAGACAGTTGCTGGAGCAAGCTGAAGTTCCCTGCTGGCTCTTCTCACTGATTTACGGGGGCTCCGCTGAAAGGCTGTCCGAACTTGCTCAACTGCATCTTCTGAAGTTGAAGGGCGACCTGTTCGCTTACTTGGGCACAAACACCCATCTTTCACAAATTTAGCATGCCATCTGACAATGGATTTCCTTTCAGGGGCTTCTTTTTTAAATTTCCTGCGAAATGCACGCTGAACACATGTCCACGATTCAGTCTTTGCAAATTGGAGGACGCAAAATGCCTTGTCTTGTTTAGAGAACGCCATTACTGCACCTGGAAAGATAACACGAAAATCATTAGTATGACCAAAAACTTGATTAAGCAAGCTTTAAAATGCCACCAGTTTCATTTTTCTGCCTGGAATAGTTCATGAGATATACACATTTGTAATGTTCCCAAGACTTTTGAAACACCCTGTATATATATATATATATATATATATATATATATATATATATATATATATATATATATATACTATTAGTAGTAGTATACCCGTCTCAGAACGAGTATAAGCAATAAATATAGCATGAGTTAAACATTTTAAGTTTTTTTCTTTCTTTGGTGATATAGTACGGTTTCGGTAGTTCCCTCTAAATGGTAAAGTCTACAAAAAAATAAATAATCTATCCACGTTACTCACCTTGTTGCCTAAAATACATATCCCATAATTCATCATCATAAGTTAAATACATGCATATTATTGACGCTCATGAAAATGTACTACTTAATATAACTCAAAATTTTATGTAGAGCAATTCTTTTCTCTATTAAACTTTTAGTATCTAACTTATTTTAAATGTTTGGGGGCGGGACAAGTTTGAGTGTACACACCCCATAAATGGTGAAGTTTACAAAGAAAATGTACCCATGTTATTCACCGAGTTGCCGAGAATATATATATTCCAAAATGCATAATGATCGGTTTATGAGTTTATCCTGTACAACGAAATATATTACCATACTTTATATATATGCACTTCCTAAATATTCAAATTTACAAAAACAATAATGTGCCCACGTCAGTCACCGTGTTGCCTAAAATATATATTCAAAAATTTATAATGATCCGTTCAATACTTTAGGAGATGATCCTATATATATATATATATATATATATATATATATATATATATATATATATAGTGTGTGTGTGTGTGCTTGCTACGTAATTATACATAATGTAGAAAATATGCATGAATAGAACTATATGTAATAGTTTAATCATTTAATAAGAAAGCAGAAAATAGGAATAATGAATTAATAAGATTTCATTTTTAAAGTGATATGCAAATTAGTTATTATCTTTAAAGTCGCTCGCATATCTATGACTGATTATATAGGAAGATTTTTTTTACTTTTTTACTAGAAAAGTAGACTTTTAATATCAATGCCAGTGCGACAAATAATTAAACTTTATGCGTATAGAAGATATATAGTCATTTATTTTACAGTATCGTTGCTCATTAGTGTGGCTAGGCGCTGCACGTATTTTCACACTAAGATTATATATATATATATATATATATATATATATATATATGAATGCTGGTATGTATTCATGAATGCTTGGACTGTATCCTTTTAGATTTTGTATATACAAATAGCACATTTTATTAACGTATGTTAATTGTATTAATTTGTATATCTTTCTTTCTATTTATTTATGTAGCGAGTAAAAAGCTTCACATACCATCTGCAATGAGTTCCGGTCCGATCTATTCAGGGAGCGATAAAAAAAATGAACGCGGAAATAGGGCAAAACGGCGGCCGCTTAAGTTAAAGTCTGTGTATTTCGAAGAGAAACAAGAGCAAATCTGTAAATAAAGGTGTCTTTCTTGGTTATTTGAACAGCTCGTTGATATAAGCGGCCCGGGTGATTGCCAAACTGGTCGGACAATGCAAATACCTTTCCTGCTTTTTATTTAATACTTTTGTTTGTTCGGTTTTTGCTATCTTTTTCGTTTTTTTAGTGTGAATTGCTTGTACGATTTTTTTTATAATCTTAGCATATTATTGCACATTATTGTTGGATTAATGGGAAGCAAAGAAGTAAAAAGTATCGTTTAGTAAAGAAATGAATATTTTTTAGTGAGAAGTGATTAATATTTTTATAAATCCAATTTATTTACACTTACTTCCCTTGTCTCTTAAAATAGATTATCTCCCTTTGTCTATTGTGTTAATAAATTAACTTCCTTGTCTTCTAAAATAGCCCCGTTTGATTGGCAATTTTCTTTACTAATCACCAGCCACTTAATTTGGGTTGGAGAAAGGGGTACCTGGCGATTCTAGAGGCTAATTTGAATTTTACATTTGTAATAAACGGAGTTTTTCTATGGTATAATCTGCTCTGTTGAATATCCATTCAAAATAAACAGTTAATCTTGCGAAATGTTTGCTACGAAATCAAATTATCGAGTCAGATCAAACATAGAATCGGCAAAATCGATTGGAAATTTCTTTTATGCAAAGAACAGAAACTAAACATTTTCATGGGTTAGGCAGAACGAAATATCGATTTGTCAGATACAATGCTATAGCGGTCCAACTTCGAGAATTCGACTGATTTTGTTTCATATATTAGATTTTTAAAATTTATTTTATCATTTAAAATGTTAAAAAATTATATGTCAATCCAGGGCTAATATATTTCTTTCTAATTATCCTTTCTCTCATCTCCGGAATCACTCCCTCTAAAATCCTACGTTCTTTGATCAGCTCTCTCACCCCAACGCCCTCTCCCTCCCACTCTCGCTCGCTCTCTCTCTCTCTTTTACCCCCCTCACTCATTGGCCCAATCATTATTACCAATTCACCTGCATGCTGACATATCCGAACACCTCATTCCCTTAAATCTCACCTCCTCCCCCCATGCCGACCAAACGATCTCCAGAATTAACCGCGGACTATAAAATTCCTGTCCGCAAGGACTTTCTGTCGCCGGCGCCAATCGTTAATTTGCTTTAATCTTTTTATAAAGCAACTTAATGGCAGTGCTTGAACGTGCACATCAACATAATTTCTCTGACCGCATAAATGGCTGATTTTCCGTCGCCGCTCACATCTTCCAACGGAAACATTTCTTTTTAATTGGTTGTCGTAAAGACATTTGTTGAGTAGCACAATACATCGGATATTACGCAGACGAATTAAAATAGCCGTGGTGTCGCTCGAACCCAGATTCCTAGAATCTAGTTTGGTTTGGTTCGTCTCTTTAACGGAATATCAACTCTTTTTGGTTTATTTAATGCCGGAATAATATACGAAGTCTGTCTGAAACGTAACGGAGGCGAGTGTTGTGTTTGCTGTGTGAGCTATGGGTCAAAGAGTGAAAAACGGATTTTGTTATCATTTAACATGATGTCTTGAAAGTATACAGGATGTTTGGAAAATCGATGGCATAACTTTGGGATGTTGTTCTGTATGCGTACATATAGGTCTGTAAATGTTCGGTTTCTGAGTTATAGTCCATTGAAACAAATATTGATCAACATTCTTTATTGTAAACATCTAACACGAACAATGTGTGTGATAGTGCGCTGTTATTTCTACATATGAGATAAACACTATCTCTGTGACAGGATCACAGGTAAAATAAGCCTGGGCAAGGTGTTGCCGCATACACCAACAAAGCAATGGAAAAATGACACCAAATAAATATAAAAATCCGTGGAGCTGAGAATAAAAGTCTGGGTGTCAGGATCGGCAGGGGCTCCTTTGATAGCTAACATGAAGACTCAGTCGGCATCCTGCAAATGTTGGCCCTTTTTATTTCAGGTAACAGAATACAACAGATCAAATACAGGTAAATATATATCATCAGTACAAACCAAAGACCACGCAAAAGAAGAAATAAAGTATAACAGAAATTAGACTAGTAGGGTCGTGCTATTAGAAAAGCAACGCTTCTTTTACACATATAGAACATAATCCTGAAGTTATGCCATCAATTTTCAAAACACCCTGTACATTGAATATGTAGTACAGAAATGTGTTTCACATTCTTACCTTAGTTTATAAAAAAAATGATAAAGTACTTAGTTATTTTTGTAATCGAATTTGAACTCATTCTGATTCATGATTAATTCACGAGAAATCGGTTCGCTATTGTTCCAACTTTTGCGTAAGAAAATTGAAAAATAGGTTTTATTTTTTGTCCTCATAAGTAAAATGTGGCCTGCTGTGGTGGTTACGGGTGTTAACTGCGAAATCGTCGTGCCGAGCTCCGGCTTTGTGGCTACTGCATCACTTTCACAATTCTCCTAAAAAAGGCATGAATCCATATATCCTCCATCCAAGTATAGCTTTGATAGTCAGGTAGACTATACAATTAAGTTTTGGTTGCGCAACTAGTCTAGGAGAAGGAAAACTCGTGTTGTGCTTAATCACCCTGGTTTTATTTTTTACATAACGAAAGCCGTTAGTTGAATGTAGGAATAGTTTGACGATGTGAGGTCAGACTTTAACCTTTAGTTAACGGTTGGCGAAACCACGTGATTTCCAGAAAAGGGTGAATATTCCTCTGTTCGGTTGACAATGTAAGCAAGCAGACGTCACACATGTCGTTCCTTGAAAAACCCCAGTTACGGTGCGGCGGCCGCGCAGAATGTAGCTAAGTGTAACGAGACCAGCTTTATATCTGTTTATGCATCCGTCTCTCTCTCTCTCTCTCTCTCTCTCTCTCTCTCTCTCTCTCTCTCTCTCTATCTATCTATCTATCTATCTATCTATCTATCTACCTATCTATCTATCTCTATCTATCTCTATCTCTTTCTCCTAAAGACAACCCCCACTTGTTTAAGTCCAGAGATCCCTAACCCTGTTTGTGAATGTTCCAATTTGTGTGTATTATAAAAAAACTAAACATCGGCTTCCGAATGATTGTAGCCACAGACGATCAACAGCCTCGTTTTCCGACGACGACAACGGGTGTATAATGATTTATACACGTCACGGACAACCGAAACCGGTACACATGCTTAGAAATAAATCCGAATGCCTGACTACAAACTCCAACGAACCTAGACGGAATTATAATTCACCATTTCCATATTGAATTCAATTGGTGATGCTACAGAAACTTAACGGAAGGTAAAATCTAATCGAATTATTTAGAATAATGTTCAAAGCTGACATGCTGTGATAAAAAGCGACCTCCGGAGATGTCACGCATAGAATAAATTCTAACGACATACAGAGTAAAAAGTGAGAATCCTTATTTAAAGAAGTGAATCAATGAGGCGAAATGTAAAGCTATGTATAGACACTCAATCGTGTTCCATCTAGCAATAATATAAGACAGATCATTGGTTAGATTATAAAAAACGAAGGCGGCCCATTTTAGAATTCACCTACGTAATGTATGCAATACAAGACAGGCACACACAAAATGCTACCATACAAGGCAGTGACACAAGTTCTAACATATATGACAGTTTTTTTTTAATCAAAAAAATAAACAACTTTCCAAAACTATGGCTGTAGTGTGCCAATTCCGATAGGCAGATATCTATATAGATATATCATTTAGTTTTGTTTTGCGACATATCAACTCTTTTGGGCTATTTACTGTTCAGCCCAGTAATTTTAGTAACGGTTTGTATGCTTCGATTTTTTAAATATATTTTGAATTACACTGCCAATGCCAACCTTTAAACCTATTAGTTTCCGCAGAACCCAGTGCTTATAGCAAGTGAGCTGCACAGGAATGTTTGTGTTTTGTTCCATCAAAGGGAATCTCGAGACTATTTATATTATTTTATATACATATTTTACATGGATTTATCGGTGACCATAGTTTCTCGACGCGTCTGTGACTAGTCATCAAATAGGTATGAGTTTTCTGAATTTTGAAAACTGTCAAACTTAGAGCAAAACGTAAACCGTACACCAAAAATAATTTTTTTAAAACTCAACAAGCACAGAAATACATTAACTAAAACATTATGGGAAAACACCACGACTCAACTAATACAGAATATAAAACCATCACCAACTGGTTCACAGATATCAAATACTACTACTTACAATGCTGCACAACATA
The DNA here is from genome assembly GCA_963556195.1 of Sepiola atlantica. NCBI lineage: Eukaryota > Metazoa > Mollusca > Cephalopoda > Sepiida > Sepiolidae > Sepiola > Sepiola atlantica. The sequence goes on along the minus strand of OY744537.1, from coordinate 59,545,484 downwards.
ATTAAACTGGCATCAAAACATGTAACAATAACAAGCGACAATATAAGAATGATCAATCACTGGCACAAATCATTACACTTCCACAGCGACACAACTTGGATGAAGAAACAGAATAGTCTTTTCAGCGTTACTAAAGACAGTTACGATAGAGCACTATATGTAAAATGATAGGTATCCTTATTCTCTCTTATCTAGCAAGAATAATAGCAAAACCACGGGGTTCTACAGAGACGATTACCTAATACTTATAATGGAACGCAATAGCCCCAAAATAGACAAATACATGAAATTATAAATTAAAGCATTCGAAAGATAAGATTCTCAATAGAAATTTTAAAATAAAATAAAACAAATACATTTCTTAGACGTAACACTTAACCATAACAATACCGCATTTGAAACCTTCAGAAAAGAAACGACACGCCTCTCTATATAAAGACACCCCGTCAATTATCAAACAAATACCAAAATCCACCAGCCATCAACTCTCTGAACACTCCTCTAATGTCAGTGTATTCAACAGTAGAAATACTCCCTACAACAAAGCATTAAAAGATAGTGGATGCAAACAACCACTAGTGCATACACCACCAACAACCAATACAAAAAGGGAGAAAAGAAACATAATCTGGTTTAACCAACATTACCAATACAAAAAGAGAGAAAAGAAACATAATCTGGTTTAACCAACATTACCAATACAAAAAGAGAGAAAAGAAACATAATCTGGTTTAACCAACATTACCAATACAACAAGAGAGAAAAGAAACATAATCTGGTTCAACCAACATTACCAATACAAAAAGGGAGAAAAGAAACATAATCTGGTTTAACCAACATTACCAATACAAAAAGAGAGAAAAGAAACAATCTGGTTTAACCAACATTACCAATACAAAAAGGGAGAAAAAAAACATAATTTGGTTTAACCAACATTACCAATACAAAAAGGGAGAAAAGAAACATAATCTGGTTTAACCAACATTACCAATACAAAAAGAGAGAAAAGAAACATAATCTGGTTTAACCAACATTACCAATACAAAAAGAGAGAAAAGAAACATAATCTGGTTTAACCAACATTACAAATACAAAAAGAGAGAAAAGAAACATAATCTGGTTTAACCAACATTACCAATACAAAAAGAGAGAAAAGAAACATAATCTGGTTCAACCAACATTACCAATACAAAAAGAGAGAAAAGAAACATAATCTGGTTTAACCAACATTACCAATACAAAAAGAGAGAAAAGAAACATAATCTGGTTTAACCAACATTACCAATACAAAAAGAGAGAAAAGAAACATAATCTGGTTTAACTAACATTATCAATACAAAAAGAGAGAAAAGAAACATAATCTGGTTTAACCAACATTACCAATACAAAAAGAGAGAAAAGAAACATAATCTGGTTTAACCAACATTACCAATACAAAAAGAGAGAAAAGAAACATAATCTGGTTTAACCAACATTACCAATACAAAAAGAGAGAAAAGAAACATAATCTGGTTTAACCAACATTACCAATACAAAAAGAGAGAAAAGAAACATAATCTGGTTTAACCAACATTACCAATACAAAAAGAGAGAAAAGAAACATAATCTGGTTTAACCAACATTACCAATACAAAAAGAGAGAAAAGAAACATAATCTGGTTTAACCAACATTACCAATACAAAAAGAGAGAAAAGAAACATAATCTGGTTTAACCAACATTACAACAAAAAACAACACCAACATTTACAAGTCATTCCCAAACTAGTAGTGAAGCATCTCCCCAGATCAAATAAACTTTTTTAAAGTTCCATTAAAACTAACTTCAAAATCAGCTATTCCTGCACTTAAAACATGCTGCAAATAATAAAAAGAATCATATCAAAAAACATTAAAACACCCAAGTATCCACGGAAAAAAACAATGTGCAATTATAGAAACAAAGGTTCTTGTCCGTTACAACGATCCTGTCTACAGACAAACATAATAGACAAAGTTACAGTCCAAATTTTTTTGTGTATTTCTTTAAAGTTCGCTCATACATGTTTTCATTGGCTTCTTTTTTTTCAGGTAATAATTTTTAAATATTACTTGTGACTTTGCAAAGAAAATAATTATTACCTTCTAACTTAATTAATATTAATATTAATATTTTAAAGAAATAATTACTCTTCCTTTTCTTTTGAATATTAAAATGTGAATACTTGGCAGTAAAACGTTTTCTATACGATAACTTCAATTTTATTTATCTATTTATTTACTCTTCGGATAAACAAACATTAAATTAACATTAAATTAACTTCAATTTTATTTATTTATTTATTTACTCTTCGGATAAACAAACATTAAATTTAATAACACTTTGAAATAATTAGTCGTTTTGCCTAAATAGAAAATATTCAGGATTCTTCTCCGATATTTTCAATAAATGTTGGGTAATATTCGGTTTCAATTTTCCAAATATAACATAACATTGAAATAATGACATTTTGTCATAATTTCTTTTCACAAAACAATGATTAATATTTGGGATTTTGAAATCTAACTTTAAACAATGACTTCCTAGTCATGCACTTATTTAAATTCTCAAAACTTTTCAAAGAAAATAAATTTAAATTATCATCAAACCTACAGAATAATGTCTCCAGCCCCAATTGACTCAGTCGGTCAACAAATTCACATTGGAAATAAATAAGAGATGAACGTCGCAAATCTATTATACTATTTTTTAATTTTATTTAAAAATTATTCATCGACATCATAATATCGAGCTTACATGGAAAGGGGTAAATTAGTAAAATAATTTAACGTTGGCACAATTTTCCTAAAGAAAGAAAACTATATTCACGGAGACAGAACTCAGTTGTTGACGCTTCAACAATTTTCCATCTAAAGAAATCTTTGAATTTGATGTCTGCTCGATTGTTCACGTTTTCAAAGTATCACGTGACTCGAATGAACCAATAAAATTATGACCCGAAGCGACCATTTTAAACTGGATAAAAGAACGTCTGCTGAGAACATTCAAAGCGCGATTCAATAAAAAAAAAATTAAATCCGTTAAAAAATGAATCGTACAAACTTATCAAAATCGGTTAAAGTTATCAAAATCGGTTTAAGTGATCAAAATCGGTTTAAGTGATCAAAATCGGTTAAAGTTATCAAAATCGGTTAAAGTAATCAAAATCGGTTATAGTAATCAAAATCGGTTATAGTAATCAAAATCGTTATAGTTATCAACATCGGTTATAGTGATCAAAATCGGTTAAAGTTATCAAAATCGGTTAAAGTTATCAAAATCGGTTATAGTAATCAAAATTGTTATAGTTATCAACATCGGTTATAGTTATCAAAATAGGTTATAGTTATTGTACGCGCGCGTGTGTGTGTGTGTTAAGTGAAATCACCAACTGCCGTCAGCGAAAATGCAAAAGCTCCTCGTGTAAACAAATGGAGTACTCTTCATTAATTGACAGTGTTTATATAAACATTGAGATTTCGCTTTCTCCCGGCTTGTGACTGACGGCTGTCTATTAGTGTTATGGTGTGACGGTGATCTACCCTATTAGTGACTAAATGGACTCTCCAGGCACTATGTATAAAGGATATTACTACGAAATCTAGAAGTAATCTTTCTGTAACATATTATTCTGTACTTCTGTAAATACACGCTCTTGTAGATATACTTTGTATAAATCTCTATAGGGGTTGTACAAATGCGAAAGATTACCATTTGAGGTTAAGGTTGCGCCAGCCATTTTTCAACAAGTAATAGACACATTGTTTAGCAGACTGTCATTTGCGACAGCCTACATAGATGACATTCTAGTGATCATTAAAAGCGCCGAGCAATACAAATCGCATGTACGCGAAGTCTTTAAGAGAATCCAGTTCTATGGATTTAAATTGAAAGAGGGAAAATGCGATTTTTTCATGGATAAACATAAAATATATTGGTAAAATTATAGACAAAAATGGTAGGAGACCCTACCCAGAACGAACGAGTGCGATAAAAAATATGGCAGCTCCGGAAAACGTTTCGCCACTACAAAGTGTTTTTGGTTTAGCAAATTATTGTGAGCGTCTCTTAATGAGCTATTAAAAAATAAAAAGATTGGGTCTGGACGGGAAGCATTTGAAATTTTTTTTAAAATATTCTCACATCAGAATTATTTTTGACGCACTACAATCCAGATCTCGAAATCATTGTGGTTACTTATGCTAGCTCGTACGGCAATGGAAGACGGATCGCTAAAACCTATCGTCACGCGTCTCGTACATCACAAGCTGCAGAAAAGGGTTACTCACAAATTGAGAAGGAAGTATTTTTGCACTCACCAAATTTCATTGTTTCGTTCACGGAAGACATTTTGTGTTGTTAGCGATTTATGGGCTATCATCAATTAATGTCTTTACCTTTATGTAAAGGAGACTTATGTAGAGAAGAGTAATAAAAGCAGAAATACAGATTAGTTGTAAGTTGGAGTGGGCATATCTTAACTATAAAATCGTTTCTAGAACGTAAAACCACGTAACTAGCTTGGTGTGTTTCTTGGGAATGAAACACAAACGTTTCCGTGTATCTTACTTGTCATAAGTATATTTCTATACTGCTACTAAGCTCTACTTATGTATTGAATACTGTTCAAACAAATACTGAAAAATATATACATAATATATTATTTAATAATGTAAGTGTTTATTATGTATGAAATATGTATATTTTTATTGTGTGTGTATTTAGATAGATTTAAATAACACGGAGTGTTTTTGTTTCATGAGACTTTTTTTCGTGAATATTCTCGATTTGATTTATCAAATCATCAGGCGGGCTAAGTATTGGTATGTTTGCAACTATGTCGTTATTGTTGAGTTTTTTTAACGGCTAGTAATTTACGACTTTAAAATGAGCGTCTGTAGTGATGAGATGTTGCATGCGAACGTGATTACGTGCAAAGCGCGTACAAAATCCAAAATAATGATGTTTAAAGTGTAAGAATTTGTTAACGTTTATGGAACTTAGACAATACTAATAATAAACAGCTAAATAGTTCCAACTATATATATTTATTCTATTGTAACCAAATGCATCCGAACTTTAAATTGGATGAAAAACCTTTCAAAAATATAATACATCGATATATATCCCCGATGAACTATAATAATAAAATAAGATTCATTTTTTATTATAAAAAAATGAAAAGATTAAACCTCGTACTCGGCAATAAATCTTTTCAGGCCCAAAAAACAATAGAAAAAAATAATGTTATATATCAGTTTCAATGCCGTTGTTGGGAATAATTTAAAAAAAAATAATTTTTACATCAGTTTTACTACCACAACATTTTCCTGTGAGCTTACGATGACTCTCTCTGATACTAGCTCAATTTGCCAACGCCGACAAAAGCATGGCTGCCTCCTTCTCAAGATATTAGAAATATAAAAGAATGATTTAACTTTTGTAAACAGCCGACAGAACGCTATACTTAAACTTTTCTCGGTATTTCTGCAGTTTACAGAGATTTACATTGATAGGTATGAATGAGTAAGATAGATAGATAGATAGATAGATAGATAGATAGATAGATAGATAGATAGATAGATAGACAGACAGATAGATAGATGTACAGACATAGAAATATATACAGATACTTACGTAGATAGAAAAATTGATAGATAGAAAGATGCACAGACTTAGAAATACAGACAGTTACACAGACGTAAATAGATAGATAGATAGATAGATAGATAGATAGATAGATAGATAGATAGATAGAAATATGTTTAGACTTAGAAATATAGACATATATACAGATAGATAGATAGATAGACAGATAGATAGATAGATAGATAGATAGATAGATAGATAGATAGATAGATAGATAGATAGATAGATAGATAGATAGATAGAAATATGTTTAGACTTAGAAATATAGACATATATACAGATAGATAGATAGATAGATAGATAGATAGATAGATAGATAGATAGATAGATAGATAGATAGATAGATAGATAGATAGATAGATAGACTTCGAAATATGTAATGTACAGTAGCTCATTTGTTCATTTGTTCAAAATGTAATGTAGCTGTCAGCAATAAATTGACGTTATGGGTTACCTAAACTCACATGTAAACAAAGGAATCGAAGGACTCTGGATGTCGATACGGTCGAACTTTATATGTTCTAAGTTGATGGTGTAAGCTTGAATGTGTATTGAATGTGATTTGTGGATGTCATAAAGTATGAAAGTTTAAAATATGAATTAGAAGTAGAAGAGAAGTAATAATTTTAATGAATATTACCTATAGTCTTCGAATAGTGATCGCCATGTTGATTAGATTTTGCTTGTAGGTGAAAGCGTTTGTTTATTGATTCTGTAATTCCGGAACGTGGGTAAATGTACGTCAATCATTGAAGAGTGTTTATACTTACACTCGGTATTCCGTTATTCGTTAAATCTGAATGAGTTAGCGATTCGTGATTAGCTTATGTTTACTATGTTATAAGAGGATTGTGTGTTTTATAAAGGAAATATTAAGCGGTGAAATGAGTCGTGTCACTGGATTGAAATGATAAGGGAAAATAAGTTTGCTACCTTCTCAATCGAATACGTGTTAGGAAGAGTAAGACTTGGGAGTCTCAAAGTAGTTTTTAATGTATGATGATTGAATTTATTGAAAGTTTTTGTAAACATGCTCGAGTGAAGTTAATGTAGGAATGTGTGAGTTTCTTAGCGTAGGGTGTATTATTTTTCTGGCTACTCTAAGAGGAAATAGACGGGAAAATCAAGTCTACTTTATATAGAATATATATATATGGTATTGTGGCAGCTTTATCGCCTCTTCTTCTTTTCTTTGAGGCAGAAAGGCCTAGACAGCAGGTACAAGACAAAAATGCGAAAGGCATTTTTTCGTATTTAATTTGGTTTATTAATATTCTTAACAATTACAAATACACTTTTATATTTAAGAGAAAGGGAGATGGAGGGTGGATAGATAAATTTAGTAGTATCGTCTACTCGGTTCCATGTAACGTCGGTTCCTTCTGCAACTTACTAAAAAGCGAGCGTATATTGAGCTGACAGTCGAAACTACTTAACCAACATGTTGCCCCTTCTCCCATATTTCCCTTTGCAATTATATAAGACGCTAATTACGAATGCTATTTGATGTATGTTTGCTTTTAATACTGGATTTAAGCCACGTTCTTAATATCCTCGCTGAAAACAAAAAATAACTCTTCGTCGTTATCTACCACAAAAGAACGGCAATAATTTCCTTGGTGATAATTCAAAACAGAACGCCGCTCAAGGCCAGCCAATTTGATACGAACTAATTAAGCGGATAACGGACAAAAACAACACTGGTCGGCCTTCGGACTAGGTTTAAAGTGTATTATCTGTTCTGTCCATATATACGTACATATATATATATATATATATATATATATATATATATATATATATATATATATATATATATATATATATATATATATATAGTTTTTATAAAATAAATTTATTGGGATATTTTAAGTAATGTAGTCCATTTAAAGGTGGTATTGTTCTGCCTGCTGAGATGAAAGTGATGGGTTTATTTGCTAGGTATACGAAAAATAAATGGGCGATCGCAATTTTGTTTAATTGACCCCTCCCTTCATTTAAAAATTCACTAAAATTCAGGAAATCCCCCACATTTAGTGAAATTTTCAGTATTTATTAATAAACCATCATGAAACATAATGAATCCATTATTTTATTGGGAAACTTAGTGAAAATGCATCATTTTTTAATATCGTGATTATATATTAAGAAAAAAGCCCCTGGAGTTTGTGTTAATAAAATCTTTTTCTTTACTTTTTCCGCCATTGCCTTGGATATGTGTGTGTTCGTTTTTTCCACGTCGAGAATAGAGCGTAGTGTCGTCAGCAAATATACCCATCACGGGCACAATTGCATTAGGAAAGTCGTTTATGAAAATCAGGAATAATAACGGTCCAAGGATCGACCCCTGGGGTACATCTGCATTAATTTCATGTTGTTTAGATGTTAAGCCATCGAGGACAACATGGATCTTTCTTTTGACTAAGAAGGATATGATTATATCAAATTTTCGTCCAGTAATACTATACGAATTAATTTTCTTGAGAAAACCTTTATGCCAGACCTTGTCAAAGGCTTTAGATGTATCAAGCGCTACAACCCTGGCTTCATAAGATTTTTCTACTCTATGGTATAGTTCAGCATTAATGAGGTGGTGAACTATCGCTAGATGGATTAATGATTCAAAGATTTTAGCAAAGAGTGGGAGGAGACTGATAGGACGATAATTTTGCGGGTCAGTTCTTTCATCAGAATTCTTGAACACTGGTACCACAGAAGCAATTTTCCAGCTATCAGGGAAGCAAGATTCGGCAAGGCATTTATTGTAGAGTTTGGGGAGGGCATGAGCCAGCTCAGAAGAGCATTGATCAGATCATGTAGTGTGGCTTCAGCCCGCAGGGGGAAGTTTGTGAGGGGCTGATTTGTGGAGTCCAAGGTGCAGTTCAAGGCGAATCGCTAGGCAAAAAGTTCAGCTTCATCAGTTGACGTGCGGGCGACACCATGGTGGTTGGATAGCGAGGGAATTATTGATTGTCCATTATTCACCACACTATTATTATTTTCTAGAAATCGCGAGTTCCTAATTTTTGCGACTCGATGCGTTTTCTAGTTAGCTCGGTAAACCTACTCTTAGCTGCGGCTATTACACTCTTGCAATGATTTCTTAATTCCATAACTTTTTGTCTATATGCATTAGACATTATGGCAGTTGAATCGGTGGAATGTTTGCTGCCTATGCGCATTTGCGCAATAGCAGCTACACAGATCGAACTGAACATTTGTGGAGAGTGAGGTTTGCTATAGAATTTTCGCGTGTGGACATGTGCTTCAATGACTGTCTTGACCCACTCAGTTACATCATTTACGCACTGATCAACAGGGAGAGAAAAGTTTTACTCCATGTGGGGTCTCTTGCGTGATCTCACATAGATTCCCAATCAGTTTGTTGGTTATATCTAGTCGTTTTAAGCAAGAGCTCAAAGGTTTAGGGTGATATAAACCATTAAAACAAGGTGATCAGCGTTCCCAACTGAATTATGAGCATCCGTCACACTAGCTTCAGGCAGTGTAGTCAAGAATCGATCGAAAAGTGAGGCTTGCTGATCCTCGCGATCTGGGAGGCGGGGCGGTAAAGTGACAGTCTGTGAAAGGGAATGTGCAATAGAGAAACTATGCGTGCTGTTAACAGCTGCGTCTGTATAGCTCGAGAAACCAAGCCAACCTCTGTGGTTCACATTAAAATCTCTAAATATATATATTTGGGTTCTCGTATCTAAGGAGTTCTGCATCAATACTATTCTAGGCATAATCAAGCAGGGTGCAGTCCTGGGCCAAAGGAGAACAATAAAGGAAGTGTAAGTAACGAACTATGTGTTGTAGGGTTAATCTAAAACACACGTATGTCTGATCATTTGATTTTAGACTATGTTCTCTAGTCAAGGGATGGGTGTTACAAATATAAACCCCAAGTCCGTGCATATGTTTATCCGAGTCTTTACGGCAGAGTGGGGGGTATCCAGTCATATCAAAACGATTATAAGAGATTGAGGAGTGTAGGTTCGTTTTATATAATGCTACGATTTCCGGGGAGGTTAATAGAAGAAAGGATCCTACATCATCGAGGTTAGTCTTAAGCCCTCAGATATTTGTGAAAAAGAGTCTGATTGATTTTAGGGGGTGTCTGGTTTGATTGTTTTTCTTTTTATTATAATAGATAGATTTGGTTGGACAAAGTGGGTGTTTGATTAAGTGTCAGAAGACACGGTATACACAAGTATACTATTAGCCGAGTCTTTATTTATGGGTTGTGGCCTTGGGAGAGCCCACTGCAGATAAGTGCAGGGTCTCATTCCATGCGAGAAAGGCACTACTGTTATCCCGACATAATACAACTGTTGGTAGAACAGCCACTCATAGCGCTACCTACGACTTAGAGTTCCTGTACTACCAGTCTGAAACAGCAGTCAGACAAGCTATCAAATCTGTACCCTCAACCTGTCAGACAAGAGCGGCCCAGACTAGTCATGTGAAACTAAGTGACAAGTAAGTGTCCCCAGATAGCGATAGAAGAGATTGTGTGGCGGCGTTCATTGCCCTAATCAGGAAACAAGGCAAAACACTTGATGTCTTTGAGGAGGTCTTGTGATGGTACCTCTGCGTCTAGCTAATAGACAAAGAAAGAGGTCGAGAGGCAGAGACTACCTATTCCTTAAGCAAACCGGATATTTTGTTCGAGTCTCCAGCTCTAGGTAGGTTGTCAACCAGGACTAAGGGGTTTCCCTTCCCCAGTGGTTCGGTGCACAGGGTGTACATCAGAGTTTTCTTTCTGCTTAATGGATCACCTGACAAGATCTACGGGTCCATCACATCGAGATGGGTAATCCCGCGCCTAGATACCAAGTCAGGTATTTTTGCACCCCACCTAGATATATGAAAATATAAGGTTTTAATTAAATAACGTTTTCATGTCTCTTCCACAAAAATCTTAGTGGAAAAGGCTTTTAGACAATAAAAATTGGTTAATAAGTCGCAATAACAAAATATTAAGAAAATTAAAGAATTAAAAATGGATTTTTTCACTCGAAGAGAATTCTCATGCCGGCAATAGTTGACTGATTTGTTTTAAGTAGTGAGAGAGAAAGAAAGGGATATGTGTGTGTTATTATATATAGGTGCATTATTATTTTATTCGTCTGTTTCATGTTTATCCACTATTCAATATACTAAACATTCCATTCTGTTTCAAATTTAAGTTCATGTTTTAAACTACCACAGATACATATGAATTGGTGTGCGTATAAAATGAGGTGATCAGTGAGAAAACAAACTATGTAAAAATATTAAAACAAAAACATACTTAAAATGTTCAGTTTTTTTCCTCCAATATTTCGACCCTATGACGAGTCTAATTCATGTAATAAATTTTATTAAGTTGAAGTAAGTTTTATACAAAGAATAAGTGAGACAGTAAAAGTGGGGTAATGGGTTAAGGTTGAGAGTGAAATTAGGGGTGGGGCAGTTATATATACTTGATGCGTATCATTCGTAATTTAGAGTTGGATGAAGGAATTACATCCCAGTGTAAAAATAGCTACCTACTCGAAGAAAAGTCATTTATCGAATTAACGATATTATCATTTAATAAAACATTGTTTATTTTCACAGGAAAAAGAAAAGTGTCTCCTAAATCTTCTTTATAAAGTAGACTTGATATTTCCCCTCCAAAATCAGTTGGAGTAAACAATAAAAAATGATGTATCAAATGCATTGAAACACATCACTTCATTCGCCTACTTCCTTCGGTCGTGTTTCCAGAAACTTTAACTTATTTTTAAAATCTAAACCAAAAACATTATTATCAGTGTCCCCTGTAAGCCTCTTCCAACTAAATAAACCAAAGAGAGGGTAGCAAATTATATTCCCGCTAAGAATTAAGTCCTTCCACAAAAGCCAAATCACCGTATAGCACAGCCGACCTATTATTTCAAAAAGACTAAATCACGGAAACACCGGTTTCAGAATTCGCAAACCAGCCAATCATCGATCACTAAACAACATTAATAATACTGCGGAACGCTTTAATATTTTCAAAACTTTGACTTAATTTAATAAAATATACATTACCCGTAAGTACTTACATTATTTCTTCAAACCTCATTTATGCTAGTAAACAAACTATTCTGTTTAAGACGCCAAGTAAAAAAAAAAACACTTTTTGGATGTTGACGACAGCCAGCCAAAATCCTCCCACTCTCGCACCCGTAATCAGTAAAAGGAAGATAGAAGGAGACACTTCAACTTACAAGCAGGTAGCAACACCCCTTTTCGTACACCTCTCGCACACGTAATAATTACAACATAAGTAGGAGGGAGCAAGATAATATTTGGTAATTAAGTATGCGTATATGTCTATATATTTTTATGTGCAGGATTCACTCCTAAACTAATTGACCGATCATTACGAATTTTTTAACACAACTGGGTTCAAATGTGGGCTCTACTTAGTTCAGTGTACTTTTATTCGAATGGGGCAAAGAGGAGAGGAAACCCTTCATGAACATTCAGATACCTCAATATTTTGTGAAATTTTGACAATAGCTATTTTTTTTTCTGCGATCTCTCAGATTTGAACTATCAGATTTGAACTTGCCTCTTCACGAGGGCAGACAAAATAAATACGGTCAATGAATGAGAAATCCTTCAACACTGGTAATTTCTATTATTGTATGTACGGCTTCTTAAAACTTTCTTTATACGATTTCTCAATTTAGAACTATCCAATTTACTTGGCTCCCCACGAGGGCAGAGTTAGACACAACGTAAGATCTTGATGTGGCGAAAATCCACTAACGTTTATTATATTTTCTAAAGTAACAACATAAATAAAACTTGCCACAGTCTAGACCGAGGAGATAATAGATAACAGATCGAACAAATATCCACGCCCGATTTTTCTATAATCGGTCAGTGAAGAAGATATCCTTCTATACTGTGTCAATTTCTCATTTTTGTCCACTCCGAGGTAATTTTTTTGTGGGTACATAGATTTCCCACAATTCAAAACCGACATTTTTTCTTAACATTAAAACTATCCGATGTGACATATTTGCGTTCTGTCAGCTGCTTACACATTTTAATTAATTCTTTTATATTTCTCCCGGGCAATGCCGGGCGATAGGTCCTGCTAGTATTATTATAATATTTACGTTTTAGTTCAAATTCTACAGAATATCTGAACAGACGAGAATTGCACTCGACGTCAATACATATTTCAGAGATCTAACAAATGCGTCTGTTTCACTGTCAAGAAATAAATCTACATCATTTGTAAGGATAAAATGTGAATTTGTATTTTTTGTAATTTTTCATTAATGAATAATCATTTTCTTTCAAATTTGCATTTTTAATTTAATAATCAACAAATAATTGCTTTAGGTCTTTTTTATGATGAATAATAAAATCGTCAGTGTAGTCATCGATTTTAATGTACTTTTTTCACGTTTAGAATGTTAAAGAGAATTAATTATCGCTACGACACGTTTAAGAATAATTCCAATTATGTAATTGATCAAGTATTTAATCAATTTCTTTTTTATTGTTTAAATATTTAATTTTCTGTAAACGACAGACAATTTGACAGAAAATGTGAAGAATGCAGACGATCGGAAAGCAAAAAAAAAATGTAATGCAGCATACGATATCAAAACAAAACACGTTACATAAAATTAACTGAACCGATATATTACAAAACCATATCTTCAAAATAAAAATAAAAATAATAAAATGAAATAATATAGCGGTTTTAGTATTTTATACTTGTCTAAATCTCGGTGGCCATTTTATTAACTCTCTTAAAACGACTGAATTGTAATGTCGATGTTACATTTAGGATAATAATGCAATTTTTTGTAAAAAGTTATTAATTATTTTGAAAATAGTTTTAAAAAACTGATAATTATCTTTCAAAAGATTTTTAAAAATTATTTCTTAAAATTTTAAATTTCACTGAATTTATGTTTTTAGTCGACAGTTTTCATTTTAATATATATTTTCAGATGTAAAAATACATTTTTAGAGATTAACTTTAGGCTATTATCTTTCAAATACAATTAAATTTTAACTCAAACGAATTAACAGATATTATGATAAATCCGTTAAATATATATAGTCCGTATAAACCACGCCCACTTTTGCACATTGCTAATATTTACTGATGACACTGAGCTTTATTCTCGACATGTGTGCAAATCAAACACACACATATCCAAGGCAATAGTTAAATACTTAGACTATGACCCCCAGTCTGTAGTAGAATGGTCCAAAAAATGGATGGTCACATTTAATGCTACTAAGACAAAGCTACTCTCCTTTAACAATTATAGGAAATCTTTCCAATCACCGATCGCCGTGGTTGATAATACCCTTCTCGAGAGTCCGACGTTTAAACTCCTCGGCCTAACATTCACAGCAACAGCCGTATCGAGGCGAGGAGAATCAGCCAAATAGTTGCCAAACTCCTGGACAAGGATCTGGGAAGTTGGGTGAAGCGCCCGTAGAAGTGCTCCCGAATCCCTCACAAATCTCCCAAGTCGAAACCAAAGTACGAAAATCCGAGTGCTTTACTTTCCGAATGTATTTATCCGAACATTGGCGGAGCTCTTCTATACGCTCGTCGAAGTTCACAGCTGCGTTGGAAACTGACCGAACCAGCTTATCTTCTAAGTGATTCTCCGTCTTCGCTATATCTAGTGCTAAAGACTGATGTATTATATACTGTGAGAAACTTCTAATCTTAGTTTTAAAACAACTCACCACCAGATACTACACTTTGATCTTAGGTCGCATTAAAGCAAAGATGTTAATTATTGATCTGTGAACAGCGAGCTCAATGGCATATTTGGAATCAGCAGATTCTGCGAATGTTTAGATGATTACTTTTTTTAGATTATAACTTAAGGAAACCCAGTTTTTCTTTCATACTATATTTTATAGCTTTGTAGCAGTTATATGATGATGAACTATTTTTTTTCTATGTGAACTAATGTTTCTGCGCGGAGTGATTAATCTATTATCCTATGAAAACACTTTACGATGGATGCACTTCCGCTAAACTACGTGCATATGTTTTCGCTTCTAAACCAGTTGGATTGAGGACGTCAACAAAAGCGTTTAACTCATGAGCGGTATGGGACACTTTCATAACATTAGACGTCAAATCTTTTCTTTTGTTAGTTGAGCGAAGATGTGAAATAAAGTCGATAAAATGTTAGAATAGATTTTGTCACTAATTTACCTTTTGGCCAGATGTTCATTGGCTGCAGCTTTTATTCTAGACTCAAATAAAGTGAATACTCATTAAAGTTCGTTTTTTATAAGCTCTTTACTATTCGAGACAAAGACTGAAGTATCCCTTCACAGAAGCAGGCCTTTTAAGGTGTACCATTTTTCCAAAAACCCTTTTGTAGCATAACTTACAGCTTATTTTAATGTCACCAGGAATCTGATAAGGAATCTGATAAGGAATCTGATAATGGGTTTAGGGTTTGAAAGCTGTTGAATGGTTTACTTTTGCAGCAATATTGGAATGGGTTTGGGTTAGAAGGAAGTGAAAAATGAAACATCCATTTTGTAACTATATAAAGCAGAGGAGAACTTTAAACTAGAAGTTAAATATAAGAATTTAAGCCGACGTGTTCATGAAGTTACGTCATAGACAGGAAGTATCGAATAGGATTTGGTGGAAGAAGCTGAGTAAATCGTTCTCTTTTGGCTTTGGTACAGGACCGAACAGAGGTTGTTTTCGGGGCTTTCTATCTCTCCAAGAGATGATAAGTTTGATACTATGCAATATATAAGTATCTCGGTAATACGTGTTTGTAAAAAGAGAATAAAGCTACACGAAAGAAAACATGAAACTCACAGAAAAATTATGCTGTTGGGGTCTTTGATTTCTTTAACTATTACAACCACTTCTATTAAAGAGGAGAACGGGTGCACTACAACTAATTATGATCATAAGCAGGAAGGGTTTGAAAACCAACATGATTGACAAATATATGGAATTAAATAAAATGCTTGCACTGAATGCATAAATAAAACATAAAGGGTCCCATGCCAGGCTTAAAAATAATAAACTCGAGTCAGAATGACAAAAGGTTCGTTGTACTCTTGACAAATAGACAACCTGTTTGTAAAATAGATTAATGAATGGGGTGGCGCGAGTTTTAAAGGCGCTGTTAGTTTTTAATGGTTTAGGGCGATGTTTGGGCTCAAACTCAGAAGGGAAAGAGCCCATTTAAACATTATAGCCAAAATGAATTATCAGAAAATATATAAATGTCTTAGTTTTATTATTTACGACATCTGAAAGGCTTGCTTACGGTCTTGAAAGCAATTAACCTGAGGCAGTTAATAATAAAACGTTCTTGAATTATGAGGCGTAGAGCCATGGCCACCGAGAGTTGACAAGGCCAAGCAACTAACTTCTTGCCCCCCTCTGACGTCAGTGCATTGCGTGTCAAAACAATGGCCGTCGTAATAACAATAAGAAGGCATTTCGACTTCTCCATTCACTAAATAATCCATCAAAATTCAGGAAATCAACCAATTTTAATGAAATTGTCAGTATTTATTAATTAATGATCACGGAATATAATAAATCCATTACTTTATTATAAAGCTTGGTGCAAATGTATTATTTCTTGTAAACAAAAAACACCTTTACTAAAGTTTTCCAAAATATCAAAACATGTTGACCATACGATATTGTAAATATTTAAAACAAAGCATTAGAAAACTTTAAAAATTGCATGTAAAAAAGAAAAGAAAGGAACACGATTCGATTTATCCTGAAACTGATCTTTATTCAATATAAATTTAAAGAAAATAATAATTCACGATCAAATACTGCAAAAAACTGAATTATGAATTACCATTATTTAAACTTCTAACCCAATCAACCGTAAGTAATTCAGACTTTAAAATTTGTTTAAAAATTATACAAAAAAAAAGTTCAATGTTAACTGTTTGTTTAATAATGGAATCAAAATTCAGGAAATCAACCAATTTTAAAATAATTTCGCGCTTTTTAAAATTTCATTTCATAATTCACAAAGTTAAAATGCCTACTGCATATGTTTGGATTTCCAAACGAGAAAGAATTACTGCAAATATGGATACACGTAATAATGTTTACACCGACTAAATATAGTGTAGTAAGTTTGAATTTTTTTTTAATTATATAAAAAATCAAGTCTGAATTACTTATTCATTATTTGATAAAAAAGTAGTGTTCCATTTTTTTATTATTACTTTTTTTTCAATGTCTTAAGTGTAGTATAGTTTATCTTTTCTCTTTACTTTTGTAGATTAAATAAATGAAATAATAACGTCATATTTAATCAATATTTTCACAAAAAATATTAATTAAATAATGCTTTATTCAATGATAATATCGTTAATTCTTCGAGTTATACTGATTTTATTAACAAGAGTGTAGGGGCATTTTTCGTAATATATACGAAATAGTTTGTTTGTTTTTAAATATTTTAAACATATACAAATCTAATTTTCATTTTAAAAAATCATGGATTTTTTAATATATATAAAAATATACGTTTAGTAAAAGTGTATTTTGTTTTTAAAAAAAATAATACATTTTCACTAAGATTTTAAAAAATGTTTCACTATATCTCCTGTGCTTGTTTATTAATAAATATTGAAAATTTCATTAAAATTGGTTGATTTCCTGAATTTTGGTGAATTTGTAAGTGAAGTGAGGGTCAAAATGTTTTTACATTTTGGGGATCAGCCTTTGATTTTGCACGTACCTATCTCTTAATAGCAAGATAGGAGTTGGTGATTCCATTATTAAACAAACAGTTAATATTGAACTTTTTTTTTGTATAATTTTTAAACAAATTTTAAAGTCTGAATTACTTACGGTTGATTGGGTTAGAAGTTTAAATAATGGTAATTCATAATTCAGTTTTTTGCACTATTTGATCGTGAATTATTATTTTCTTTAAATTTATATTGAATAAAGATCAGTTTCAGGATAAATCGAATCGTGTTCCTTTCTTTTCTTTTTTACATGCAATTTTTAAAGTTTTCTAATGCTTTGTTTTAAATATTTACAATATCGTATGGTCAACATGTTTTGATATTTTGGATAACTTTAGTAAAGGTGTTTTTTTGTTTACAAAAAATAATACATTTGCACCAAGCTTTATAATAAAGTAATGGATTTATTATATTCCGTGATCATTAATTAATAAATACTGAAAATTTCATTAAAATTGGTTGATTTCCTGAATTTTGATGGATTATTTAGTGAATGGAGAAGTCGAAATGCCTTCCTATTGTTATTACAACGGCCATTGTTTTGACACGCAATGCAGTAACGTCATTTTCTAGCCAACCGGCCTGTAGTAACTCTCGGTGGCCACGGTAGAGCACGTTAACAGAAACGGAATCATTTCTCTTAAAGTAAAATCCCATATATATTTACCATTTAACGGGGACACACACATATATATATATATATATATATATATATATATATATATATATATATATATATATATATATATATATATATATATATATATATATATACTAATAAGAATACTCGTCCCAGGACAGGTAAAAGTAATACATATAGCATTAGTTTTAAATTTTTATGGTGTTTTCTTTCTTTTGTGGGTGGGGGGTATGATACGGTTTCGGTGCCCACCCCTAAATAGTGAAGTTTACAACAAAAAAAAAGTGCCCACGTAACTCACCCTGTTTCCTTGAATATATATTCAATAATTCATAATGATGAGTTCAATAGTTTAGGATTTTACAAAACACATACATATTATTGACGTTAATGTGTGCACACCTATCCTTTTACAAATATATTACCTAATATAATTCAAACTTTGATGTAGAGAAATTCTTTTCTCTGTTAATTTTTTTGTATCTAACTTAATTTAAAATTGGGGTTGGGGCGAGTTGGTGAGGGGCTCTCTCCCTAAATGGTAACGTTTACAAAAGGAAGAAATGTGCCGATGTTACTCATTGGGTTGCCGGGAATACATTTTGTAAAATTCATAATAATATGGTCATAAAAAATGTTAATTTCAATTTAAAAAACTTCATACATATGCACCACCTAAATGTTAACATTTACAAAAAATAATGTGCCTATGTTACTCACCGTGTTTTCTAGAATATATATTTTAAAATTTATAATTATTTGTTCATTAGTTTAGGACATTATCCTGTACACACACATACACATACACACACACACACACATATATATATATATATATATATATATATATATATATATTATGCTTCGGAATATTTTAGATGCAGGTTGATAATTCGTAGAATTTGGTATATTCGGACTATTGTTCTCATCTTGGGTGTTTTTATCACAACGTTTCGGCCGATGTAACCTCCGACCTTCTTCAGGTGTACTTTGTCGCAAGGACCCGTGGCGCAGTGGATATAGTACTAAGTATAATTCAGTTCTAAGTGACAGTCATCTGAAGGTTGAAGGTTCAATCCTCTGTCGGCGATACGAAGAACTGTGAATTACTGAAAACTTCTTCCCAGTCAGGGCAGACGGAACGAGAGCATGCTATCCCCGTGGATTAAATAAAGGGTTCCGTTCAAAATTTCGTCCAGATTCCCGAGTTCGACAGAAAGATTCCCGAGTTTGACAAAGTACACCTGAAACAAAATGAGGTTACAAGATGAGAACAATAGTCCGAATATACCAAATTCTACGTTTTACAAGACTCATCATAAAGCCCGAGATTCGAACTCCGAACATCATTCACTACCGATCGTGACGCTTCGGCGCTCTACGGTCTAAGATAACGCGCCTGCGGCTGTTAATGAAAGAAATATATATCGCTTTTAAATGAATTTTACATTCATTTTGTTTACCTTTTTCAATATTTATAACTTAGTATATGACCATCCATGACCATCAAATATTCTCCAAAAACAACACACAAAAACATCAAACACCTCTCTCATAGACAGACCTCTTCTCTTACCCACGCATTCCAATAACACATTCATCTGCAACACACTTAACAAACTAGGCATTCGAACAGTACAAACCACATCACAAACCATACAACAAACATTAAACACAGCAAGACATTAAAAAAAACCCACATCCCATGCCGGCTTATATGCAACAACTGCCATCAACCGTCGACGGTTTCTTGACACATTCTGTTGCATGTACTTTCCCTTTCCACTACTTCTGTTTGAATCAACAGATGATTTCATTTTTTCTATCTATCTACTTATCTATCTTTCTATTCACCTATCTATCTATCTATCTTTTTATCTACCCTTTTTATTATATTTCTTTCCATTTTATTTTATTTTATTTTATTTGACTTTATTTTGTTTTATATTTTATATTTTATATTTGGGTTTTGATTCTGATTTTAACATTTTGATTCTTAACGGTCTCAACCACGTGACTTCCCAAATTTTGAAATTTTAAATTTCTTTTCTTCTTCTTTTTCTCCCCATTTCATTCTTTCCAAATATGATCTAATGTTAAGATCGGATTCTAACTCTGCCTGATGAGATCTCAGTTTATAATAACTGTTAATCGATAACATCGACATGCCAGTGTCGCAGATTTTGTCTGTGTAAATAACAATAATCATATATAAAAGCTCTATTTGATATTGAGCACTTTTTATAAACCCGGTTTAAATTATTTGGATTACTACCCTGTGGATGTTTTACCTGGATTATTATTATTATTATTATTATTATATATATATATATATATATATATATATATATATATATATATATATATATATATATATATATATATATATATATATATATTTGTTATGGTTTATTATCTATGTACGTATATGTTTCGTCCTTAATAATCGGGACTCATCAGCATAGAGATATGACCATTCACTACCGGTCATGCGATTCGAAACCCCAGATTACGGGTATTTTGCAACTCAAATCCGACGCCTTAACCACTCGGCCATGTTGAACAGCGAATAAACGGTGATAATTTTAACACTTTATACGGCGGCTTGACGTCATAGAGCGTTCGACTTTAATGAAAGGAACGATATTACACACATAAATAGCCGGTATATTGTTTAAAATTTTTATATTATTGTTATTATTGTTATTATTGTTATTATTATTATTATTATTATTAGTTGAATATAAATTTCTGAATGTCTCAGAAATGTGGAGGTTTTAAGCAATCTTCCTTTGCAGAAAAACGTATTGCTTTCAGCAGATTTCGTAATGCCTTCATAAAATATGACATTCCCAGCTGGTTTATAATCTAAGTTGTTTAAATCTTCGTATGGGTGACAGAATATATATATATATATATATATATATATATATATATATATATATATATATATATATATATATATATATATATATATATATATATATATATATATATATATAACGATACAGCAGTTTGTGGATGAACAATATCTTATACATATATGTATACGTTTTCTACTAGTAAGTCGAGTTCCCTAGTAGGGTTTTCCACGTGATATTTTCACTTGCATAGAATGTAAACAAACGAACAAAATGCTTAAATGCGTTATCGTTTCTCCCACTACTAAGCGATTAGTATGTTGGCGCGGAGGAAAGATGCCTGACTTTATAGAAAATCATGCGTCCCTCTTTTCCCTTTTCTGGTATCCTTTTTGTTCATATTTACCTCGACACTCTTTCGACAATAGTTAGTGGTATCCAATACAAATAAATAAAATCCAATATTTGGGAAGGAATTCTAATCGGATAGATAATTCTAGTGCCTTCCAGAAAGAATTAAAAACTCCTTCGACTTTTCCGTTTAGTATCAAATTACTAAGTTCGTCTTTTTAACCTGACGAGTTCTGTTTACATAGGTATTTTGTTCAACAGGGGATGAACACGTGGCTCCCTTTTTTAATCTTAGCTTTTTTGGGTAATCTAATAAGGGATTATTATTATTATCGTCATCATAATCATCATCATAATCATCATCATCATCATCATAATCATCATCATCATCATCATCATCATTATTATTATTATTATAATTTCATAGTAGTCTCAACTTTTGGATGTTTTTAGCTGTATCTTAACACTTTCACTGTTCGTAACAGGCAAACCTTTTGCAGAATTAGAAAAGAAATTGTCTCGTCAATCTGTTTAATCCATTTATGGTGGCTTTTCGTTAAGATTCCATGTGTTCCAATTACAACGGGAATAACCTTGACTTCTTTACATTTCCATAGTTTAACTATTTCCCATTTTAGATGTTGCTATTATTTCCGTGTTCTTTCTCCTGCACTCTGGTATTGAAGAGGCAGGCTATATCAATGATTAAGCAAGTTCTCTTGTTTTTGTTTAGAAAAATTAAGTCGGGTTTGGAATGTTCAAGAACCTTATCAGAAGTTTGACATTGTCGTTCTCCTGTACCACTTCAGGCTTATGCTCATACCACTTCTCATTGTGGTCCAATTTATAAAGTTTGCATATATTTCAGTGTAGTACCTGAGCTACTTTGTCTTGTCTCCATTTTTTATATTGATGTTGTGCTAGCATAGGGCATTTAGATACAATATGCGCTAAGGTTTCTTCCCTTTCATTACACACTCTGCACATCGGTGATTTTTCAGTTTTGTCAATGTAATGTTTGATGGACATAGTGCGAGCGGCTTGTTCCTGGGCTGCCATTAAGGTGCTCTACGTAGATCTTTTGAGATCACCCCTGACCAACCAATTCCAGTTGTCATTATCTCTAAATGCAGTATTTTAAAAGAATACACTGTGTAGGTCATTTCCAAATAATTTAACTCTCTCTCTCTCTTGCAACCTTTGATTCCAGTTTTTAGTATTTCCTCACTTTTCACTCCACGAAGAAAAATATCATTACTTTCAAAAATATATTTATATAGACAACCTTCTTCTATATTACCGACATCTTTAACACTAAGTAAACCTCGACCACTTTCCTTTGTCGTTAAAAGTTCGTCGATCTGTACTGTTTAGGGTTGAAGTTGTCTTTCGTCTATCAACCTCAAATTTGCATTAGTCTGTCACGTTTATGTTTGAAATAGCATTTTCATTGGTCTGTCAAGCTTAAATTTAAAATATCATTTCCGTTGATCTGTCAATTGTACGTTTGAAATATTATTGTGTTTTGTTTGTCACGCTTATGATTGGAAAAGCATTTTCATTAGTCTGTCAAGCTTAAATTTAAAATATCATTTCCGTTGATTTGTCAATTGTACGTTTGAAATATTATTGTGTTTTCTTTGTCACGCTTATGATTGGAAAAGCATTTTCATTGGTCTGTCAAGCTTAAATTTAAAATATCATTTCCGTTGATCTGTCAATTGTACGTTTGAAATATTATTGTGTTTTGTTTGTCACGCTTATGATTGGAAAAGCATTTTCATTGGTCTGTCAAGCTTAAATTTAAAATATCATTTCCGTTGATCTGTCAATTATACGTTTGAAATATTATTGTGTTTTGTTTGTCACGCTTATGATTGGAAAAGCATTTTCATTGGTCTGTCAAGCTTAAATTTAAAATATCATTTCCGTTGATCTGTCAATTGTACGTTTGAAATATTATTGTGTTTTGTTTGTCACGCTTATGATTGGAAAAGCATTTTCATTAGTCTGTCAAGCTTAAATTTAAAATATCATTTCCGTTGATCTGTCAATTGTACGTTTGAAATATTATTGTGTTTTGTTTGTCACGCTTATGATTGGAAAAGCATTTTCATTGGTCTGTCAAGCTTAAATTTAAAATATCATTTCCGTTGATCTGTCAATTGTACGTTTGAAATATTATTGTGTTTTGTTTGTCACGCTTATGATTGGAAAAGCATTTTCATTGGTCTGTCAAGCTTAAATTTAAAATATCATTTCCGTTGATCTGTCAATTGTACGTTTGAAATATGATTGTGTTTTGTTTGTCACGCTTATGATTGGAAAAGCATTTTCATTGGTCTGTCAAGCTTAAATTTAAAATATCATTTCCGTTGATCTGTCAATTGTACGTTTGAAATATTATTGTGTTTTGTTTGTCACGCTTATGATTGGAAAAGCATTTTCATTGGTCTGTCAAGCTTAAATTTAAAATATCATTTCCGTTGATCTGTCAATTGTACGTTTGAAATATTATTGTGTTTTGTTTGTCACGCTTATGATTGGAAAAGCATTTTCATTGGTCTGTCAAGCTTAAATTTAAAATATCATTTCCGTTGATCTGTCAATTGTACGTTTGAAATATTATTGTGTTTTGTTTGTCACGCTTATGATTGGAAAAGCATTTTCATTGGTCTGTCAAGCTTAAATTTAAAATATCATTTCCGTTGATCTGTCAATTGTACGTTTGAAATATGATTGTGTTTTGTTTGTCACGCTTATGATTGGAAAAGCATTTTCATTGGTCTGTCAAGCTTAAATTTAAAATATCATTTCCGTTGATCTGTCAATTGTACGTTTGAAATATTATTGTGTTTTGTTTGTCACGCTTATGATTGGAAAAGCATTTTCATTGGTCTGTCAAGCTTAAATTTAAAATATCATTTCCGTTGATCTGTCAATTGTACGTTTGAAATATTATTGCGTTTTGTTTGTCACGCTTATGATTGGAAAAGCATTTTCATTGGTCTGTCAAGCTTAAATTTAAAATATCATTTCCGTTGATCTGTCAATTGTACGTTTGAAATATTATTGTGTTTTGTTTGTCACGCTTATGATTGGAAAAGCATTTTCATTGGTCTGTCAAGCTTAAATTTAAAATATCATTTCCGTTGATCTGTCAATTGTACGTTTGAAATATTATTGTGTTTTGTTTGTCACGCTTATGATTGGAAAAGCATTTTCATTAGTCTGTCAAGCTTAAATTTAAAATATCATTTCCGTTGATCTGTCAATTGTACGTTTGAAATATTATTGTGTTTTGTTTGTCACGCTTATGATTGGAAAAGCATTTTCATTGGTCTGTCAAGCTTAAATTTAAAATATCATTTCCGTTGATCTGTCAATTGTACGTTTGAAATATTATTGTGTTTTGTTTGTCACGCTTATGATTGGAAAAGCATTTTCATTGGTCTGTCAAGCTTAAATTTAAAATATCATTTCCGTTGATCTGTCAATTGTACGTTTGAAATATGATTGTGTTTTGTTTGTCACGCTTATGATTGGAAAAGCATTTTCATTGGTCTGTCAAGCTTAAATTTAAAATATCATTTCCGTTGATCTGTCAATTGTACGTTTGAAATATTATTGTGTTTTGTTTGTCACGCTTATGATTGGAAAAGCATTTTCATTGGTCTGTCAAGCTTAAATTTAAAATATCATTTCCGTTGATCTGTCAATTGTACGTTTGAAATATTATTGTGTTTTGTTTGTCACGCTTATGATTGGAAAAGCATTTTCATTGGTCTGTCAAGCTTAAATTTAAAATATCATTTCCGTTGATCTGTCAATTGTACGTTTGAAATATTATTGTGTTTTGTTTGTCACGCTTATGATTGGAAAAGCATTTTCATTGGTCTGTCAAGCTTAAATTTAAAATATCATTTCCGTTGATCTGTCAATTGTACGTTTGAAATATGATTGTGTTTTGTTTGTCACGCTTATGATTGGAAAAGCATTTTCATTGGTCTGTCAAGCTTAAATTTAAAATATCATTTCCGTTGATCTGTCAATTGTACGTTTGAAATATTATTGTGTTTTGTTTGTCACGCTTATGATTGGAAAAGCATTTTCATTGGTCTGTCAAGCTTAAATTTAAAATATCATTTCCGTTGATCTGTCAATTGTACGTTTGAAATATTATTGTGTTTTGTTTGTCACGCTTATGATTGGAAAAGCATTTTCATTGGTCTGTCAAGCTTAAATTTAAAATATCATTTCCGTTGATCTGTCAATTGTACATTTGAAATATTATTGTGTTTTGTTTGTCACGCTTATGATTGGAAAAGCATTTTCATTGGTCTGTCAAGCTTAAATTTAAAATATCATTTCCGTTGATCTGTCAATTGTACATTTGAAATATTATTGTGTTTTCTTTGTCACGCTTATGATTGGAAAAGCATTTTCATTGGTCTGTCAAGCTTAAATTTAAAATATCATTTCCGTTGATCTGTCAATTGTACGTTTGAAATATTATTGTGTTTTGTTTGTCACGCTTATGATTGGAAAAGCATTTTCATTGGTCTGTCAAGCTTAAATTTAAAATATCATTTCCGTTGATCTGTCAATTGTACGTTTGAAATATTATTGTGTTTTGTTTGTCACGCTTATGATTGGAAAAGCATTTTCATTGGTCTGTCAAGCTTAAATTTAAAATATCATTTCCGTTGATCTGTCAATTGTACGTTTGAAATATTATTGTGTTTTGTTTGTCACGCTTATGATTGGAAAAGCATTTTCATTGGTCTGTCAAGCTTAAATTTAAAATATCATTTCCGTTGATCTGTCAATTGTACGTTTGAAATATTATTGTGTTTTGTTTGTCACGCTTATGATTGGAAAAGCATTTTCATTGGTCTGTCAAGCTTAAATTTAAAATATCATTTCCGTTGATCTGTCAATTGTACATTTGAAATATTATTGTGTTTTGTTTGTCACGCTTATGATTGGAAAAGCATTTTCATTGGTCTGTCAAGCTTAAATTTAAAATATCATTTCCGTTGATCTGTCAATTGTACATTTGAAATATTATTGTGTTTTCTTTGTCACGCTTCTGATTGGAAAAGCATTTTCATTGGTCTGTCAAGCTTAAATTTAAAATATCATTTCCGTTGATCTGTCAATTGTACGTTTGAAATATTATTGTGTTTTGTTTGTCACGCTTATGATTGGAAAAGCATTTTCATTGGTCTGTCAAGCTTAAATTTAAAATATCATTTCCGTTGATCTGTCAATTGTACGTTTGAAATATTATTGTGTTTTGTTTGTCACGCTTATGATTGGAAAAGCATTTTCATTGGTCTGTCAAGCTTAAATTTAAAATATCATTTCCGTTGATCTGTCAATTGTACATTTGAAATATTATTGTGTTTTGTTTGTCACGCTTATGATTGGAAAAGCATTTTCATTGGTCTGTCAAGCTTAAATTTAAAATATCATTTCCGTTGATCTGTCAATTGTACGTTTGAAATATTATTGTGTTTTGTTTGTCACGCTTATGATTGGAAAAGCATTTTCATTGGTCTGTCAAGCTTAAATTTAAAATATCATTTCCGTTGATCTGTCAATTGTACATTTGAAATATTATTGTGTTTTCTTTGTCACGCTTATGATTGGAAAAGCATTTTCATTGGTCTGTCAAGCTTAAATTTAAAATATCATTTCCGTTGATCTGTCAATTGTACGTTTGAAATATTATTGTGTTTTGTTTGTCACGCTTATGATTGGAAAAGCATTTTCATTGGTCTGTCAAGCTTAAATTTAAAATATCATTTCCGTTGATCTGTCAATTGTACGTTTGAAATATTATTGTGTTTTGTTTGTCACGCTTATGATTGGAAAAGCATTTTCATTGGTCTGTCAAGCTTAAATTTAAAATATCATTTCCGTTGATCTGTCAATTGTACGTTTGAAATATTATTGTGTTTTGTTTGTCACGCTTATGATTGGAAAAGCATTTTCATTGGTCTGTCAAGCTTAAATTTAAAATATCATTTCCGTTGATCTGTCAATTGTACGTTTGAAATATTATTGTGTTTTGTTTGTCACGCTTATGATTGGAAAAGCATTTTCATTGGTCTGTCAAGCTTAAATTTAAAATATCATTTCCGTTTAACACGCGCAGACTGAATGGGCGCATATTCAGAAATGGTCTGTTCTAATTATATGCTTTCCTTTTTGATTTAGGATTTACAACTTGTGCTCGGGATTTACGAGACACTCGCCAAAATTCTCTCATCCTGACGCAACACACCAGATGTCATCGCCAGCTCGAAACGGGGGGAAACAGATGAACACTGAACAGTTTCGTTTCTTCCGACAAAAATGAAATAATTACCACCAAATGCCAACCTTTGAGCTATTTCTAAAATATAAAAAAACGTAAAAAATGAAATTGAAATAATGAACCAATTCGAAGAGGAGGAAAATAAATTTGTGATTTCTAAAACTACTTCCGGAGATAAGGATTACTTAACCAAATATAACACACACAGTATATATATATATATATATATATATATATATATATATATATATATATATATATATATATATATATATATACATATATATATATATATATACAGATATATATATATATATATATATATACAGGGCTTTACGGAGCCCTCCAAAAAAGAGGCGCGCTCCAGGAGCACGCTCCTTTTTGCTGTAGCGAAGGAGAGGAGGGCTCATTTTATATTCAGCGGGAGTTGAGCGGGAGCAACTCCATTTGGGACTAAAGAGCGGTGGTTTTATCGCTCCGCGCTCCTCGCTCCAAAATATTTTGATTTTTTTTTAAACATTAGTTTTTTATTCAGCAATATAAAGGAAAAGTAAAGAAAGTCTCAGAGTTTACTCTGAATTATTTTTTAAACTTATATCTCTGGTAGAGAGAGGGAGGGGGCTCAGGCGTAAGACGATTTAATTGTAATGTTTTTAACAATCTTTTTTTATTGTTTTATTTGTTACCCCCCCCCCCAACCCCGTCGACTTGCTATCAAGCGATGAGACAGATCAAAGGCGTCATTGACTTGAGCGTTCTATTTCTTTGGAAAGATTAAACATTTGAGTTAGGGGTACGAACGATTTTGACACCATCTGAGTGCAGGTCGGGAGGGGGCGAGAGAGAGAATTTAAAATGTTTACTAGCTGACCTGAGATAATTACTAAGGCCCTTTTAAAAAGTACACTGCTATCTTTCTGTTGAATAAAAACTCCGAAAATTAGCACTCTAGATAGGGGAGGTAAGTTGCCCAATCAAGGTTTCAGAGTACAGTCTATCCTACTATTTAATTCATATAACTTGGGGGGGGGGGATATGTGGATTCATACCGTTCCTAAGTGTATTAGTGAAAGTTATGTTGTTTTTCTTCTCTTAGACTAGATAGTCTGCTTGACTGGATAGAAGTATGTATGTATAATACACAATTTAGGAAAACTCGTCAAAGGAAAACTCGGCAATGGAAAACTCGGCAATTTTGGCCAAGTAGGAAAATTCGGCAATTATCGAATAAATATCGATTGAAAATAGATTTTAGAACCGTTTTTACAGGAGATATACTTGTAAATACTGGGCTACCTCCTCCCCAGTGAAGAATATTTTTTATATTATTTTTTTGGTACTTGTGCAGTTTACGAAGCGGGCTATTTTTTAGATAAGATTTTCAAGTTAAATTAAAATTTTACGATATCTTTTGTTTATTAAATTGTTAGGTGAAAGTACAGAATAGTTAACAAAGGCCCCCTCACTCCATGTTAAGAATGGCTTTCTAAATAATGTTATTTCAATCCGTTTCGTAATTACGTTACGAAATTAAAGGTTTGGACCGGGTTATTTTTTACATAAAATTTTCAAGTTAAATTCAATTTTTACGATATCTTCTGTTTATTAAATTGTTACGTGAAAGTACAGAATAGTTAACAAAGCACCCCCCCCCCCATTCTCCCCATGTAAAAAATCGTTGTCTAAATAATGTTATTATTTCAAGTCGGTTCGTAATCAAGTTACGAGATTAAATCCATCATAATTCATTTAGATTTCTTCGTAAACAAGTCAGCCATTTTAATTGACAAAACATCAATTACTTCGTGTGTGTGCAAAACTTGAAAGGAATTTATAAACTATCGAGTAGAAAGTCATTTAAACTGGCTTTAAATTCTTAGAAAATTTCTATGTATTTAAAAAAGCAAAATTGTTTTCTTGTTCTCAGGAAACGAAAATTTATAATCCTATACTTCGTCCGACATGTTCTCTTATAACTCTCAAAATATTAGCGAGATTTTGTCAAATATTATCTTACGGTCTTACACTTAAAGTGACATCTCAACCCATATTGACAAGATCCTTTGACGCCCACCCCTATCCTTCGACCACTCATTGGCAGAATAGAACGTTTATGAAAGAAGGTATATTTTTATTATGGAGCGCTGAAAAAGAGCCGCTCCTTTTTTATAGGAGTTGGAGCAAGAGCGGCTCCTTTTTTGAAAATGGGGAGCGTGAGAGGAGCCAGCTCCAATTTTGGGCGTTGGAGCAGGAACGGGAGCAGCTCCAAAAGTAGTGGAGCGCGTAAAGCCCTGTATATATATATATATATATATATATATATATATATATATATATATATATGGAAAATAAAAAATAAAAGCCAAAATTATTTATATATTCATCAACATTTCGTCTTTATTTGAAGACTTTCGCAAGATGATTGACTTGAAGAAATGATATACAAGTACAATATTTGAAAATATGTGGTGCATTTGTGACGTGAAAATAATATTTCTTCAAACGAAACATAGTTGTTAGAATTCCAAAATATGTTAGGCAATTAGGACGCGAAGAGAATGTTTTTGTTCTTTTTCGAACGAACCATAGTCGTTAGAATTAAAACGTGTAATGCGTTCATGAAATGGAATGAGTGAGGTCTTGGGTTTTTAATATCGATTTTATGTCCAAAGTTTTGTTGGGTATGTGGTGTAAAATAGCTAGCCTGGATCTATATTTAATTTCTGTTCGGTTAGTATTCATTTTGCTGATTAAAGGCGATAAATTGTAGAAGCCGTTACGTTGTAATATATATATATATATATATATATATATATATATATATATATATATATATATATATATATATATATATATATATATATGAGAGAGAGAGAGAGAGAGAGAGAGAGAGAGAGAGAGAGAGAGAGAGAAAGAAAGAAAGAAAGAAAGAAAGAAAGAGACCCGTCCTAGAACGAGTAAAATGAATTCGCTGTTTGGGAAACAAGAGAACAGTTTTGCACCTACGAAGATTAAAATAAAGATATAATGATACTAAATCGTATGTCTAGAATCCTTATTCCAATTTTTACAAAAATCCATTACATGCTTTTGATTATAGAAAATGTCTAAAATTTTAGGCTTAAGCTTAAAAGGTCTCTTAAGAAGAAATTCAACTTCAGTGAATCTTGCTTAATTCGTGTCTAATGACTATGGATCAAATTCAATTGAAATTTTCAAATAGGAGGCTATGTCCATATTATGCTACATAAACCCGTTTAAAATACGCCAAAGAAATTGAAATTTAGGGAATATTTATTAATTGATGTCTAATATCAATTTTAAAATTTCACAAACATCGGAGCTATCTGAATTTTCACGAAGTGATTCCATCCCCTTTTAACCCCTTTGCATAAAACTAAATAAAACTAGATATAACCAACGTTACAACCACTTACGCCTAACAGTTGTATTACAAAATTCATAATGATTGGTTAATTAGTTTAAGAGTGAATCATGTACATACAAATATATAAACTTATACACATACCAAGTGATAAGTCGTAGACGACGAAATAGCTGTCTGTGGATGACTACATTCATAGGTTGATCTCTCCGGTAAAGGGAGTAACAGTTCTCCCTTAGCATAAAGGAATAATTTTCTGTCAAGAATAGATTCATCTCGGTTGCTTAATAATGTGATAAATATATATATATATATATATATATATATATATATATATATATATATATATATATATATATATATATATTAACAGATTGAGTAGATATAACACTAGAAAAGAACCATTTTGCTTTCATTCAATTCAATATAATGGATTACTACCCTTTAATTACAAATGAATTATTCCATATAGAATAATTCTTTGCTAAATTATTTAAGAACATTACCAGCAATAAAATAAATGTTATCTATAAGTGCCGTAAGACGATCCTAATTTGTAATAATGGCCAATGGGTAAAAACAAATTACACTGATCCATTCGATGTTGCAATGGGCTCATTGGTTTCTGCTTAAATGTCTGATTTAGAGGACTTTTTATTTTATAAACTAACTGAATATATTGTGATTAACAATAAGGATGTATGACTATATAGAGATGATGGTCTAGCTATAGTTAAAAAATATTTCTAACTCTAAAGCTGAATCATATATATATATATATATATACAAAATTATGAAAAATTTAAGATTGAAAGTTGAGATCACAGCAGAAATTAAGATTACTAATTACTTCAATGTTACATTTAACCTCACCCAGATAAACAATATCTGAAAGATAATTATGACCTGATATATGTTCATCCCAAATGAAATCACCCCTTCTATCATTAAACACATCCCAATATCGATAAGCCACAGAATTAGCAATAATTCTTCCACTGAAGAAATGTTTAATCACAATAGTTTATATACAACAATACTTTACAGAACAGTGGTTATGTTAACACTAAAATTGAGTGTAATAGCACAAACAATAGGAGCATTAGAAGAAAAAATAGCAACTGGAAAATTATTTGGTAACACCCCCACGGTTTTATTTGCTGGCTAAATACAAAATCGGGCATATGTTCCTTAATCTTTTAAATCTACATTTTCCTGTAAAACTCTACATAAAATAGTCGGTTAAACTTAGCTATAGCTGTACAAATAACTTAACAACAATAATTAAGAGTAATAATAGATAGATCTTAAACCGGAATAATAATAATAATAATAATAATAATAATAATAATAATAATAATAATAATAATAATAATAATAATAATAATAATAATAATAATAATTTATTTTTAACTGGTGCCGGCCTAGGCTGACACCAGACAACATATTTGTAGAGGGTCGAGGAGGATGAGAAAACCGAGGAGGGACAGCACAAACCAGACCTCCACTGGAAAAGTGCAGAGAATGCTGAGACCTTGGGGAGGCTTATTGCCACCCAAATCCCAGAGAAGACCAATTGTCCTTACCAGCGAGAAATCAATGGTAAGAGGCTGTTGCGATACCGCATCGTTATCGAAAAGAGGTGAAGAATACTGGAAGTCTGGGGAGACTTGTTGTCACTCAGACTCCAGGAAATACCACTGGTTATTGTCAGTGAGCAATCACTGACGATGATCTGTGTGAGAACTCCTAGTGAGTACAAATAATAATAATAATAATAATAATAATAATAATAATAATAATAATAATAATAATAATAATAATAATAATAATAATAATAATGAATTTAGAGATAATGACAGCTGGAATTGGTTGGTCAGGAGTGATCTCAAAAGATCTACTGAGAGCACCTTAATGACAGCCCGGGAATAAGCAACTCGCACTAGATCAATCAAACACTACATTGACAAAACTACAGAATCACCGATGTGCAGATTATTTAATGAAAAAGAAACAACTTTAGCAAATATTGTAGTTGAATGTCCTATACTAGCACAACATCAATATAAAAATGGAGACACGACAAAGTCGCTGAGGTACTACACTGCAATATATGCAAACTCTATTATTTGGACCACAATGAGAAGTAGTATGAACATAAGCAAAAAGTGGTACAGGAGAACAACAATGTCAAACTTCTTTGGAACATGCGCATACAGACTGATAAGGTACTTGAACATTCCAAACCCGGCTAAATGTTTCCAACAAAAACAAGAGAACTTGCTGAAATATTGATATAGCCTGCCCCTTCGATACCAAAGTGCATGAGAAAGAACATTAAAAAATATAAGGATTTAAAATGGGAATTAGTTAGACTATGGAACTGTAAAGAAGTCAAGGTGATTCCCGTTGTAATTGGTACGCTTGGAACCATAACGAAAAGCTATCATAAATGACTTAAACAGATTGACGAGACAATTTCTTTTCTAATTCTGCAAAAGGTTTGCCTGTTACGAACGGCGAAAGTGTTAAGATACAACTTGAATGTCTTAATTGACCTGATGTTTTAAACAATAATAAATCCAACTAAAAACATCCAAAAGTTGAGACTATAATGAAATAATAATAATAATAATAATAATAGAATCAACAATACACATAATATTGATAACGGCAATAATGAATGTAACTGTAGAGATAAAAGTAAGTGTCTGCTACCAAAAAAATGAGCATATTGTTGTATTTAGGAAACGTGTTCCCAGATGATCATCCAAGTCTGATTTTTTTACATAGGTGGAACAAGCACTGATTTTAAGGCTAGGTACAACAACCATAAATTATCTTTCAGTAACCTTGACAAAAAAGGAGACACCTAATTATTCAAATACATATGGTCTCTAAAGTAAAACAGTAAGGTACTTGTACTGAAATGGAGCATATTGAAGAAAGCTTCAACTCCTACATTGCCCTCCCTGTTTTCTTTGTCTTCATGAAAAATTAGCCATTATCATGTTCTAATGAATCAATGAGATTGAATAGGTATTAGCTGTAGGCACTTCAAACAGTTCACTCTAGATATATATAGTGAATTAACCATAACATCCCATAAAGAATAAACCTACTATCGAATTAATAAACCTACTATCGGATAGTTAAAACTTTCCCGGTTAAGTTTACAACTAATATAACCTTGAATCCTTAACTAATTGTAATTCATCTTAAGTATTATGATACCTACTTAATAGATAAATTTAAATATAAAACAACAGTGAATGATGGTGTGGTTGTAGAATATGGTAGGTCAATTGAGTAAGATTGTATGAGGTGCCTAGATGAGTAACGTTCCAAGCGCCACTTTTTAAAAAGTGAGTAAACCACGTGTGAAGTTTATCAACATTAAAACTGCCATAAATATCGAACGAATAAAGATATTTTAGTGTTTTTTAATGGAGTGGAAAGCATATACTTTCATGTTATCTTGCTGCCATGGCCAAAATAAATGGCAGTTCAAAGAAAATAAATCATAAACGCGATACCTTTGCGTCTATTTCCCACCCACCCCAACCGACGATGGTTATTAATGCATCAATGATCATAATAACATGTTACGAATGTTAATATTAATGAATCAAAGGTCAGAAAAACAATGACAGAAAGAGAAAGACGAGGAAGTAACTGCATTAGGAAACTGCGAGTAACACTTACTTGACCGTGGTAGTCACTCATTGTCGTTGTAGTCCAATAAATCGTTTTCTGGGTCGTCCTGAAGCTGTTGGGAAGCCTGTACTGGAGCTGCCGCATCCTGCTGTTGCTGTATCTCCTCTTGCTCACGAAAAAACTGCTGCAGATACTGCCGGTGAGATTGCCTGATGTAGGTGGCAATAATTTTTATATCAGCAATCTTGTGTGGCTTTAACAGCAGCGGCCTGTCATATTTTGGGGGAAGGGCAACATTACTAAGATTAAACTTAGACACTCTGTAGGCACCCTTCCCTGGCATCAAGCGAATACTGCCAAAGGGGCCATCGTCACGGTACTCCATGTCCAAGAAATACCCTTCATGAGAGCTGAAAAGGAACACAAACTTTCGTGCATCATGGAATTTTTAGGGGTTACGAGGTTTGCGCTGAACAACTTCAATTTATCAAAATTCAAGATGCCATCCCTTACTAACTCAATGACCTGGTACATGTCATATACAGCCCCCTTGATGATGTCGCAATATTCCTGCTTGCTGTAGACATCATCTTTTGCTCGCATTGCCTTTTCTATGTTCCGAAAAGCCCGGTTACACGCCATGTAACTATGGCCAGGCATTAGGAAGTAATAAACGATGTCTTGTATCGGACTTTGATGAAGGAGATGAAGGTAGTTCAGAACTAATGTTCTTATTTTGAATACCAGAGTTGTCACTGAACACAACAGGATTGCTACAGTCCTGAGCAGCGTATTCCTTGTCCATCCACATTTTTATATGTATGGCGCATAACACGTTACTCTTCTCGGGTCCATGAGGTAAAACATGCCCCTCAATATAAGGCGAATTTCGACCTTGTTGCCAATTCAAAATCGGCCACCCGAGAAACTCTTGGGGTAGGGGAATCTCAGGGGAGTAAAATACTATAATAAAATGGAGTTCGATATGTATAACGCATAACACGTTACTCTTTATATGTTTGTGTCAATGTGTTCCTTCATGCATCTACTTGGTTGTTTGTTATATCAGTTTTGACAACTATTTCTCTGTTTGTAATATCAGTTTTGACAACTATTTCTCTGTTTGTAATATCAGTTTTGACAACTATTTCTCTGTTTGTAATATCAGTTTTGACAACTATTTCTCTGTTTGTAATATCAGTTTTGACAACTATTTCTCTGTTTGTAATATCAGTTTTGACAACTATTTCTCTGTTTGTAATATCAGTTTTGACAACTATTTCTCTGTTTGTAATATCAGTTTTGACAACTATTTCTCTGTTTGTAATATCAGTTTTGACAACTATTTCTCTGTTTGTAATATCAGTTTTGACAACTATTTCTCTGTTTGTAATATCAGTTTTGACAACTATTTCTCTGTTTGTAATATTTACAATTTGGTTGTGTGGGTTTCTAATTATTGATATAAACTTTCTGTTTTATTAGTTTGGAATAATAATAAGTATTAAATTAATAGGGTTTAGTTATTACTGGTTAAACGTTCTAATTGTCTGGTTTGAATATAAATTAATTTATTAAACCCCAGTTAACTACAGTAGATTGATAATTCTGAGTAAATAGATGAGTTAGAAAACTGTACAATTTGGGATAAGAAAGATATTTTCTCGGTTTATTAAATTGGCTTAATAATAAGTATTAAATTGATACGTCTAGTAATTACCGATTAAACTTTCTAATGAACTTGTCTGAGTAAAAATTAATGTATTGAACACTATTTAACTACAGTAGATGGATAATTATAATTAAGTAAATAGAGGTTTTAGAAAATTGTACAATATGAAATAAGAAGGATTAATTTCTTCCGCTTTTTTGTAATTATATGATCCAGATCAATGTATGAAAATTTGTTACTTCAGAAATATTATTGTAAGTAAAATGAGTAAGTTTGTGTGTGAGCTATTACAATTTGTCCTTTCCTGTAAACTGTGTATGTAAATATTTAATACACGGCGATACGGTTGTGTTTTCAGACGCTATTTTTAACCATGCTAGACGATGGTAGCGTGCATGTATATCTATCTTTTGCTATTCTCAATTTCTATATCTGAAATTGCTTTTGAACAATTTAGTTACTGCTGAGATAGTTAGTCCTGATGATGTGCGCTTAGCACAGAAACACAAATTAATAAGTGTAGGCTTATTTAATGTTTATATAATTTATACATATATATGAGGGGTGTTCAATAAGTAATGCCCCTGACCCACTTCCAGTTGTCTGATCTAGATTAAATTTTGCATGTGTAATGATTTATATCTGTATGGGTTATATTGCAAAAAACAGCTCTGAACTAATTGTGGTTTCTGATTTACAGGTGTTTGAACGTATTCAGGTGTCAAATGGAGCCAGTTGAGTGTCGCGCAGTGATCCGGTTTTTGTATTTGAAAGGACGCACACCAAAGGAGACTTTTGATGAAATAAAAGAAACTTATGGTGATTATGCCCTATCATATGACCTTGTAAAACGCTAACATCGTAAATTCAAACATGGCTGAAAGTCTGTGGAAACAGCTCCCAGACCTGGTCGTCCCTCTTCTGATTGATGAGGCATCTGTCTGTCAAGTTGAGGCTGCCATTTTGGACTGATTACACAGGATGAAACTTGGGTCCATCACTATGATCCAGAGACCAAAGCCCAATTAATGCAGTGGAAACACTTGGACTCACCACCTCCAAAGAAGGCAAGGGTGCAGCTCTCCGCTGGCAAGGTCATGCTCAGTCTTCTGGGACCAGGACAGAGTAGTGATGACAGATTTCCTGGCAAATGGTACCACAATTACAGGAGCCTATTACGCTTCATTTTTGATGAAATTAAGAGAAGCTATCAAAATCAAGTGGCGGGGCAAGATCAGCAAATGTATCCTCCTCCTGCAGGACAACGCTCCGGTTTACAACTCGCATGTCGCCAGATCAGAAGCACGAGCATGTGGCTATGAAATCCTCCCCATCCCCCTTACTCTCCCGACCTTGCACCCTCCGACTTTCATCTCTTCCCAACCATGAAGTTGTTTTTGAAAGGAAAGTGTTTCCCAGATGATGCAGCCTTGATTTCTGAAGTTACGGCGGGGTTGGAGGACCAACCTGGGGTGTTCTACAAAAACGGTGTCCAGAGCTGCATCAAACGATGGGAGAAATGCATAACTCTGGGTGGTTCCTATGTAGAGAAAGTCTAATAACTATGCCAAGTTTCATCAATCTACTTCTATAGGAAATGGGTCAGGGGCATTACTTATTGAACGCCCCTCGTGTGTGTGTATATATATATATATATATATATAATCTCGGCATTGTTTCCAGTCGTCTTGAACTGCTTGCCATTGGAATCAAGCAGTGCCGACTCAAGAGAGGTAGTGTTGGCAATTGCGCAACCCTTGTTTCACAATTACACGCGCGGCCAGCCCCTTGCAGGGCACTCATACGTCGAAATCGACGGGAGAGTCCATCATATATATATATATATATATAAAGAGAGAGAGAGAGAGAAAGAAAGAGATTAACTTTTTTTTTTTTTTCTTGTTTAGTGCCTCCCCTGCCTTTTTGGTATTTGGCTAGATTAAACTCCTGTAAGAAAATATGCACAGTTTTTGAAAGATTATTCATTGAAAAGGTATTATTTCCCAAAAAATCGATTTGGTTGTTGTTTGTTGTTTCTGGAGAAAACTCCAAACTATAATCAATTTTGCAATTTTTTGTTAAGAAGATTTTAAAAAACCGTTTTAGTCTTTTCTTTATTTTATTTTTTATTCTAATAGAGATTAATAATACTTTAATATTGTTGTATAATGCAAAAAAATCAAGACATCATAAAAACAGGTGCACGGACAAAGGACAAAAGCTTACAAAATAATTAAAACACAGACTAACGTAAAAATAAATTAATTTTCAAAAATTAAAAATAATCTTTTTATATATAATTTTTTTACAATTATCAATAACTCTTTGTCTGTAAATTTTTTTCTTGACAAAATTTTATTTTTATTTCATTTTAAATTTTGTTCCAATACTGCATTTTTTTAAAGATTACATCATAAAAAAAACACGCACCCTTTCTACTACTAACCTTAAGTCCGAGTGGTAATACGAAAAATATTTATTTTTTTTAAGTATGTATTGTATTACTCATTTTTCGCAGAAAGAAAAAACAATTATTTTAGAATACAGATTGGGGGATAAGTTTTGTATATAATTTTAACATAAAATAATCCACCATTTCCGGGACATTCTAACTTTTTAGGGCAGTTAATAAAGTTTTTGCGATAGGAGATAAATTCTATGCGTTGTTTTGGGGGCGGGGTGGGTGGTTTTCTACTTTTTAAAGCGATTACGTGTAGTTTTACGAGACTTTGCCGGTCGGACTTAGGGTTTTTAGTTTTGTTTTTTGCTTATAAATTTATGAATAAGTAGCTGTACCTACCGGGTGCTTCTCGCAAGTGTCATTACTGTTATTTTTGTGTATTTTAAAATATACCCATTGTTGTTTTGTTTATTATCAAAGAATTTGTTATCATCATTTTTACTTAGCCAAGCAATCGTGCATTCCAACATAACCGGGAATTTGGGGGGAATTTGGTCACGAATTTCAAGCTTAAAAGATAGTAAACAAAATTTTTTAAGGAGTTAGTGAAACCGTAAGCCTAAGTTCTAGGGTGGTTGGCAATCGGATTAGGGTAAGCATTTTTATTATCATTATTATCTTTTAAGACTGAAGTTCATGACTAAGTACCTCCAAAATTAGCGGTCATTACGGAAACCACGCGTGCTTGGCTAAGTAAAAGTGACGATAACAAATGCATAGATAATAAATCTTACAATCAGTAAAAAGACGTGAAAATTATATAGATAAGTAGAAAAGTAAATTTTCTTGCGTTTGGTAACAATTATTTGTTGTCTATTTGCTTTTTTTCTTCTTAACTATACTGCGCAATCGCCAAAATGCCTTCTACTGATTGGATTGGATTTATTATTCTCGCAAAAAGTCCAAAGTCAAATAGACACCACATTTTCAAATTATCAAAAGACTAATATATTGGAGAACAGTCACCCAGATTAAAACTGGTCGTTACATGTAAAGTCTCTTATTAGATAAATACTGAATAATTTTCCAAATTATAGTTTGGGTCATCTAAAAATTGACTGCCTGGTTGGTAGTAATTCATTGGATTTTTGGAAAAGAAACATTTTTAGAGGGAACAATAGCAATAGCGTCCATTCAGCGATTTTTGATAATGAAAATTAAATAAAATTGTACAAAAGTTATATAAATGAAAATGTGACCCGGTGGGTCAACTACTGAACTTGGGTTAGATTGTGTGAAACAGGAAAATGAGTTTGTAAACCCAGTTAAATTTTTTTTTAAATAAACAGAAAAAAATCTGAAATTAGTGTTTCTTTCTCTCATCTCTCCAGCTATGGTGTAAATAATATTTATATGTGTAATTATATTCCCTTTTGTTTATAATGGAGTATTCCAATCTTCCCTTTTGTTTATAATGGAGTATTCCAATCTTCCCTTTTGTTTATAATGGAGTATTCCAATCTTCTGTTTTGTAGTTAGTTTTATTACTATTGACTGTTAATAAGCACAGAGAGAGTGGCTGAAGTGGAAAGCGAGAGTGATAAAGACTCTAAAATAAGAAGAGTCAAACAACATGTGGTGAGCGAGGGTGGGAGCAATAGACAGAAACTTAGTAAGAGATATATGATTTGGTGAGTAAATCGCAAATTGTAATTAGAACAATTAAAATGGATTTTTTTCAAACGTGACTCAGTCCCAAAACCAAGGAATATTGTAACATGTAGTTTGTGAGATTAAAATATATAGAAAAAAAGACTTTAGGAAAACAAGCATTAATTAACTCAGTTTTATAATATACTACTGGACCCGTCCCCCGGTGGTGCACGGGAGAAATAGAAAAGAATGTATTTCAATTGGGCAACATCCCAACGAACGCAAATAGATCACATCGGAATGATTTTAACAACAGTTAAAGTAATACATATTGCATTGATTTCTTTTTAAATGACTACATAATAATGCTGATTTTAAAAAATCTGGCCCACAGTCCCCTTTTCCCCCCCTTCCTTCGTAGAGAGAAGTTTAACAATGTAAAAGAAAAAAACTTGTCTGAGACAACTGCGATCGAACCTCAAACCTCTTGGTCTTGGATCTACGCTGTTAACGTTTCGGCCATGAAAGCGTGTAAAAAAAAATAGGTGATTTAAACGAAGCCAGTCAATAGCCGACATGCGTGTTATTGTACGATCTGCCGTAAAGCGACCGAATGTAAGGTCCACCAGTCACACGTTTTCGGTCATTTATATTCTAAGAAATCGATGTTTTTTTTTGTTTTTTTTATATTATGCGTGTGAAAGGTGCAGGAATCAGAAAGTGTACCCTTTAGAATTCTGTCAAGTATTTTGGCGTATAGTGATTTAATTCGAAAATCGAGTCGTTGAGGAAATTCTAGTCGCAATGTTGAACGATGAAATACCGCACAGAACTATGTTCGTTAATTTAATTCTCTAAAAACTGGAATGACTATAAATGTATACGTAATAAGTAGAAATAACGTAATCCAATATTGTTAAAATTCAGCGGAATTAGCGGAAGCGTCCATTAAATGTGTGCGTAATGTTTTGTATTATGTAGTGAATTAATAGCAGACAAATAGAAAATAATAACGAACAATTTTTGAAAAGTAGACACTGTTTATTAATTCACGGTGTTAATGGGGGAGTGTCAGTACTTAGGTGTTAGAGGGGGAAAGTTTTTTGCTACTACCTATATGGAGTATATTTTGAGGAGAGTCGAAGATGGTGGGCCAAAAGTAATATTTAATGTTAGCTGGAGAAAAATAGCAAATTTACTAAAACACGCTCGAGTAAATAAGCGTAATATTGTGGTGAGTTTAGTAGCCTGTGATGCATGTGGTTATTTTCCTATTCTTCAAGAAGGCACAGGGGAAAAATCGTCTTAACTTATATATATATATATATATATATATATATATATGATAATTATTTAATAAATATATATATAATAAGTTAATTAATATATATATAATAATTTAATAAATGTTCCGAATTTATTTTTAAAAAACATCTTTATTCATACAATTGTTTCTGCCCTATTCAAAACACATTTTTTTCTTGATAAATAATAAATTCAAGATATGTTTCCAAAAGTCTTCCTCGGTGAAATTTTATCTCTCATCAAATTAAACCCAGACAAAAAAGCAGTTAACTTCTCTTTATTTTATTTATCTATCCCTTTTTCAAATCTAAACAATGAAAAAACGATTTGGGCTTCTTCCTTATCTAAGCAAATCTACAAAAGTAATATCAAATAACACTTGAAACCCATCACTTTTTCTTCTTTCATAGTTTCCTTCATTAGTTTGTCCTATTAAGAGAATACACACAAAAATATAAATAAAGAAAAAAGTTTTAACTCACGTATCTTTTCGCCTTTCCCCCTTACTTCTTGCTCTTTAATTTTTATTTATTCTTTTTAAATACATATATTATTTTTAGTAATTTGCGATAAAAAAACGTACATATTTCCAGACAAGGCGTCATAGTAAGGTGGTAAAACTCAAGAATACAGACAATGTAATTGTAGGTTTGATCCTTGTCCAAGAAACATGTGTCCATAGATTGCTTTTATGTACGTAAAAAAAATAATAAATAATGCATATATATATACATATATATATATGTATATATATATATATATATATATAAAAATACGTCCTACTAAATTAAGGGCGACTAAAATTCAATCTTCTGCATTGCTCTTTGCCGCTTAGGAAGTAAAAAAAATACAAACGCTGTTATTATCGCCAGTAAAAGCAATCACAAACATGTGACTTATATACATTATAGTTTCTTTACAAAATAAAACTATTTCATGCACCAAATGAAGGAAAATCAATAAAAAAAAATATGACAGACAAAATGAAAGTTGAAGTACAAAACGTTTTTTGTGGTTAAATTTATATAAATTAACTTCAGTTTTCATCCGTGTCAGCTGTAAACTTTATATATTTAAGGTGAAGCACAAATACTATCTTATCTTAAAGAAGTTCGACATCTACAAAATGATTAATCCTTTTAAGTAATCAAATTTAGCATCAGTTTCTACAGTACATATTTTGCTTTTTTCTTCTGTCTAAGTAACCCACGGCTAAACACTGCATAGCATCCCCCTCTCCTTCTCGCCTGCCTGGTGACATTGTAAAGAGAAAGACAGAGAGAAAGCAGCAGAAAGTAGACCTTTGTCGTGATACATTGTAATTACTTTACTCTCTGAGTGTGTGAACATAATGAAGTAATATTAGAATACAACAATTAATTCTCAATATTTCAAATGTGACAGCAGATAATACCAGGCACAAATTAATATTTATATTTTTGCAGTAATTCGTGTTGGTTCGGGGTATGCTTCTTGAATTCTATAAGGATGTCTACAGGTAGAACACATTGGATAAGATAAATGTCCGACCAACACCACGCTCGTTCGCGTAGCAGCTTCTTGCTTTGTTTATTGGTGTCATTCAACCACAAATATAAAGGACTAATTTAT
Source organism: Sepiola atlantica (assembly GCA_963556195.1). Taxonomy (NCBI): domain Eukaryota; kingdom Metazoa; phylum Mollusca; class Cephalopoda; order Sepiida; family Sepiolidae; genus Sepiola; species Sepiola atlantica. The sequence continues at coordinate 59,502,176 of OY744537.1, read as the reverse complement.
GCCATTCAAACAGAAAACAGACATAATGAAGGAAAAAATGTTTCTAGAACACTACTGTTGAGTTGCAGGTGAAGACATGATCAACCCCGTCCGGGTAACTTTAGAAAGGAAATCTGAGGTTGCAAGATTCGAAACCTCTGCCAAGTTAATGCAGACATTATTGAAAATGTATATACGATCACATTCATATGTTGCATCATGCAAAAGTATTATTTGTCTGTATTTTTGTGATGAAGAATTTTTATATTTACAATTTTTTAATTGGATTCTGCATCTTGATTGTTATCACATTTTGGTTGTTTTGCCCTTGAACCTTCTGAATGTTAGGAAAGATTTTTTATTATTTTGTTTCAAACTCAATCTCCTTATTTTCTTCTTTTGAAATTCTTTACTTCTGTGTATGTTACGTTCGCTCACTCCTACCACGTCCCCATAGGCGAAAGTAAAAAAAACAAAAATGTCTCCCTTTTATTGTTTTTTAACTAAGGAGTTCATAGGATCAGTTTGAAGGTAGCATTGGCTACCTTCGTGCACAAATCCCTAAAATTCGTGATGAAATGGAGTAATTCCTTTCTTTTAATTGCTGGTAGATGAATTAGTCCTCATTCTAGATCTGCTAAAATTTCTGAAAGTTGCCCCTTAGGAGATGGGCTCCGCCCTATACCGCGTTCTGTTGATTTTGTGCTGTCTCTGAGTTATAGACAGCTATTACCTCCTTCTCTTCGTTTCTTCTCAAGTATGGTGTTAACGTACTGACATGACGACTTCGCGTCATTCTTCACTGATCTGGCATGCTTATAATATAGTTCAGAGCACTGACTTTTCGTATTACTTCATAAGATCCGTTAAACTTTGTCTTAGAGAGAATCGTACCATAACCTCGTTTCCTACCTCAAACTCTTTTTACGATAGCCTGGTCAGAACGCCTCTTCATCTCTCGCATTCTCTACCGTTCTCCGTTCGTCCACCTTTTGAACGTTTTTGCTGTGATCACTATTCTGCTATCGCGTTTGAACGCACGTGATCGCTTTCGCTCGACTAGCCCTCTGAATCTAAGTGTTGTTGTGGAGGTTCGTTTCTGACGCTTGTAGTTTTTCCTCCTTAGGTAAGCGTGCGATTCTCACCTTGCTGCCGGTCAAGTCATTTCCTAGCAGCATATCTATGCCTTTCATGGGTAGTTCATTGACTATTCCCACGTCTATGGCTCCTAAAACTATCTTCGATTTTACATTCCGGTTTTCGTTTCCAATATCCATTATTCGTATGTATTTGTCGGTCGCTGAACACAAGCCATTTGGTATTTTGATGTTTGAAAATAAGCCATTCGCTGTAACACTAAAGATTGTGACGCCCCTGTATTACGTCATATCCTGATGCATGAGCTATTGTTATCGTTTGTTATAATTCGATAACTGCTCTTCGAATACGAATGGCCGGTATCCGATCGATATTTTATCAGCTGATATCACGCCTTGTGGTCTTCATAGTTTTGGTAATTTCATCCTGCCACTTTTTCTACTCTGACAATTCACTACTATATGTCCCATCTCGCCGCAATAATAGCATTTGATTTGCCGAGGTTCCCAGCGGTTCACCTGCCGGTGAGTTTTCTGTGGTGCACCCTCAATCTTCTCCCAATGATGTGTCTGCCCTTCGGTTATACCGGAGTAGTTTGCCCTGATCTTCACTTTTTTCTGTGTTAGGGAATACCAATCTGCTAATGTAGACAACTTGTAGGCACTTTCAGTCCTCGTTTCTTCCACAGAGCATCAATTCCTCATACGCTTGCGTCTCCAACTTTTTGCAGCTCCAGAATTTCTGTCGGTATTGCTTTTCATATGCTTTTAGAACTGCCGTTTTAATTTCTGCACAATCTCCCACTGATAGTGCAGCATAGACTTTCTGTGCTTTCCCTGGCAATCCTATCTTCAACAAAATTGGCCACTCGAAGTTTACAGCCATCTTCTCAAAATGTTTGAAGTATTCATCCACTTCTTCCCCGAATTTCGGTACGAGCCGTATATGTTTGGTTAGATTAAATTCCTTAGGCCTCGTTCTATTGGTATGTGCATTAAGCCCCAGTTCTTTTAACCGAGTCTCCCGTTGTAACCTTGCTTTCCGTTTGAGACGGGCGGCTATTTTAGCCATTCTCTAATTCCAGTTGGGCTGGTGTTAATTCTTGGACGTCCACCTATAATTTCCCTCAAAATCTCCTCTTCGAAGATGCCATTATCAATGAGATGTTCTGCTATGAATTTAATTGTTTTTCTTCCTGATAACCCGACGAACATCTAATTATAGCTTTTGTCCGCTAGAAATGCTTCATCTTTTCCAGTCCAACGAACTACTCCAAGCAAGGATCTTTTTTAAATTCCTCCACAAAAGCCATTGTGTTTCTATTCTTTTTTCACCAATTATCCCGTGTGTGTTTCCTTAGCTGTTAGATTCCGGACACAAATTCATATTTATATTTTTACCGGAATTTGTTTTAGTTCGGAGTATGCTTCCCGAATTCTATAAAGATGTCTACAGGTAGTACACATTGGATAAGATAACTGGCGAAATGAAAACAAACACGTACAACAAGTGCTAAAATACAACAGTAGTGAAATGAAAATAAGAGCCGACAAGCGAAAAAAAGAAACAGAAAGATGGAAGAGTCACCCACGGCGAAACATCGCATAGGTTCGCCTTCCCCCTCTATCTTTCTCTCCTAGCTAGTGACGTTGTAACGAGAAAGACACAGGGAAATAAGCAGAAAGTAAACCTTTGTCGTGATACGTTGTAATTGCTTAAATCTCGCTCCCATGTCCAACCAACACCACCACGCGTCTTGGTGTGTTTATTGATATAATTAAGTAAGAATTTTTGGAAAGATTAATTTTATAGTTCTTTTTTTATTATTATTTGGTTTAAAATTCAATCTCTTAACATTCTTCTATTAACACTTCCTTGCCAGCACAAAGTGACATGTATAGCTTCTCTCGGAGATGTAGAGCACGGGTCTAGTAACAAATATCCAGGTGCAATAAATAAGCTCTTTGAAGTATATATTTTTTTTATGAGAATGAGTTGCATTCTTTTTTTTTTCAAGGCCCCAATAAACATTTATAAAAAATAAGACAAATTTCTCCATCACTCCTGAATATTAGCCCAGTCTACAAAAATCTGTAAGAATTCTAGAGAATAAAAGGGGGGAGGCATACAGTTTGACAATACATAAAAAATGAAAGAAAAGAAAAAGCGAACAGATTTTCCGAATAAAATATTTATTATTTGAAAACTTTTTTTAAGAAAATTAAATTTGATTAAATAGAACTCAAAAATGCAGGTTTGTTAAAAAGAAACCAAATTGAAGAATAAATGAAATATTCCACTTTCTTAATTTGTTTTTGCAAAAATGTACAACAAATTGCTAAGATTAGCAACAACATTTAAAAAGGTTTTAAAAATGTAATATTATATTCAATCCATGTCGTCGTATATTACAGTCCACTTTTATGGTGCAGCTTCGAAGCACGACTATAGGCCTATTGAAAATGCTTGACTTTCAGAGATTTGAAAAGGAAATTAAGTCAACTATATTTGAAAACACATAGAATAACAGTCTGACCCATTCTTGAATATAAGAACATCTGTTTAAAGGTAAATAAATGAAGATAGGTCATTTTTTGTAGCAACTGGTAAGTATAAAACAAAACAAAAAAGGTAATTAAGATGCGTCATAAAAGATATGATCCACGTATGTATTTTCATTGAGTTATCTTTCAATACATCTTATGGGCATGGGTCATGATATTACTTTATGTATTTTCAAATATAGTTAACTCAATTTCTTTCCAAAGTCTGAATATCAAACATTTGTCAACAGGCCTCAAGTCATGCTTCTCAGCTGCATCATAAAGTGCCCTGTGGCATAGAACACCATGGTTCAAACTTAAATCAGTATCATTTGTATCAACATTAAATAGCATTTTTGGTAAAAAAAATGTTGAAAGATTCAAAGAAATCTGCTCATATAAAATGCATCACTTAAACATCGAGAGATACAAGGCAGTGAAGGTGCGTCAATTTTGATTTCTTCTTTTTTCTCTCGATATATTTGTTTCTTTAATACATGAAATATTTCTCAATTGAAAGAAAAAATTATAACTCTGGATTCATTCTCAAATTAAATTAACTGATTTTCCACATAATTTCAGTACAATTGAGAACCTTCAGAAATATTACGTTGACAAACATACAACTGAAATGTGCACTTTATATATATATATATATATATATATATATATATATATATAAGAAAAATACCCGTCCCAGTAGCAGTAAAATTAATTTCCAGAACAGAACAGTTTTGCACCAATTTTATGTCCCCTTACAAAAATATTATATTACTTAACCTTATGTCTAGAATCCTTATTCCAATTTTGATCAAAATCCATGACATCATTTTGATTATAGAAAATGTCTTCAATTTAAGGCTTAAGCTTAAGGGTTCTTAAGAATAAATTGAAATTCAAGGAATCTTGTTTAATTGGTGTCTTATATTTTTTATCAAATTCAATTTAAATCTGATATATTTGAATTTTCAAATGGAGGTCGTGCTAATATTATGCCTCTTATAAACTCTTTAAAATACTCCCAAGAAACTGAAATTTGGAGAATATTTATTGATGTTTAATACTTATTGTTAAAATTTCACAAATATCAAAGGCATCTCCTTCGATCCCCTTTTTACCACCTTTGTATAAAATTAAACTTAAATATAGCCCTTATTACCCAGACTTAGTCCTAGTAGCTGTGTTCCAAAATTCCTAATGATTGGTTAATTAGTTTACAAGTGAATCCCGTAAATACAAATATATAAACATACATAACTTTATACAGATTATATATATATATTTATATATATTATTGCATTTAACTATGGGTCCATTTCCCTAACTGTGAGTTGCATCTGATTACTTTTAGAAGGGTACGAGAGGAGGTCTAAAAGCTCCTATCTAACAGGTTCTTACATGACAATGTTTCTTAACTTCAACTCTTCTAACTTCAAATCCTTCTAGGTCACATGATTAAATCAACTAATCTGCTATCTACCCTTTCAATGATTATCCCTCACTTAAGCAGCGAAGGATGTGAGGGGGACCCCATTCCTGTGTAGAATAACATCAATGGAAATTTAAATCTACCTTTTGCAGAGTTTTTGACCACAGCGACAAGTCATCGTCTCCATCGGACCCAGCAAAAGATGTACCATGGGCGCTTTTGAAAACACATAGAATAACAGTCTGACCGATTCTTGAATATAAAAATATCTGTTTATAGGTAATATCAAAAGGCAGCATTCTCTGTCCATGTTTTTTGTTCCATAAAATAACCTACGAGAGGAGATAGTGATGATACCTACCATATCCATGTTTAAAGTCGCCTTGGACAAACATTCAGACTGTACATAGATATGTCCATCTTTTGTCGTTTTACATGGCTTGTTTCACTCTATTTTTTGCCAATAAATTTGATATGATATTTATAGACAATTTATAGAAGGCTATTTACAATGTGGAAATGCATCGAAGAGAAACAGGACTGAAAACAAGATGAGACGAAAGTAAAAGTGAAAATAAGTTTGTTTTTTTTATTTTTGTTTAAACTTATTTATTTACCTTTTTAATAACTCATGTATACATATATATATATATATATATATATATATAAATCTTACTTGCCTTCAGTGGAACTTTGCTAACCACAGATGTGATGGTGGGGTTCGTATATCATAATATTTCTTCTTCAGATGTTTGTTCAACTCGGATCTTATAACGTAAATTAAATTAAATTTGATTTTATACCCCCTCATCAGGAAATCAGTTAACCTGAGAACCAACCATGTCAGTCATACCTTAGTGACCTTACCAATATATCTACACTTAACTCCTAAAGCATATGACTGCTTAGTAATGTCTAATGCTTCATCATTATAACATCTTTTCTGACAATTCTAGCCTTGCAATCGTATGGTAATCATTTTTTTTAAATAAAAAAAAGTGTGCAGCAGAATACTTGATATTTATGAATTCCCCCATTCTGCACCGACTTTTAAATTTCAACCGTTCATTAAAAAACAAGCTAATTCGGTTTGTACTTTGACAAAAACGTAAACAAATGAATAGAGCAAATAACGCAGTTACAGTATGAACCAGGAATGAATATTCTTCTACAAGGTGACCTCTCGAAATGCCACCCATGGAATCGTTAATAAAATTCACAATCCTTTCTGCAATCAAATCATATTTGGTAGAAATAAACTTCAGTCTATGCCTGACTTGTCCGTAAAGTTTCAGTTCATGAATGTCCAACAGTCTTTGTTTAATTGCCGTTCAATGATAAGTACACCTGGATATGGCATACAAAATTGTCAATAAGTGTGAGTCACTTCTCTCTTGACACTGCCATGATTTTTGCTGTGATGGCGCATTTAGGTTCAGAAATAGTCTAGGGATTGTTTTGATATTTATTATCTTTGAGATAACTCCACAGATAAAATTTACGGGGTTATGGTCTGTTAAGTGTGAAGCCAATTCAGGATTACATCTCCTGATGAGATGATCATCAGTGTCCCAGCATATCATTGAAATGTCTGAAACTTGGTGGAGATGTCTGCATAGGCTGAAGTTTATTTGTACCAAATATGATTGGATTGCAGAAAGGATTGTGAATTTTATTAACAATCCCATGGGTGGTATTTTGAAGAGTGGAGGAGTGTCACCCTGTAATATACATATATTGATCACATTTCTGGATGTGCCATCGCACCATTAAAAAGATTATTACCATAACTAGAATTGTGTATGCAGACTGAAGATAACTTCAAAAAAGATAAAGAAGGTTAAAACAAGGATCAGTTATTTTCTTCTTGCATCAACTTTTAGGTACCACTAATATATAACACGCACATATATACACAGGTACACACAGGTGAACAGATATTCTTGTACACATAGATTTAAGGTTAGTTTGCTTCTTATTATATAAGAAAAGGCAGGCAAAGAGTCTAGTTTTGTTCTCCGGCAGCTTTTTTCAACCGAGCAAGGACCCACACCGGCTGGAAAATAAAGAAAAAAAAGGTTTTAAAAAAGAGGGTTAATTTCTCAAAGATATCTATCTTTTATATTCTTATATATAAAGTCAATGTTTGTCTGTTATAGACATCGATATATTAACAGCTAGAACATTCAAACAAGCTTCACAATAAGGGTTACATTTTTTACATAATCTAAAGACAGCATTGAAATTTTCCTTCGATTACATTTAGAGTCACTAAGGGCAATTATCGGTTAGGTTCATAACATAGGTGAAATATATTAAAACAAATAAACGAGACCATAATAATTCCAAGGAACTACATAGAAAACTACCTAAATCATGTCTGCTCATAAGATTTGTATCTGAAACATATACGTACATAGATTATAAATATCTGATATATTTTATTTAAAAGATATATATATATATATATATATATATATAGTTATATCTCAATGTAAATATTGTCACGTGCTAATGGCAGTTGGCGATATCCTTACAAATTAGCTTTACCAAGAAAGAGAGCTTTATATAGTCATCAACATATAGACTGTTTCGCTGTATCACAGCTCTTCAGTACGGCTAGACCAATTCATGCCTCAAGCCGAGATTGAAACTCAACCATCGAGCTGACAGTTGGCGCCTCTAGCCCTGCGCTATATATATATATATATATACAGGGTGACCTAAAAAAAACGGGCCCCAACTCTAATTAGGCCCTGTTTCTTAGTGTTTCGTCCGAATTAAATGAATTTTTAGTCATAACTAGTTTATTATATTCAAAATATCACATCAAAACACTAGGGTCTTTGGCCTTTTTTTCTCCGTTTTACAGCATGTGTTCTAGATGGCCTCCATTTAGCTCCATGCATTTCTTGAGGTGCAGAACGAAGTTGTCCATGACGTTCTTACAGACTGAATTGGGAATGGCTCTCATCTCCTCCCTGATGGCTTCCTTGAGTTCCGTGATGGTTCTGGGTTTCCCTGCGTACACTCTGTCCTTAAGATAGCCCCAAAGGAAAAGATCTGGGGGGCTTAGGTCTGGACTATGGGGTGGCCACTCAAAATTAGTCTTGAGACTGATCACTCGGCCTCCAGTGTTCTCTTTCAGTCAATCTCGGGACAGGTTTGAGGTGTGAGAACTTGCTCCGTCTTGCTGGAACCAGAATTTGCTCATGAACGACGGGTAGAGGGTCTGGAGCTCACTCTTGAAGGTTTTGAGGATCTCCACATACCGCTCCTTGGTGACTGTCACTGCTGCGCCAGATTCTTCACTGAAGATTGGTCCGATGATGCCTCTGACCGAGATTGCAGCCCACATCGTGCATTTAGGAAAGTGCAGGGGCTTAGTGGCTACTTCATTGGGTCTGGAGGACCCCTCAAAAGACATTTGTCTTGGAGTTCGCCTTTCCATCAAGATGGAAGTGGGCTTCATCTGAGGTCCAAAGGAGGTTAAGGAAACCTGGTGTCTCCTCGATCTTATCGAGCATTTTGACTGCCATAGCGCTCCTCTGCTTCTTGTCTGAGGCTGTAAGAGTCTGCATCGTCTGTATGGGTAAGCCCTGATATCGTTCACCAGCACTCTCCTGCAAGTCTCACAGGAGATACCGAGGGACTGACTTCGCTTACACACAGAGCGTTTCGGACTCTCCTGGAGAGACTCTCTCACACTTTCGACCAGCTTGACTGTCCACTTTTTGGGACGTCCCGAGTGACTTTGACGGTTCTCACTGGCAGCGGTGAGGTTCTCCACGGTCCCATTGAACAGCTTTGCATGGATAGGAGCTATTTCCGGTTGCAGCTTATTAAAGCACAATGATTGGAATGTTGTCAGGACCAGGTGCTTTGTTGGCATCAATGGTTCGTGATAAGTTTGGCAACATTCCGGACAGATATATGGATGTCGCTCAATGTTTTCAGTCATAGAGGGAAATTCAGGAGGTAGGCGGCTCTGATCGCAAAGGGTGGAATTTGATGAAAAGTTCTTTGCAAAAAGTTTGGCTTTATCAGATGCTGAGGAAATCACCTCTAGTCCATTGATAATGGTTTGAATAAAGGTCACACATTTATTCAGGACCCAGTTTGTTATTAACCAAAACTCGTGGGAACTAAACCTCTGCACAGCCACTCTAGCTAAAGCCAAACTTTTTGCAAAGAACTTTGCATCAAATTCCACCCTTTGCGATTAGAGCCGCCTACCTCCTGAATTTCCCTCTATGACTGAAAACATTGAGCAACATCCATATATCTGTCCGGAATGTTGCCAAACTTATCACGAACCATTGATGCCAACAAAGCACCTGGTCCTGACAACATTCCAATCATTGTGCTTTAATAAGCTGCAACCGGAAATAGCTCCTATCCATGCAAAGCTGTTCAATCGTTGCTAACCATCACCTTGTAAAACTTTGTCAGTCCAACCAGTATTTAAAAATATTGGAGATCTGTCTTTTGCATCTAGTACAGATCAATCAGTCTCCTGTGTGTCATGAGTAAGTTGTTTGAATCTGTGATAAATCAAGAAGCTGTCAATTACCTCAGAAAAAAACAGTCTACATAGTGACAAGCAATATGGATTTTGTCCTGCAAGTGCTGACTGTAATATCACACAGGATCAGTGAATCTATTGACAGGGGCTTCATTTCAAGAGCAATAGCTCTTGACATATCAAAGGTGTTTGATAGGGGTTGTGCATAAAGTTCTACTTCACAAACTTGCTAGCTGTGGACTATCTGGAAATGTCCTTTCAACCATCAAATCTTTTCTCTCGGATAAGTTTATAAAAGTAGTCGTTGATGACCAGAAGTCACATAGTATAAATGCCAGTGTGCCTTAAGGATTCATTCTGAGCCTAACTCTCTTCCTGATCTTCATCAATGATCTCCCAAATCACATTCTAAGATTATACGTTGACATTTATGCAGATGATACAACCATCTATGGCAACATGTCGAAGAGCATTAATGATCAAGATCTTTCTGATTCTCTCTCGAAGCTCGTGGTGCAATGATGAAAAAAGTGTCTGGTTACTTTTAATACGTCTAAAAGCAAGATTTCCTTTCACCACCAACACTGATCCTCACTTTGACCCAATTGTAATGAATGGCTCTCTCCTTGAATGTTCAGCGATTGGATGATCCCATCTATCAAAAAAGGAGTGGAGGGTGATAACATATGTTGGAACATGAAATGACCATAGCGTATTATCATCATATAGCTAAGATCCGTTTTTTTTCAAAGGAGAATTAAGAATTGTCTATTAATGTAATGACAAAATGAAATTCATTCAAAAATTCACAAGGGCCACTATGCAACAGCTGGTTAGAAAATAATTCATTTGTATCATGTCTATTTTAGTGTCTATTTTAGTGTTCATCAAAGGTTAAATTTAATACACGTTAAAAACTCCATGTTAACATTTACTTTGTCCTATTCTAAATAATTTGCTTCAACTGCCAAATTTTAAAAAGCCTTTGTGGACATCATGACGTTTGATCAGATCTTTTGCTGGCTTGGCAGGCAGAGAGCAGGCTCAAAACATTCTCTCAAATAATGGTAATGGTGGGGCGCTCGTAGAGTCAAGTCATGATGTATTTAACATTACATTCATGAAAAATCCTGTGTATACTTACAGTGACAAACCAAGGAGAATTGACCTTAAATATCCCTCGAGGTATGAACGACATTTGAGTTTGGGGGGATATGACGTGGAGGTGGAGATGATTAACACTGTGGAAAGGTGGCCAATGGAATCCCATTCTGAAAAAAATTTAAATAAAAATCGGAATAACAGACATTATTTTATCAATACAGAAGATTTGTTATCTTTTTAGTATTTAAACCTTTGATTAATCAGATTTTACAATTGATAAATCTACAAGTATATGAAAAAAAGCTGTAATTCTAATAAAAGATGCTATATATATTAGCTATACCTACCCGGCGCTGCAGTGAAGTGATTTTAGCTTTTAATTTTTATTTGTTTGCACATTATTTACACTTAATAAAAAATGATAAAATGTTGTTTGTTTTTTGTTTGGACAGAAAAAATAACTTAAATTTTAGCTGTAAGGGTGAAAACTCTTCACTTAAAAATATGAGTTATGGTTCTTGCTCATTTTTATATTTTTTGATCATTAGCTAAAAATCTTTTATAAAATCGATTGTCTGGGCCGGACTAAATAATTTTTTTAATAAACTGTAGCAAAATATGCAATTATATTGCTAATAACACGATACAATAATAATTAATCAAAATTAGAAACAAACTTTGATTTATCAACTTAAAGGCTATTTAGGTCCAACTTTGGGCCTATCTTTAGTTCATGTTGTTTAATGATGACAAAGTAAGGGAGATAACTATTCTCGAATTTATGCTTGTATTTTGTAACAATTGATTTCAAACATTTTTTCCATTAAAAAAAAAACAATGATTGTCAAACTTTTTACTTACAAAAACAGAAAAAAATGGAGGGGGAGGGATATTCCAACAATTGATTTTAACAAAGATTAAGAAACAATGAAGCAACAAAAACCAATGAAAGAGGAAAATATAATTTGATTGTCCTATTTGCTTATTTATATGGAATAGTTTTGGTGATATTACCAGTAATTAATTAAAGTGATAACAAAAAATGACAAAAAATCGAAACAATGTTCATTACTTTTCAAAGGACGTGCGCTCTTTCCCTCTTGCAAGGAGAATAATTTCTTTTGACACATTATTTATAATTCTCCTCTGCCGCCTCCATAACAATCGAACGCAAAACAAGTTTTTTTAACTTACTAATCATTTTTATATAGCTCATTTTTAAAGTGTAGTGTTTACCTAAAATAACAGCATCCATTATTCCTGATATAGAATTTTAAACATAATTTTATAACTAAACACTTTTTAAAAAAACTTTAAAAAAAAGTTTTTTTTAATTGATTTCTGCATTTAATTTTCGTAGTTTTTACATTTTCTATGAAAAATAAATAACAATAAACTTATTGTTTTGTTTACAAACCGCCTTTTTACTATTCTGTCCAAATTACGAAATAATAGATTCGTAGTATAATTGTAGATTAACATCCTCTGTTAAATCACCCCACCTTTCAGAAAACAAAAAATAGATTCTTCTTTTTTAGGCGATTACGTATGAACACCCTTAAAAACTTGGCGGAAAGAAGAAAAAGAACGCTTATTTTAGAATTTAGAGTAGGGATCAGTTTCGTACATACATTGAATTTAAAATGATCCCCTCATTTCCGGACTATTCTAGCGTTTTAGGGTAGTTAACTAAATTCCTTTTTTTTTTACTATAGGAACTAAATCCGTAGCGTTATTTTGGGGAGAGGGGGGGTGTCTACTTTACATGTGCTTTCGTGATCTTGCCACTCGGACTTAGGGTTAGGAGTTAAAAAATTTGATTCATTTCCCTAACAGATTAGAATCGCCCGGAAATGGAGGATCATTTTAAGTTAAATATATATGAAACTGATCGCCCATACTAAATTCTAAAATAATTGGTTTTTTTTCGTCTTTCCGTTTTCCACAGTGTTCACTCTTCACACGTAATCGCCTAAAAGAGCAGAATTTCATTTTTTTTGGGGGGGGGAGGTTAGTAGAGGTTGCGAATATACAAATTTACCCATTCTTTATTTCTTTAATCTTATATTTTTTAACTATACACCCCTTTTTTAACTTTAATTTTAAGCAATTGATTTGTTTAGTTGTGTTTACCTTTCCCGTAAAAATTAAATAACTTCTTGAAACTTGGCTAATTAAATATCTTATTTTTAAGGAGTAAATAAAAATATTAAAAGTTTGGGTATTATTGTAGATTGACGCCCTCAGTCCCCCCTCCCCCAAAAAATGAGATTCTACTTTTTAGCCGATTACATGTGTCTACCCTAAAATACTTGATGATGATGATGATGATAACTTTAACATTGGTCATGAAAAAGAAAAAAAGACCTCTTCTAATCTTTCTAAATTGCAACAACAACATTTTTTTACTATTAATTAAGTTTTTTTTCCTGTCTTTAATAATAAAGGCGAAAGGCACAAAGTAACCAGTTTGAATAACTCAGAAATATGAAATTGTTTTATTTGATCAATACACGTTCCACTCTTTCATTTGTTCATTTCATTATATAACCAGTTTTTAATGGGGAATTCATTTTCATTTTTATGCTGAAACAAAATCAAATTCCTCGACTTTGAATATCTTAAAGACCATATCAATTAACCTTTTTTGTTGTTGTTTTTTCTAATAAATAAAATTTGACTATGTTCATGCACATTAAATTTCTCTAATATTGGAATATATCAAATAACACTACGACAATCATATTTTTGTTGTTTTCCTCCAAATTACCAAATATATTTCTTTTTTCTGTAAAGAAAACTACTGTCTCAGTAATTGCTGCCCCGGGGGGGGGGGGAGTTTTTGCTAGTACTTAATATGTAAGAATTAAAAAATTTAATTTTCATGTTTCAGAATTTTTGAGATGATGGTTGATAATTTGTAGCATTTGGTATATTCAGACTACTGTTCTCATCTTGGGTGTTTTTATCACAACAATCATGACTTCTTCCCAGTCAGGGAAAATGGAACGAGAGCATGCTACCCCCATGGATTTAAAAGGGTTCCGTTCGAAATTTCGTCCAGATTCCCGAATTCGACAAGGTACACCTGAAGAAGGTCAGAGGTTACATCGGCTGAAACGTTATGATAAAACCACCCAAGATGAGAACAGTAGTCCGAATATACCAAATTCTACATTTAATTTTCAACGTTAACTATTTTTAGACGTTTTCAAAAGCATGTAATAAATTATGAAACAAAACTTTGATTGTCTGGATGTGGATGCTATCGTCATTAGGATCGACAAAGTTTTGTCCATGGTTCTTACTTCCACAACGTTTCGTCCGATGTAACTCCGACCTTCTTCAGGTGTATCGTTTTGTACCTGGGAATCTTTATGTAGAACTAATGAATCTATACAGAATTTTTAACTAAACATTTTATTTAATCTACAGAGGTAGATTGTTCTCATTCTGTCAGCCATGACCGGATAAAAATGTTAATTATTTTATTCTTCGTTATCATCACCTGTAGTAAGGATTTAACCTTCAACCTCCACAGAATTGTCACTTAGAGCTGATTGTTAATCAATGCCTTCATCCGTATGGACCCATGGTTGAATGGATAACGGCATTATTGACAATTTTGCACGTCATATCCAGGTGTGCTTGTTATTAAGCAGCGATATAAAAGACTGTTGAACATTCATGACTGAAACTTGGTGGACAAGTCAGGCATAGACTGAAGTTTATTTGTACCAGATATCGTTGGATTGCATAAAGGATTTTGAATCATTAATGATTCCATGGGTAGTACTTTTTTTTTGGGGGGGGGGGTAACTATTATTGATTTAAATAAGTAATGCTAAGATAGGTGTCCTTAAATGTGTTAGATGGAAAAACAGAAAGAAAACAATACAATAGTGAGTTTAAAGACGTCAGTAAAAGAAGAAAGAACAAAAAAAGAATTGTGAAAAGAAACAAGTGAAAAAGACTTGGATCGGACAGTGAAAGTGTACCTAAATGTAACTGCCCCGGCTGATTTGGTATTATTAGACTGGCTTGATATTCAGAAGAGCTGGAGAAACATACAAAATTCTAAGTTATTAGGGCCTTTTATAACTAAAAATAAGTGATTTATATAAATAAATGCTTGTACGACATTTACCTCCAGATGCAAAATACTCTTGTAACAGACCTTAACTTTAAGGGGATCATGGTTCGAAGAATTTGTATCGAATACAGCAAATTTTTGCCACGTAAATAGATATGATCGGCGCATGTCATGTAGTCTTGTTGTGACGTTGGTAATAGCAGCAAATGTAGATCATCAGTGTGTATCCTTGTAGTATGAGCTGTAGCATAGCTTATCTCTCATAGTAGTAAGTCATGTGTAGCTCATTTTGTCTTTTTATCAGTGATTAGCTAAAAATCTTTCATAATATAGATTGTCTAGGCCAGACTGAGTAAGTCTTTTTAATAAACTGTAGCGAAGTACGTTATTATATTGTCAATAACATGGTACAAGTGAAAATTCACTAGTTAGATACAACAACATCTTCCCATATCTGGTTTGACAGCGAGTATATAATAACAAAAACATATATTCGTTTCAGGTTTTAATATTTTTGGGGTCATTTTATTTTTCTTTAAATTCCTCTTAGATTACAAAATATTAGTTTCCCACACTGTAGGAGGGGGGGGGGATAAGAAGTCCTTTAAACCATGTCTGCTTCATCTTGCAGACAAAACCAAAGAGTGAATCTAGTCTTACTTTTTTGCCACATTGCCTATTCTCCGACACTTCTGGAAAGCCACTTGCTGTTCACGTTATCATTACTTGTCTCGCCATGTTTGCTGACCCATGTTTTTATCACCCACTTTCGTAACAAAGACAGCTATCATCATCATAATCATATCCATTACTTGTTATCACATTAAGACCATTATTTCCTCTATCCTCATTATTATTATTATTATTATTACTTTATCTACCACGTGGGTAGTCTTGTTACACTCTTAGACTAAATGATATCAATAATGTTGAAAACCGGCTCATTGTATAGAGTGAAAATATCTCAATATTAGAAAAATAGACTGATATATTTTTATTGCTAACTTAAGTCTATCTTCATTGATCTGTGCCAGAGTTAAAATAGAACCGAGAGAACACGAATTTCAATAACTAAACTGGCTGGCATCAAAGAAAAGACAAAAGAGACTGATTAAACTTGTTTTTGTTGTGCCGATGCATACACCTGAATGGTCATTTGTCCTTTTAAATCCATTAATTAACTTGTCACTGGCATCTTGGGGGGATTGAGGAGTGTTGCCCCTCCCCCCTCTAAACAGACATACAATGAGGTGGGGGGAGTCACTTCCCACTCGCACCACGGTACCAGGAGAAAAAGAGTGCTATCTTTAGTTAACGTCCAAACTTGTGAACCTGTGCCTGTGGAGAGATATGTTACAAGACTTGCTCATTACTTCTGCCATAAAACAAAACAAGATAATTTAGAGCATACAGGGAAGCAACTCATTATATATATATATATTATACTAGACTTTTTACTTTCATTCTGAGTTTGCATTTTTTGTAACTTTTTTGCAAATATCCGGTTTGAAAGGTCAGTCTCATATTGTTTTATTTTCTGTTAGCACCTGCGCCAGGTTGGCACAAGATACTCTAATCAATGAATGCAGTACATGAATAAATAACTTTAAGAAAATCATGAGGAGAGAGAGAAAGAGATAAAGGGAGAGAGTGAGAGAGAGTGAGAGAGAGAAGGGGAGAAATAGAGAATAGAGAAAGGCAGAGAAAGAGAAATAGAGAGAAAGAGAAAAGACAAGAAAATTCATTTCCTCACCGGACATCATCAACATTTCCACCATTATCCTGCAAGATTTGTTTCCCAACATTCACCATTTTTTCAACTAAAAAAAACAAAAGAAAATAAAACATTCATTTGAGGAAAGCTCATTTTTTTTATTATCTTTTTTATGTAAATTATTGGTTTTGTTTTATGAAATGTTTAACCTTTTAATGTTGAATTCAGTAATTTCTTCTAAGAAATGTTAGGTTTCATGTTGTATGGTGTCAATTTCCGTGTGATGCAGTCATTTTCAAATATTAAATTGTATATACCTTGATATAGTTTTTTTGGTCCCCTGATTTATAAAATCAGGGGACCTATGTTTTGAGGTATTTCCGTCCGTCCGTCCGGATTTTTCTCCGCAACCATCCATTGAATTTCTCTGAAATTTTGCATGAAGTTGTAACTTTTATCAGGTTAGAAAGTGACATTCTCCGATTTTTGAAAAAAAATCTGGTTAGCCCCCGAGGGGGTCAAACGGCCCCAAAATGGCAAAAAATGACATTTTTTGCCCCATAACTTTTCATCCATCCATTCAATTTCTCTGAAACTTGGCCAAAATATGGAGGCAATTGTTCCTAATAGAAAATATGTATCGCTGACCTTGGAAAAAATCTGGTTCGCGCCCCCAGGGGGTCAAAAGCCCCCCAAATGGCAAAAAAATGACCCTTTTCTCCCATAACGTTTGATCCATCCATTCAATTTTTCTGAAACTTGGCCAAAATGTAGAGGCAATTGTTCTGGATATAAAATGAGCATCCTTGACCTCAGAAAAATTCTAATTCGCGCCCGCAGGGGGTCAAAGGGGAGTCAAAAAATGCCCCAAATTGCCCAAATTTATTGCATTTTACACTCGCCACATACAGAGGGGGACCACGCATGCGCGGCTTGTTATTATTTGAAATTTAAAATACGCCCCAGAGTTTTAATAGTTTTTTTTTTAAAGGGCTGTAACGACAGAGCTAAGGAACATAGCAGAAGAATCTTTCCAGTAGTGAAGAGGAACATGGCAGAGGAAGATCAGAAAGGGCATTAGACTCAAGGGGTGATAACATTGAAGAGGAAAACAATCATGGAAAGTCTATTAGACTCGAAGAAGAGATGGGTACGTTGAAGGGGAAACAACCATGTAGTTTGTTGTTTGTGACACCAGTTCTGTTACTTTTTAGACAAACCTCAAAAATGGGGTTTTACTGTTTATGCGAACAAGCACAACCAGGCACGTGAGCAAGACAGCTGCTGTTGCTGTTGTTAAATGAGTTGGACTTCACGAAGATCATACCTCAGGATTATCTGGTCTGCATAAAGTCCTCCTTGTTTGTCATAGCTATGTATTAAACTGCAGGATTGCAGGTTTTTACCCCTGTCATTCAGGTGGGGAAGGTTGCTCCAAATGACAAGCAGAGATTGCCTGAATGAGGACGGCAATACTCTTACTCGCCAGGGGGGGGGGGGGGCAATGTAGCAGTGTCAGAGCTAACGTCTAACAAGGCTTTGGTAAAAATCCACAATAAATTGTCTGGTCGTCTCAGCCTCTGCCTGTGGCAAGCAAAGATGTGTCAGGCGCATAACCAAAAATCAATGGAGTGAGAGTGAAAATGTTGCTTATTGCACCATTCATTTATGTGTTCTTGAACACACAAATGAATGGCGCCAATATGGATTGAACTATTTGTAATCGCCATGAATGCTATTTCTTACTTTTGATATGGTCTCTTTTCACAAAGAGGTTTTTGAATTGATATTTTTGTTTTGTTAATTACTTTGCAAGTCTTTATTCAGTTACAGATGATTCTAATGACCAATAATCTTGTATGTTTCTTCAACTCTCCTGAGCACTAACCCAGTTTAATATGGTATTACTGGACAAATATTTAATATAATTAAATCCTTCCTAACAAAAAGAAAGATCCAGGTTGTCCTCGATGGCCGTTTATCTAAGCAACATTACATAAATGCTGGTGTACCCCAAGGATCCATCCTTGGACCTCTACTGTTCCTGATCTTTATAAATGACCTCCCTGATGTCATTGAGACTGAGGTAGGAATATTTGCTGACGACACCATGCTCTACTCTCGTCATGTGGGCAAAACCGACGCGCACATATCTGAGGCAATGGCTGGATCCTTAGAAAATGACCTCCAGTCTGTAGTTGATTGGGGACAAAAATGAATGGCAACTTTTAATGCCACATAGACAAAGCTACTTTCCTTCAATAACTACAAGAAATCTCTTCAACCACCGATTGTCATGGCAAATAACACCCTACCCGAGAGTTCATCATTCAAACTCCTCGGCCTAACATTCACAGATAACATGAATTGGAATAAATACATTGAAGACATTGCCAGGGCTGCTGCGAAGAAGGTGGGCTCCCTCTACCGTGTTAGTAAATTTCTCACACCTGACATTATCCTATATCTCTACAAAGCCACCATCCGCCCATGCATGGAGTATTGTTGCCACATCTGGGCTGGGGCATCATCCACTAGTCTCTCCCTCTTAAAAAGGTCCAAAAAAGAGTTGCCAACTTAATAGGTCCCTCACTATCCACCAAGCTCCAGCCCCATCGCTGCAATGTTGCTTTTTTTTTGCTCTGATGAACTTGCTGCTCTGGTGCCCCCACGGTGCAAATTCACTAGACCAACCTGACACTCTGCCAAATCCCATCCATTCACTGTGGACGCCCCCCCCCCCCAGATGCCGAAGAGCTTTCTACTGCAAAAGCTTCTTTCCTCTGGACTCTGGAGCTCCCTCCCTGCTCCCTGTTTTCCTGACAGTACTGACATGCAGAAATTTAAAACTAATGTAAACAGACATCTCGCTGCATAGCTCCCAATTTAGGTTGACCCTCCCCCAAACTTTCACCCTTTTTCTCAGTAGCCCCTTACATCTACAGTGGCGGCCTGCCTTGTTTGGGGTGAACTATGTTAAAAAAAAATAATAATAATAATAATATTAAACCAGCAGTGGCAATGACATATACGTATACTCTCAGTCTCCTATCCTAGTCTTGTTTGCATTGTGTTTCTTTTCATTCCTCTTTTCTGCTAGCCTTTTTATGACAATAACTTTTTTTCCTGTTTTTCGATCTAACGAATTTATATGGACACCTGCCTTAGTGTCCCTATTTATTTGCCTCCCCACGAGGGCAGAGTTTGACACAAGGTCAGTTTTAATGTGGCGAAAATCCAGCTCCTACCAAAAGGTGCACTCTGGATTCGGACAAAAGATTTTATTTCCTCAGTCTAATCAGATTTCTCCTCTACTAACCGAGAACAGAAGGTGAAGTGTAGTATCAGAACAGATGCTACACTTTGCTCCTAGCCAAAAGGCCAATTCATTTAGACAAAAATTAAAAATCACAATAAATAATACTTTGTCTTAGGCATGACGTCCTATTTGTTTTGGGGGGATGCAGGGGTCGAATGTCATTTTTTGACAACAAAAAACTTTTATCTACTCTAAACTAGACACTATCACCAAAATACCGCATTCACTCCATGGTTTTAATCCTACTTAAAAGATCTCCAATTGTTTCAATGAGATTTTATTTACAAAAATAAATATACATGAGTAATGATGGGAGTGGGACAATCTACAAATTCCCAAAAAGAAAGAAAAATAAAGACCCAAACAAAATGCTAATGGGGTAGGTTAGTAAGGCCCTCCCAACCCTTTGCTAAGTGTCAGACCGTCCATTGTTTTCCAAGTCAACCGAAAACAAGCAGGACAGTCTCTAAATGGGAGTGGGAACTAAGAGGGACATCAAAAATAAAAAGAACTCGATGGAATATAGGAATTGATGATGTCTTTCAATATAGAAACAACGTTTAGGGGTGACAAAGACAAAATAAATATGGGGAGTGAGCATATAGTACCAAAAAACAAAACAGGACCAGGACTCATTTATTCCACTAGCTAAGTATATTTTTAAACAAATTCTAAGGCATGGGATTGGTAGAACCCAGGACTGTGTGTGCTATGCTTAGGCAGGAAACACGAACTCGTAGCCAAAAAGATATATATTTTAGATTCTATGTTTATGCCCCCATTGTTGCTGCTAGTTTAATATTAGACTGAGATAATGTTCAGGAGAGATGGAGGAAAATTATAGGCTATTTGGGCCATCCATACATATCTGTTTATTATCTCGATATTAATAAAATTATGAGAACTTCACGTATGGGCGTTTCTCTTACATCGATGTGACTTTCATAATTAGTTTTATTTTTTTTTTTTTTATGGATATCTCTCCAGACAAGGCATGAAGTCATTTGATGTAAGGAGCTAACAAGAACGAAAAAATGATTATTGCAAAGACAGGAGATGCATATTGACCTTATTCTTGAAAAGGCCAAAGCTAGGAGGAAAACAGTCAACAGAGAGTTTAATAAGCCTGCAGTTCTTGGAAGCTGTATTAGAATGAGGTATCAAAACAGCGAATTGATGGATACCACTAGACCAACGAGTCAAACGAGCTGGAACAAGAAAAGCATGGAATAGATCAGACAATTCTGAAGAACACATGCAATAATAGTATTTATAGAAAAGACAGACTAGCGACATCACATCTATGAGAGAGAGGGTGCAGAGAAGAAGAAAGGATAGGGCCAATCAAATTACAGAGACGTTTTTGAACCTTATCAAGAACCTTCAAATTGGACGGAAATTCACCGGCTCAAATATGACAACAATACTCCATACTATTTACTATTAATCGCATATTTATTGAATAAAAAAGTGCAACACGATAAAACTAAAACGTCATTTTTAAAAATGCTGCTTTGAGCTTCATTATTATTCAGTATTCTCCTTTTACTCGCACACAAGGTTGACTATCGAGCCAGTTTCCCTCTCTCTGCATTCGTAACGTAATCAGCACTCCTTCTCTCTATTGGTCTGCTGGCTTATCTGGTTCTTAGCTTCTTATCTATTTATATAAAGTTAGGTATGCGTATATGTTTATATATTTGTATGTACAGGATTCAATCCTTAACTAATTAACCGATCATTATAAATTTTGGAACACAGCTGCTAAGCATAAGGGGTGGTAATGTGAGCTATATTTAGTTTTAGTTTTATGCAAATTTGCATTAAATTTGATCTATAGTCATTAAACATCAATTAAGCAAAATTCACTTAATCTCATTTTTGTTCTCAAGACTCCTTAAGCTTAAGCCTTAAGTTTTAGACATTTTCTAGAATCAAAATCATGTAATGAATTTTGAATAAAATTGTAATAAGGATTCTAGACATAAGGTTTAGTATAATTGTATATTGATTATAATCTTCGTAAGGGGTCATAAAAGTGGTGCAAAACTGTTCTGTTTGGGGAATTAATTTTATGTGTCCCGTGACGGGTTAGGGTTTAGTTATTTCACAATTTCAAAAATAAAATATCGAAAGTATTTATGAAATTTGAAAAAAATAACAAAAACCAAAAATGAAAGTAAAAAGACTCCCGGGCAACGCCGGGTAAATACAGCTAGTTATAAATAAATTCTTATAGAGTATTTAAAACGATAACATTTTCTAAAACGTACATTTACCTGCCTTTTTTTTTTAATTGTGTAAGTGGCCATCCATAAATATCCAATTCTTTATGTGTTGGACACAGTTTTATTTACTTGTTTCCATAGAATTGTTCGTCTCAAGTATCTACTAGAAAACAAAGTATCGAACCTTAAAAAATTTCAGGGTTTTTTTTTCTCATTTCTTTGACAATTCTTGATAATGGCTAAAAGGACGAAGCATTCGTCAATGAAAACACCTACGCATAAAGAAAAAGTAACTTTTTATTTCAATAATTTGAAACACTTGACTGACTTATAGTTGAAAAGTTGCTTATATGTCAATTATACAAAATATATTTTTTATTGATGAGGTGAAAGCAAAAAAGACAAATATCAGAATGTTTTCATTAGTCTAGACAGCATTGCAAATCCATGATTGGCATGAAATTGCAATTAAGATGTGCACCTTAGACGGAGGCCATTTTTCTTTTGTATTTTATTAATTTAAAGAAACAAAACAAAAATAAATAAATGTTGACAGTAAAAAACTATATTTCATTATTCTTTTTGTAGAAGTGAAAAATCTATACGATAAAGTTATCCTATAAGTCCTGTCCGAATTTTGATTGGTTCATGGAACTTCTGTCATTACTAACCAGCAAAGCGTTACCACTGTCAACGAAGGCAAGAGTCTCTCAGGCATGTGTACACAGTGTGATGATGTATGAAAGTGAAACCTTGCAGGTGAGGGTAGAGGACATGGAGAGAAATGATATGAGAATGGTAATGTGAGTGTTACAGACAGGCTTAGATCTGATGACCTCAGAGGAAGATTAAATCTGGATAGTATAGGGAGATGTGTGCAGAACAGGAAACTTCGATGGTATGACCACATTGAAAGAATGGATGAGAGTTCTTGGGTTAATAGATGTAGAACAGTTGAGGTCACAAGTCCAGTTTACATGTAAAGGCCAAAAAAAACGGGAGGAAGTGATAAGAATGGACTTGAAAAAAAGAGAGACAAATAAAGACCTGGTCAGAGATAGGTTAGTTTTGAAATCAATTTCTAAAAGTCGTCCAACACATGCCAACATGTAAAACGGACGTTAAACCGATGATGACATTTAATAGTGAGTTAGAGTTGTCGAATGGAACTAAATAATATGTATATATTCTACTAGCTGTACATTTTAGTTTAAATTTTTTAATTAAATAAATAATAATGTGTAAGTCACGAAGCGAGGGAAAAAAACAAAGTGCAAAATGTAAGGAAGATAACTGATATTTTTACTTTTAAGTTAAAATAGAGATAATCTCCCTTACATTTTGAACCTTTTAGGTCATTATTTTAAAACTGTCTCCATTGTAATGTTTTTTTTTTTGTTTTGTTTTTGCAGGAATAATTATTTTGGGGAAGAAACTGGAGTGAATTACCCTTCTTTTTTTAGTGTAAAGAACATGCTGCAAGTATAGTAAGAAATCGCTAGTCAGAATCAAATATTGACTATTTAGATCCAACATGGAACATCAAACAAGATAACTTTATATATATTAAATATGTATTTAAACATTTAACTTTATTAAATGTTATTTTTATTTTATAAAAATAATTAATTGAAATTTCACTGTTGAAAACTATTAAGACATGATCGTATCCAAAGACTATACTATCTGAGGCACATCATGCGTTTAATATGAGTTTTAAAAGGAGGACTTAGCAGCTGAAGCAACTCGGAATATTCACTCGGCGTATGAAGAAGAATGCCTAAATGAAATAATGTGCAGACGATGGTTTACAAAATTCAGAAATTAAAATTCTGAGGATGAAGTCTAATCAGGACAGTTTGATGAAGAACTCCTTATGACATCACTTAAAATAAAACTAAAAACTAAAATATCAGTCGAAGAATTGGCAATGAAGCTTTCCTCAAATGATACAACTGTTCATCATATCTTCAACAACTTGTAAAGTTCCTAAGCTTGAAAAACGTGGGTCTCATGATTTGTGTGAAGGCAACTTGATATCTGCAAGCAAATGATTACGTTGCTCAGGACTGAATGAGAATCACTACTATCTACTTTTTCATTATGCTCATGTTTTATGTTTGTTTTACCCCCTTATACGAAGTTTAAATATTGGAAAACTCTCTAGTAAATTCGGATGAATCAGAATGATACAACTTTGTTGACATTTTTGCCAACAACCTTAAGTGAAAGTAGTATTATAGAATCGATTGGATTCGAACTTGGCACAGCCAGGTCGTCAGTCCGTGTCGTTATCCGCTTAACCACCGTCACCTGGAAAACTCTCTGGATTAGTGTCTTATAAATGTGGTTTAAATTTCATTAAAATCTGATATATGTATTTGAAGTTCTAAGAGGGTTCTGTCCCCATGGGTCAAATAGAGGGGGGGGTAGATATTCGGCACATAGGGGATAACAGAGATTTGGGACAACTTCCGTTTTCTTTCCCAGTGAATTTTATACATGATATAAATTTCATCAAAATATGATATATTTTATGTAGGTTATGCCCTCATAGCCCCCATTGTCTTCACCTTTAAATTTTACATGAGAATACACTTTTAGATTTTATGTAAATTCTCTAACCTTTCTTTCTATAGGGAGAATACAAACATCACACACACACACACACACACATTGAGTTTTATAGATAGCTAGCTAGCTAGATAGATAGTTAGATAGCTAGATTTAATTCTATTAGACATTCCCGCTTACTATTAAATTTCAGAGAATTAAAATCCGGACAGAATTTATAGGATGACTTGATATATTTAACAAGTTTCTATTAGAGGATTTTACTTGATGGCCTGAATTCGCACTGTACATCCATAAACAGAAAGGAGAACATTTTATTTTATTTATAGCTTTGTTTATGTCTTTCTCTGTAGTAGGAGTAGGAGGAGGAGGAGGAGGAGAAAGAGGAATCCCTTTCACAGCCCAAAAGAAGGCTCTTAAGTATGGTGCTTCTCAGTTTTATAGCGTTGTGGAATGAATGGTCTGAACATCCTCCTGACAGGACGTTAGTCTGTCGCCGATTTATTCTTCTCAGCAAATCTATTACCCATTTATACACATGAAATGTTTGTTTACAAGACCTGGTATTCACAAATGGTTACCCATCTAAATATGACCAGAGATAATGCTTAAATTCGGTGATTTGAAGGAACTAATGTTTCAATGTGATTATAGTAGCTGTCTTTCTGCTGCCCGTGGATGCAATTGAGAACAAATATCAAACACGAGTTTTCAATTTAAACTTAATGAGAAATCAAATAGTGATATTAATCCTGTATTAAGAAGATTTACAATAATATTGTGGGGTCAGCATTTGTGCCGGACATCCATACAAAGTAAAAACAATGAAAATTAAAATGATCACGAAGAAAAGCAATAAATTTAAATTTCCTAAACATTCCAGTAACACTTCACCTTCAGACCAGAACTGTGCAAGAATAGATCCGGAAATGAAATTTTTAAAAAGCATGCTACGGACCAAAGATGCATCGCAATTGTCAGAGTTTAAGAGGGGTCATAGTGTGGGTCACTCTGAACATCAGAATCAGTCGACACTTACTCATGATGTCAGTTATTGAAGTTATGTTGTGAGACATAGGACGAATATACGAAAATTAATTTGGATGAAAAATCTTAGGTATAGATCAACAATAATATTTATTAACATATTTACAACTGAAAGAAGAATTTACTTTTATAATGAGGACATTAATTGAAGCTGCTGTGTGACGTCCATTAAAATCTGCTCTCTCTGAAATGAATGCAAGGGACGTAACTTTTTTCAAAATATCTTTGAGACAAGTGCAAGAGTTACTTCCCTTTATTTTACAAAATTGTTTTCCATATTTATTTTTCTAGATGAATTTGTTTGCAGTTAACAACTTTTAATAATAAGAGAAGGAAAAGAATGAATCACCTCTTCCGGTAGCGTCTGACAATAGTCTTCCTTATTAATGATAATAAGGGTGTTTATTTACTTCTGCTGGATGCCGTTTTATGCCATATCTGGAACAAATTCTATTTATCCTGTAGATTGGAACCAGAAAGGTATTATTATGAACATGTATTCACTGCACTGGTCGTGATCGTCCTGCTCGTTGTGCCTGGTGCAAAGTTGCCATTTAACTGAGTCAGTGCTGCAACAAAGACTTCTCATCCCAAGTAAAACAATCAGCCCAGTTTATAAACAACTTACTGGACCCATACCCCAGCATTTCACGGGAGAAATAGAAAAGAACGAATTAAAATGTGTCAATATCCGACCGAATGCAAATAGATCACATCAGAATGATATTCACAATAGTTAAAGTACTACATTGATTTCCTTTAAAATGACTACATAATAACGTTGATTTTTTAAAAATCCGGCACATAGTCCTCTCTTCCCCCCCCCCCTTCCCCCGTAGAAGTTTAAAAAAAAAAAAAAACTTGTGTGAGACGACTGGGATCGAACCATAAACCTCTCGGTCTTGGATCTATGCTGCTAACGTTTTAGCCACAAAAGCTACGATGAAATCTATGAAAAAATAGATCATTTAAACGAAGCCAGTCAGCAGCTGGCATGCCTGTTATTATATGATATGCCATGTAGGATCCACAAGCCACACGTTTTGGGTCATTTCTATACCAAGAAATCAGTGTGTTTTTCCAATTTTTGGATATTATTCATGTGAAAGATGAAGAAATCAGAAAATGTACACTTTATGGCATATGTCGAGTATCTTGACGTACAGTGACTTATTTCTCCCATCAAATCGTTGAAGAAATTATAGCCGCCATGTTGAAAGATGAAATACTTCAAAGAACTATGTTCGTTAATTGCATTCTCTAAAAACTGGAATGACTATAAATGTATACATAATGTGTAGAAATAACGTAATCCGATACCCCGAAATTCAGCAGAATTATAGGGAGCGTCCATTAAATGTGTGTATAATGTTTTGTATTATGTAGTAAATTAATAGCAGACAAATAGGAAATAACTTTTTGAAAAGTAGACATTGTTTATTAATTCCCGGTATCGATGGGGGAAGTCCCCCGGGAATTAATAAATTCAGTAGTTTAATTAATAAATTCAGTAGTTAAGTGTTAGGGGGAAAAGTTTTTATTACAACCTATATGGAGTATGTTTTGAGGAGAGTCGAAGACGGTGAGCCAAAAGTAATATTTAGTGTTAGCTGGAGAAAAATAACAACAAATTTACTAAAACACGCTCGAGTGAATAAGTGTAATATAGTGGTGAGTTTAGTAGCCTGTGATGCATGTGGTTATTTTCCTATTCTTCAAGAAGGTACAGGGGAAAAATCGTCTTAACTTTATATATTAGATTAACAAATGCTTTTTTTGGGGGGGAGAGGAGAGAGATTACAAATGGTACTCGTTTTCTTAGGTTGAATAACAGACTTGTAAAAATGTGATCTTTTATCCCAGCCAAATAAAATATAAGTCCAATCAACACAATCCTTTAGCTAAGAGCCTCAAGGGCCCACCTTGCCCGGCCTCAGAAAACAAATTACCTGTGTCATGCCCAGAGAGCCGGCTCTGACCCCTCCCCTGCAATATTTTCACTTCTGACCGGAAATCATAGATTCTGGTCTTCATCAGTGGTCACCATTCGATCACCCAAGGACTGGCTACTTGAGATATCCACTAGAGATAATATCCAGTAAATGTCCATTCAAGGGGGCCTATCTCTAGACAATCTATAAACACACAAACATTCACCGTCCAGGAGGTTCTGTGTTTGGACAGCCATTAAATTTGGCAGTCTTTGAATGAGCCATAACCACAGCAGGGAACCTCAAATATAATTCTCTCAAGTAGACAAATGGGATGCTGGGTGGCCGAAAATACAAAATCAGAGATATTTTCAAATTCCTCTGTGCCCATCCCCCTTTTTCCTTTGGCCGAGCATCTATCACGTGCAACGTCTGCAATTTGCATGCACCACTAAAACATGCAGCTTGGTGCATGTTTACATCACCACTCCACAGTCAGATTGAACCTAGGAATGATAGCAACTAAGGGGTAACTCTGCACTTCTCAAAACTCCAAAATTAATGATTCACCATTAGTTTTATGTTAATACCCAGGACAAAACTAAAAATGAAAAAGAGTATAAAAATAAAATAATTCAGTTTTTCTAATTGTACTTTCTCATCTTTAAAGTTTGGTTCTTTATGAAATACAGGGTGTTTGGAAAATCGAGGGCATGACTTCGGGATTATGATCTATACGTGTAAATAATGAAGAAAAGTTCCCATAAACATAGGTCCGGAAACACTTTTTTTCTATGTTATAAACAATTGAAACAAATAATGATCAACATTCTTTATTGTAACCATCCGACACATACAATGCGTGTGATAGTGCACTATTATTTCTACATATGAATAGATAAACACTATCCCTGTAACGGGATCACAGATCAAATATGCCTGAGCCTGGTGTTGCCACATGCACCAATAAAACCATGAAAAAAATTATACCAAGCAAATTTAAAAGCCGTGGTGCTCAGAAAAAAAGATCTGTGCGGCAAAAACCAGTAAATAAATATGATACACACAAACCAAAGAGACTCCTTTGCACATCTGAACATAATCCCAAAGTTATGCCATCGATTTTCGAAACACTCTGCATAGTGTTATACAGAAAAAGTTGAAACTTGCATCCTCGCACTAGCTACAACCACTGTAAATAATTTTACTTTTTTTTTTCTGTGTACCTAAAACTAAACAGAACTTCCATGAGCAAAGTTTCTTTCCAAGAATTACCTGTCTGTGGGACACAATTACACGAGGATGCTTCAAAACTGACTACAACATGGTCGTTTCCAATTCAATGTTAAATTCTTGTTGAGCCGCCCTCTTAAATAATCAAATTCTGACCAATTTCAACCATTGTTATCAATCCTCACGATGTTGTCTCACTGTTCACCTGACAAACTCATTAAACCTTATCCTCGAGTGGCTTTTGGGCCTTGATAAGCGGTGACATGTTAGTACATAAAAAAAAGAGGTATATATGAACTAATTTTCATTAAAATGTTCATGGATAGCATTAATTGGGTGATTTGGATTTCTAGATATGATCTGAGATGTCGAAAAATATTCAAATTTAAACTTTTTCGAAAGTTTTATTTTTAAAGCTATCAATGGCCAGAAGTTGCATTTTGTATTACTGTCTGGAATTTTTGACCCCTCTTCCATCTCCATTTTTATCCTTAAAAGCCACAAAAACCTTGGAAAGTTAAAGAAAGTGAAATCAAGAATGAAAACATAATGAGATTGTTTGATTGACAAGTGAGATTCCATAGTGTTTAGCATTGGCTCGAATCGGCTATTAGGTCCGCTTCTCAGTGAGCAAAAATACACACAGGCCAAAGGCAACTCGTATTTGACAAGATAATAACATAGTAGAAACACATTTATTTTGTAAATTAAGACCTCGGAGAAAAAGGCTCACATTTGGGAAGAGAGAAAAGTGATTATGGAAACGAGGCGGATTGAATGGAAAGATTTGCTTTATTATACAAACATTGGTGATTTGCTTTCAGAAATTTACTTTGAAAATGTAGAAGAGGCCAATTTATTTATTTGACAGGTAAGAAAGTTTCTAGTCACTAAAGTCAAGAAAAAAGTTTAAATTTTCACACACACACACACACACATGTTTGAATTACCTTCGAGATACAGGGGAGTTTGAATTACCTACTAGAAACAGGGGAATTTGAATTACCAACTAGACACATCCTGGAATGTCTTCAGTCTCTCTGTAAAAGGGTTTGTGAGGACAACCTTACATGAGGATACTTCACTCAACAAGTAAACCCTGACCAAATATTCAAAATAACATAGGATTCGAAGCCAAAATAAGATCTCCTCGGTTTGGCTACATGCCTATACGAGGAATGGTGCATCTTCTCCTTGTGATGTTAGCTACAGTAACAGCACTTAGCTGGATACTCCACCAGACCCGATGAATTCTTGTCCTCGAATCCGGTAAGACAAAGAGACCAAAAGAAATATATACTATAACATAATCAACTTGTTAATTGAGGAGTTGAAATTTAATGTTCTTAACTTCTTTACAACCTCAACAGTTGAGAGGTAAAGGAAAACTTTAATGGAATACTCGAATAACTATGTATCTCATATAGAGATCAAGTGGTAGCCCTAGGAAATAGCCCCTTGATTTCTGAGAACTTCGACTGAAGTAAAATGAAACAAGATATATATATATATACACACACTAGACGTACCCATGACCGTTGTGTCACAACCACTAACACTATTTATTTTACTTTGATTTCATTCGAAAATTTATAAACCGTGACATAGCTGTTAAGACATTCTTCTCGCATAAATAAAATTATCCTTATTATTATTATTATCAACTTACAGGTCACTGACAATAATTATTGGTATTCTCTGGAATCTGAGTGACAAGTTTCCCCAGTACTCTCCACTTCTTCCGATAACAATTGCAAATGATTGAGGTAACGCAACAGTCGTATGCCATTGATTTCTCGCTGGCAGCGACCATTGGTCTTCTCTGGGATTTAGGTGGCAATAAGCCTCCCCTAAGGTGCCAGTATTCTCCGCACTCTTCCAGTGGAGGTCTGGTTAGTGCTCTCCCTCCTTGTTCTTTCCATCCTCCTTGACCCTTCACAACTATTTTGTGTAGTATAAGCCGAGGCTAGTTATCATTATTTTTATATAGAAATATAATCATTCTTTATCATTCTTATTATTCCTACATAGAAGTAAAGAGACTTGTTATTTTGCCATCTAATTTAGATATGTTCTTGTTATGTGTAAAATAGTTTATTACGCAAAGAAAATAACTCACTATTTCTCGAAATGCTCACAGAGACATTAAGAAATATTAGAGAGTGGTTGAATCAACATAGAGTGAGGAGGGCATAGATAGCTAAAAGAGAGATGTGTAATATGTTCAGTGAATTATAAATTAAAACAGATTTTTTTTTCCAAACATAACTCAATCCGAGAGCAAAGGTATATTTTAGCATGCATTTTCTGCTATTAAAATACATAGGAAAAAGATTTAGAAAAACAAAAGTTGATGAACTCACATTTTTATGAAGAAGAACATTTGGTATAAAATTTCTATTTATACAAACATTATTCAGCTACACATTTGCAGATATATTTCGGTCAAAGCAAAAAATAGCCAGACCTCTTTGGGCCCAAAACCTTTCACTGATCGAAACATGTCTGTAAATGTGGAGCCAAATAATGTTTGTATAAATAAATGAATAAATAAATAAATAAATAAATAAAAGGTATACTAAATAAACAGCTCTATTTATTATTTAGCACTTTTTTTATATAAACACAGTAAGGATTCACTGCATGTATATATAAAGTAAGTAAAATTAGAACATTATTTATATCAGTTCCGAAAATTCAAATAATTATTTGGCATACGATCGTTTCCAAGACAATTTGAAAAATTTATTTTGTGATGACTCCAAATAGTCTCTGCCTCAGCATCATATACAGAAATCAATTTTTTTAAAAAAGCTTCAAAAGTCAGTATTATTTCAAAATCACATATATCCAGTCAACAACGGAAACAAAACCTCCCAATAAGCCACCATATATTACTCCATCTGTAAGTTCAACGATGATAATAGCAATGGCAATACATATGAAAATACATGAGAAATTAAAATTTAAAATATTTACAATACAGAATGAACCAGGATGAAAAATAAAATAAAAATTAAGAAATAAAATGAAGAAACAAAAATGATAACAGATAATTAATAATTAATAATAATTATATAGAATAAAATATATTGTATAATAAAAAAAGCAATAGAGTAAAGATAAATAAAGGAGAATAAAAGAGGATAAATAAAAAGGTTTATTATAAATGTGTGTGTGTGTGTGTGTGTTTCTAATATATTCATGAAAATGTAATTCGTCTGTATTTCAATATATCCTTTTTATTGTACAACAAATCACCAATCGTTTTAATTTTCATATGAAACAATAAAAAATTACCATGGTGTGCTGCTTATTTTAAAATAAGCAGCACACCATGGTAATTTTTTACTATTTTTTTACTATTGCAAAACTTGTATTCAAAGAATGTTTTTGTTGTTTCTGTTTATCATAAAATTAACTGTTTAGCATTTTCTTTTATTTAGTACTTCCTGTTAATTTTAAGGTCGGATTGACACAGCCATGCCGAAAGAAAAAAAACGCGAGACATAGGAAGTGGGAGTAAAACGGCATTTATTTTTGTTCCCTTGTCACTGGGGAACAACAACAAATGCTTCATTTCGTTGTAAATATGTAATTAACGAGTTTTCTTATTTAGAATAATTATGACATTCTTTAGCGATATTCTCTATGAGGCAAACTTTTATTCAATTACAGACATTATTTATTTACGAGGTAATCTTTATTTCGAATGTTTTATTTACAACACACCTATCACCTTTTTTTTTTATTTTGTTTTGGGTTTTTTAACGGGGACGGTTGTAAGTATCTGGCACGAAACGTCACCTTATGTGCCGTGAAAGTCACTCAGGGTCATATCCTGGGTCACTCAACATTAGATGCATTCCGACGGCTGGTTGCTCTGTCAATCATTCTATGGCCACGCTGTGTTTAAAAGATCTGCACAACTTTGATGTTGGCGCAACTTTGTCGGAGACTTTGGGAACTGGCTAGTCAACAGTTTCTCTCCGTCTTGGTCCGAGAAAGTGTTGTCATAATCTAAGTATTTAATTATTAATTTTTATTAGTATTATCATTATCATTATTATTAGTAGTAGTAGTGTTTTAATTTCAACCCCCACCCCCACCCTTACAGAAGCACGTTACATCCAACATTCCAAAGACTCTTCATACTAAATTTAGTGCAATTGTAGTAATCTTTGATCGTGTGTGCGTTACAAACGGAACTTTTCAGGTAAAACTCGATTGAATAAAAACAGAAAATCTCACTAGAAATCTAAGATTACAATTAGTTAACGTGTTTGGATATGACATCATGGACAGGAAGTATAAAGTGACATGTAGCAAAAAAGATAGTAAAATCTTGCTCTTTGGCTAGTGTGCTAATCAGATTCAGACGTCTTTTTCGAAGCTCTATCTGTGTTCCTTCCCCCTTGGTGAGGAGGAACTTATGTAATATGACTGCTGTTAACAACAACGAAAACGAAAAGAGATGTCACAAATGAGAGCTGATTACCTACAACGTGTCAACCAGACTTCAGCGGTTTTTGTCAACAATTTGTTGTGCTCAAAAGAATTCTTCCACATAATGTTACTAACTGCTTATAAGTGTTGTAACAATTATGTTCAATACTTCTGCAAGCTTTAAATATCTATTACTTATTTTCATTAGTAGTAGTAGCAGCAGAAGAATACTTTGTATCCTCTATAACAGACTCGACATTCTAAGTGTTCTTCATGTAAAATTTGGGAGAATTATGTCCAATAGTTTTGTGGCCTATAAGAGTTTATTATTAACAATAGAAGTATTATAATTTTACGCCACCCCCCCCTTTCCCTCTTATAATACACACGTTATTACAAGGATGCTTCATACAAAATTCGGTTTAATTCTAGTGAGTATTTTTGGAGCCTATGCGTCTAATATGAGAAGCAAAAGTATTAACATTTTAACCGCCTCATCATGACACATCCTGAATTTCAAGGATGCTTCATGCCAAGTTTTGTGCGATTCTGGGGAGTAATTTTGGAGCCTATAAGTGATCAATAAAGAGACAATCAAAAATGATCAATTATAATATAGATTATTAGTTACCAGTGTCGATCAAGGGAAGAGTCTATCAGGCATGTGTACACAGTGTTGTGATGATGTATGGAAATGAAACTTGCCCAGTTGAGGGCATGTGTTGCATGGAGAGAAACGATACGATTGATGTGTAATGCAAGTCTTAAAGACAGGCTTAGATCTGATGACCTCTGAGGAAGATTAAATCTGTATAGTATAGAAAGATGTGTGCAGAACAGGAAACTTCACTGATTTGGTCAGATTGAAAGACTCAATGAGAGTTAGGCTTAGGTTAGTAGAAGTAGAACAGTTGAGATAGCAAGGTCAATTAGGAGGAGAGAGCCAAGGAAAACATTAGAAGAAGTGATAACGTTGGATTTGGGAGGAAAAGGGATAAATAAAGACCTGGGCAGCAGAGATAGATTAGTTTGGAAATCAATTTTTAAAAGCTAACACATGCCAGAATGTAAAACAGACAATAAAATGAGTATGATGATGAAACGCAAGCTGACATTTTATAACTGAGGAGGAGGGGTTCATACCTTTGCCAACGGTATTAGTACATAATTGAGCACAGTTGATTGGGTAGCTGATTCCATAGTCCATGACAGTATCAATTTCACCAATCCTATACCTTCTCTGTATATTATGGCTGTAAGCTTTTTATTAAAAAGACCAAATGTTTTGTTTCTTTATTGTTTTTTAGTCTAATTATGAGTTGTTGGATCTCATAGAAAAAGGCACGGCACTGTGATTCAACAAATGGAAAGTTTATTTGTGTTCACCACAGGAGATTGAAGAATAAACCAACACATGTCATGCAAATATACAAATTCCCAGATAAGGTGGACAGCAGAACAAACCTATATATATATATTTTTTAATTAATATTTTATATATATATATATATATATATGAGAGAGAGAGAGATACTTATACTAGAAAAATACCCGGGGTAAAATTCTCTTAACAGAACAGTTTTGCACTACTTTTATGCCCCCTTACAATAATTAAAATCAAGATATAATGCTACTAAACCTTATGTCTAGAATCCTTATTCCATTTTTGTATCCAAATCCATTACATGATTTTCATTCTAGAAAATGTCTAAAATTAAAGGCTTAAGCTTAAGGAGTCTTAAGAAATTGAAATTCAAGAAATCTTGCTCACTTCGTGTCTAATGAACATGGATAAAATTTTATGCAAATCTGATATATTGGGAGTTTGTGCTAATATTATTCCCCTGAAAATCCTTTAAGAAACTGAAATTTGGCGAATATTTATTAATTAATGTCTAATAATTTCACAAAAAGCTGAATTTTCACGAAGGGATTCAACCCCCTCTTTACCCCCTTTGCATAAAACTAAATATATCCCACATTACCCACCCTTACACCTAGAAGCTGTCTTACAAAATTCATAAAAATTAGTTAAATACATAGAAATATACAAACATATGCATACCTAACTTTATGTAAACAGAGATTGTAAAATAATATATTACATACATATTTTCCGTTTTTTCAGTATTTACGCAAAAGTGCACAATACATGAGTAGAGTTTAGTAGCAGCATAAAAATTTATAATCCTAAAATGTAAATCTATGTAATTTGTATGATGATTTCCCTCGGGAAACACACGTTTCTGTGTAGCTTACTTGCCATAAGTATGTTTTTTATTATACTACTAGTACTAATATATATCTATTATTATACTAAAGCTGAGTTAAGCAACATGTGTCCCTAAGGCTTTTCACCCTATATATATATACATCCTAGAATATTCCTCAGTTTTGGCATTGAATTATGTTTACACCTAGACTGAATATGGATGTCATAAAAAAAGCAAGAAACCTTTATGATGTACTTACTTATGAGGGAAAATAAATACTGTTCACCAAAAATTATGGAAATTTATCCAGTACTTTTGTTTTTATGAAATAAATTCAACATTTTATTTCGTGTTTAAACAAAAAAAAACAAACGGTTGATTTTTCTACCAAGAGTTTGAATTATCTCCCTTGACTTTCACTATGATGCCAATAATTGCAGCGATATTCTGTGCACGGCTAAAAGTTGAATTTATTTTATTTTTAAGCACCAAAAAACACTTCCATTTTAATTGTTTTAATTAGCTGCAATTTGTAAATAACTCGTCAAGTGATCCATCTTTTACTAACTTTCTATCTAGCACTTTCACCTTCTCTTAATGTATGTTGTTTGCCCTCACACCTCGTTCTTAGTCTTTACATCATCTCCTGCTCTCACTCCCATCACTTTGTCTCTATATCTCAACAGTTGAAGGTAATAAATAAAGGATTGGAATGGTCCATTATAAACAATAGGGAATATCAGAACACATTAACATTATTTCATGCATAGTTGAAGAGAAAGAGAGAAAGATATACTGAATCGAAAGACTACTTTGGAATTTTGTCTTTTTATTATTTTTTAAAATTTAACTGGCTTTGCAAACTTACTTTTTCCTGATTCAAACAATCTAACCAAAGTTCAATAGGTGACCCAACAGGGCATATCTTTTTTACTAATATATATATATATATATATATATATATATATATGTTTGATTAAATAACAGTGACAATTTCTGTTTATTTCTTTTTTGATCCATCTTTTCAAGTTGGCGGAACAACGATCTAATGTTCTGTTCAAATGTGAACATAAACTCACCAAAAACTGCAAACGTTTTCGACTCCCATGAGTCTTCATAAGGCATGTGAAGAGTTACGCAAATTAAAATTATTAAATTTATTAAGAAAGTAATGCTAAAATGCTTTTAATAAAATATTGTTTTAATCAACTTTCTTAATAAATTCAATAATTTTAATTTGCGTAACTCCTCACATGCCTGATGAAGACTCATGGGAGTCGTAAACGTTTGCAGTTTTGACGCGTTCCTGTTCACACAGAACAAAACATTAGATCATTGGATGCCAACTTGAAAAGATGGATCAAAAAACAAACAAACAGGAATTGTAACTGTTGTTTAATCAAACATGCATCAACGAAGAAATGCTGACTAAGTATACAAATATATATATATATATATATATATATATATATATATATATATCGGCCCTATTTGGCATAATAATTACAGTTTTAACTATTGGACAGGGAGACTGGAGTTCAATTCTCGGTCAAGTCATACTAAAGACTCAAAAAATGGTTCTTGATGCCTCCTTGTTACTCAGGATTATAAGGTGAACATAAAGAGTAAGTGGAGTAATCCAGGAAAAAAATATCGGTGTAGTAGTCAATGAAAAAGGAGCCTTTGGGTCATCCTTGACTACGGTTGGTCCATTTATTTATATATTTAGTATGACGATACTTATACAAGGCCTGGAAAACATGTGACTGGGGTCCACGACTGGGGGTGGATATGTAAAGACTAAAATTACTACTAAATGATAATTATTGAGAAAAGTTTCAGTAAGGAATTTCTTAGTAATGTCAAGTAATTAATTAACTAGCATCTATACATATTAGGAAACAGCTTACAATTATTGATTTATTTCCATAAAATCAAACGTAAAAAGAAAGAAAAATATAAACGAACTAAACACAAAAAAAAATCACTTTATTCACCATGAATTAGGCACATTTTAGATATTTCAAAAATCATGAGTTAATTTGTTTCTATTGATTAAAGGATTATAGAAAATATGACGACATAATGCAATCAGAAATCAAGTTCAACATTTTAGAAAATCAAATACTTTATGAACAAAATCAAATACTTTATGAACAAAATCAAATACTTTATGAACAAAATCAAATACTTTATGAACAAAATCAAATACTTTATTAACAAAATTTGTTGTTTTTACAAGATTTGTGAGGTTTGTTACATATACAATTTTGTTTAGCAGAAGATGAAGAAAATACTTATTTCTTCATGATACGATAATACATATTGTTTTAATTTTCCAAAGAGTCTATGTCTATGATAAATTCACTATACACAAACCAACTGCTTAGCAAATATCTATAAACATTAGTTAAACCATTGCATGTATGTTCGATGACTAAACTAGTATCCCTTGTTAATAATTTAATTCTTTTTCCTTGCTTACTTCCCATTTTTTGTCATTTTTCCAAAATAAGAAAGAAATACAAGGTTTTCATCACTTAAATCTGATATCTTTTTCGGTGGATCATTTTTCTTAATGTTGCCATAAATTTCTTTAACACTGACACATTTCCAAAATGTCAAAACCTTTTCAATAAAATGAACTGTTTCTGCAGTATCCTCTTCATTTAATAATGGATGCGATTTAATTGCTGCTGCAGTTTGATCACAAAAAACTGGCAAAGGAAAGATATGGATATATTAGAGGAGAAATACTAAGGTCACCAGCGAGCAGGTGCTCACTCTACATGTATTGCGTTTTGTGAATGAACTAAGGAAGGAAGAGACTACAAGCAAGAATAACATTTAGCGAATTAAAAATGAAAGAAAACATTAATTAACAAACAATTTATTTTAGATAAGGCATTTATAAAGCTATAAGTCTACATGGAATATAAGAGTTCGTTTTAATGAGTGAAAATACTCAACTCGTGTTCTTTGTTAGAAATGTCCATTGGCGAACACAAGTGGGCTAAAGATGTGTATGTCTATTTGTTAGTGCATGAGTCATAGAGTGTGTATATGCGTAAGTGGGAATGTGATCTGTGTGTGTGTAGGTTTGTTAGCTTGTTCTGCTACTGTGTGTCTAAGCGGGTATGTGCGTGTGCAGGCAAGGATAGCTTGTATGTGAATTTCTGAAGTGTCCTGTTTCTCTTGTCTCCCCGGCCGAAAAGGCCGGGCTAGCATGAGAGCATACTTCTCATACGTTCTTTTGTGGTGTGTCTGCTGAAAAGAGAAAGCTCTGCCTATTCTCTCGTTCTTTTATAGGGGTTACGAAGTTCGCTTCACTTATCGACGTTCTAGTTTCTGATTGGTTGGACCATACTTTTTGGCATGTGAAAAGGAAAGCGTATCCAAACGAAACAAAGAAAGAAAGAGAGTAGAAATGCACACCATTTGCTTTCTAGCGCTTGTTCGGATTGCATCTCCGTTCGCTACAAATCTACAATAATACCGGAAATTTCACATTTCAATTATTGAAAAAATAAAATAAAGGGGATAATTAATAATAATGATAATAATAAAAGAAGCCTATTTCACTAGTAATAATTTGAATTTTCACCTATTCGGCCAGTATTTAGCCTAATTTTCTTAATCGGCAATTGTTCAAAATAAATATATTTTCCATTTCATTCACACATTGTGAGAAGAAATGGTCTACGAAAAAAAAAACAATCATTTTAGAATATTTTTAACTTAATTTACAAGAAACCCTGAAACTGTTATTAATCTTTATTTTATTTGCCCAAAAGAGGAAACATGAAATTTTCTTTATAAAAGTATGTTTTAACCTCTTCATTTTTTTTGAAAAATCATTAAAACCGGTGTCTTTGTGTAAAAAACGTTCCCAGTTTCTGCATCAAAACGTTCTTTTTTAGTCTAATAAAATTTGTGAAAATATTTTTGATACAAGAAAAGCACTGACCACCAGTGATTAAATTATTGAATTAAAGTTCGATACTCAACACTTTAAAAAGTAAATTAGAATTTTATTTCATGACAAGAAATACAATTTAAGAACACCACTCAGTTTTATCCAAAATTTAGATGAATACCAAAATAAATGAACGAGAAAATCCTTATAGTACAATCGAGCCTTCTTAATTTTTTTCGGTATATTTAAAAAAAAAAAAAAACAGTTGTAAAATTATTAAATAAAGTTTACTTGATTTAAATTTTTACATTAACTTGTTAATGAATTACATTTTTCATTACTATTATTATTATTATTATTATAGTAGTTTAAAAATATTACATTCCATTTTTTTGTTTCTTAGTCAACGAAAAACATACTTAAAAAAAAAAACAGACATAAAATTCTAATTTACTTTTTAAAGTGTTCTTTATTTCTTGGACCAAAAATATTTTGAATGTTTTAAAATTTTATTTGCATGCAAAAAACTTTTTGACACAAAATCAACTGTGGACATTTTGTTTACACACAAAAAAAAACAAGTTTTAACGAATTTAAAAACCAAAATGAAGATAAAACGGAGGTTGATATTTCTTTAATAACAAAACTGCCGCCATTTTTTTTTTAGAAGATGTGTCAGAATTTGACATAAAAATTCAATTTTATATATGGTATAACATAATATCTGGACAAAAAGTGTCGTTTAAACCAACGATTCATTTTAGCCAACATTTAAGCGAAGATAAAACGAAATCTAATCGTTCCTATTCTATAATTTAATCGATATTACAAAATACACGTTATTTAACACATATTATGAAGAAAACACGTTACTTTTATAATAAAGAAATTCCATATTATGAGTAATTTTTTGTGCCAAATTTCTTAAATAATCGTGAATATTTTGCAGCTAAAAATGTTGCTTATACTTTTTACACTAAGGATAAAATATTGCAAAGTTATCTAAATAAACATTTATATAAATTAACATTTATACTTACTACAATATTGCTAATAGAATTCCCATGATAAAAAGTTAAAAATATTTTTAAAGGTTCAATTCAATTGTTATCCGATATCTAGCCGTATTAGCATTGACTGCGACTGACAGTATGCAAAAAAGAAACACTTGCCCCCCCAAGTCAGAGGATCGCCTTGATATATCGTCATCCACAGATAGATATCTCGCTGTATCACAGCTCTTCAGTGTGGCTAAATATAGTGAACGTTTCAAGCCGATATTCAAAACCCTATCGCTAATATAGTAGGCAAGCTTTGTTACCCATAGATCATTTTCCTACCTCACGAAGTAAGAGAAATTATAATGTTTTTGCTTTTATATACAATTATAAATTTATATTTATATTACAATTTAGGAGAACACTATTCAAAGTAAGAAGAGAAATGCGTGTTATGCTGTGGAAACTGTTATTTCCTCCTACTAGATAGCTCAATCCATGAGTGGAAAGCAAGTATACCTATATATTCATCTGCAGACAGCTCTGTCGCCATATCATTGCTCCTCTGTGTGGCTCAACATGGTGAACATTTCAAGCTGAGATTCAAAACCTGACCACCACTGTGATAGTCAAGCTTTCTTGTATATTTGTATAGCAAAGATCTGTGTATGTGTCCACACATCAGTTTTCAGTGGTTGATCTGGCAAAACTAATGATATTTGTAATCAGCACGTTATTGGAAATATCTTATTCTAAGGTTAACCCTTTTAGAATACATATAGACACAAACTAATATTAATTGTTTCGTTGCAGTGAATCTGTGTTTTACATAACTAAGAATTATAATTTACTATTATATACTTAATATAATAATTACTTAAATAACCATAACCAGGATACTGCAACATTTAACATGAAAAATTAAGTAAACACTAAGGGATATATTAAATAATTATAATAATAATTATTATTATTATATAATAGGCCTCAAAACATCTAAATGGATACAATCATATAATTACAAGCAATTAAAATATTGACTACATCTTGTATAAAATTTGTGATACATAAATAATATTTAGAGTCATACTAATGAATAATAAATAGGTGAATGAAGATAGAA
Source organism: Sepiola atlantica (assembly GCA_963556195.1). Lineage (NCBI taxonomy): Eukaryota > Metazoa > Mollusca > Cephalopoda > Sepiida > Sepiolidae > Sepiola > Sepiola atlantica. The sequence goes on along the minus strand of OY744537.1, from coordinate 59,460,663 downwards.
AAACAACAGATTAGAAGATTATTGGCTTGGTTTTACGGCATATTAACCATCTATTGGTTATTTAATGCTGAATAAAGTTGTCAAATATAATTATATAGGTAGGATAATTATTTATATTCCTAGAACACATTAGTCTTGGAATACATTGTTCCCGAAATACATTGCACAACTCTTGGAAAACATTGCATTACTCTTGGAAAACATTACTCCTTGACATTGGTAATCTTTGTTCTCAACACGATTGACCCTCAGCCACTGTCTTCTAGTATCTTTTTGGGAAGAAAATAAAAAAGAGAAATAAGGTTTTTCTTTTTTAAAGAATCAGATTGAATAATACGGTTGGGGATGACGTGACCAGCCAATTGATCGAATCGGCCCTCTCCAACCTCCCATCTAGCCAAAGTAAGGACAGACGGGGAAGAATGGCTCAGTCACCAGGATCTTGTTCTAAGGTATCATGAGTCGCCATTCACGGCCTACATGTGGATCTGTTTTCGGGGAGGGGGTACCCCTCTGCATGGGGTTGCACTCGGCAAATTCCTAGCCCCACCAACAGAGCTCGTTTAGAAAATGAAAACCTGTTCTTAAAATAAACCTTCAGATACCAAAAGAAATATTATAATAAGATAGCAAGTGCTGAATAGAATGTCAGTTTACTCCCAACATTAATAAACATTTTGACCAACTTTATTATTTAATAAAGGACAAAAGTGGACAAAAACAGAGAAAGGAAAAAGGAAAGGAATTAGATAATATATTGATGAATTAAAAATTATAAGTCAAATATTAACAATTAAAATTGAAGAATTAAATATCTATATAATAAAAGTAAACGTATGTGTGTCCGGCCAGATTCAAAGAATGAAGAAGACGAGGTGGAAAGAGAGGAACGAATGTGAAGGTGAAAAAAAGGTAGTAGGCAGAGTAGCGGCGGCTGCTGCTGCTGCTTCAAATACTCAATGTTACCTATTAAGTAATTTTATTCAATGATTGATTTGTCCATATTTTATTTACCTTTTAAAAGTTGAATTAAGATTTTATTTAGTTCTTAGGATAAATATATTTTTTAAATGCTCGAAAAATGTAACATTTTAGTAGTGTGTATATGAGAGAGAGAGAAAAAAAGCAAGAGAAAGCGAGAGAGTTGGTTGGTTGGTTGTTTTACGGCATATCAACCCTTTTTGGGTTATTTAATGCCAAATCCAGTCATTTTCGTAGAAGTTTTTATGTTTCGAGTTTTTTATATCTTCAAATATGTATTCATGGTGTTTGGTTTGATTGTTTTGTAAAGGAAAATTGTTGTTTTTGTAGAACATGTTTGAGTTTTGCAAAATGGAGAAAAAGGGGAAAAAATAAAGAAAAAATAAAAAATAACATCAATGTTTGGTTTGGCTTACGTCATAACAGCCATCTATGGGTTATTTAATGCTGACTAATGTCGTCAAATGAAGTCCCAAGGTAGGTCAATTTATCTTATATTGTTTTTGAAAAAAAAAAAAAATTGAGATTAATTTTTTTGAACAGTCCAACTTCTTTAATGAAGTTTAAGATTTTGGTCAGATGTGTGTCTTCAAACAGGTCCGTTAGATTTTTCGAGTTGTAGTATTTCCTTCGGCTTTGTTGTAGATCCTGACAGTCTATTAATATGTTTGACTGTAAAAGGTTCTTGGCATGGTATACACATTGAAGACGCTTCATCTTTCAATAAATGTTTGTAGGTAATATATATGTCCTATACGAAGTCTTGCTACTATAACCTCTTCTCTTCTTGCCTTTCTGTAGCCACTCAGCAATAGTTGGCCAAATCTTATTACTTTGACATTCATCCCAAGATTCTTGCCATTTTCCTTTGATTAATCTGTTTATAGAAGGTCGAAGATCAGTGTATGGAATCCTAGAATTGGTAGGTATCATGTTCAGCGATTCTTTTGTTGCACTATCCGCTTTTTTCGTTTCCACGAATGCCGATATGACTTGGTATTCAGCATAATTTAATTTTACACTGCTTCTCGCTATGGAGATGATCTTGTTTAAGATTTTTGTGATTAGAGGGTTATCCATTTTTTTTGTTCTTCAATGTTGAGCACTGATAGGGAGTCGGAGAAGATTATGAATTTATTTGTTCTACTACTTTCTATTATTTTTAGAGTCAGGTATATGGCTGTAGTTTCTGCACTAAAAATTGACGCTTTATCAGGTAATCTACACTGCCTTTTAATCTTATCCAAGATAGCAGCACATCCAACTGTCTGCATCTTTAGAACCATCAGTGTAAATGTATTTGTATTCAGGGTGGTTTTCCAAGATCACTTGAAGTTCTTCTTGGAAAGTATATGGATGAGTATTTTTCTTGTCTAAGTTGTTCAGTGCGAGGATCACTTGTGGAGGTCTGATGATCCAAAGTTCAGTTTCAGATAAAGTGGAAATGTCAATGTAGGAAAGTTGGATTTTAGATTCTTTTATAATGGATTCCATTCTAGGGCCTAAAGGTTTTATCATTTTTCTTTTTTGTTCAAAAAAGGTTCTGAGTGTTGGGTTAAATATACAGTCGTATGCTGGGTTGGTTGGACATGATTTTAATTTTATTATGTACTGCAGGGCCAATTTTTCACTTCTAATCTGAATGGGTGCTTTGTTGGCTTCTGCATATAGGCTCTCAACTGGGGAGGTTCTGTATACACTTAATACCAGTCTCAAGCTTTCATGGTGGATGGTATCAAGTTCTTTTATATAGGACTTTCTGACTGATCTATAGGCTGTCTTTTTCCAGTATCGTGCAGATGTTAGTGCAGTAGAGATGTAAGGGTGTTTGTCTATCAGCGCCCCAGTCTGTGTGGGCAAGTACGCATAAGAGTTGTGGAGCTTTAGTACATTTGTTTTTCAGATATTTTATATGGAGAATAACATTATTTTTTTTTATCACATATAATATCCAGAAATTTGTACTCGTTGACAACTGGGATCTGTCCTCCTTCGATCTTAATGATGGGGTCATTATGTAACTTTCTCTGGGAGCAAAAGTGCAAGAATTTTGTTTTCATTTTTGAGAAATTGAAACCGTTTTCTGTTGCCCATTTTGTTATTTTGTTTATGTTAAATTGAATTAGTTGTTCAATCATGTTTATATATTTAGATCTATAGCAGATCATGAGGTCATCTACATATAAGGAACCTTTAATTCCTGATGTTTCTGTTGCAATGTCTTTGAGGATATTATTAACTTTACTATTAAACAGGGTTACTGAGAGAATACTTTCCTTGGGAACTCCTGTCTCTTGCTCTTTTTTTATCTGCGAGTGTATTTCCCACTCTAACTTGAAAGGTTCTATTGTTTATGAAATTTCCTATGAATATGGGAAGTTTGCCTTTTATGATTAATTATTTTAGGTCATTCATAATATCACATTGCCATGTGGTATCGTAGGCTTTTTCAATATCAAAAAATATTGCAGTTACATGCTGTTTTTGGATAAACACCTCTTATTTAGGTTTTAAGTTGCACTAGGTGATCTATGGTGTTTCTGTTTTTCCTAAAACCAGATTGAAATTTGGATAGTAGGTTGGGTTTTTTTTCCAGGTACCATACAAGCCTTTTATTAATCATTTTTTCAAGTGTTTTGCATAAGCAACTTGTTAGGTCTATAGACTTGTAGTTTTTTGGGGTTTATGGTGTTGTCTTTAGGAATTTTTCCTTTTTGTTTGTCTGGGTCTGTTTTCATTGCTTTTGGAATGGGGATTACTATAGGTTGTTTCCACTGTGAGGAGATTTCACCTCTGTTCAATATGTCATTGTATAGTTTTAAGGGGTAATTTAGAGATATTACGGGTAAATTTTTCAAGAATTCATAATGAATCTTGTCTTGGCCTACAGATGAGTTATGAGTTTCATTCAAAGCTTCCTGAAGTTTCGTTATGGTAAAAATGTTATCGTATGTTACTTTATTATGATTATTCAAGTTGATTTTTATTTATTTTTTTATTTTGTCTGATATTTTGGAAGTTAGGGTTTTCCTTTTGGTAGTAAGAGTTTTTAGCAAAGTTATCTGCAAGCATATTTGCAATTTCTTCCTTGGTAGTGACTTCTATATTGTTTTGGTGCAATTGATTCAATGGGGTGTTAGAATATTTGCCTGAGATTTTCCATATCATTTGCCAGATTGTTTTAATTTTAGTCTTGTTGAGTTTGGATACAAAATTCTGCCAGGAAGTTCTTTTTGATTCTCTAATACTTTTTTGTGCTTTGACCCGACAGTTTTTAAAACTGTTAAGGTTTTCTTTAGCTGGATTTAATCTAAATTTGTGTATGGCAGATTGGCATTCATGGTTGAACCAAGGTTTGTTTTGTTTGTTGGAGTTGGAAGTTTTAGGTATGCTTTCTTCAGCAATTTCTAGGAGTATTTTGGAAAAATATGTTATGTGGTCTTCGTTATTATTTGATTTGGGGGGGGGGAGGGAGTTTATTTTGGCATAGAATTTTATATTTATCCCAGTTTGCTCTGTTAAGGTTCCAGTATGAGATTTCTTTTCCTGTTTTGGAATTGAGATTTTCTAAAATTATTGGGAAATGATCACTGCCACAGCTATCGTTGAGTACTTTCCAATTGAAATCTAGGAAAGTAGTGGAGTTACATAGTGTGAGGTTTAATGCAGAGAATGATCCTGTTGCTGGGTGGAGGTAGGTGTATAGTTTTGATTGAAAAGACAGATTCCTTTCATTGATTATGTTTTCAATAATTTTGCCTTTTCCATTGGTTTCTTTATTTCCCCAAACTTGATTATGACTATTGAAGTCACCAGCTAAGATGTAAGGTTTGGGAAGTTGTATAATTAAATTATCTAGCTCCGTTTCATTAATTTTCTCTTTCAGTGGTAAGTATACGGAACAGATTGTTATTCTTTTATGGAGAGATACTGATATGGCAACTGCCTGCAAGTTTGATTTTAAAGGAATTTGCTCTTGTGGTATCCTGTTATTTACAATGATGGAGGTGATTCCTGAGGTTCTGTCATTACTATTGAGGATATAATTATATGCGATATGAGTTTTAATATTTGTTTCACCATTTTTCTTGAGGTGAGTTTCCTGATGGCAGACAACTAGTGGATATAAGTATTTAATGAGTATAAACAATTCTTCATAATTTGATTTTATACCATGTATGTTCCACTGTAAGATCTTATGAGTCATGTTTGTAGAAGTTTGGGGGTGTTCATCCAGTTCCATTTTCTCCAGTATTTTTTTTTGTTTGTTGCTGGTTCTTCATTTGAGGTTTTTATTTCTAGTTTGTGCCTAGATTGGGATCGTTGTCGTGATTTTTCGGATTCTAGGGTTTGTTTTGATTTTGCTAGGACGTTTTGAGTTCCTCTATCTTGAACTTCTTTCCTGGTTTTCAATTTCCACCAGTTCAAATTTGGTTTCACTCTCAATCAGCACCATTTCTGTTTTCTGTTTGTTATACTGTTTCTTCAAATGAGGTTTCGCTTTTGTAAACTGTTTGGGTTGATGTTTTTTTAGCTTGTAGCATCTTTGGTCTCGTCGATCTGGGATTCCGGATTTTTCTTTTGATCTGATTCTAGTTGTCAGGCTGATTAAGTTTTCTTTTAATATCTCTAGTAGAGATCTTGGTTCTTTCACTAGATCCGGTAGGTTGTTTTCATTTTGTAGGGTTAATGGACTTGATCATTGGGTTACTTCTGCATAAGTGTTGTTTTTGAAATATGCTTCAACAATCTTTCGTGCTTCTGGGTAGGATAAATTTCTCCTATGTTTAATTTCAGTTATTTCTCTTTCTTTTTGGCAGATTTTGCAGTTTTTAGAGTAGGCTGGGTGGCCTTCATTACAATTTGAACATTTTTTGATGTTATGGCATTCATCTTGTGTGGTTGGGGTCTTTTTCAACACATTTCCCACATATTTTAATTCCTCTACATATTTCTCTATGGTGCCCATATTTTTGGCATCTGTGGCATCTTAGGGGTGTAGGGATATATTGTTATACCTTTTCTATTCGGTAGCCAATTTTTACTTCTTTTGGAATTGTAGGTACGTCAAAGGTCAGTATATAAGTATTAGTTGGTATGGTCTGACCATTTCTTTTTATGGTTATACGTATGTGGTCAATTATGCCTTTTTTTTTTAACGCTGTTCTTATTTCTTCCATAGTTACCAAGGACAATTTTTGGTTCCTTAGGACTCCTTTAGAAATATTTAGCTTTTCATGTGGAAAAACTTTGCATTTATGGTTGTAGGAATTCCCCATTTTTAATAGGTTTGGACCATCTTTCTTTTTCTTTATTTCGAGAAGAAGATTTCCGTTTCTTACGTTTTTTTAATTGACTTTGGATTCCTCTTGCTGGTAAGTATTTTTTCGATTAAGAATGGTGATAATTCACTTATTTTTTTACTTTCTAGTAGTTCTATTACTAGGAATCTTGGGAAATTCGTGGGGAGGCTGTTTTTTTGTGTGTTGTATATTTTTTCATCCTCTGAGCTTGAGGTTTCTGAGACATCAGAGTGGTATCTTTTAAGGGTTTGGGGGATAAAATGATCCATGTGTTTGTTTTTTTGTTTGTTTTTTTTTCATCACCCTTGCACCCCATCTGCCTTGGAGCTCTTTGTGGGAAGAAATCCATTTGCCCTGGCACCACAGAGATACAAGGATAATATACTTGGTTTAGGTGAAGCACTGAGCACCTGTTTTCCTTTGATTTTGCTTTTGGGGGGGTTTTAAGAAGAATGTCAGGGATGTCGCAGCCATGTCAATGCTTTGTTCACCATAACCAATTGACCCTCAGCCACCACTTTCCACCATATTTGGGGGGTATTTATTAATAATGGAGGTTGGAATAGGAATCTTAATTGTTATCAGTAGATTGGTGTGAGTTTTATATGGAGGGGGATTGACGTGACCAGGCGATTGATTGGATCGGTCCTCTCCAACCGCTCGTCTAGCCCAGGTAAAGGCCAAAGTGGAGTGTTGCAGTGCGCATATCCACTACTTTCCCAGGTTATGGACTGCTTAGCCACTAGGATCCCATCCTTGAGCATCACGGGTTGCCACCCACGGCAAACTGGTGGCCTCATTTGGAGAAAAAGGGGGGAGCTTACGTTTGATATAGCAGTAGCAATAGTTTTGTGTTCTTTTTCTTATCGATTAGCTTTGTTTCATTGATTTCCAGTAGTGAATAGGAATTAAATTGTGAAGTTATTAATGAATCATGTGAATGGACATTAATAAACTGTAATAAAACTATTCATTTGGACTATATAATATAATTATAATCCATGAAATTATTGAACTATAAATATGAATATTTGTCTTCTATTCTAATAGAAATAAATATATCAGAAATTGTGATTTTAAATATATAAGTTAACAAGATCGGCAGGCAGTAGTGTAGTTAAAAATCAAGAATGATTTATATATATAAGATATAAGAATATATATATATATATATATATATATATATATATATATAAGAAAATCTTTTAATTAAAAAACGATACTCGTGTTGAAAATTTGAAAGCTTGAAAATTAGAACATTTAACAAAGGAGATAATTCATGGATGTAAAATTCAAAAGTTATTTTGAAATTAAGAATTTTGCTCCATAAGGGAATCATCATCATCAGTTTAACGCCCTTTTACATTCTGGCAGGTGTTGGACAGCTTTAAGAAATTGACTTCCGAACTAACCTATTTCTGGCCAGGTCTTTATTTATCCCCCTTTCTCTCACGCACATCCTTATCACTTCCACCTATGTTTTCCTTGGCATTCCCTGTTAATTGACCCTGCTACTTCAACTGTTCTATATCTCTTAACCCAAGAACTCCTGTTCTGCACACATCTCCATATACAGATTTTATCTTCCTCTGAGGTCATCAGATATAAGCATGTCTTTTATGTTAAGGTCTCTCCCTTGTATTGAGATATAAGAATTCTATTCCTTTGTGATAAGTTTTTAGAGTGATCTCCCTCGCTTTTTCTTGTTGTTGTTGGTTATTTGGCTGGGAAAACAAAGATGGCTGTTTGGACAAACGGACATGTGTCCATGACTTGATTTATATAACGAGTAAACTAACATTAGTAGCAAAAGTTGTCGTCTTTCATGTGATGAGGAATTATCTTGTTCAACAAACGTTGAAATACATTTAAAAGAAAGATGGCTTCTTTTACAAAACACCCACCTATTTTGTTAAATAAAGAGTCATATGCTGAATGGAAGCAAGATATAGTCTATATTTACAGACTTATCGAAAAAGAAACAGGGCCCGGCTGTATTTTTGTCACTACCCCAAAATATAAGAGAATGTGTTCGACATTTGGCAATAACGGATATCAATGGAGCAAATGGATTGAATATAATTATAGACAAATTGGACAAGATTTACTTACAGGATGAAAATATGGTGGCATACATGTCATTTAAAAGTTTTATTCCTACAAAAGGGTGGCCGGAGTTTATATAAATTAATTTTTTTTACAATATGAATTTCTGTATAAAAAATTATGGAAATTTCGAATTTTTCAGCCAGAAAGAGCCCAGGCCTTTTTTGTTTTGAATGCAGTAAATGTATCGGAGGAAAACGAAAAATTAGCAAAAACCATGTGTTTAAGCTTGACATGCAACAATGAAAGATACATTGAAAGTGTTTTCTGATATTCATCAACAAAATGTAAAACCGTCCTTGTTATAAAAGAAGTTGAAACAGTAAATTACAACAGATACAGAAATATCAAGGAACAAAAACATTAAAATAAACAGACATGGTAAGATAATGTGTTGTTTTGAATGTAATTCAACTGAGCATTTTGTCCGAGATTGCACAAGTTTCAATTCTAGAAACAATATCAACACTGTCATGGATTCAGACCAGGTAAACTTTACTTTGTTTAATGTTGATTCATCTTATCGAATATTGATAAATTATTCTTATTCTGATGTAAAAATGTCAAATCTTGTGAAAGAGACATTGGGTATGGCAGTGTTGGGCTGTACTTGTTCATAAATTGTTGCTGGAGAACTTTGGTTTAACGTATAAGCAATTAGTGAAAACTGTTAGGTTTAACAGAACATTTTGTTTGAGAGATAAAGTGGAGGTAAAAGCTATTAAAATATTTAAATTTCCTGTAACAATAGAGGGTATAAAAGGTGTCAGAGGTTATATTAAGGCTGGCATCATCAAAAATGATTTACCCGTGTTATTAAGTCATAAATCAATGAAAACTGCAGAAATACTAAATTTTATAAACGACAGCTGTTGCATTTTTGACAGATATATTAAATTGCAAATCACGACTCTTGAGCATCTTCCGCTAACTAATATGCTGCTGTTTTTGGAGGTTAAAAATTCACCAAACGTAGTGTGACATTATGAGACTTTAAAAGGATGCTCCAGTGGAAAAAAAAGAGGAACGCTGAGAAATTATACAGACGGTTTACTCATGCATCTATAGAGAAATTAATAGCTTTGGTTAGAGGCAGTAAGGCATTTTATGATAAGGAATTTCTGTATCAGATCAAAGATGTTTGTGATTCTTGTTCAGTTTGCCAGAGGTTTAGAAGACCCTATCCTAGTTGTAGGATTGGCTCTTGGTAACAAGTTTAATGACACTGTATGTGTGGATTTAAAGGAACATCGACATAACTAATGCTGGATTCTGCACCTAATTGATACACCCACTAGATACTCTGCTGCCAGATTGATTAAACCAAAAAGAACAAAGAAATTATTTGCAACATATTTTTAATGTGGATATCTTATTTTGGAGCTCCCAAGCGGCTTTTAAGTGACAATGGAGGAGAGTTTAATAATGAGGGCTACTGACAGATGAACGAAAAGCTTAATATTGAAACATGCATGACAGCTGCAGAAATTCCATTCAGCAATGGTACTGTGGAACGTCACAATCTAATAATTGCTGAAGCGATGGAAAAAAAACATTAGATAATGAAAAATGTGAGCCAGAAATAGCTTTGGCTTGGGCTGTTAGTGCAAAAAGTGCATTTTAGAATCATTCTGGATATAGTCCAAATGTACCAGTTACATGGTTAGAATAAATTTAAATGCCCTACATGCAGTGAGAAAAAGCTTCATGGAAGTTGAATCAAATGAAAGAATTCGGAGAGCCTTGAGATATAATGTAAGGATGTATGCAGATGAACGATTTGTGACAAGTAGCTGTGTCTACTATAGAAGAGAAAACTACAAAGTATGATGTGGTTCTGCTAATGTTTTGGGTAAAGAAGGTCAATATGTATTGATCAGACATGGAGGAGCATTTTTCAGGATGCATCCATGTCACTTGATGAAGGTAGACAATGAATTGCGAAGTCCAAAGAATGCAGAAAATACAAATTCTTCAAATGAGATTAATGAAGTCTTGGAGGAGGAAGATATAGAACAGTATAATAACAATTCTAATAACAATTCTAATAACAATAGAAAAAAAGGGAAAGATAAGAGTATAAAACCAAGTAGAAACGAAGGTGTAGAGTATAAATTGAAAGGGAGTGATGAGTGGAAAACAGGAATGGTTATGAAGCACACAACTCAAGTAAACGAGAAAATATAGCTATTGGCTAAATAGAAAACCAGAAGCAGAGAATGAAAATCGTATTTCTATCAATTGGGATCATGTTGATAATGGAGAGAACTTTCTCAAGTAACAGAAGAAGTTAGTTATCAGGAACATGCAGTTTTTCTTTCTTCTGAACAAGAACAACGAGAAGATGTGATTGATGCAAAGAAAAGAGAATTGGAAAATATGGAAATATGAAGTATATGAATGTGTTGCTGACATGGGGCAAAAATGTAATCAACAAGATGGGTGATAACAGAAAAATTTGTGAATGACGAAAATATAATGAAGGCTCGTCTTGTTCCTCGTAGTTATGAAAAGTATTCCTATAACCTAAAAAAGATTCTTTAATGTGCAGCCATGAGGCTATGTGCCTCGTATTGTTAACGGCCTCAGTTATGATGTGGCAGGTGGAGACTTGATTTTACCTCAGCATTTCTGCAAGATAATATGCTGGAGAGAGAGGTATTTCTTAGATCACCATTTGATGTGTGTCCAGAATCACAAGTGCGGAAGCTGAGAAGATGCATTTATGATTTAAATGATGCACCTCGTTCATGGTACAAGCGAGTTAATTATGAGTTAACTCGCTTTAAAGGAATGGTGAATGCATACGACAATGCACTGTTTCTTTGGCATGATGCCACTGGTGACTTGATAGGCATTCTGGCAATACACGTAGATGATTTCATATTCTATGAAAATAATCTATTTCAGAAAAATGTGATCGCAGAATTGAAAAAAATATTTAAAATTGGAAAACATGAAAGTGGAACATTTAAATTTTTAGGATTAAAGTTAAGCAAACAAAAAATGGGATTATTATAGATCAAAATGTATATGCTTCAACTATATCGCCAATAGACAAAGAAAGGGAGATCATTAAGGAAAAATGATGAATTGAGTCAAGAGAAGACGGAGCTAAAGAAATTGACAGGTCAAATGATGTGGGTATCCATCCAGACTCGACCAGATGTATCGTTTTTAATGTGTGCAGAATGAGTAATATTGGAAAATCTCCAAAAGTGAAGTTACTCTTCGAGGCAAACAAGTAACTAATAAAATTAAAATCAAAGACTGGTTCCATATCATTGTGAAGCAAAATTTAACAAGCGTTGGATTGTTCACCCACGGAACGTGAGCTAGGTGTAGATCGTCATGAGGCAGGTTAGTTTTATCCTACCAATCGACACGTGTGTGGCATGGCAACAGCTATTCAGTCCTGTATAAGAGGAACCGCGGGATCCGAGCAACGGTTTCCATGCCAGCTCGAACAAGCAGCGGTGCCATGCCGTCTTTGTACGATAATGGCTAAAAGTCTCTAAGCCAGAACTGCGACCAGTGCCATTACGATGGAGCCTGCTATAACGGTCGTCATCACTAGTGGTGGTGGCAGCAGCAATGGCGTTCGGTGATGATCTTGGAGCTGCCAGCATGTTGCTGTTGTCGCGAATGGATCAACTGACTTGATGGTGGGATGTTGCCGCTGACAGCCTTTTTCAAACCCCCCAGTTGAGCATGAGGGATCACTCATAGATCACTTGACTTCAGGCTCGGGGTGTCGTACTTAGTGGAGCAGCCATCACAATTTGTCGAAAGAAGTTTAGCATTTACAAAGCTGTGGACTATCTCTAGAATGATTAGTGATTCAAAGATTTTAACAAAGAGTGGGAGGAAACTGATGGAGCAATAATTTTATGGGTCAGTTCTTTCACTAGAATTCTTTAACACTGGTACCACAGAGGCAATTTTCCAGCTATCAGGGAAGCAAGATTCGGCAAGGCTATAGAGTTTGAAGAGGACATGAGCCAGCTTAGAAAAGTATTTTTTATTACTAGGGATCAGATCAGGTTCACATGCTTTGGAGGTGTCAAGGTTTTTTATGATATCCAGAACATGAGAAGGGGTGATGATCAGATCATCAAGTATGGCTTCTGTCCATAGTGGGAAATTAGGGAAGGAGTGGTTTGTGGAGTTCAAGGTGGTTTAAGGTGAACCGATGGGCAAGAAGTTCAGCCTTATCCGTTGCTGTGCAAGAAACATCATGGTGGTTGGATAGTTGGGGAAGTGTTGATTGCCCATTATTCACAATACTATTATAGATTTTCTAGGAATCTTGAGTGTTTAATTTATCCGACTCAATGTGTTATCTAGTCATCTCGATATACCTACTTTTAGCTGCGGCTATTCACTCTTACAATGGTTTCTTGATGATATAATTTGTTGTCTATTTATAGCTGACTTATGGCGGTTGAATCAGCAGAATGCTTGCTGCCTATGCATAATAGCAGCTGCATAGGTCGAAGTCAACCATTGGGGAGAGTGGGGCTTACTATAGAATTTCTGCGTGGGGACATATGCGTCTATGCCTGTTTTGATTCAATCTGTTACCTCATTTGCACACTATTCAGCGGGGAGTAAAAAAGTTTTACTGAATGAGGCATCTCTGATCTGATCTCTGATGGATTCCCAATCAATCCGTTGGTAGTATCTTATCATTTTGCGTAATGACACTTCGGTTTGGGGTCGGAAGTTTAGGATGATATGTTTGATGAAACAGTACGTTCATTCATTTTCTTAGATTTAATTTAAGCTGTTACAGAGTTGGAGAGCGCTAGGCAAGCTAGCTATATGTCTCGACTAGTTTGATCCTCGTCTGATGGTGATGATTGTTTAGCAGTAAATCTTCTCTTCAGTCTGCCATCTTAGATCCAAAGTGTGCTGATCATTCTGAAATCAACTGCTCTCAAAGAAACAATGAAACCATCTTATTAAACCTCTCGGGAAAACAGTGAACCATGGTTGTTTTAAGTACCCGGGGGAAGGGGGAGCTTAACTTTGCAGTGAATGCGTCCGACTCTTGTGAAGTCCAAAGAAACGAGCAAAACGGAACTCACTTTACTCACATCTGACTATGATGTCACCCTCTCTGACTCGCTCATAAAGATGGCAGAAAACTCGCTCCCTCCCTCCTTACATTATCTAACAAAGCAAACTTTAAAAATGCGAGAAAAGACACAAAATAACAAAAAAAACGAAATTTGTGTTAATATTTTTTGTTTCATAAATTTATTGAATCAAATTAAATATTTGTTTTAAAAGATTGATGCTAAATCTCTTATATAAAGGGCAGTTGTCTGTTTGTATGTTTGTTTGTTTGTTTGTATGTCCAGTATCTCCTCAAAAACTACCCGACGACATGTCAAAAAGTTGACATCTACAGGACCGCACAAATCCCGGATGTAAAATATCTAAAAATCGCGAAAATCGATTCACTCGCTGACAGTCAACCGGACCACTTTCCGACAAAAGGTAGCAGTTTTTTCGTATTTTACACGAAAATTCAACGTTATTATGTAGTAAATTCGAAATAATCTAATGTATTTATGTACTAATCCGATAAAAATGCCGAGTCACTATAAACATCCCATAATCCCTTGCCGGATGTATCCGGTCTTGCCCTAAATTGTGTCCGGTTGTATCAGATCATCCAATAACTTCTGTCCGGTTGCATCAATAACAACATAGGAATCCTACGTTAACAGTGTGTAGTGAAACAAGGGTTGCTCAATCACATCCGCACCTGTCCCATAATCCCTTGCCGGATGTACCCGGTCTTGCTCTAAATTGTGTCCGGTTATATCAGGTCATCATGACGTCAGAGAGTGGCAGATAATTTGAAAAATAATGCAAAGTGGCGGGAAGAAATTCACTCACACTACAACCTTTTAATAGACGCTAATATTCCTCCCACTCCCTTCCGTTATCATGATAGGCATTACCTCCTCCTTACATGCCAAATTGGGGGGGGGGGGGGTACGGTATTCGCCGGTGTGAGCATTACCTCCTCCTTTTTTGAGAAGTGTAGGGGTAGGGTAGTATCGGTTCCGTTGTCATGATGCACTGATCCCATGCATTACCTCCTCCTTTTTTGAGAAGTGTAGATGTAGAATAGTATCGGTTCCGTTATCATGATGTGCTCATCCCATGAATTACCTCCTCCTTTTTTGAGAAGTGTAGGGGTAGGGTCGTATCGGTTCCGTTGTCATGATGCCCTCATCCCATGCATTATCTCCTCCTTTTTTGAGAAGTGTTGAGGTAGGGTCGTATCGGTTCCGTTGTCATGATGCACTATTCCCATGCATTACCTCCTCCTTTTTTGAGCAGTGTAGAGGTAGGGTATGTGTGGGTACCCTGCGACCGAACGAAATATGTGTGGGTACCCTGCGACTGCACGAAGTATGTGTGGGTACCCTGCGACCGGACGAAGTATGTGTGGGTACCCTGCGACCGGACGAAGTATGTGTAGGTACCCTGCGACCGGACGAAGTATGTGTGGGTACCCTGCGACCGCACGAAGTATGTGTGGGTACCCTGCGACCGAACGAAATATGTGTGGGTACCCTGCTGCCTGACGAAATATGTGTGGGTACCCTGCGACCGCACGAAGTATGTGTGGGTACCCTGCGACCGCACGAAGTATGTGTGGGTACCCTGCGACCGCACGAAGTATGTGTGGGTACCCTGCGACCGGACGAAGTATGTGTGGGTACCCTGCGACCGCACGAAGTATGTGTGGGTACCCTGCTGCCTGACGAAGTATGTGTGGGTACCCTGCGACCGGACGAAGTATGTGTAGGTACCCTGCGACCGGACGAAGTATGTGTGGGTACCCTGCGACCGCACAAAGTATGTGTAGGTACCCTGCGACCGGACGAAGTATGTGTGGGTACCCTGCGACCGCACGAAGTATGTGTGGGTACCCTGCGACCGCACGAAGTATGTGTGGGTACCCTGCGACCGCACGAAGTATGTGTAGGTACCCTGCGACCGCACAGAGTATGTGTGGGTACCCTGCGACCGCACGAAGTATGTGTGGGTACCCTGCGACCGGACGAAGTATGTGTGGGTACCCTGCGACCGGACGAAGTATTTGTGGGTACCCTGCGACCGCACGAAGTATGTGTGGGTACCCTGCGACCGCACGAAGTATGTGTGGGTACCCTGCGACCGCACAAAGTATGTATAGGTACCCTGCGACCGCACAAAGTATGTATAGGTACCCTGCGACCGGACGAAGTATGTGTGGGTACCCTGCGACCGCACGAAGTATGTGTGGGTACCCTGCGACCGCACGAAGTATGTGTGGGTACCCTGCGACCGCACGAAGTATGTGTGGGTACCCTGCGACCGAACGAAGTATGTTTGGGTACCCTGCGACCACACGAAGTATTTGTGGGTACCCTGCGACCGCACGAAGTATGTGTGGGTACCCTGCTGCCTGACGAAGTATGTGTGGGTACCCTGCGACCGAACGAAGTATGTTTGGGTACCCTGCGACCGCACGAAGTATTGGTGGGTACCCTGCGACCGCACGAAGTATGTGTGGGTACCCTGCTGCCTGACGAAGTATGTGTGGGTACCCTGCGACCGGACGAAGTATGTATAGGTACCCTGCGACCGGACGAAGTATGTGTGGGTACCCTGCGACCGCACGAAGTATGTGTGGGTACCCTGCGACCGGACGAAGTATGTGTGGGTACCCTGCGACCGCACGAAGTATGTGTGGGTACCCTGCGACCGCACGAAGTATGTGTGGGTACTCTGCGACCGCACGAAGTATGTGTGGGTACCCTGCGACCGCACGAAGTATGTGTGGGTACCCTGCGACCGGACGAAGTATGTGTGGGTACCCTGCGACCGGACGAAGTATTTGTAGGTACCCTGCGACCGCACGAAGTATGTGTGGGTACTCTGCGACCGCACGAAGTATGTGTAGGTACCCTGCGACCGCACGAAGTATGTGTGGGTACCCTGCAACCGCACGAAGTATGTATAGGTACCCTGCGACCGCACGAAGTATGTATAGGTACCCTGCGACCGGACGAAGTATGTGTGGGTACCCTGCGACCGCACGAAGTATGTGTGGGTACCCTGCGACCGCACGAAGTATGTGTGGGTACCCTGCGACCGCACGAAGTATGTGTGGGTACCCTGCGACCGAACGAAGTATGTTTGGGTACCCTGCGACCGAACGAAGTATTTGTGGGTACCCTGCGACCGCACGAAGTATGTGTGGGTACCCTGCTGCCTGACGAAGTATGTGTGGGTACCCTGCGACCGAACGAAGTATGTTTGGGTACCCTGCGACCACACGAAGTATTTGTGGGTACTCTGCGACCGCACGAAGTATGTGTGGGTACCCTGCTGCCTGACGAAGTATGTGTGGGTACCCTGCGACCGCACGAAGTATGTGTGAGTACCCTGCAACCGGACGAAGTATTATAGGTACCCTGCGACCGCACGAAGTATGTGTGGGTACCCTGCGACCGCACGAAGTATGTGTGGGTACCCTGCTGCCTGACGAAGTATGTGTGGGTACCCTGCGACAGGACGAAGTATGTGTGAGTACCCTGCGACGGCACGAAGTATGTATAGGTACCCTGCGACCGCACGAAGTATGTGTTGGTACCCTGCGACCGGACGAAGTATGTGTGAGTACCCTGCGACCGCACGAAGTATGTGTGAGTACCCTGCTGCCTGACGAAGTATGTATAGGTACCCTGCGACCGCACGAAGTATGTGTGGGTACCCTGTGACCGAACGAAGTATGTGTGGGTACCCTGCGATCGCACGAAGTATGTGTGGGTACCCTGTGACCGAACGAAATATGTGTGGGTACCCTGCGACCGAACGAAATATGTGTGGGTACCCTGCGACTGCACGAAGTATGTGTGGGTACCCTGCGATCGCACGAAGTATGTGTGGGTACCCTGCGACCGAACGAAGTATGTGTAGGTACCCTGCGACCGAACGAAGTATGTGTGGGTACCCTGCGACCGCACGAAGTATGTGTGGGTACCCTGCGACCGAACGAAATATGTGTGGGTACCCTGCTGCCTGACGAAATATGTGTGGGTACCCTGCGACCGCACGAAGTATGTGTGGGTACCCTGCGACCGGACGAAGTATGTGTGGGTACCCTGCGACCGCACGAAGTATGTGTGGGTACCCTGCGACCGCAAGAAGTATTTGTGGGTACTCTGCGACCGAACGGAGTATGTGTGGGTACCCTGCTGCCTGACGAAGTATGTGTGGGTACCCTGCTGCCTGACGAAGTATGTGTGGGTACCCTGCGACCGAACGAAGTATGTTTGGGTACCCTGCGACCGCACGAAGTATTTGTGGGTACTCTGCGACCGCACGAAGTATGTGTGGGTACCCTGCTGCCTGACGAAGTATGTGTGGGTACCCTGCGACCGCACGAAGTATGTGTGAGTACCCTGCAACCGGACGAAGTATTATAGGTACCCTGCGACCGCACGAAGTATGTGTGGGTACCCTGCGACCGGACGAAGTATGTGTGGGTACCCTGCGACCGGACGAAGTATGTGTGGGTACCCTGCGACTGCACGAAGTATGTGTGGGTACCCTGCGACCGGACGAAGTATGTGTAGGTACCCTGCGACCGGACGAAGTATGTGTAGGTACCCTGCGACCGGACGAAGTATGTGTGGGTACCCTGCGACCGCACGAAGTATGTGTGGGTACCCTGCGACCGAACGAAATATGTGTGGGTACCCTGCGACTGCACGAAGTATGTGTGGGTACCCTGCGACCGGACGAAGTATGTGTGGGTACCCTGCGACCGGACGAAGTATGTGTAGGTACCCTGCGACCGGACGAAGTATGTGTGGGTACCCTGCGACCGCACGAAGTATGTGTGGGTACCCTGCGACCGAACGAAATATGTGTGGGTACCCTGCTGCCTGACGAAATATGTGTGGGTACCCTGCGACCGCACGAAGTATGTGTG
Organism: Sepiola atlantica; assembly: GCA_963556195.1. Taxonomy (NCBI): domain Eukaryota; kingdom Metazoa; phylum Mollusca; class Cephalopoda; order Sepiida; family Sepiolidae; genus Sepiola; species Sepiola atlantica. The sequence continues at coordinate 59,442,264 of OY744537.1, read as the reverse complement.
GGTACCCTGCGACCGCACGAAGTATGTGTGAGTACCCTGCAACCGGACGAAGTATTATAGGTACCCTGCGACCGCACGAAGTATGTGTGGGTACCCTGCGACCGCACGAAGTATGTGTGGGTACCCTGCTGCCTGACGAAGTATGTGTGGGTACCCTGCGACAGGACGAAGTATGTGTGAGTACCCTGCGACGGCACGAAGTATGTATAGGTACCCTGCGACCGCACGAAGTATGTGTTGGTACCCTGCGACCGGACGAAGTATGTGTGAGTACCCTGCGACCGCACGAAGTATGTGTGAGTACCCTGCTGCCTGACGAAGTATGTATAGGTACCCTGCGACCGCACGAAGTATGTGTGGGTACCCTGTGACCGAACGAAGTATGTGTGGGTACCCTGCGATCGCACGAAGTATGTGTGGGTACCCTGTGACCGAACGAAATATGTGTGGGTACCCTGCGACCGAACGAAATATGTGTGGGTACCCTGCGACTGCACGAAGTATGTGTGGGTACCCTGCGATCGCACGAAGTATGTGTGGGTACCCTGCGACCGAACGAAGTATGTGTAGGTACCCTGCGACCGAACGAAGTATGTGTGGGTACCCTGCGACCGCACGAAGTATGTGTGGGTACCCTGCGACCGAACGAAATATGTGTGGGTACCCTGCTGCCTGACGAAATATGTGTGGGTACCCTGCGACCGCACGAAGTATGTGTGGGTACCCTGCGACCGGACAAAGTATGTGTGGGTACCCTGCGACCGCACGAAGTATGTGTGGGTACCCTGCGACCGCAAGAAGTATTTGTGGGTACTCTGCGACCGAACGAAGTATGTGTGGGTACCCTGCTGCCTGACGAAGTATGTGTGGGTACCCTGCTGCCTGACGAAGTATGTGTGGGTACCCTGCGACCGAACGAAGTATGTTTGGGTACCCTGCGACCGCACGAAGTATTTGTGGGTACTCTGCGACCGCACGAAGTATGTGTGGGTACCCTGCTGCCTGACGAAGTATGTGTGGGTACCCTGCGACCGCACGAAGTATGTGTGAGTACCCTGCAACCGGACGAAGTATTATAGGTACCCTGCGACCGCACGAAGTATGTGTGGGTACCCTGCGACCGGACGAAGTATGTGTGGGTACCCTGCGACCGGACGAAGTATGTGTGGGTACCCTGCGACTGCACGAAGTATGTATAGGTACCCTGCGACCGCACGAAGTATGTGTGGGTACCCTGCGATCGCTCGAAGTATGTGTGGGTACCCTGTGACCGAACGAAGTATGTGTGGGTACCCTGCGACTGCACGAAGTATGTGTGGGTACCCTGCGACCAGACGAAGTATGTGTGAGTACCCTGCGATCGCTCGAAGTATGTGTGGGTACCCTGCGACCGCACGAAGTATGTGTGGGTACCCTGCTGCCTGACGAAGTATGTGTGGGTACCCTGCGACAGGACGAAGTATGTGTGAGTACCCTGCGACCGCACGAAGTATGTATAGGTACCCTGCGACCGCACGAAGTATGTGTTGGTACCCTGCGACCGGACGAAGTATGTGTGAGTACCCTGCGACTGCACGAAGTATGTGTGAGTACCCTGCTGCCTGACGAAGTATGTATAGGTACCCTGCGACCGCACGAAGTATGTGTGGGTACCCTGTGACCGAACGAAGTATGTGTGGGTACCCTGCGATCGCACGAAGTATGTGTGGGTACCCTGTGACCGAACGAAATATGTGTGGGTACCCTGCGACCGAACGAAATATGTGTGGGTACCCTGCGACTGCACGAAGTATGTGTGGGTACCCTGCGATCGCACGAAGTATGTGTGGGTACCCTGCGACCGAACGAAGTATGTGTAGGTACCCTGCGACCGAACGAAGTATGTGTGGGTACCCTGCGACCGCACGAAGTATGTGTGGGTACCCTGCGACCGAACGAAATATGTGTGGGTACCCTGCTGCCTGACGAAATATGTGTGGGTACCCTGCGACCGAACGAAGTATGTGTGGGTACCCTGCGACCGCACGAAGTATGTGTGGGTACCCTGCGACCGCAAGAAGTATGTATAGGTACCCCGCGACCGCACAAAGTATGTGTGGGTACCCTGCGTCCGGACGAAATATGTGTGGGTACCCTGCGTACGCAAGAAGTATGTATGGGTACCCTGCGACCGGACGAAGTATGTGTGGGTACCCGGCGACCGCACGAAGTATGTGTGGGTACCCTGCGACCGCACGAAGTATGTGTGGGTATCCTGCGACCGCAAGACGTATGTATAGGTACCCTGCGACCGCACGAAGTATGTGTGGGTACCCTGCGACCAGACGAAGTATGTGTGAGTACCCTGCGACCGCACGAAGTATTTGTGGATACCCAGCGACCGGACGAAGTATTTGTGGGTACCCTGTGACCGAACGAAATATGTGTGGGTACCCTGCGACTGCACGAAGTACGTGGGGGTACCCTGCCACCGGACGAAGTATTTGTGGGTACCCTGCGTCCGGACGAAATATGTGTGGGTACTCTGCGACCGGACGAAGTATGTGTTGGTACCCTGCGACCGCACGAAGTATGTGTGGGTACCCTGCGACCGCACAAAGTATGTGTGGGTACTCTGCGACCGCACGAACTATGTGTGGGTACCCTGCGACCGGACGAATATGTGTGGGTACCCTGCGACCGGACGAAGTATGTGTGGGTACCCTGCGATCGCAAGAAGTATGTATAGGTACCCTGCGACCGCACGAAGTATTTGTGGGTACCCTGCGTCCGGACGAAATATGTGTGGGTACTCTGCGACCGGACGAAGTATGTGTTGGTACCCTGCGACCGCACGAAGTATGTGTGGGTACCCTGCGACCGTACGAAGTATGTGTGGGTACCCTGCGCCCGGACGAAGTATGTGTTGGTACCCTGCGACCGCACGAAGTATGTGTGGGTACCCTGCGACCGCACGAAGTATGTGTGGGTACCCTGCGACCGCAAGAAGTATGTATAGGTACCCTGCGACCGCACGAAGTATGTGTGGGTACCCTGCGACCGGACGAAGTATGTGTGAGTACCCTGCGACCGCACGAAGTATTTGTGGATACCCTGCGACCGGACGAAGTATTTGTGGGTACCCTGTGATCTTAGCCAAAAGGCGTTATTTAACCCCCACCCACAATAGGAATATGTGACACAAGGTCGGAAAGTGGGATTTGAAAAGCCAGCGCTCGAGAAGGTGAGCGCTATGGCCATTAAAAATTGCCTGGGCAGCCCCGTCGGCATTCCCCGGTAGGGGCGCCTCAGGCAGTAAGCAATAAACCTACTCCTCCCCAAAGAGGGGAGGCGAAGCCTGGGAGGGTGGACCTCCTAGAACTGCACAGGACAGACCCATAGACCGGCGTAAATCAAGCCCCGAAGGGCAAGACAATACCGATCTATGAAGTGCAGCATCCATCGGAACAGATACTACACTTTGATCTTAGCCAAAAGGCCGAAATTCAAAAACTTAATGTGATTTACGGGACTATTTATAACCAATCTACACCTGAACAGCGGTCTATCCACTAGACACTGTTCAAATTACATCAATAAATTAACGAGTATAAATAACTATGATTTTGTTGAACAAACATTGTATAATACTATTTAACAAGTTCTTAAATGAGTTTTGATGAGCAACAATGAATTTTAGACTCCCTAGGCCGTTTTTCTCTAATTCTGTTTAGTGTAGTATCTGTTTTGATTATGCACTCCATAATCGTCTTGGCTTCATTCCGCCGGTCTATGGAAAAACGATTCACTCGCTGACAGTCAACCGGACCACTTTCCGACAAAAGGTAGCAGTTTTTTCGTATTTTACACCACTTTTTCAACGTTAATATATAGTAAATTCGAAATAATCTAATGTATTTATGTACTAATCCGATAAAAATGCAGAATCACTGTAAACATCCCATAATCCCTTGCCGGATGTACCCGATCTTGCCCGACATTCAGCCCGGTTGTATCAGATCATCCAATAACTTCTGTCCGGATAAATCAATAACAACATAGGAATCCTACGTTATAAGTGTGTAGTGAAACAAGGGTTGCTCAATCACATCCGCACCTGTCCAATAATCCTATGCTGGATGTACCCGGTCTTGCCCTAAATTGTGTCCGGTTATATCAGGTCATAGTACTCGGCGTTGTCCGGGAAAAAAGTGCTCAATGTCCTAGATAGAGCTACTGTAGTGATAGGTTTGGAAAATATTTTAAAGCCATCTTCGTTCCCCTTTGGACTATTTGGCAGATCAAAAGGAGGGATACCTAAGTGATTTCAGTAGTCCTCAGGAGGCCTCCTTTGTTATCAAAGTACTCAGCGTTGTCCGGGAGAAAAGCGCTCAATGTCCTAGATAGAGCTACTGTAGTGATAGGTTTGGAAAATATTTTAACGCTATCTTCGTTCCCCTTTGGACTATTTCGCAGATCAGAAGGAGAGAGGATACCTAAGTAATTTCAGTAGTCCTCAGGAGGCCTCCTTGATTATCAAAGTACTCGACGTTGTCCCGGAGAAAAGTGCTCAATGTCCTAGATAGAGCTACTGTAGTGATAGGTTTGGATAATATTTTAACAGCATCTACGCTGAAAAGGATGGGGGAATCGATAAGAGTTATTTCAGTAGTGCTCAGGAGGCGTCTTTGATTTTCAAATACTCGGCGTTGTCCGGGAGAAAAGTGCTGAATGTCCTTAATAGAGATACTGTAGTGATAGGTTTTGAAAATATTTTAACGCCATCTTCGTTCCCCTTTGGACTATTTGGCAGATCAGAAGGAGAGAGGATCCTAAAGTGATTTCAGTAGTCCTCAGGAGGCTTCTTTGATTTTCAAAGTACTCGGCGTTGTCCGGGAGAAAATTGCTCAATGTCCTAGATAGAGCTACTGTAGTGATAGGTTTGGATAATATTTTAACAGCATCTACGCTGAAAAGGATGGGGGAATCGATATAAGTTATTACAGTAGTTCTCAGGAGGCGTCTTTGATTATCAAAGTACTCGGCGTTGTCCGGGAGAAAAGTGCTCAATATCCTAGATAGAGCTACTGTAGTGATAGGTTTGGAAAATATTTTAACGCCATCTTCGTTCCCCTTTGGACTATTTGGCAGATCAGAAGGAGAGAGGATACCTAAGTGATTTCAGTAGTGCTCAGGAGGCCTCCTTGATTTTCAAAGTACTCGGCGTTGTCCGGGAGAAAATTGCTGAATGTCCTAGATAGAGCTACTGTAGTGATAGGTTAGGATAATATTTTAACAGCATCTACGCTGAAAAGGATGGGGGAATCGATAAGAGTTATTTAAGGAGTGCTCATGAGGCCTCCTTGATTTAAAAATTACTCGGTGTTGTCCGGGAGAAAAGTGGTCAATATCCTAGATAGAGCTACTGTAGTGATAGGTTTTGAAAATATTTTAACGCCATCTTCGTTCCCCTTTGGACTATTTATCAGATCAAAAGGAGGGATACCTAAGTGATTTCAGTAGTCCTCAGGAGGCCTCCTTGATTTTCAAAGTATTTGGCGTTGTCCGGGAGAAAAGTGTTCAATGTCCTTGATCGAGCTACTGTAGTGATAGGTTTGGATAATATTTTAACAGCATCTACGCTGAAAAGGATGGGGGAATCGATAAGAGTGATTTCAGTAGTGCTCAGGAGGCCTCCTTGATTTTCAAAGTACTCGGCGTTGTCCGGCAGAAAAGTGGTCAATATCCTAGATAGAGCTACTGTAGTGATAGGTTTGGAAAATATTTTAATGCCATCTTCGTTTCCCTTTGGACTATTTGGCAGATCAGAAGGAGAGAGGATACCTAAGTTATTTCAGTAGTGCTCATGAGGCCTCTTTTATTTTTAAAGTACTCGGCGTTGTCCGGGAGAAAATTGTTCAATGTCCTAGATAGAGCTACTGTAGTGATAGGTTTGGATAATATTTTAAGAGCATCTACGCTGAAAACCTATTTAGCATTCGCACCGCGACAGCAATAGGTACGTATTTAGCATTCAGCGGTGGCGATAGGAAGTATATAGCATGTGCACATGGGCGGCAATAAATACGTATATAGCATGCGCATCGGGAGTATAAAAAAAATTGGGGGGGAGGCAAAACATTTATTTTGTCTTTTATCTTTTTCATTGAAAATATTTATGTGTATGGGGGAGAATGAAAAAAAAAAATTTTCGGGGGAGGGGGCTAAAAAATTTTTTTTTTTTTCTTTTTTAAAATAAAAATATTTCTATGTATGTATTTCTATGTATGGGGGGAACATAAAATTTTTGGGGTGTAAGGGGTCAAAAATTTTTCTTTTTTTTTTCCTTTAAATTAAAAATATTTCTAAGTATGTGGGAGGATAGAAAAAAATTTTCCTGTGGGGAGGCAAACAAATTTTTTTCTGTTTGTAACTAAAAATATTTATATTTATGATAGTGACAATACGTAAATGAACACTATTTTGTTTTTCTAACACGACAGGGCCGAATAAATATAAGTTCTTACGTTACGTTCTTAGGTTTATATATAGTATGTGTACCGGGGTGGCAATAGGTACTATATAGTAGTGCATAGGGGTGGCTATAGCTACGTATTTAGCATTTGCACCGGGGTTGCGATAGGTATGTATTCAGCAATCGCACCGGGGTGGCGATATGTACATATTTAGTATTCGCACTGGGGCAGTGATAGGTACATATGGTGTATGAACACCTGGGCGGCAATATGTACGTATTTAGCATTCATCCCTGGGCGGAGATAGGTACTTATTTAGCATTCAGCGGTGGCGATAGGTACGTATATAGCATGTGCATATGGGCGGCAATAAGTACGTGATAGGTATGTATTATGCATGCGCACTGGGGCAGCGATCGGTTCATATATAGCACGCGCACCGGGGCAGCGATAGGTACGTATATAGCATGCGCACCGGGGCGGCGAAAGGTACGTATTTAGCATTCACACCGGGGCGGCGATAGGTATGTATTTAGCATTCACACCGGGGCGGCGATAGGTATGTATTTAGCATTCACACCGGGGCGGCGATAGGTATGTATTTAGCATTCGCACCGGGGCGGCGATAGGTATGTATTTAGCATTCGCACCGGGGCGGCGACAGGTATGTATTTAGCATTCGCACCGGGGCGGCGATAGGTATGTATTTAGCATTCGTATCGGGGTGGTGATATGTACGTATTTAGCTTCCGCACCGGGGCGGTGATAGGTACGTATTTAGAATTCACACAGGAGCGGCGATAGGTACGTATTCAGAATTCAGGGGTGGCGATAGCTACGTATATAGCATGTACACATGGGCAGCAATAAGTACGTACATAGCATGCGCACCGGGGCGGCGATCAGTACATATATAGCACGTGCACCGGGGCGGCAATAGGTACGTATATAGCACGTGCACCAGAACGGCGAAAGGTATGTATTTCGCATTCGCACCAGGGTGGTGATAGGTACGTATTTAGCATTCGCACCGGGGCAGCTATAGGTGCGTATTTAGCATTCACACCAGGGCGGCTATAGGTACGTATTTAGCATTCGCATCGGGCCGGCGATAGGTACGTATTTAGCATTCGCACCAAAGTGGTGATAGGTACGTATTTAGAAATTCGCACCAATGCGGCAATATGTACATATTAATTATTCCCACTAGGGCAGCGATAGGTACTTATGTAGCATGCACACCGGGGCGGCGATAGGTACTATTTAGGATTCGCACCGGGGCGGTGATAGGTACTTAAATAGTATCTGAACTGGGGCGGCGATAGGTACGTATATAGTATGTGCACTGGGGCGGCGATAGGTACGTATATAGTAAGCGCACCGGGGTGATGATAGATACGTATATAGCATGAACACCGGGGTGGAGATAAGTACCTATATAGAAGGCGCAGATAGAGGTGTTACTTTTTATAGAAATATATCATACTATTGCCCTGGGCAACGTAGGAGAAATTGTGGGGAAAGAACAGCTTTCGCAAAAGGCAAAATTAGAAAGTAGCGGTGAAATGCGGCGACCAGGGAAGAGAAAGGTAGAAAGATAAAGCGACGGCTATAGAGAAGGGGGGGGGGGAGAAATAGAAGTTTGTATATAAAGATGTTACACACACGATTTTTCTTCAAATATATGTTTTTATGACCCCGAGCAACGCCGGGTAGCCCCGCTAGTCTCTTATATAAAGGGCAGTTGTCTGTTTGTATGTTTGTTTGTTTGTATGTCCAGTATCTCCTCAAAAACTACCCGACGACATGTCAAAAAGTTGACATCTACAGGACCGCACAAATCCCGGATGTAAAATATCTAAAAATCGCGAAAATCGATTCACTCGCTGACAGTCAACCGGACCACTTTCCGACAAAAGGTAGCAGTTTTTTCGTATTTTACACGAAAATTCAACGTTATTATGTAGTAAATTCGAAATAATCTAATGTATTTATGTACTAATCCGATAAAAATGCCGAGTCACTATAAACATCCCATAATCCCTTGCCGGATGTATCCGGTCTTGCCCTAAATTGTGTCCGGTTGTATCAGATCATCCAATAACTTCTGTCCGGTTGCATCAATAACAACATAGGAATCCTACGTTAAGAGTGTGTAGTGAAACAAGGGTTGCTCAATCACATCCGCACCTGTCCCATAATCCCTTGCCGGATGTACCCGGTCTTGCTCTAAATTGTGTCCGGTTATATCAGGTCATCATGACGTCAGAGAGTGGCAGATAATTTGAAAAATAATGCAAAGTGGCGGGAAGAAATTCACTCACACTACAACCTTTTGATAGACGCTAATATTCCTCCCACTCCCTTCCGTTATCATGATAGGCATTACCTCCTCCTTACATGCCAAATTGGGGGGGGAGGGGGTACGGTATTCGCCGGTGTGAGCATTACCTCCTCCTTTTTTGAGAAGTGTAGGGGTAGGGTAGTATCGGATCCGTTGTCATGATGCACTGATCCCATGCATTACCTCCTCCTTTTTTGAGAAGTGTAGATGTAGAATAGTATCGGTTCCGTTATCATGATGTGCTCATCCCATGAATTACCTCCTCCTTTTTTGAGAAGTGTAGGGGTAGGGTCGTATCGGTTCCGTTGTCATGATGCCCTCATCCCATGCATTATCTCCTCCTTTTTTGAGAAGTGTTGAGGTAGGGTCGTATCGGTTCCGTTGTCATGATGCCCTCATCCCATGCATTATCTCCTCCTTTTTTGAGAAGTGTTGAGGTAGGGTCGTATCGGTTCCGTTGTCATGATGCACTATTCCCATGCATTACCTCCTCCTTTTTTGAGCAGTGTAGAGGTAGGGTATGTGTGGGTACCCTGCGACCGGACGAAGTATGTATAGGTACCCTGCGACCGCACGAAGTATGTGTGGGTACCCTGCGACCGGACGAAGTATGTGTGGGTACCCTGCGACCGGACGAAGTATGTGTGGGTACCCTGCGACCGTACGAAGTATGTGTGGGTACCCTGCGACCGGACGAAGTATGTGTGGGTACCCTGCGACCGCACGAATTATGTGTAGGTACCCTGCGACCGGACGAAGTATGTGTGGGTACCCTGTGACCGCACGAAGTATGTGTGGGTACCCTGCGACCGAACGAAGTATGTGTGGGTACCCTGCGACCGCACGAAGTATTTGTGGGTACCCTGCGACCGCACGAAGTATGTGTGGGTACCCTGCGACCGGACGAAGTATGTGTGGGTACCCTGCGACCGGACGAAGTATGTATGGGTACCCTGCGACCGCACGAAGTATGTGTGGGTACCCTGCGACCGGACGAAGTATGTGTGGGTACCCTGCGACCGGACGAAGTATGTATAGGTACCCTGCGACCGGACGAAGTATGTGTGGGTACCCTGCGACCGGACGAAGTATGTGTGGGTACCCTGCGACCGCACGAAGTATGTGTGGGTACCCTGCGACCGCACGAAGTATGTGTATGTACCCTGCGACCGCACGAAGTATATGTGCGTACCCTGCGACCGCACGAAGTATGTATAGGTACCCTGCGACCGGACGAAGTATGTGTGGGTACCCTGCGACCGCACGAAGTATGTGTAGGTACCCTGCGACCGGACGAAGTATGTGTGGGTACCCTGCGACCGCACGAAGTATGTGTGGGTACCCTGCGACCGGACGAAGTATGTATGGGTACCCTGCGACCGCACGAAGTATGTGTGGGTACCCTGCGACCGGACGAAGTATGTATGGGTACCCTGCGACCGCACGAAGTATGTGTGGGTACCCTGCGACCGGACGAAGTATGTATGGGTACCCTGCGACCGCACGAAGTATGTGTGGGTACCCTGCGACCGCACGAAGTATGTATGGGTACCCTGCGACCGGACGAAGTATGTGTGGGTACCCTGCGACCGCACGAAGTATGTGTGGGTACCCTGCGACCGGACGAAGTATTTGTGGGTACCCTGCGACCGGACGAAGTATGTGTGGGTACCCTGCGACCGGACAAAGTATGTATAAGTACCCTGCGACCGCACGAAGTATGTGTGGGTACCCTGCGACCGGACGAAGTATGTGTGGGTACCCTGCGACCGCACGAAGTATGTGTGGGTACCCTGCGACCGCACGAAGTATGTGTATGTACCCTGCGACCGCACGAAGTATATGTGGGTACCCTGCGACCGCACGAAGTATGTATAGGTACCCTGCGACCGGACGAAGTATGTGTGGGTACCCTGCGACCGCACGAAGTATGTGTAGGTACCCTGCGACCGGACGAAGTATGTGTGGGTACCCTGCGACCGCACGAAGTATGTGTGGGTACCCTGCGACCGTACGAAGTATGTATGGGTACCCTGCGACCGCACGAAGTATGTGTGGGTACCCTGCGACCGGACAGAGTATGTATAGGTACCCTGCGACCGCACGAAGTATGTGTGGGTACCCTGCGACCGGACGAAGTATGTATGGGTACACTGCGACCGCACAAAGTATGTGTGGGTACCCTGCGACCGCACGAAGTATGTGTGGGTACCCTGCGACCGGACGAAGTATTTGTGGGTACCCTGCGACCGCACGAAGTATGTGGTGGTACCCTGCGACCGGACGAAGTATGTGTGGGTACCCTGCGACCGCACGAAGATTGTATAGGTACCCTGCGACCGCACGAAGTATTTGTGGGTACCCTGCGACCGCACGAAGTATGTGTGGGTACCCTGCTGCCTGACGAAGTATGTGTGGGTACCCTGCGACCGCACGAAATATGTGTGGGTACCCTGCGACCGAACGAAATATGTGTGGGTACCCTGCGACTGCACGAAGTATTTGTGGGTACCCTGCGACCGGACGAAGTATGTATGGGTACCCTGCGACCGCACGAAGTATTTGTGGGTACCCTGCGACCGCACGAAGTATGTGTGGGTACCCTGCTGCCTGACGAAGTATGTGTGGGTACCCTGCGACCGCACGAAGTATGTGTGGGTACCCTGCGACTGGACGAAGTATGTATAGGTACCCTGCGACCGCACGAAGTATGTGTTGGTACCCTGCGACCGGACGAAGTATGTGTGAGTACCCTGCGACCGCACGAAGTATGTGTGGGTACCCTGCTGCCTGACGAAGTATGTGTGGGTACCCTGCGTCCGCACGAAGTATGTGTGGGTACCCTGCGACCGGACAAAGTATATATAGGTACCCTGCGACCGCACGAAGTATGTGTGGGTACCCTGCTACCGGACGAAGTATGTGTGGGTACCCTGCGATCGCACGAAGTATCTGTGGGTACCCTGCTACCGAACGAAATATGTGTGGGTACCCTGCGACCGAACGAAATATGTGTGGGTACCCTGCGACTGCACGAAGTATTTGTGGGTACCCTGCGTCTGGACGAAGTATTTGTGGGTACTCTGCGTCCGGACGAAGTATGTGTGGGTACCCTGCGACCGGACGAAGTATGTGTGTGTACCCTGCGACCGCACGAAGTATTTGTGGGTACCCTGCGACCGGACGAAGTATGTATGGGTACCCTGCGACCGCACGAAGTATTTGTGGGTACCCTGCGACCGCACGAAGTATGTGTGGGTACCCTGCTGCCTGACGAAGTATGTGTGGGTACCCTGCGACCGCACAAAGTATGTGTGGGTACCCTGCGACTGGACGAAGTATGTATAGGTACCCTGCGACCGCACGAAGTATGCGTTGGTACCCTGCGACCGGACGAAGTATGTGTGAGTACCCTGCGACCGCACGAAGTATGTGTGGGTACCCTGCTGCCTGACGAAGTATGTGTGGGTACCCTGCGACCGCAGGGGTAGGGTCGTATCGGTTCCGTTGTCATGATGCCCTCATCCCATGCATTATCTCCTCCTTTTTTGAGAAGTGTTGAGGTAGGGTCGTATCGGTTCCGTTGTCATGATGCCCTCATCCCATGCATTATCTCCTCCTTTTTTGAGAAGTGTTGAGGTAGGGTCGTATCGGTTCCGTTGTCATGATGCACTATTCCCATGCATTACCTCCTCCTTTTTTGAGCAGTGTAGAGGTAGGGTATGTGTGGGTACCCTGCGACCGGACGAAGTATGTATAGGTACCCTGCGACCGCACGAAGTATGTGTGGGTACCCTGCGACCGGACGAAGTATGTGTGGGTACCCTGCGACCGGACGAAGTATGTGTGGGTACCCTGCGACCGCACGAAGTATGTGTGGGTACCCTGCGACCGGACGAAGTATGTGTGGGTACCCTGCGACCGCACGAAGTATGTGTGGGTACCCTGCGACCGGACGAAGTATGTGTGGGTACCCTGCGACCGCACGAAGTATATATAGGTACCCTGCGACCGCACGAAGTATGTGTGGGTACCCTGCGACCGGACGAAGTATGTGTGAGTACCCTGCGACCGCACGAAGTATTTGTGGGTACCCTGCGACCGCACGAAGTATGTGTGGGTACCCTGCTGCCTGACGAAGTATGTGTGGGTACCCTGCGACCGCACGAAGTATGTGTGGGTACCCTGCGACCGGACGAAGTATGTATAGGTACCCTGCGACCGCACGAAGTATGTGTTGGTACCCTGCGACCGGACGAAGTATGTGTGGGTACCCTGCGATCGCACGAAGTATGTGTGGGTACCCTGCGACCGCACGAAGTACGTGTGGGTACCCTGCCACAGGACGAAGTATTTGTGGATACCCTGCGTCCGGACGAAATATGTGTGGGTACTCTGCGACCGGACGAAGTATGTGTTGGTACCCTGCGACCGCACGAAGTATGTGTGGGTACCCTGCGACCGCACAAAGTATGTGTGGGTACTCTGCGACCGCACGAACTATGTGTGGGTACCCTGCGACCGGACGAATATGTGTGGGTACCCTGCGACCGCACGAAGTATGTGTGGGTACCCTGCGATCGCACGAAGTATGTGTGGGTACCCTGCGATCGCACGAAGTATGTGTGGGTACCCTGTGACCGAACCAAATATGTGTGGGTACCCTGCGCCCGGACGAAGTATGTGTGGGTACCCTGCGACCGCACGAAGTATGTGTGGGTACCCTGCGACCGCACGAACTATGTGTGGGTACCCTGCGACCACACGAACTATGTGTGGGTACCCTGACGTCAGAGAGTGGCAGGAAGAAATTCACTCACACTACAACCATTTTTTTCTGTCTTTCTTTTTTCCCGCTCACTCCCACACTTTCTTTCTTAATTATTAATAGACGCTAATATCCCCCCCCCCCCTCCCTATGGCCGTTCTGTTATCATGATAGGCATTCCCTCCTCCTTTCGGGGGGGGGGGTGTCGGCATTCGCCGGTGTGAGCGCTTCAGGCCAAATCTGGCGAGGGGGAATGTCGGCATTCGGCGGCTCAGGCCAATCTGGGGAGGGGAGGAGGGAAATGTCGGCATTCGGCGGTATGAGCGATCACCTGTGGGGCGCCTCAGGCGAAATTTGGGGATGGGGCGCATTGGGATACGCTGGTGAGGCAGGCGAAATTTGGGGGAGGGGGAGTGTCGGTATTCGCCGGTGTCAGCGCCTCGGGCGAAATTTGGGGGGAGTCGTCGGTGAGACAGATCCCGACCTTGGGGGTATATCAACCGGTACTTTAGGGGAGAGGAAGTGAGCTAAAGGAAAAGGGATTAAAAATAAAATGATAATCTGATTTTTGATTCGACAGTGTAAGATCGACACCTATCGGATAGGACTAGATATACACTTGATCTCAAGGCAATAATGCCGAGAACAGATACTAGACTTTGATCTTAGCCAAAAGGCGTTATTTAACCCCTACCCACAATAGGAATATGTGACACAAGGTCGGAAAGTGGGATTTGAAAAGCCAGTGCTCGAGAAGGTGAGCACTGTGGCCATTAAAAATTGCCTGGGCAGCCCCGTCGGCATTCCCCGGTAGGGGCGCCTCAGACAGTAAGCAATTAACTTACTCCTCCCCAAAGAGGGGAGGTAAAGCCTGGGAGGGTGGACCTCCTAGAACTGCACAGGACAGATCAGACCCATAGACCGGCGGAAATCAAGCCCCGAAGGCCAAGACAATACCGATCTATGGAGTGCAGTATCCATCGGAACAGATACTACACTTTGATCTTAGCCAAAAGGCGTTATTTAACACCCACCCACAATGGGAGTATGTGACACAAGGTCGGAAAGTGGGATTTGAAAAGCCAGCGCCCGAGAAGGTGAGCGCTCTGGCCATTAAAAATTGCCTGGGCAGCCCCGTCGGCATTCCCCGGTAGGGGCGCCTCAGACAGTAAGCAATAAACTTACTCCTCCCCAAAGAGGGGAGGCGAAGCCTGGGAGGGTGGACCTCCTAGAACTGCACAGGACAGACCCATAGACCGGCGGAAATCAAGACCCGAAGGCCAAAACAATACCGATCTATGAAGTGCAGTATCCATCGGAACAGATACTACACTTTGATCTTAGCCAAAAGGCCGAAATTCAAAAACTTAATGTGATTTACGGGACTATTTATAACCAATCTACACCTGAACAGCGGTCTATCCACTAGACACTGTTCAAATTACATTAATAAATTAACGAGTATAAATAACTATGATTTTGTTGAACAAACATTGTATAATACTATTTAACAAGTTCTTAAATGAGTTTTGATGAGCAACAATGAATTTTAGACTCCCTAGGCCGTTTTTCTCTAATTCTGTTTAGTGTAGTATCTGTTTTGATTATGCACTCCATAATCGTCTTGGCTTCATTCCGCCGGTCTATGGAAAAACGATTCACTCGCTGACAGTCAACCGGACCACTTTCCGACAAAAGGTAGCAGTTTTTTCGTATTTTACACCACTTTTTCAACGTTAATATATAGTAAATTCGAAATAATCTAATGTATTTATGTACTAATCCGATAAAAATGCAGAATCACTGTAAACATCCCATAATCCCTTGCCGGATGTACCCGATCTTGCCCGACATTCAGCCCGGTTGTATCAGATCATCCAATAACTTCTGTCCGGATAAATCAATAACAACATAGGAATCCTACGTTATAAGTGTGTAGTGAAACAAGGGTTGCTCAATCACATCCGCACCTGTCCAATAATCCTATGCTGGATGTACCCGGTCTTGCCCTAAATTGTGTCCGGTTATATCAGGTCATAGTACTCGGCGTTGTCCGGGAAAAAAGTGCTCAATGTCCTAGATAGAGCTACTGTAGAGATAGGTTTGGATAATATTTTAACAGCATCTACGGTGAAAAGGATGGGGGAATCGATAAGAGTTATTTCAGTAGTGCTCAGGAGGCCTCTTTGATTTTCAAAGTACTCAGCGTTGTCCGGGAAAAAAGTGCTCAATGTCCTAGATAGACCTACTGTAGTGATAGGTTTGCATAATATCTTAACAGCATCTACGCTGAAAAGGATGGGGGGATCGATAAGAGTTATTTCAGTAGTGCTCAGGAGGCCTCTTTGATTTTCAAATACTCGGCGTTGTCCGGGAGAAAAGAACTCAATGTCCTAGATAGAGCTACTGTAGTGATAGGTTTGGAAAATATTTTAAAGCCATCTTCGTTCCCCTTTGGACTATTTGGCAGATCAAAAGGAGGGATACCTAAGTGATTTCAGTAGTCCTCAGGAGGCCTCCTTTGTTATCAAAGTACTCAGCGTTGTCCGGGAGAAAAGCGCTCAATGTCCTAGATAGAGCTACTGTAGTGATAGGTTTGGAAAATATTTTAACGCTATCTTCGTTCCCCTTTGGACTATTTCGCAGATCAGAAGGAGAGAGGATACCTAAGTAATTTCAGTAGTCCTCAGGAGGCCTCTTTGATTATCAAAGTACTCGACGTTGTCCGGGAGAAAATTGCTCAATGTCCTAGATAGAGCTACTGTAGTGATAGGTTTGGATAATATTTTAACAGCATCTACGCTGAAAAGGATGGGGGAATCGATATAAGTTATTACAGTAGTTCTCAGGAGGCGTCTTTGATTATCAAAGTACTCGGCGTTGTCCGGGAGAAAAGTGCTCAATATCCTAGATAGAGCTACTGTAGTGATAGGTTTGGAAAATATTTTAACGCCATCTTCGTTCCCCTTTGGACTATTTGGCAGATCAGAAGGAGAGAGGATACCTAAGTGATTTCAGTAGTGCTCAGGAGGCCTCCTTGATTTTCAAAGTACTCGGCGTTGTCCGGGAGAAAATTGCTAAATGTCCTAGATAGAGCTACTGTAGTGATAGGTTAGGATAATATTTTAACAGCATCTACGCTGAAAAGGATGGGGGAATCGATAAGAGTTATTTAAGGAGTGCTCATGAGGCCTCCTTGATTTAAAAATTACTCGGCGTTGTCCGGGAGAAAAGTTCTGAATGTCCTTAATAGAGATACTGTAGTGATAGGTTTTGAAAATATTTTAACGCCATCTTCGTTCCCCTTTGGACTATTTGGCAGATCAGAAGGAGAGAGGATTCTTAAGTGATTTCAGTAGTCCTCAGGAGGCCTCCTTGATTTTCAAAGTACTCGGCGTTGTCCGGGAGAAAATTGCTCAATGTCCTAGATAGAGCTACTGTAGTGATAGGTTTGGATAATATTTTAACAGCATCTACGCTGAAAAGGATGGGGGAATCGATATAAGTTATTACAGTAGTTCTCAGGAGGCGTCTTTGATTATCAAAGTACTCGGCGCTGTCCGGGAGAAAAGTGCTCAATATCCTAGATAGAGCTACTTTAGTGATAGGTTTGGAAAATATTTTAACGCCATCTTCGTTCCCCTTTGGACTATTTGGCAGATCAGAAGGAGAGAGGATACCTAAGTGATTTCAGTAGTGCTCAGGAGGCCTCCTTGATTTTCAAAGTACTCGGCGTTGTCCGGAAGAAAATTGCTGAATGTCCTAGATAGAGCTACTGTAGTGATAGGTTAGGATAATATTTTAACAGCATCTACGCTGAAAAGGATGGGGGAATCGATAAGAGTTATTTAAGGAGTGCTCATGAGGCCTCCTTGATTTAAAAATTACTCGGTGTTGTCCGAGAGAAAAGTGGTCAATATCCTAGATAGAGCTACTGTAGTAATAGGTTTTGAAAATATTTTAACGCCATCTTCGTTCCCCTTTGGACTATTTATCAGATCAAAAGGAGGGATACCTAAGTGATTTCAGTAGTCCTCAGGAGGCCTCCTTGATTTTCAAAGTATTTGGCGTTGTCCGGGAGAAAAGTGTTCAATGTCCTTGATCGAGCTACTGTAGTGATAGGTTTGGATAATATTTTAACAGCATCTACGCTGAAAAGGATGGGGGAATCGATATAAGTGATTTCAGTAGTGCTCAGGAGGCCTCCTTGATTTTCAAAGTACTCGGCGTTGTCCGGCAGAAAAGTGGTCAATATCCTAGATAGAGCTACTGTAGTGATAGGTTTGGAAAATATTTTAACGCCATCTTCGTTTCCCTTTGGACTATTTGGCAGATCAGAAGGAGAGAGGATACCTAAGTTATTTCAGTAGTGCTCATGAGGCCTCTTTTATTTTTAAAGTACTCGGCGTTGTCCGGGAGAAAATTGTTCAATGTCCTAGATAGAGCTACTGTAGTGATAGGTTTGGATAATATTTTAAGAGCATCTACGCTGAAAACCTATTTAGCATTCGCACCGCGACAGCAATAGGTACGTATTTAGCATTCAGCGGTGGCGATAGGAAGTATATAGCATGTGCACATGGGCGGCAATAAATATGTATATAGCATGCGCATCGGGAGTATAAAAAAAATTGGGGGGGAGGCAAAACATTTATTTTTTCTTTTATCTTTTTCATTGAAAATATTTATGTGTATGGGGGAGAATGAAAAAAAAAAATTTTCGGGGGAGGGGGCTAAAAATTTTTTTTTTTTTTCTTTTTTAAAATAAAAATATATCTATGTATGGGGGGAACATAAAATTTTTGGGGTGTAAGGGGTCAAAAATTTTTCTTTTTTTTTTCCTTTAAATTAAAAATATTTCTAAGTATGTGGGAGGATAGAAAAAAAATTTTCCTGTGGGGAGGCAAACAAATGTATTTTTTTCTGTTTGTAACTAAAAATATTTATATTTATGATAGTGACAATACATAAATGAACACTATTTTGTTTTTCTAACACGACAGGGCCGAATAAATATAAGTTCTTACGTATGCGAACTGGGCTGGAGATTGGTACATATATAGTATGTGTACCCTTGCAGAGATAGGTAAGTATGTAGTATGCGCACCAGAGCCGCGATAGGTACGAATATAGTATGCACACCGGGTCGGCGATAGGTTTATATATAGTATGTGTACCGGGGTGGCAATAGGTACTATATAGTAGTGCATAGGGGTGGCTATAGCTACGTATTTAGCATTCGCACCGGGGTTGCGATAGGTATGTATTCAGCAATCGCACCGGGGTGGCGATATGTACATATTTAGTATTCGCACTGGGGCAGTGATAGGTACATATGGTGTATGAACACCTGGGCGGCAATATGTACGTATTTAGCATTCATCCCTGGGCGGAGATAGGTACTTATTTAGCATTCAGCGGTGGCGATAGGTACGTATATAGCATGTGCATATGGGCGGCAATAAGTACGTGATAGGTATGTATTATGCATGCGCACTGGGGCAGCGATCGGTTCATATATAGCACGCGCACCGGGGCAGCGATAGGTACGTATATAGCACGCGCACCGGGGCGGCGAAAGGTACGTATTTAGCATTCACACCAGGGCGGCGATAGGTATGTATTTAGCATTCACACCGGGGCGGCGATAGGTATGTATTTAGCATTCACACCGGGGCGGCGATAGGTATGTATTTAGCATTCGCACCGGGGCGGCGATAGGTATGTATTTAGCATTCGCACCGGGGCGGCGACAGGTATGTATTTAGCATTCGCACCGGGGCGGCGATAGGTATGTATTTAGCATTCGCATCGGGGTGGTGATATGTACGTATTTAGCTTCCGCACCGGGGCGGTGATAGGTACGTATTTAGAATTCACACAGGAGCGGCGATAGGTACGTATTCAGAATTCAGGGGTGGCGATAGCTACGTATATAGCATGTACACATGGGCAGCAATAAGTACGTACATAGCATGCGCACCGGGGCGGCGATCAGTACATATATAGCACGTGCACCGGGGCGGCAATAGGTACGTATATAGCACGTGCACCAGAACGGCGAAAGGTATGTATTTCGCATTCGCACCAGGGTGGTGATAGGTACGTATTTAGCATTCGCACCGGGGCGGCTATAGGTGCGTATTTAGCATTCACACCAGGGCGGCTATAGGTACGTATTTAGCATTCGCATCGGGCCGGCGATAGGTACGTATTTAGCATTCGCACCAAAGTGGTGATAGGTACGTATTTAGAAATTCGCACCAATGCGGCAATATGTACATATTAATTATTCCCACTAGGGCAGCGATAGGTTCTTATGTAGCATGCACACCGGGGCGGCGATAGGTACTATTTAGGATTCGCACCGGGGCGGTGATAGGTACTTAAATAGTATCTGAACTGGGGCGGCGATAGGTACGTATATAGTATGTGCACTGGGGCGGCGATAGGTACGTATATAGTAAGCGCACCGGGGTGATGATAGATACGTATATAGCATGAACACCGGGGTGGAGATAAGTACCTATATAGAAGGCGCAGATAGAGGTGTTACTTTTTATAGAAATATATCATACTATTGCCCTGGGCAACGTAGGAGAAATTGTGGGGAAAGAACAGCTTTCGCAAAAGGCAAAATTAGAAAGTAGCGGTGAAATGCGGCGACCAGGGAAGAGAAAGGTAGAAAGATAAAGAGACGGCTATAGAGAAGGGGGGGGGGGAGAAATAGAAGTTTGTATATAAAGATGTTACACACACGATTTTTCTTCAATTATATGTTTTAATGACCCCGAGCAACGCCGGGTAGCCCCGCTAGTAAGATATAAAGTTGGGATACATTCCCTAAACTACAATTTTGTTACATTATTATATCTTTGGATTACTATTGATTAAGCACCAGCGACTAGACATGGAAATTGGAATGTAATATTGAAACTGGAAGGCGTACAAAGAAGGGTGACAAAACTAATAAGTAAAGTAAAGGAGTGCAGTTACAGAGAGAGATTGGACAAATTGGGATTGACTACTTTGTTGGAGAGAACAATGAGAGGTGATATGATTGAGACTTTCAAGATAATTAATGGCATTTCTAACTATGTTGGGCATTTTTTTTAGTATTTCTCCTAGATCTGGAAGGTTATTGTCAAGGCAGTTTTCAAAAATTAGATCTGTTAACCAGTTAAGTTTTTTTGCTCACAGAGTAATATGTTTTTGGAATAAGTGCCAGATCGGATTAAGAACAGCAATAACGTGGATCAGTTTAAGATGAGGTTGGATAAATTCAGAGAAAGTAGTAGGAGGGAGAAATTGAGGGGTCACTTTTGTGAGTTGTCAAATGAAATATTTGACAGAATTTGATCTGGATATCGATACTGTACTAAGAGTTTCATTTTTTTTTTAACAGTTGAATTGAGAAGATAGTTAAAGGGCAGATGCCCACGGAGGCATAACAAACAAACAAACAATAATAATAATAATAAACTTATAAGATCATACATTTTAGAAAGTTCAATTTTTAGGTAGGCATGTGTGGAGTTGGATGGAGAGGTTCTATTTAAGTTTTATGTAAAATGATCTCCCTGAATGCTGACTACGAACGTTTCAGAAATATAATGCTAAAGTTATATTAGAAGATAGTATAACAATGCAAAAAAGTTAGCATGAGTATTCATGTCAGATTGTCGACCATTTTCAACTCTTCTTTAAGTCGATTATAAAAAAGTATTTGAGGTAATTCAATAGGATCTAAACAGCTTGTACATTTTATGGATAAAATTTTATGGTTGAACAGAATAAAATTAAGAGAAATCTTTTAAATTGAGAGCAAACTGCATTGCCCGAAGCAGCTTAATAGAAAATCAAAGATGGCTGACAAATCTTTGCTTTTCAAGGGGTTGTAATTCTAAATGACTGGAAGGGAAGATAACTCTGCAATATAGATGTTATATGACATCGTTTACCTAATCTACCTTCTGTCATTAATGAGAAATTATTTCTTAATTATTAAATTTTTTAAATAAAATCCTTTGAAATAAGAGTACAAATCTTAACCCTTAAATGCTTTCTTGTTTCAAATATGACACCTAACAAAATGCCTATTTAATATAATATTCAACGAAAATATATCAAACTGCAACTTGTTTCACATTTGCAACGAGCCTGCTGGCAAGTGTGAGTAGGTATTAGTATGATGTTGCATCATCACACTCGCTAAAATAGGTAATCAGTATCTTCGATGTCACAAGAGAGTGATGGTATGATATTATAGATATAATAAGTGTTTTCTGTTCATGCATGTATGATATGCATTTTGTTTTGTTTATGTTATGATATTTCGGCCAAATTTTTGTTCTATATTTTATATAATATTATTTTATGTACCAATTATGTCATTTGTTACACATTTGCAACATCATTTATTTTTGTTCGATCATTTTTTTTTTCAAAAAGTCATTTATATTACTTTATATTACACCTATGAAACGTTTTTCACTTGATAACATTTTTTTTAAATATTAAAAAATAAAGCATTTAAGGGTTAAAGATAATTGTGACATAAATAGTGACATAGTTCCGATTGCACACAAACAGAAACTCCATTATAATGAAATGTGGATGGTCACACAAAAAAAAAAACAGCACTAAAATTTCACATTGAACAAGACTGACAGGTTACAAACAAACCAAAGAGACACAACATACACTTAACTTACACACAGTAGGAGTAGAATTCAAGTTTTTTGTTAAACCAATTCTCAAATGTTTTACATTTCTAAATAGTGGATGTACTTTACCTCCAGTACCTAAGTGGGTGGAATGATAAGATGTACTTTCACCCCCTTGTTGTGGGCAGTTTACAAATGCTACTCTCTTCGTAACAAACTGGACAGTGTTTGTTTGTGCCACCTTCACCTTTCCTTTCTAGTTCAACAAAACCGGATGTTAAGTTCATTTGTGGACCCATAGAATGTTGTCAGCTGGTTAAACAGGAATTCAGCAGTGAGCGAACAGGAAATTGCCTCAGGTCAGTAACTTGGTCGATCACTAAGATAAAAGTGTAGTATCAGTTCCCGCTCCAAGAAACTCTGTAGATCGTTTTTCAGATATTGGCTTGTATCTGATCCCTTGCCCCAAGACCTTATTAAATTACTGACCCGATTTATATTTCTGTCTGTCAACAAGATGCTAGTGGCAGTTTGGCTAACTACACTAGCCTACATGATCAACTGTTATAACTATCAATATGACTAGTTTAGCTGATGACTCAATCAGCTGATCCTGCTAATGTTCTGGAAACTTTATTCTGCTGTCAACTAACTCACTTGTTCAGCAATGAAATCAGCCAGTCTCTGAGTTTACGTTGTCCTTCCCAGAACAATAACAAACTATGACACTTGCGAACACACCTGTCCTTCTTAAGACATATCCCGGTCCTTTTCAGGACAATTTCACTTCTAATCCATCAAGCTGTTCTTCAACCTTAGTACGATGCCCACACCAGACCATCATCGTTGAAAATGCGATCCATACAGACATTCACCATCAATGTTCCTACAATACCAGCGATGAACCTAATCATTCGGAATTGTACTTTTTGGCCAAATAAAACTTGTTATTTTATATTCAATTAAATTCCTGTGTTGTCATCCTTTTTTGCCCATTGCTGTATTGCCTGTTCGACCGATCTAGATTAATCAGCCCCTGCATCACGCCCCCCCCCCACCCCACCCACTCTAAAATTGTTGTAATTGAATAAAAGTAAAACATTTCTTCAAAATGTTATCGATTAAGCACCAATTTATTGAATCGTTTTTTTTATTTCAAAATCGAATGTGCTGAGGTTTTATGGGTTGTGTTCAGTTTCTTACCTTAATTTAACATTGAACGAATCCTCTCCTACCATCTTTAAATATTTTGTAAGCCAACTTTCTTCCATTCTAAAAGTCTTCTATGCAAAATTAACATACAAAAAAAACTAAATTATCGCAAATAAATATAATTAAATCAGAAATTAAAGAAAGAAATAACGGACATTAAATTAATAAATAAATAGTTTCTGGGTATTGGTACCTGGTGGGTCCATCCCTCTCCATGTACGTTAGTAAAACAAGATTAATAATGCTATCTTATAGCTAAGAGAAATAAAATAAATACTATAAATTAAATAACTAAATAAATAACAGAAATTAAATAACTAAATAAATAAAAGAAATAAAATAACTAAATAAATAACAGAAATTAAATAACTAAATAAATAACAGAAATTAAATAACTAAATAAATAACAGAAATAAAATAACTAAATAAATAACAGAAATTAAATAACTAAATAAATAACAGAAATTAAATAACTAAATAAATAACAGAAATTAAATAACTAAATAACAGAAATTCAATAACTAAATAAATAGCAGATATTAAATAAATAAAAAATAAAATAACTAAATAAATAACAGAAATAAAATAACTAAATAAATAACAGAAATAAAACAAATAACAGAAATAAAACAAATAACAGAAATTAACTAAATAAATAACAGAAATTAACTAAATAAATAACAGAAATTAACTAAATAAATAGCAGAAATTAACTAAATAAATAACAGAAATTAAATAACAGTAATTAAATAAATAAATAACAGTAATTAACGGTCTATCCCTCTCGATGTACGTTAGTAAAACAAGATTAATAATGCTATCTTACTTATAGCTAAGAGGAATTAGATGATCCAAACCTTTCCTACGAGTATTAGCTCGAAAGTGAAAACAAAGATTCAAGCTGGAGCTTCATTATTCATGTTTGAAATCATTATATCAATCGGACTAGAGAGTAAGATACTTCACATTTCTGAACAATCTAGACAGACTTGAATTTCAACCATCTATTAATATCCGGATTATTCAAGTGATGTCTATTTGACGAAATATAAACAAATAAATCCACTAAATAAACATACATAATATACTATCATGTCTATCCGGCGTTGCCTGGAAATTAACACGAACCTCTGTGTACATCTGCTTCCAGCCCTGATCCCCTATCTTATCATTTTTATTCTTCTTTGATTTATAATTTTCAATTTTAATTGATTCAGGGGAAGTAACTTTAAAACTACTTACAGAGTTATTTCCCTTGATTTCTCGAATGAACGATTTTTTTTTTCTAGGTTATTAATTTGGTCTCTAGTGACCGCAAACGAATAAATATTATAGTAAATTTCTTTACTATAACCAATTTGGAGGTCATCGTAAATCCGAATATGTAAGGTTTGTAAGTGTACATTTAGAAATTTCATAGTTTTAGCCGGCCAAGCAGACAGAGAAGACAACTTTTGTTTTTTTTATAATAGAAACCCCGTCTGAACGAGGTGAGAGTATTCTTTTATAAACTAGCAGAATCATGTGGAAATGCCACGTTTACTTTCTTCGTCTATCTGTATAATTTATTATTCATAATAATATTTAGTTTGAAATAATAAATGTCGGGTATTTGTTACTGTAACTAACAGAACAAAAAATGGGTGAAAAACAAATATGCTACAAATAAATGTTACCGAAGGCAAGATAAGTTACTCTTCTACCTACCTAGATAAGTTTATTTGTGTTTAACTTATTTTAAAGCGTTTTTTTTTCTTTTTAAAAAACTAGTGTCCACTGTTCAGTTAGAACGAAAAAGAAAAAAGAGCTGGCCATAAGCCCTCAAAATAAATAAAAAATGGCTGATCTGCACAAGGACCCTTGATAATCGCTAAAAAATCGAAAATTAAACAAAATACTGGTAAAACATTAAATTTTCGCACGATTGGTGGCATTTATTCGATATGTTTCTAACATGTATTTTATTTAATTTTCAATTTTTGAACGATTATCAAAGGTCCTTGTGCAGGCCAGCCATATTATTTTTCGTTCTAACTGAACAGAGAGGGCACTAGTTTTGTTTTGGACCAAAATAAAGTTAAAACACAAATAAGCAATGGTAAGAAACGTGTGAAATTAAAGCTTACACGGCTGAAGCTATGAGCGAAAGGAAGTGGTTCCTATTTACCTCCTCATGAGAGCAAAGTTAGATACAAGATCGGTTTTTAATGCTTTAATGTAACTTCCTAAAAAGGGACACTCTTGATGTGAATAAAAACATATCTGTACAGTCCTGAAGTGATGTGGTGATATTTGAGAGTTTTAAGGAACGAATATAAAGAATGGATTGAATAAAAACTCTTCTATTTATATCAAGAAATAATATTTATTATATATGTTATGGTGCCGTACCTACCTACGGAGAACTAATGGACTCGTCCACCTTATAAATACGGGAAGCACGTGACACTTGTTCTCTTCTTCCCAGGCAAACCGGCAATGGCGGTTGAGAGCACATCTCCTTGTATCTCTTTCTTTCTATTATATAATATATACCTTTGTTCATTTAAACCATGTGTTCCTGTGTCATTCATTCGGCCTTACCCAGGTCCACAACAATATACTAGCGGGGCTTCCCGGCATTGCCCGGGGTCATAAAAACATATAATTGAAGAAAAATCGCGTGTGTAACATCTTTATATTCAAACTTCTTTTTCTTTCCCTCTCTCTATAGCTGTCTCTTTATCTTTCTACTTTTCTCTTCCCTGGTCGCCCAATTTCACCGCTACTTCCTAATTTTGCCTTTTGCGAAAGCTGTTTATACCTCACCATTTCATCCTACGTTTCCCAGGGCAATAGTATGACATATTTCTATAAAAAGTACCACCTCTGTCTGCGCCTTCTATATAGGTACTTATCTCCGCCCCGGTGTTCATACTATATACGTATCTATCGCCACCCTGGGTGCAGATACTATATAAGTACCTATCGCCACCCTGGGTGCAGATACTATATAAGTACCTATCGCCACCCTGGGTGCAGATACTATATAAGTACCTATCGCCACCCTGGGTGCAGATACTATATAAGTACCTATCGCCACCCTGGGTGCAGATACTATATAAGTACCTATCGCCACCCTGGGTGCAGATACTATATAAGTACCTATCGCCACCCTGGGTGCAGATACTATATAAGTACCTATCGCCACCCTGGGTGCAGATACTATATAAGTACCTATCGCCGCCCCGGTGCAAATGCTAAATACGTACCTATCGCCGCCCCGGTGTGAATACTAAACATGTACATATCGCCGCCTTGGTGCGAATGCTAAATACGTACCTATCGCCATCCCTATGCACTACTATATATGTACCTATTGCCACCCCAGTGCACATACTATATATATACCTATCGAGGGCCCGGTGCGCATACTATATTTGTACCTATCGCCGCCCTGGCGTGCATACTATATACTTACCTATCTCTGTAAGGATGCACATACTATATATGTACCTATCTCCAGCCCAGTTTGCATACCTAAGAACTCATATTAATGCGCCCCTGTCGTGTCAGAAAAACAAAATATTGCTCATTCATGTATTGTCACTATCATAAATATAAATATTTTTAGTTAAAAAAATAAATTTTTTTGCCCCCTTAAGAAAATTTTTTTTTTTTTTTTTTTTTAAGTTTTTGCGCCCCCCACAAAATTTTATTTTCCCCCATACATACAAATATTTTGAGTTCACAAAAAAAAAAAAAAAAAAAAAAATTTTCCCCCAGAAAAAAATTTTTCATCAAAAATTTTTTGACCCCACCCCCCAATTTTTTTTTTACCCTCCCCCATACATAGAAATATTTTTAGTTTAAAAAAGAAAAAAAAAAAAATGTTTACCCCCCCACCCCCCAATTTTTTTTTTATTTCACACATATAAATATTTTTGATGAAAAGGTAAAAAAAAAAAACCGCCCCCTAAAAATTTTTTTTTATATGTCTGGGGGAGGATCAAAAAAAAAAATTTGTAGAGGGGGTCAAATTTTTTTTTTTTTCCCCCATTTAAAAACTAAAAATATTTCTATGTATGGGGAATACATAGAAATATTTTTAGTTTTTAAATGGGAAAAAAAAAAAATTTGACCCCCTCTAAAAATCTTTTTTTTTCATCCTCCCCCAGACATATAAATATTTTTGATGAAAAAGAAAAAAAAAAATCCCCCCCCCCACCAAACATAGAAATATTTTCAGTTAAAGAAAGAAAAAAAAATTTCCGAGGTGCCTCGGTCATATCAAAGAACCATACTGCAGAAGCCTCCGGATCCTATATTGTAGAAGCACCCCCGGTTCTAGCTCCTATACTGTAGAAGCACACCTGGTCCCTATACTGGAGAAGCACCCATGGTACCTATTCTTCAGAAGCCTACGAGTCCTATATTGTAGAAGCACCCCCGGTGCTGGGTCCTATACTATAGAAGCACCCTTGGTCACTATACTGCAGAAACATGCATGGTCGCTATTCTGCAGAAGCCTCTGGGTCCTGTATTGTAGAAGCACCCCCTGTGCTGGGTCCTATACTGTAGATGCACCCTTGGTCGCTATACTGCAGAACCAGCCATGGCCCCTATTCTGCAGAAGCCTCCGGGTCCTATATTGTAGACGCGCCGCCAGTGCTGGGTACTATACTGTAGAAGCACCCCTGGTCCCTATACTGCAGAAGCACCCATGGTCCATATTCTGCAGAAGCCTCTGGGTCCTATATTGTAGAAGCATGTCCGGTGATGGGTCCTATACTCTAGAAACACTCCTGGTCCCTATACTGCAGAAGGAACTATGGTCGCTCTTCTGCAGAAGCCTCCGGGTCCTATATTTTAGAAGCCCCAACATTCCTGTAACCGTTATACTGTAGAAGCACCATTCCTGGAGACCGTTATACTTTAGAAGCACCAATATTTCTAGGGACCATTATACTTTAGAAGCACAAATATTTCTAGGGACCGTGGTACTTTAGAAGCACCAACATTCCTGGTGGGGCCGTGATACTTTAGAAGCACCAATATTTCTCCTCTTACTTTATTTATTAAGACGTTATTTAATATTTATACAAATATTAGTGAAACCAATGGCGGAGCATAATACTTTCTCTTCTTACTTTACTGATTGAGACGTTATTTGATATGTATACAAATATTAGTGAAAACCGTGGTGGAGCATAATTATTTATTTTCGTACTTTACTTATTGAAACGTTATTTAATATGTATGCAAATATAAGTGAAAACAATGGCGGAGCATAATTAGTTATTCCTTTAATTTTACTGATTGAGACGTTATTAAATATGTATAAAAATATTACTGCAAACAATGGTGGAGCATAATTATTTATTCCTTTAATTTTAGTGATTGAGACGTTATTTAATATGTATACAAATATTAGTGAAAACAATGGCGAAGCATAATTATTTATTCCTTTAATTTTAGTGATTGAGACGTGATTTAATATGTATAAAAATATTAGTGAAAACAATGGCGGAGTATAATTATTTCTCCTTTAACTTTCCTGATTTAGACATTATTTAATATGTATACAAATATTAGTGAAAACAATGGCGGAGCATAATTATTTATTCCTTTAATTTCACTGATTGAGGCGTTATTTACTATGTATACAAATATTAGTGAAAACAATGGCGGAGCATAATGATTTATTCCTTTAATTTTACTGATTGAGACGTTATTCCACATATTAGAGAAAACTCCTAAATTTGTCCTGAGTTGCCCCACTGGCGAATGGCGACCCTCTCCCCCTCAAATTTGCTTCCCCCCCCCCCAATTTGGCCTGAGGCGCTCACACCGCCGAATGCTGACACCCACCCCCCCCCCATTTGGCCTGAGGCGGTCACACCGCCGAATGCCGACACTCTCTCCTCTCAACAGATACTACACTAACTCCACACCTCCCAAAAAGGAGGAGGTAATGCCTAGGAGGGTGGTATCATGACAACAGAACGGGCGTAGGGAGGGAGGAAGGAATATTAATTCAGAAAGGAAGGTAGAAAGGGTGGGAGTGAGAGAGAAAGAAGGATGTAGTTTGAGTGATTTTCTTCCCTTCACTCTTTTCCTCTGACGTCATTTCCTGTTAAAATCGTGACTAAACAAAAAAGATTAGCGAAGTTGTTTTTTAAATAAAAATCAAGTTATACAAATATTTGTAAATAAAATTAAATTGTTGATTATAATTGTTGATTACAGATGGGGAGGCCAAATTACTGATGTCCGCTGATTTTTTAAAATGTATATATTTCGTTTATTTATTAAAATAATATTACCCTTCACGGAGGAAAACTAAACAAAAATGTTTTTGTGTCAGTATTTACTTGCCTCCCCACGAGGGCAGATTGCATAATAAAGTCTTATAGTGTGCTTTTTTTTTTACGATACGTTTAATAAACAAAAAAGATTAGCAAAGTTTTTTTTTAATAAAAATTAAGTTATAGAAATATTTGTAAATAAAATTATGTATCTTGTTTATAATTGTTGATTACAGAAAAAATAAAAAACGTTTGTAAACTTTAAATTACTTCAGTTTGGAAACTTATTTTTTAAGTCTAACTCCGCTCTCATGGAGAGGCAAAATTACTAAAGTTCGCCGATTTTTTAAAAGTTTATGTATTTCGTTTATTTATTAAAATAATAATACCCTTCACGCAGTTAAACTAAAAACATTAAATTTCCCAGTGTACGTTTGTCATAGGTTTCGCATTCCAAATTGTCTTGTTGTAGAAAGGAGGAAGTACATATATTTCACGCATGCGCAAATCGTTTTTGTACTCCCCCCTCAACGTTTCGAGCCATTTCTATACGAAAATATGAACGTTTTCCCCCAATTCTCAAACAAAACACGTCCGGAGGCTAGCTGGTTGGAATGATGTCAACTGTGTGAGTGTTTGTTGGGTAGTATCGGAGGAGAAGACCAACATACATACATACATACATACATACATACATACATACATACATACATACAGGTGACGTTTATATAATAGATTTACAACTGAAGAAGAATTACTTTATAATCAAAACGTATTAATTGAAGTCGATGTGTGACACAGATCCAATTCAAAATGTCGGCTGGTCGAGCATACAAGGGACATAACTCTCCTCAGAAAACTCTTTGATGCAAGGGCGACAAGTTTTGGGTACAAAGTGATTTTCTCTTTTAATTATTATTTTCTCGATGGAATCTGTTTCCATCGACAGTCACTCACGAATGAGGGCATCTAAGGAGACAGACAATAAACACATCTCCCGTCTGAAAGGAAGAAGTAATGCCTTAGATGAACAGGTACTTTGAATTATTTATTTGCAGAAAAAGATTTTACACATTAGGTACGAGGCCTCCAAAGTGTGTGTAAGGGGTGTCGTTGGTCATCCTCTGTCTATCCTACTCTTAACTAGATGCATTTCGACCCATTCGTCCAAGCACTGCTCCTTTCATTATTTCACCATTTGTCCATCACTTGCACTTCAGCAGTCACCGCAATACCACATTTACTCTATTAACTATAAGTACGTGCAAAATCAATGGAAAATTCCCTAAATGTAAAAACATTTTGACCCCCCCCCCCCCTTCACTTAAAAAGTCACTAAAATTCAGGAAATCAACCAATTTTAATGACATTTTCAATATTTATTAATCAACAATCAAGGAATATAATGAAACCATTTTTTTTTTAAATCTTAGTGAAAATGTATTATTTTTTAAAAACAAAATAGACCTTTACTTTTTTATATATTAATAAAAAAAATGCATTAATTTTGTTTTGGTTTTTATGAAACTAAAGCATTGTAGATGTTAACAATTAAAAAAAAAATTTTTAATATTTTTTATATATTACGAAAAAAGGCCCCTAAATACCGTGTTAACAAAATCACTATCACTGGAAGAAAAATTAATTTTTTGAATTAGTGATATTATTATTATTCAAGAAAGCATTGTTTAATCAATATTTTCACCAAAAAAATAATATAATTGCAAAAAATATTTCATGTGATTTTAATGATTAGAGTTTCTGGGAAAATAAAAAATACTACATAATTATACTTCTCTTTCATACATGAACGTGGTATCATCAGCGCAAGAATTTTTTTTTATAATCTTGAAAATAAACCAAAAATTGACAAATTTGAGACCCAGGAACATAACGAAAAAAAAAGAATTTAAAAAATTGGATAATTTCTACTAATGATGAACTTGGATTGGTAATAAACAGGTGGGATTAGCCTTTCAACAACCACTCACTTTTACACCGCCCTCAAAATTTTATTTTTAGAGATTGAACAATTTCGTTAATTTCACAAATCATCGTCAATTATTTGGAAAGATTTAGATTTGTTGTCTTTTTTTCATTAATAAATATTTAAAAAGTTAAAAACAATTATTTATTAATAAATAAAGAGAATTCAACATGACACTTTCTTTCAAAATTGAATTCTATTTATTAATAAATAACCGTTTTAACTTTTGTTTCAATGAATAAATTGTCAGTGTAGTCATTGACTTTAATTTACTTTTTCACACTTAAAATAAAAAATACACTTTATTTTAAAAAGAATCAATGTAATTTATCGTTACGACACGTTAAGAATAAATCGAGTAACTAAAGTTTTTAATCATCATATAAAAAAAATGATAAAATTGATGCAGTTCGTAACGTAAAAATAATTTTTAACATTTAAAAAAGTTTTATTTTAAATTCTAAGGAAAAACATTGGTAAACAGACGTCATCAATAATTTCAGAGTATTACTAAATTAAAAACTAATACCAAGTTAAATATGAACCTTTTTAGTTAAAAATAAAATAAATAAGATCTTAATTGTGTACATTCACAAATATTTTAATTAAATAAGCATTTCCTTTTTTATTACAACAAAATAAGGGTACTTAAATTTCTTTATAACCTTAAAAAGAATAAAGAAATTAATGGATAATAATTTTTCAACTTCTATAAACTATTACAAAAAAATTTTTATATATTAAGTTAAAAATTATAAATTATGAGATTTTTGTCTTCCATATATTTTCCATAGCGATAGTCACTCGGTAAACAAAGTCGTTTACCGATTAACTGATGCCGGGTTTTACTAATTTATGACTTTTGGGGGGATAATTTTGCTAATTTTTAGTAAAACGTGGGAATTTTTTTAATTTTAATTCAGTATCTTATGACTTTAATTTAATAATTATCTTTGAAATAGTTCCCAAAAACTTATATTTATCTTTCAAGGGATTTTTACAAGTAATTTTTTTCAAAGTTCAAAATTCACTGAATTTTTGGGTTTTTTAACCGTCGTGATAACATTTCATTACAATTTCCTTTTCACACGTGAATATGCAGTGTTTTCTCGTTTAGAGATTAAGTTTAGGCTTTTATCTTTCAAACACAATCAAAGTTTACACAGAAACTAATTAAATAATTAATAAGCATAGTCCGTAAAAGAGACGGTCATTTTTGCACGTATCTAATTAACTACCCTACTTACAATATTCCCAATGGTTTAAAATCAATTTTATTTACAAAACTACACTTTGATCCAAACCCAAAAGTCGATCATGGTCTGTTCGTTAGGGGGGCCAAATATTTATGTTGCCCCACACACTGGCAACTAACGCCTTACTATTGCTCATGATATATTTTTGAAAAGATAAACAAATTTTTAAGTAAATCATTTTAATAATCCTTTAAAACGTTAAATAAAAACAATGAATAATTAAAAAAATAAATAAATAACAAGTCCATGTCCCTGTTTCTTATTAATTTCTCAAAATAGGATTTCATTCATCAATACAACCAGATTAATTTTAGGTTTTCTTTCAAATTCAATCAAATTTTTACTGAAAAAATAATCTAATATGATTATAAATTTGTTTAAAAATTAAAGTTTATCCATTAATCTAGCTGTATTGAAACTGGTGTCCTGGTAGTAAGAAAAAAGCAAAATATATTTTTATTTAAAAAAATTTAGTATGTAACCACGACACATTTAAAAAGCAAATACAAGGGAAGTAACTCTTTTCATATAAGACGTTTTATGGATCAAGGGAAATAATTCACCAATATATATATTTTATTTGAAAAATGCAGTAAATAATACTGCAATATCACGACGGGTTCACTCTTTGACTTTTTTATAAGTGCAACAAGTCGGATCACAAAATACTTACATGCAATCAAAAATATACTGTTATTATAATTATGGTGAAAACTGAAAATAGAGCTTACATGTCTGAAGTTATGGACTGAGAAAAGTTTTTATTTTGTGGGCTTAACTCAATTAGAGAGCCTTAAAACGGGCGAAAACAAAAGAATTACTAGAGAAAGAAATAAGGATCTTTGTGTATACCTGCTCCCAGCCCTGCACTTCAGATTACTATATTTTTTTTTACTTTCTATACTTTTTAATTTTTAAGTTATAATTAAAATAAAATAAAACGCGTCTTTGATGTTTATAGATGCAGACCTCACACTATTATTGTAAAACCTAGTAATACAAAATGGATGTCACCATTACATCCCTTGTAAATTTTACTCAAGAAACGTTGTTTTCAATTGAATCTTCAGGTGGACAGACAGTGTCAACACAAATATAGTACAGAATTTTTTTATTATGATTTAAATTTTATTAAAGGCGTAAAAAAATCAGGTGGTCGTGTTATGCTTTGATGATTTCCTGTGGAAATGAAACGTGAACATTTCTGTGTAGCTTACTTGCCATAAATATATCTTCATAACACTATATATATTTAACACATATCATTTTAAGTTTGTACGTTATAAAAATCAGATAGATTTTTTATTAGTCGCACCATCTATATGGCAGGCCCGGGACTTATTGAGTGATGTTATATATATATATACTAATGATAATAGAATTAACGGTAAGTGAAGTATCGTAAAGTGATCTATCACGATAAAGTAAAGCTCAATACGTTGAGTAGAGCAATCAATTTTAAAGAAGGGAAGATGAAGATAAAAAATTACATAAAATTAAAGTCCTACACACCGGGCTCAAAGAATTGCCACCTATGCACATCTGAAGCACTAATGATACTCACAGCTGCAAGAGAGAAAAACATTATAAATTCAAGAAATGAGATACTTTCCAGATGCCAACATAAGAGGAGATTTAAATACGCCCAGCTTGTAACCCCAATAGATACCCCCCACCCCAGACCACATAAATACACATAACCTGACATCGTCGTGCCCCCTAGATATCTAGATCGTCCTCACTCCCCTATTAGAGTTAATTTTAACCCAATAGCAAAGCATATAGTTAATTACCCAACCATACGACTTCTTAGCATCGATCTCCCACTACAGATAGACCCTACTACCCTACCCACCCCTCTCGAAAAATATTAACCTAATACTAAAAACTTACAGCTTAGTCATACCACCTGGCGGTCAGATAATTTAATATAATATAAGTTAATATAATATTAATCTAAGTACATACACCTTTTAATCCCACTAGAATCAGTTAACATAATATAATATAATATAATATTAGTTTACGCAAAATTATAACTTACCTTGCCTTCAGAATAAAAAAAACTTACATTTATTTAATACATCTGCTCTGAAAATAAACCTACACTCCTGTAATATTCCTCCTTTTGATAATGATAATAATAATAATAATAATAATAATAATAATATCAATTGGTGCTATCTATAAATCCCATTCACAATATTTTCACTATCTGCACCCAAAAAACCTTTCTTTCACCTCAAAATATAAGCAACTGAATTCCCCCACCCTACGGACACACCAAACACGGCTTTAGCTGACAATTCAAAGTAAAACTTGAATTTATAGACTTTACCAACCCCCCAACCCCACCCGCTCCTTCAGACACACCCTTAAAACATTAGCTGTACTCATTATTCCAACTGATTTCGGTTGATCCAATTCTGTTCTCTTTAGTCGGCGGAGCTTCCAACCAAAAGCAGAATATTTAAGATAATATATACAACTTTTGAAACATCTTTCTGCCCGGGAAGCCAGGTTTTGAAGGCAGATATGAACCGTGCCACATAGCGCCTTTTAACAGACAATCTTCACCCAGGATCTGCCGAATTGGATATTTAAAATATCAGTCCAGGATTTTTACTTGTAACTCAACGGAACTATACACAAAACCAAGACACGAATCCCTACGGACCAAGTGAGATATTTTTTAACTCTCTACCTTTTATTTGAAACCCTGTTAAAAATTGTTAAAAAACTTTCTCCAAATCTACAAACTTTTTCTCCAAATTTACAAACTTTTGCTATTTTGCTATCTGCACCATAGCGTCCCCTTTTGTCTTCGAAAATGGCTACTCAATACTGCCACCATTTCCCTCCAGGGCATTTATTTCTTTACCCCCAACCTTTCTATTTTTTATTCTTCAATTTTTCAAAGTGAAATGGAACTAGGTAATATCTATTTATTATAAATACCACATTACCAAATTTTATCCTCTGACGAGAAGAGTTTTATCTTTGAAAAACCATGGTTTAAGGATTAATGTAACTCCTTGCATCTGAACTTTCGATGTAATAAAATTTATATCAATTTTACGTAATTTTATGCAATTTTTTATCTTCATCTTCCCTTCTTTAAAATAAATATATATATATATGTATATTATATCCATATGTAACACATCACTCAAAAAGTCCTGAGCCTGACATATAGATGGTGCCACTAATAAAAAAGAAATCCATATGATTTTTATAAAGTACTAACCTTTAAGTGTCAAAATTCGAGCTCAATCGGATTATTAGTTTACAAATTGCAGTTATTTAAGCGAAGCTATTGTTGCAAATTTTTAAAACAATGGAAAAATCTGAATTTCGTGTCTTAATAAAGCATTTCTTTCTGACAAGAAAAATACTGTTCAAGCAAAGCAATGGTTTGATAAGTGTTATTCGGATTCTGCTCCATCGGAAACAACAGTTAAGAGGTGGTATGCGTACTTTAAACACGGTCATGCAGAAACAAATGATTCTGAATGTTCAGGTCACTCAAATTCGCCAGTTGTGCTGGAAAACATCCAAAAAGTCTACAAACTCGTTTTGGCAGATCGTAAATTAAAGTTGCGTGAAATAGCATAGGAGTTGAAGATATCAAAAGGCAGTAAATTTATCATTTTGTATGAACATGTGTCAATGAGAAAGCCGTGTTCAAAGTGGGTGCCGTATTTGCTCACATTTGAGCACAAACAACATGTCGATGATTCAGAAAGTCGTTTGCAACTGTTTCAACATAATAAAAAGGAGATTTTGCATCAATATGTCACGATGGATGAAACATGGATCCACTACTTCACTCAAGTCAAATCAGCAATCAGCAAAGTGGACAGCAGCATGTGAAATCTGTCCAAAGTAACCAAAGATGCAAACATCAGCATACAAGGTTTTGGCTTCTGTATTTTGAGATGCGCAAGGTATTTTGTTCATCGATTACCTTAAGAAAGAAAGAACCATCAATAGCGAATATTATATAACATTAATAGAGTTTTTGAAGGAAGAAATCAGATGGAACTTCCATGAACAGAGTTTCTTTCCAAGAAGTTTCCACCTGTGGAATATGTTACCGATTAATTAATGTAATTACAGATTACAACATAGTCGTTTTCAAGTCAATGTTAAAAAATATCTGTCGATTCATCCTGTGAATTAATCATAGTTCCCAATCCTTTCATAGTACTGTTACATCATCCAATCAAAAATCTTACTGACCCTTATCCTCAAGTGGCTTTTGGCCTTGGTAAGTGGTGAACTATTAGTATAAAAAACGAAGAAATCGTACCAGAAATGAAGAAAAGAAATGCTCTTTCACCAAGACAATGCACCGTATCACAAGCCAATCACAAACTACATGAATTGCTTCCACATCCACCCTATTCTCCAGATCTGACCCCCAGCGAGTACTAGCTGTTTGCAGACCTTAAAAGAAAGAGATTTGGCTCCAATGAAAAAGTGATATCGGAAAATGGGGAATATTTTGAGGTAAAAAACAAATCGTTCTACAAAAACGTATCGAATTTTTATAAAAGTGTTGGAGTCAGTGTATCACAATAAAAGGAGACTATGTTGATGAATAAAGTCAAATTTTCCCTAAAAATTGTTGTTTTATTAGTTAGGCCCGGGTCTTATTGAGTGATGTGTTTGAGGATCATTTCTTTCAAATTTCATGTTCACAGGTCTAATAACTTAATAGAAGTTAGCAAGCGCACAGACAGATGCACTTTGCTATCATATTAGTATAGATAAGATATATACTACTAGCTGGCATACCCATCCCAAAACAGGTTTATAATATTGAGGCACTCTTTGACAATTTAATAACAAGTTAGATCCGCTACTCCTATCCCCTATAGCTCACACAGCACACTCAGTACCGTTTTCAGACAAACCTCATAGTTTATATAATATTAAGGAAGCTTTAGACTCTTTAGTAACTGGAAAAAGCTTAACCCTAAAACAATCCAAAACATACAGCAATGGTGATTTACATGACTCAAGTTATGGGCTCAGAAAACCGTTTACCTTTCTAAAGTCCCCAATTTGAGTGGAGAATCTTCAAAAATTTGCTCAAAATATGGAGAATCTGTAGAATTTTATGTAATTCAAGAATGGTTTAAATTATGAGTCAACTCTGCATCTATCGTCTATCTAATATATAAAGTAAAGTCAGTTTCTTTGTTATCGATAACTTTTTTCCTACAAAATTCAATATTTGATTTTGGTCTGTCAGTTCTTTTGCTGGATCGTTGCAGCATGTTGTTAAGAATAAAATGTAATTCGATTTAATTCCTTACAGGGTGGAAATTTATTTCTAAAATAGTCATCAGCTTAAAAAAAAACAAAGAGACATAATTTTGTGTACGTCCATACAGTTATTTCCCTTTGATTGGAATAAAAAAAATTTTTTGGGGGAGAAAAAAAAAAAACGGCATAATTTCAAAAAAGAAAAATAAAACAAATTGCAAGTAAATACACTCCCGGGCAATCTCGGGTCGACACAGCTAGTTTATTTAAGAATAAAAAGTTGACCGAAATCTGACCACGAGAAGGTTGTTAATTTACCTTTTTTTGTTTTTTGTTTTTTAGTATAACGGTATATCTCTGCAAAAGAGCTAAATTAGTTATTGGAGGTAAAGTAAGAACTACAACATGCAATTTCCTCAGACATTTTACTTTCCTGGTAAGTATCCTAGACCTATAGTTGAGAATCTAAATGTTGATATACGTGATAAATACAACTTCATTGTAGCACACTTTAAATTTATTTATTGTAATTATTTTTCATAGTTTTATTTAGTTGATGAATAATGGTTTTGTGTCATCTGCCATTTAGTGTATTTTTTATGTACCAACAAGTCACTGCTTATCAAGGTCCAAGAGCCACTCAAGGACAAGAGTTAATGAGTGGCAGATGGATAGTGAGATAACACCGTGGGGATTGGTAACAATGGTTAAAACTGGGCAGAACCCGATTATCAAAAGGGACGGCTCAACAAGAATTTGTTAACATTGGACTTGAAAACGACCATCTTGTAGTCAGCTGGGAAGCAGCCCCATTGTATTGTGTTACACAAACGGGTAGTTTTTGAAAAGAAACTTTGTTTATGGAAGTTCCATTCAGATTTAGGTACACAGAAGAAAGGAAAATTATTTACAGTGGTTGTAGAAAGACGAGTTTTTGCTATGGATGTTTTATAGGAGAGGAACCCTATGTATTTTAGTATTTGATATTGCAACTAAATATTACAAGTACAGTGAAACCTCATTACATCAAACTCACATGAGACAAATTCTCGGATGCATGGAAGTCCCGTCAGTTGCTTTATACTACATTCACGCTGCGTGTTTCAAACTTCGGATGTGTTTAAGTAATTTTGTCAGTTTCTTTCAACTTTAACTTTACAAGGTTTTGCTGTATCATTATTATTAGATTGAACGATTTAATCTCAGGTTTATTTCCTCATTTTTAAGATAAAACAATGAATGACAGAGTTAAACTGCAGATATTTATCTAATATGTAAAACGAGATTCAGAGAAAGAAATGACAATGTTTTCACACTCGCAATCACTATACAATCAATGAATCAAACTGACGGTATGGTTGCGATAAAGTACTTGTAAAAGCTGACCAAAGAGTTCACAAGAGATAACATTTTCAAGGGACTAATGCAAAGGATATCAAACTGACTTTAAAATGTACTGCTGAGTCAAATCTGGCAATCAAAATGAAAAGTCATCAAGTTAGTAAAGACCGTTATAACCCAAAAGAAGGTTGTCTTTTCTGTGGCCGTGAGGTAATCAAGTGCACTCATGGACATGATGAAAGTTTTAATGAAGTTCACATTTTTTTTTTAGAGATGATTTTTTTTTTAAATGCAATGAATGCTAAGATGATTGGTCCTTCACTGTGAATGGATGAATTGAATACTTTGCAAACTGTTTACATGCTAATAAATGCATCTGTTACCAGTTTTGTATTGCATAATTTCATAATGGAATAATGAGCAGAACAGTTTCAATCAAAGCTAAAGCGAGTTGCGGGACAAACAAATGAGGACCAAAACCAAGCATTTCTAAGGATCTTTGATTATCTAGAAGCAAATGATGAAGAGCAGATTTCGGCATTAGATCTTGTGTGCAAATTGATGATGACTGTGTACGAAAGCCACTACATAAAATAAAAGTTGAAAGAATGGTATGCAAATTCTATTCATATCATAGAAGGTATTTGCGATATTGTTAGAA
This sequence comes from Sepiola atlantica, assembly GCA_963556195.1. Lineage (NCBI taxonomy): Eukaryota > Metazoa > Mollusca > Cephalopoda > Sepiida > Sepiolidae > Sepiola > Sepiola atlantica. The sequence goes on along the minus strand of OY744537.1, from coordinate 59,402,013 downwards.
TGAGAACAAACCAGGAAAATATTTAGAACATATTCCAACAGTATAACATGTGGAAATGTGGTGATGAAGAGAATCATCAACTAGCAATCATCAAGACTAGTGCCAATCTCATAAAGAGTAACATCCCATCAGTAATCATCATAGTTCTTCAACGTCTACAGCTCGATGCTGTTTAGAATACTTGTAGTATGGGAACTGCAACAGATGTGCAATGGCTAGTCGTCCAACATACCATGACCTCCAGCTAACAAGGAATTAATAATTGGAAAAGGCATGCATGATCAAACAACAGATGAAATACTATAAACAGCGGTTGTAAAGATTTTAACAAACAATTTATTGAGTGAAAGAGAAGAAAAAGTGTTATTAGCAGGTGTGTATGTAGTTCATTAAAGGAAAGATGTTAGATGAGTTGGGAAGTGTTTATAGGTTTGCTTCACAGATGTTTAAGTTTTTTGGCAGAAATATATATATATATATATATATATATATATATATATATATACACACATATATGCGTATGCGTACATACAGCAGAAACCAGGTGGGCGAATCTGTTGGTGGGAAATATTGGTATACTCCGATGTGGAGACATGACACCTTATAGGCTTTTTGTGTTTAACTGCTTATTCAATGCGATTGTCACAGGCCTTTATCTAGTACTGCAAGATCTGTCCTATTTCAGAACCAACATGGGAAAAGAAAACGAGGCAAAAAAAGTAATACTTGATGTCATGACCTGGAAGCAGGCAAAAAAGCACCAGGCGCCGTGACCTAAAGGCAGGCAAAAAAGCACCAGGTGCCGTGACCTAAAGGCAGAAAAAAAGCACCAGGCACCATGACCTAAAGGCAGGAAAAAAAGCACCAGGCACCATGATCTAAAGGCAGGAAAAAAAGCACCAGGCGCCATGACCTAAAGGCAGGCAAAAAAGCACCAGGCACCATGACATAAAGGCAGGCAAAAAAGCACCAGGCGCCGTGACCTAAAGGCAGGCAAAAAAGCACCAGGCGCCATGACCTAAAGGCAGGAAAAAAAGCACCAGGCGCCATGACCTAAAGGCAGGAAAAAAAGCACCAGGCGCCATGACCTAAAGGCAGGAAAAAAAGCACCAGGTGCCATGACCTAAAGGCAGGCAAAAAAGCACCAGGCGCCATGACCTAAAGGCAGGCAAAAAAGCACCAGGCACCATGACATAAAGGCAGGCAAAAAAGCACCAGGCGCCGTGACCTAAAGGCAGGCAAAAAAGCACCAGGCGCCATGACCTAAAGGCAGGCAAAAAAGCACCAGGCGCTGTGAACTAGGGGGGAAAACCAAGAAGAACCAGGCGCTGTGAACTAGGGGGAAAACCAAGAAGGACCAGGCATCGTGAACTAGGGGGAAAACCAAGAAAGACTTGACGCCTGGACCTAGAGAAGATTAAGAAAGACCTGACGCCTGGACCTAGAGAAGATTAAGAAAGACCTGACGCCTGGACCTAGAGAAGATTAAGAAAGACCTGACGTCTGGACATAGAGAAAAACCTGGCGGTTTTACCTAAAGAAAGATCAAGAAAGACCTGGTGTCATCAAGCAAGATACACCTGGTATCATGACTAGGAGGCAGATGTGAAGAAGACTGACCATGCATGGGGACGGTATATATATATATATATATATATATACACACACATAGGGGTAAAATGCACGATATATCATAAAATGAAATGCCGTAAAAGACAAAATGTGTGAAAAAGACAAACAGAAAAAACAAATTAAATACAGGAAAAAATCGTCAAGAAAAATTACCATTATCGAATAAATCTAAAATCTTCAATTTTTCTGAAGACATCAGTTGATCCGAATGAAACCGGTAAAATCTCTCGTTTCTTGATGAATTTTTCCCGTATTTAATTTGTTTTTTCCGTTTGGCTTTTTTTCACACACACACATACTATGCACTTACCTATTTGGACATGGTTGCCATCCAAATGTTTGGCATCCCTGATATGTTCTTTCGTCACCACAAGATAATGGTGGGTGCTTACTGGACTTCGGTCCGGAAACACTACAAGGTTGTCATCCTGCAATGAAGAAAAAAAAAAAAGAAGTTTTCTAAGCATTTTAATAGCCTTATATTCTCAGAATTGTTGTCTCTTCGAATATTGAATTATTAAGAAATTGTTTATTTACTAGCAGGATCCGGATCCTGGCGTTGCCCGGGTGAAATAGGAAAGAATGATTTTTAAACCTCAGTCTGTGTTGCAGTAAAAGAACCTCAGCCTGAATACTTTTTTTTTAACACATGGCCTTCCTGCAGGCGGTAAATGAACATACTAAAATGTGTTAAGTCGCTGTTTCAATACAAGTAATTTACTTTATTCAAATAGGATCCATAAATAGTCTGACATTGCAAGTGGTGACAGGATAACAATTGTATTCATGCAGAGGTTGTATTTTGCCACACAGACTAAGGATTAGGTTGTTGGTTTTTTGTCACATGTAATTCCTGTCCGAGGTAAATAAGCATATTAAAAATTAAAGAGCATAATAATGAGCAGTCGAATGTAAAAGATTGCAAAAAACAAACATTGGATAGTGTAGTATCGGTTCTGTTCTCATTAGACCGTCCACACAAGAATGACTTCCTCCGGTTTGGGTGAAAGGAAGTAGTGTTCATTCATCATGACATTAACCTCTGTCAGGGGGGGGGGGCAGTGTAGTATTTGTTCGTTCACCATAATACTAGCTAAGAAAGAACGATAACTCAAGTTTGTAATAAACATGTCTTTTTTTAACTAGAAAATTATGAAAGTTATCGTTCTTCCTTAGCCAGCATATTCATCTTTGTTTATAAAGATGGCGACTATATTTTTCCAGCCAATTTTTATTTAGGCGTTTCACGTGGGCAATGAAACTTGCCATGATTTTTAATGTTATCTAAATAAATAAATGCAAAAGTTTTTTCCACCTATTCTAACTATATTGACATTAAAACGGTTTATGCTTATTTAATTCTCTGTAGTATATTTTCATTCGTCATGATAAATTCCTCCCAGGCATTACCTCCTCTTCGGGAGGAAGGCCGTACACTATACATTCGTTCTTCACGATATCATTTCTTCAGGATTACCAGTTTTGTGTGTGGGGGAGTTAGTGTACTATCTATTCTGTTGTCATGATATCATCCTCCCAGACATTAACCCCTCCTTTTTTTTGGGGGGGGGGGGCAGTGTATGTAGTTCGTTTATCATAATATCATCCTCTCAGCCTCTCATTTGCATATTTATTTATTTTTAAGTTTCTAATGAATTAATATTTTTTAATCTGTTAATTAAATAAATGCGTTTATTATTTTTTTAATAAATTTGTTACTGTTGTTCCTATTTACTTCCCCCCACGAGAGCAGAGTTAGGCACAATGTCAATATTTAACGTGAGGAGAATCCAGCTCCCCCGAAATGGGCACCGAATTGGAACAAAAATTTCAATTGCCTCGGTCTAGAAGGATTTCTCCGTCACTGATAGAGAACATAAAAACTAAGTGCAAATTCAGTACAGATACATTTTGCTCCTAGCCAAAGGGCCAAGGAGTTAACATGTTGGTGGTGATGATGATGATGATGATGATGATGATGATGATGATAAATTAAAAAATTGTGATAGAAAAGAAATAAACAACCTCTAATCTTTCTAAATTACAAAAAAAAAAGTATTTTTCTTAAATATTCTTTACATATTTTTTTCGTTTTTTTATAATAACGGTGAAAAGTACAAAGTACCCATTTCGAATTACTCAGTAATATAAAAGTGGAGTATTTGACTAATCGACGTTCCACCCATATGTTTATTCATTTCATTTTATAGCCAGTTTTAATGAGGCATTCATTTTAAATTTTATGCTGAAATAAAATAAAATCTATCGACGTTGAATATCTTAAAGACTATATCAATTAACATTTTTGTTGTTTTTTCCTAAAAAACAAAATTTGACAATGTTCATGCACAGTATATTTCCCCCATATTGGAATATATCAAATAACACTACGAAAATCATCAGTTTTTATAATTTTCTATAAATTACCAAAATGTCACAGAAAATTACTTCTTTGGTTTCTGTAAAGAAGACTATAGCATCAGTAATTGCCGCCCGGAGGGCAGGTAATTTTTGCTAGTGTAAAGATAAAATCTCTTTTTTCGCAAACCGGGAAGGTGAAATCCTTCTCGTCTGAGTCAATTAGCTACAAGAAAATTTGTAAGAAAAGTTCTAAAATAATTTTGTTCACTACTACTAACAGTTAAGAATATCTGACACCCAATCCAATATTCTTTTAATCCAATATTTCTGTATTACACGCTAAGGTAGAAAGTGTGTCGGAATTGTTTGTTTAAAAGATGAAATAATCATGTTATTTTTTTAAATAAGTAAATATCAGAGTATCAATTCCGATAATAAAAAGAAGTTTAAATAGGAAGTAAGGTGAAAAGTTTAACGATGCCGAAATCTGTAGTTTTGTTGAACAGTTGGTTGTTTTTAGAGCTGATAATCATGGCTATTTTGAAGCGTTCGTTATGTATTCTGGATTACCCGGTGTTTGTAAAGTAATTTCCCTTGTATGAAGAATGAATCCGGTGTATGTGAGTGATGTGGGAGGAGATAATTTTAAGAGAGTGAAATTGTTTGCTACCCTCTACTTGGAAGACGTATTTGGACAAAGCAGATATCTCCGAATTAATGTAATAATATTTGTATGTCGAAGAAATGGTCAAATATTTCGTGAAACATGCATTAGGAAGTGCTGTAGGTGGTGCGTGGAAAAGATTTGCATAGGAAGTGTTCGGATATTTGCCTATAATGACTAAAGTTACACGGGAATATCGAGTTTACTTTATTAATATAGAGAATAGAGATAACGTTTCTTTGGGCATCTCTTATTCTATCAATAATCCCATTTCAACCTTTAATCAGAGAAATTATAAACATACAATATATATATATATATATACTAGCCAGAACCATGAAAATCATACAGTTGTATCCTTTATCTGTCGTATATTGCTGCCGTGATTAAAAATATTTCCATTCTATAGATGTGCAGCATGAACTCAAACACAATGATATTATTGCACTTTGTTTAAAATGAAACATACTTATCTAAGTACCTTGGTTAATGTAGTTTCAGAATATATCTGCTTATGGGGGGTCCATCTCCAAAACTCTGGCAGGAGTTTGTAACATATTTCCATCCTATCGACGTCCGGCGCAAACACAGACCCCCAAGATAGTATTGTACCATCTTTGAATAGAATATGGGAAATTGTTTTTTGTTTTTCAGAACATGATTGGGTTTTGCAAATAGAAAAAAACATAAAACATCAATGTTTGATGCATTTTTGGTCAGGCAGCCGATATCTTCAGACAGTATGATCGGGTAGCACCAGGTAGATTAAATAAATGTTCAAAATTCGGTACAGATTTCAGAGTTTGATGAGACTCACCTGAAGGTGAATCTCCTCTCCATACATATGCACACATGTACATGAAATTTTGATGAGTTTTAGTGCATTTGAGCACTGTACCCAATGATTTCATTATTATTATTATACCTGCCATCTTCTCACACCACACAATTTTGGGAAACAAAGACGTCAATAGTTGAAGTCTCACTGTGTAAAATTCTCCAGAAGAGATCATCACAAGGCCATCAGATAATGAAAATGGATAAGAATGACAACCAGGTTTAATCAACATACTGTAGGAAACCGATCTTGGTAGTGCACCAGTTCTGAGCACCGCTAGTTGTTCCCTTCTTGATTGTGCACAGAGAACCTGTAATTTGAACCTGTATGCATTCATTGTCTGCACTGGCCGCGGTCGTCCCATACATTGTACCATTCAAAAGCTGTTGTTCGATCTAGTGAGTGCTGCAACAAAGAATTCTCATCCCAAGTAAAACCATTTATAACAAGTAACATTTATTTGTTGGAGGTTAAAAAAGATACTCGTGTTCTTAGGTTGAATGGAAGACTTGCAAAATGAGATCTTTTAACCAGGCGAAATGACGTATGAGTCTGATCAATAGTCCTTTAGCTAAGAGCCCCAAATGGGCACACCTTCCCTGGAGCAAGAAAACCAACTCACTGTCATTCTCAGAGGTCACCACTCCCTCCTATCACTTGGGGTCCTTTCCTCTCGATCGGAAACCTTGGATTCCAGCCTTTCTCAGTGAGCATCATTCAACTACACAGGAACTGGATACTTGAGATATCCACAGGAGATAACGGCCAGACAGGAGATTTATCATGGAGACAATCTACAAACATTACTTTTTGGTCTCAACATAACTCCCTGTTTTTAAGAGGCACTTATTTAAGAGAAATAAGGTTCTGTGTGATCCAAAATACAAAATACCCTGCCTTTTTTTGTTTGGCCGAGCATCTATCATCTGCATCGTCTGCTATTTGCATGCAACACTAAAAAATGCAGCATTTTTACATCAAGAATCAACTTTTGTCAGACCTCTCCTGTGAAGTTCACACTAAATGAAGGTCTCACGGTAATCTACCAAGCTCCAGCCCCTATCCCACCGCCGCAATGTTGCTTCCTTGTGCCTGTTTTACAAGTACTTCAATGGATTGTGCTATGATGAGCTTGCTGTTCTGGTGCCCCCACGACGTAAATTCACTAGACCAACCCGACAATCTGCCAAATCCCATCCATTCACTGTGGAGGTCCCCAGATGCTGAAGAGCTTTCTACTCCAAAAGCTTCTTTCCTCGTGCTGCTGGACTCTGGAACTCCCTCCCTGCTCCCGGTTTTCCTGACGGTACTGACATACAGAAATTTAAAACTAATGTAAACAGACATCTCGCTGCACAGCTCCCAATTTAGGTTGACCCCCCCCCCTCCTCCTAAAAAAACAAAAAAAAACTCTCACCCTTTTTCTCAGTAGCCCCTTACGTCTACAGTGGTGGTCTGCCTTTTTGGGGGTGAACTATGTTAAAAAAAAAAATTTTTAAATAAAATAAATAAATAAAAAAGAATCAATGTTCCTATCTAGAGTAAGAACTAAATATATATATATATATTTTTTTTTTTTTTTTTTTGTATAATTTATGTTGCTTTTCTTTCATAATTGTCAACTGTAAATAAATGTGTTAACCGTACTTTTGGTCATAGCCTTTCGTTCTAATGATGGATAGTTTAGAATATATGTTTAATACATGAGCTGAGAAATAAAATAACGCATATTCTAACAGTACAAATTTACATTTTCACCTTTAATGGAAATAGGTTGGAACGAATCCTTAACAAACACGTCTCCTGCCAGTCTCACATACTTTCAGAATAATGTTAATTTCTCATTTGCAATGGGTCAACAATATTAAAGAATGTTTAATAAGAACTCTGTAAGTATTGTATAATCATTGACCATACAAACGTTCATTTCCGTCCTCATTTAACCAAGATTACATGATCGCCCTAATAGATACCATTGTGGACGATGGAATTGTTATGCAACCCTCACATCCTATTCGATCCATTTTGGTCATTTGTGCACTAATACTGCCGGAAAAGGTATGAAACTGCAATTTTCCCCAGCTATGTGCAAAATAGCCACTTGTGTTCAATTACTCGTATACAATGAATCATTACAATAAGTATTGCATTAAATAACCGAAAAGGGTTGATTTGCCATAAACAAAACATCCTAACTTAATCCATTAGTTCCCAAATTTAGTTTTCTTTAATTTATTATCAAAAATCTTTTGTAAATACAAATATGCATACTATATTTGAGCAAAATTACTTTCAAATATTTATTTGACTTTATAGGATAGTTAGAGCATTTATTTATACTATACAAATGTGGGTTGGTTATAAGGACTACTTATCCAAGATGTTTTTATTTAATAACAGATGAAACTGATTGTATCCTTCCACTCTAGATATTCACAGTATACATCAGACAGTAGATGTAATATTTGAATGACGCTCCGATTTGTATGGCTAACTATAGATATCTCTTTAAAATACAGATGTTGCCAAAACATGATTAATTATCTTTTTGGTCTTAAAAAAAGGACTATGGGGTTAACCAAAACTACTTATGTCTTTAACAAAATAGATCAACACCTTACCAGCATTTAGTTATGAAAATCAGACCTTTTTTTAATTACGTAAGGCCCTAATAATCTACAATCTTATTCATTTTTACATCTCTCCTTAATACTGGCTCAGTCTAACAATACTAAATCAGCAGTGATAATGGCATATACATTTACTCTAGTCTTTTTCACTCGTTCCTTTTTGCACTGTTTTTCTATTAGTTCCTTCTTTTGTTGTCTTCTTCTCAGAATATGTGATGATCTTATCGAATCCTTTAAAACTTTAAATAGATATAATAAATACGGACATTGGTTCTTTAATATTTCAAAGAGAACAACAAACTGGATCACTTACTCAAATAAACATTGATATTTCTTTAATGTGAAAGTATAATCAATTACTGAACATCGAAATGGTCCAATATTTACTGAATTTACAGTAAATTCATATTCTTGTTAACAATTATTAAAGTAATTCCTTGTCTTGTAGGTGTCGATTCCCTATCAATTCATCCCGATCCGTTCTATATGTACGCAATTTTTTATCTATTGATTTGTCCTGAATCACAATTTAATTTGTTTCTGATTGAGTTTATTTTTGCTTTTTCAAATTGGATATGAATGTGTATCTGTATGTATCTTTTTTGTTTCATTTTACTTACTTTAGGCAAAGTTCTCAGAAATCAAGGGGTCCCTTCCTGTGGCTAACACTTGATCTCTATATGAGATACATTGATATTCGAATATTCAATTAAAGTTCTCCTTTACCTGTCAAACTTTGAGTTAGTAAAGAAGCTAAGAACATTAATTTCCTTCTCCCCAATTGATCATTTAACTGTGTTATAGTATATCTTTCTTGTGGTCTCTTGATCTTCCCGAATTCCAGGACAAGAATTCATCTAGTCTGGTGGAGTTTCTAGCTATATGCTGTTACTTTAGGTAACAATACTATGAGAAGGTGCACCATTCTTCGTATGAGCTGGTGTCTAGCCATGTCGGGGGGGGGGGATCTTATTTGGGCTTCGAATACTATGTTATTTTGAATATTTGGTCAGGGTTTACTTGGAGGAAGTATCCTTATGTCAGGTTGTCCTGACAAACCCTTATACAGAGAGACCGAAAACACTCGACGATGGTGTCTAGTAGGTAATTCAAACTCTCCACATGTGTATATATGTATGTACATGTGTATGTATATGTCCGTTTAGTGTGTATTATTGTATTTGGTGAGGAGTGCATAATTTCATGCATACTGTGACCTTTAACCTTTTCATGCATATTGTTGTTCGACAACAACAAATAGAAAAGTTATCATAAATTTTGATTTGACTAATTATATTTGTTTTGTGTGAGTCAGGGGCATCGAGGAATATGGTTTGCCTCCATTATTAGTTGTTACAGGCCTTTTCAGAAGAAGTCAGCTCAACTTGAAGTCATATGGTTCAAGAACAGGTGCATAGAATGTCTAAAAAAATCATGCATGAAAGTATATTTCTTCCTCAATGTTAAGTGGAACAGACTTGTGTTTTTGTCACTGTTATTCTTAAAATGATTTTCTTAAAATTGGTTCATTCGTGTTTTTGTAAAATTTTGCATGAACACCGAAAACTAACTGAGCCGGATTTGGGGAGGAAAACTTTAGTTTATCCCCATGTGCTAAAATGACCTCTAAAATGGACAGAAATTGCCGTTTCTTTGTTTTGTTTTTGTTTTTTCAAAATTTACCAAAAGTTATTTTTAATGTTTATTTACATGAAACAAGTACTAGTGATCCTAGGAAAACCTTGCCCCCCCCCCCTCATTCGGAAGACTAAAAAATGCCCTTAAAATTGGCTCTAGATTGCAATGTTCACAAATATCTAAAAGTACACGCATCAGTTTTCCCTCCGAAACCAACAAAATTTATGCTTAATAGTTGTTTATATTATCCAAGTAGTAGTGATCACAGGGGGGGGGGGGGACTCATGTTTTACTTGCTTTTATTTACTTTTTTATAGCATAATCACGTTGACACACCGGTTCCCGTTAGATGACCAAAGTTAAGCAACGTTGAGCCTGACCATTTGGGAACGCTAGGTGCTGTATATGGCCTGGTAAGGATATGGCACTACCAGGTGCTATCATGCCCACAGAAAAGTTAGGACAGATAGAGTATCTGCCTGAATCCCCGAGGACGTCTCCCGGACGTTATGGGAAAACAACAACAATTGATTTTTTTAATTCATTGTTGAAATGGCATTGTGCATCTATTTTTCTTTCACATGTTTTTACCAAAGTATCTATGGATGCATAAATAAATATAAACAATAATTTGCAACAATAAGCTAAAAGTTTCATTTGGATCGTCTTTGTGTTGAACAAGCATCTTCATTTCTCAAAATTTTCCTGATATATCCCAGAATAAAGTAGGAGGATTGCATTATCCATTTAAATTTTTGCCAGCTTCTGTTTTCCTCATTTGTACCCATGGAAAAGTCTGCCTTTGTTTTATTTTAATAGACAAAATTACAATAAAATATGATATAGTTAAAAAAAAAATTCAAAGTGTTATTATATCTAAGGAAATAACAGATCCCCCCCCCCCCCAAAAAAAATATTATTCCTTGGATCTCCATATCTCCCTACTTTCAAATTTATACATCAACATGATTTGTCTTTCCTCTCATTTCTACTTTAGCAATGGCCCCTGAGACTCAATTGCATCTGGTTTTCTAGTTTCTTAGAAAAACTAGCCAACATTTATCTAAGAAAATCAAATACCTTTTTGTTTCTTAAAATTTAAGAATTTTTTTCATGTTTTAAAAAGAAAAATAATGAGAAATATTTGCAAAAACAACTTTTAAGAAAATAACTACGTGATATTCCTATGTTTATTTAAATGTTTAACAATAAAAGTAATTTATAAAGTTTTGAAAGAATTGACAAAATATCGAATTATTAATTTGCTATTTATATTCGAAAAATATATAACAAAAAGATTCTGTTTCAGATTCACGATTCCAAAAAACTGATACCCCTAATAAAAAAAAACTTTTTCCATGAACCTGAGACTACATAGCTTATAAAGTTGAATAATGAGAACTGTCTGCCCTGCCTTTCCTTCCCCTCTCCCACCGACTGTGATGGCTGTTTTTTTGATTTCATAAAAATCTTTTCATGACAACTCCTACTACAGTTGTAGTGGAAGACAAACTATCCGCCTCTTCCCCAGATATTGTAGCGTCCGAGGTGACACCAGAGCCAAAATAGCTCGTTATTTTCTCTTATCACTGCTTTTGCTTTCAAAAATAAGAATAAACATGTGAACCGACACAAGGTATCGTTGTTGCTTTGAAAGCTTTTATTTTAGGTCGACACGCATGTGCTGTCTTAATCCAAGATGGCGGACTGTAAGAATCAACACTATTAGACAATCAGAGAGTGGTCATCATCATCAGACAAGAGTTGTGTCAAAGCATGTGGGTCAACGTGCATTGGTTACCCTTTACTTACTACAATAATTGCTATTCATAACCTATATCTCCATGTCTCAACATGCCATTAGCAAATATGGTATATAGATCAAAATTATTCTCAAATGTATAATGCAGAAATAAATCCCATCTTTTGAGTAAAAATTTAAACTCAAAATGTTGGGGTTTTTCATTGAATTTGTACTTTTGTTTGAATGTGAACTAGGTTAATTGTTAAATAAGTAGATAATTGCATGGGGAAACAGAGTTCAAACTCCAGCAGAGTTCAATAGATTTGTTTATGTGGTTTTAATATTTTTAGCCCCAGGAGGTCATTTACAAGTGTTGAACAAGCCTCATAAAAGCAGCTAAACACGCCCTTAATGGTCAATGGCATATTTACGGCTTTCTATTGTCTGACATCATAGCATTTTCCATTACACATTACCAAATTAAGTATGTGCTGAATTTGTAATAACTTGTTCTGCATTGGATAGTAAATCATGACTTAATCACTTTATGTGAGAGTCCAATCCTAATTATAGAAAAGTGGCCACACTGACACAAACAAATTATTATTTGAATAACATCCTAAGCAACCAAGTCCCAATCTGCTAGTTACAATTTATGCTGTTTAAAAAAATGCAATGTAAGTTTTTCTACACCAAACAAATATACATTCCAATTATCCTTTCTAAATTTACCAAATATACATTCCAATTGTCCTTTCTAAATTTACCAAATATACATTCCAATTATCCTTTCTAAATTTACCAAATATACATTCCAATTATCCTTTCTAAATTTACCAAATATACATTCCAATTATCCTTTCTAAATTTACTAAATATACATTCCAATTATCTTTTCTAAATTTACCAAATATACATTCCAATTATCTTTTCTAAATTTACCAAATATACATTCCAATTATCCTTTCTAAATTTATTTAATGTTAAGATACTGCATTTCCAAGTTTAAAATGACAGCTCAAAGAAAGAACTCAAATTGAATTGTTTATATTTTTAAGATTGAAATCAGAAATTATTGATTAGATTTCAACAAAACTTTGCAAGCTTATTTTTTTACCTCATATCCAGGAGGCTAGACACAAGGTGAGTTGTGGGTCTAAAAAGCCAGCGCACTAGGATTAGTGCACTCTGGCCTACAAACTATGCCTGAGCAGTCTCGTCAGCATTCCTTGTAGGGGCACCTCATACGATTAGCAATAAACTAATCCCTTCTCAAAGAGAAGGTAAAGCCTGGGAGGATGGACCCTCTAAGACTGAACAGAACCATACCTCAGTCTGACAGAGAAGGATCAGGAGAAACGACAATGGCCCACACTCTGTTGGATGGTATGAACACCTAAGTCAATTCAACTTATTTGAATTGGTTCAACACTGAAGATGCTGAAAGTTCAAAAGATTAGGTCAAAGACGACATTTCTTATGGAAAATGGGTCTCCAATCAAAAAAGTTTCATAAAATATTATTACAAGTTTCATAAATAATTTAATGCGATCAGCGTTTTTTTTTTAGCCGATATTGAGATTATTCGTTTGAACCGAGCAGCAGATAAAAATAAGGCATTTAATGAATTTGAAGGAAACTTTAGAAAACATTGCTGCATTTCATTGATGAAACAAAACCCCTTTGTGGTTCGGTTTGGTTTAATTGTTCTGTTTTACGGTATATCAACCCTCTTTGGGTTATTTAATGCTGAATATGTTCATTTTGGTAAAAGGTTTTATGCTTCAAGTTCTTTATATCTTCAAATATTTATTTATAGTGTTTGGTTTGGTTTGGTTGTTTTGTTTTATGGCATATCAACCCTTTTCGGGTTATTTAATGCCGAATCCGGTCATTTTGGAAAAAGGTTTCATGCTTCAAGTTATTTATATTTTCAAATATTTATTCATGGTGTTTGGTTTGGTTGTTTTGTAGAGGAAAATTGTTTTCGTTTTCAGCTTTGCGGAACATGATTGAGGTTTGCAAAGGGAACCATAAAAAAAACTATAACATCAATGTTTGGTCAGGAAGCCGGTATCTTCAGACAGCCTGATCTGGTAGAAACTGATACTTCTGATATTGCTATTACAACTACTCCAAAGCAAATAGGTCAACCCATTGGCTTGTTTTCTTGTACACTCACAAAACATGCATCTGTTAAAAAAAACGGCTTATGCTAGTTATAATAGAAGCAGTGAAAACTGACTCACTATTTGTCAGGACGAAAGTTCAATCATCACAGACCAACAGGTCATTAATTATGTTTCATGTAGGAGGAAATTAAAAAGAATAAAATCCACCAGTGGAGAATTGAATTGGGATGCTATAATATCATTTATGGATCTGTTAAAAATAATATCCCCACAGATGCCTATCAATAGGGCATTGTGGGATCACTGCAGATATTCGTCTTTGCAATCCTGGAATAGCAGTTCTAAGTTCTAATAATGTTCTAAGTCAATGAAGAAGTAATCCTTCTAGACTGAGGCAATTTTTATTTTATTTTGTTCTAAGTCAATGAAGAAGTAATCCTTCTAGACTGAGGCAATTTTTATTTTTGTCCTAATCCAGAGTGCCCATTTTTGTGGAGCTGGATTTTCCCCACATTAAAAATCGACTTTGTGTCTAACTCTGCTCTCGTGTGGCGGCAAGTAAATAGGGACCATTTTCATACCATTACCGTTCTCCGAGTGGCCATTTATCATGGAGTTAGCTGTTCACATCAAGACCTGCCCGCGTACATTGCCATATTCGTGCCAATAAATAAAAATCGTCAGTTGATAAAGTTAATCTCCTCAAAGCAAATTCCCAATATGGCCACATATGATATGCGGATGAGTGCAAATCTACAATCTTGGTCATGTGTTGCAAGACAGAATATCAAGTGACTCATGTACAGAGACGGAGTCGTTTGATCGAGTTTGCCTGATCTGGAGATTACTGACCATTGATGTCCCAGAAACAAGAAGTTCCCAACATGAGGAATCAAATTATTTCTCTAGAATTCCATTGCTGATCAAAACTTCTACTCAGGTGTCTGTCACTCTTGAACAAAAACTACCCAAACAAGAACACCATTGATCAAGCTATTACCCTGAGCTCCAAGTCTTTAATTAAGAGAAAAATGCGGTATTCTAAACACCACCCTTCATTTAACTTATTTTTTTATACTTATCTCCCTTGATCTTCTAATGATAACCTCCCTTGATAGCAGTTCTCCTGTTGTATCATGTTGAGTTGCCATCTTATTTTTCATTAAAACTTTTGAAGAGGCTTTTGTTTTACTCTTATTACTTAAAGGATCATTTTGAAAACTGAGAATTGTTTCAAATAATGAGTTTGCATGTTATTTATTATGGTCAAACAATTACATGAAAAAAAAAAAAAAAATTATGCCTGTGATTCATTTTCGAACTGGACGTTTTATTTAATACAGACTTCTCTCAATCTGCATTCCATATGTAGATATTATGTACAAAAAAAAGAAAAGAAATATAACAAGAGCAGTCTACCCAGTGAATTAAATAAAAGGTTCAGTTCTAAATTTTCAGGAGGTTATCAACCAACTATGACAAAAAGGGGCGAAGGCCAGAGAGTACAACAAGCGAAACGTTATTAACATGACAACCAAGTCTAAATAGTCCAAAACATGTACATAATCTAAATATCCATTGGAGGATATGTCATTTGATCAAATGTACAACGTCCATTTTTCGGCAGTCGTTCATCACAGGTTTCTCTAAAGCTGTATTTTTTTTTTTTAACTGGTCTACTGCGGGAGGATCCAAGGTGTGCGACGTCAATCATAGCTAAAATCTTTGGAAGATTTAAGAGTTTGTCCGGTCAAATTGCTATCTGACCTTGCAGAGAAGATATTCTAGAAGCACATCAAGCTCAGATCTCCCATTAAATGTTCAATTATTATAAACTGAAAAATAAGTTTTAAGAATTTTCATTTATAAATTATAACTAGCAGGGTTACCCAGCATTGCCCAGGTTAGAATGTGGGATAGCATCATACGCAACAGTATATTAAAAAGAGTTTACTTTAATAGCAACCTTGATGTTGTCAGCCTGATATCTTAACCACTAAGCTATTCATATATATGTTAATACTCTTAAAATAATGCTTATAAATGGATGAATTTCAATGTGCAACATGTGAGGAAAAGGCGTTTAGTTTCCTTAAGAAGGCAGCTATAGACACAGGACTATTTCTCTCATGTTTAAATCTTACATATAAAACGCGTATATTTAAAGTACAATTCCAAGTTTGTCTTTATTAATATAAAGGCATACAGACGTTCACCTTTATTATATATATAGCTCTAAATATATAGAGAGGGCGAAAGAGATAGGGAGAGGGTGGGGCAGACAGACACAGAGGCATTGGGTACTAAATATACCAAAATCTAAGATGTGTTTCACTTACGTTTTATTATATTTTTTTTTATTAAATGAAAAAAGATATTCATGTTTTCATTAAAAAAAAAAAGAAGCAATCTGAGGCAGGATTGAAACAGCACACTCGAGGTTGTCAGTCCGAGTCTCTCCCACCTAAGCAAATGGAATATTTGTTAAGTCGTCTTTTTAAATAACACTCATAATTATATTTATATTTCTCGTGCAAAATGTTCGAAAAGGGCCCTTAACTCCCTTAAAAGGGTCCGTAGAGTGTCAGGACTAATCCCTCCCATCATATTGCTAAAAAATTCTACATGTGTATGAAGTTTTATATTTTAGAACCACTCTCTAGTCTGTCTTTCTATAAACAGAGAAACACCCAGAAGTTCTTTTATTATATAGACTAGTAAATATATGCTCCCTCCGGTCCAATATTTTTGCTACGCTACCACATCACCCCCATTTTCTCTCGCTGTCTGCGCGAGGGTGTTCCTATTTACTTGTCTAGAATTATATAATTGTGAAATAAAATACATACAGTAGATAGTTAAAGCTAAATAAATTGTTTGGGACCATTAAAAGAATTTCCAATGCTATTGATAATATTTAGCCATTTATTTATTTTTATTATCGCTTATGTTTGAATGCATGTTTTTTAAACCCGACGATGTAGATCATAGATCTATGACGTCATGCTAAAGCTATAATTATTTTGTTACGATAATCTTTTAAGATCTATTTATAAGAAAGTGCAAATAACTTAGTAGAACGTCAGAATTAAGCACAACATATTTATATATTTACAAAGTTTTTTTTTAACCAATGAATCACCACTTTTCAAGGCCAAAAGCCAAAAAGGTTAATGAGAGATAGATGGATTGTCGGTTTTATGACGAAGAATATTATGAGAGGATTGAAAATGATTAATGGAATGAACAAAGTTTAATTACTTATGGAGATAGTTTATTGACATTGGATTTACAAATGTCCATGTTCTAGTTTGCAGGGAGCGGGTGGGAAGTTCTTAGAAAGATGCTCTGTTCATGAACATTCCGCCCGAGGCTGGGCATACTGAGGGAAAAAAAAATGAAAGTTATGCTAAGAAGACAAGTTCTTGCTGTGAATGTCTTAGAAGTATGAACCAGAGATTGGAGCTAAGTCGAGCATATTCCATGGAAATAACAACAGAGTAGAGAAAGACTAGTAACGTCTCTTCTGTGAGAAATAGGCTGTAAAGAACAGAAGAGATCATTCCCAACTAGATTTTGAAGTCGATTTTGTACTCTATCAAGGCAAGAAAGAGTGCTCGGTCTGAGCAGCACTTCTCCAGATGTGTCAGCAGTACTCAAATCTTAGAACGTATTTCTTGTATACAGGCAGAAGATTGTATCAGGAATCAGATACTTTCTAGAGCAGTAGAATGATCCAACCATTTTCCCAGTAACTTTAGCAACAGATTAGGTATATGACTTCCATTTTAGATCTGGAGTGAAAGTCAGTGCTGAGAGCTTACCAAAAAACAAGGAGCTTCTTCAAGGTTTGAAAGTTATTTGTAAGTTTAAAAAGTTAATTTGCTTTCCTTTGTAAAGTGGAGAAAAGGAATGAGTCAATGTAGGAAGTGTGTGTGTATATGTTCACCTTATTTTGTTAGTGTGTTAAGTATGTGTGGCATATATGTAAGGAAGTTGATAGCAGTTTTCATTCTTCCCTTAGTTTAGGGTTTAAAAAAACAGTTCGGTTACATCTTGATTTTGATCGTCGTAAGGGAACATAAAAATGGTGCAAACCTGTCTTGGGACGGGTATTGAGAGAGAGAGTGAGAGAGAGAGAGAGAGAGAGAGAGTGAGAGAGTATTCTCTCTTTTTTGTTGAAATGATCTGAATTCAAAACAACCAGAAACGTTTAATTGAAACGTTTCTGGTTGTTTTGAATTCAGATCATTTCCACAAAAGAGTGAGCTAGTACATCGAGAGAGAAAGTGTTGAAAAAGATAGAAGATTGTTGTTCAGCCGACCACGTGTGTAAAGGAGTGGAAAACTAATTATTAATGCATCCTGGCCATCTCGTTTAACAGGTTTTCTCTGCCGATTTGTCAACTCATCAAAAGACTGGTTTATTTAAAAAAAACAAAAAGATCAAGATCCAAACCGTTTTTTTTTTGTCATAAATAGTGTTTACGACAACGTCTACACAAATGGAGTCTTTATGGAGAAAAAAAAAGGGATTTTATTTTTAGATTTTGTGAAATGTCTTCCTTTTTCCTTTCTTTTTAGGAATCTTTCTGAACCGATGTGTGCATTAGCCGATTTTTTTTTTTTACATTTTTTAGGCTTACTGATTGGTTAAAATCCATACATAACGGAGGGCAGGAGGAGGAGGAGGAGCGTTATTAAATGGTTATTAATACGGATTGTGAAATCAGCTCACTAATCCAAACCTCGTCAGATATAATGGATTCACTTCCTTAAATTTATTGACAAGAAAAATTTCAAAAAAATGAATTAATGAACAAATTTAATTTTGTTTCGAATAGAGTAATCTGTTTTTATAACAAAAATACTAAACAAGTTAAAAATAGTTCTCATGTAAATTATTTTTTAAATGAACTGGATGATTTCCGATATAATTGAAAAAGAAAATTGATTTAAAAGAACATTTTTTGGATCTATCTGATAAAATATTTCGTAGGATTTAATCTGTATATTCCGATTATATATTCTGTGAGAACTTTTTTTGAATTTGAAATGAGATTTTTGATTGAAATACGAGATATACATAAAGGCATAATCTATATATACATTATATATATATATATATATATAAAGTGGACTGTTTTCCCCCCTGTACCTTTGACGAGAGTAAGAAAATAACCACATGCATCATACATTACTAAAATACCAACTGCAATACTCGTATTAACTCAAGCGTGTTTGCAGCAACTTTCGCATAATTTCTTCAACATATAATTACTATATTTATTCCTAGACCACTTACTCTCTCAAATACAACATCCACATAGACAATGGTCAATATACTTATTAACTGCAAATTATCTACTCTACCCGCCACTCAAAACACAGCCAGACTTTTATTTCATTCGAAACCATTAAACAGAAACACTGCCAATTAGAGATTATGGGAATATCATTCGGCTATTCCAAACGCATAAGATCTATACGTTATGGATTAACAGATTACAGTAAAACAAACACATCACACGCTGCATTACAAAATAACACAAAAACACTTCCATGCGTAGTAAGTATATTTCTTAATTTATCACATTAAAATTAAACATTACATTATAAGAATCATAGTAATATTTTTATTTTTTATTTAAACCAACTAATACATGCTTCATTCGTCAACATTAAAAATAGATTTCTTTAAATAACATTTCCTTCACGCTTATTCAATGATTTTATAAATTTTTTAACTCAAACAAAAAAAAACAAAAACAAACTTAAAAATGATTTCTACCTTTTAATTTCTTGGCACATATGAAATTACCTATGGCTTATTCAACATCATTCCGGAACGCAAGAGTTATTTGCGTCACAGGGTTAACTTACACTTCTAACTTATTGAATATTTCATATAAACATAATATAATATCAATCATAGTCATATTATCATTTAAAAAAAAGATACATGTTTCATTCTTCAACTTTAAAACAATATTCTTACAATACCTTTTTTTCGTATGGAAACTCAAAGTTTTCTTTCCTTTTCTTTTACTCGCAAAAGAAATTGGATATTCACACAAGAAAACCCATTTTTATTATATATATATATATATATATATATATATATCAAACTTCACATTCCATCAACACCACCACCCCAAAAAAAGATTTCCACATTTTCTTTAATGGTCATACAAAATAATAATTGTCTTACTGCATATTATTAGGGAACTCGGGGTTGTTTGGGTCGCAAGGTTAATTTGGGTCACCAACTAATTTTCACAGTGCGGTGCCGTTGTTATGGATGGCATCAAAAAGTGCACCAATTAGATTGAGTTTTCATTGAAAAGTCAAGTTCACTGACCTTGGAAAGCTTCATGCATATTCTTGGATCCCATTTACTTCTTGCGGGGGGGGGGGGGAGACAAGTTTTCCTTTTTACGAATAACCAACTACTTACAATCATGGGAGGGGGAAGCACCCGAAACATAAATCCTATTTTAATCACCTAAATTACTTATAAGGTTCTTCTCAACTTCTTTTTTTACGAATTGATACCATAATACTTCTATTTTTAAAATGTAATTTATATCTCTCCCGGGCAACGCCGGGTAACGGGTTCTGCTAGTAAATACATAAATAAATAAAAGCATTGGAACAGATATATGTCTACATTTCTCTCCAGCAATTGATGAAATTTCTAAGCAGTTGGGTCAGTATTTATTAATAGAAGGGGGAAGAGGGAGAAGGGGGGGGGAGGGAGAGAGAGTTAGAAAGAGAGAAAAACTAGTGTATTCACTTTCTTTCTAAAACTTTAAGAGATAGTAGTCTACACATCTCACCAACAATTGACAAAATAGAAAGGCCGAGGGGGGGGGGGGGTCAGGCCAAGGTTAACTCCAGCGGTTTTAAGTTTTATGGGCATAGTTTTATAGAACGCCGAATTTCAGAGACTTTCAGCACTAAAATCTGTTTCATTTACATGTTTCAGACATCCTCGTCTTGTTTGCTGCCATCTTCATAACATTTCAACTATTGTACTCTCTGGCCTTCTTCAGGTACCTATCGTCATCGTCGGTATTTTCCAGGAATTTCGAACTCAACATGGAGATAGATTACTCTCATTCCATGTCGGATGCCTTTTACATATCTTGGATGCCTTTATCCATTTGGCTAGATATCCAGTTGAAGCGTTTTGTATATAACAATCAAGACGAGGACAATATAATAATCTGAATCAACAATATCACATATTAGAATTATCATCAAATAAAACATCTTTTTTGTTTACCAATCTGTTCAAATATAAAAGAAACAAAACGTCTTGGCCTTTTGGCCAAGATCAGTGTAGTATCTGTTTCGACGGATATTGCACCCCATAGATCGGTATTGTCTTGGCCTTTGGGGTTTGATTTACGCCGGTCTATGGGTTTGTCCTGTGCAGTTCTAGGAGATCCACCCTCCCAGGCTTTGCCTCCTCTCTTTGGGGAGGAGTAAGTTTATTGCTTACTGCCTGAGGCGCCCCTACCGGGGAATGTCGACGGGGCTGCCCAGGCATTTTTTGTAGGCCAGAGTGCTCACCTTCTCGGGCGCTGGCTTTTCAAATCCCACTTTCCCGACCTTGTGTCACATCTTACCTTGTGGGAGGAAGATAAATAAAATAAAAGAAACAAAAAATTACTTTATTTCTGAATTGTTTTAGTTGAGAATTGTTAATTTGGATTATTAACCCTCGCAAAATTGCGACAAGTCTACCACCTCTAATAGCAGACAATACTACATGCAAAACTGGTTTTATTTGCAATATAAGACAACAGCACAGATATACATAATAAATTCAGCAATTGACTAATATGTGCATGAGAAAATGACAATTTTCCATGATCGGATGGTCAACCTCATTATAAATTCAAGATGGCCGCCATCACAATATGCAAATTAGTCAAATTTTATCATTTATTTTGATAGTCCTAATTATATGCTACAAATGTCAGAGACATTGTTTGGTCATTATATATTCACCAGAAACAAGGAATACTGTCACCGAGATGTAGAGGCTACTGTGATTAGATTGAAGACTTATAAAGGGCATCCTAAGTGGGGAGTTGTGCAGCAAGATGTTATTTCACATTACATTTAAATTTCTGCATGTTGGTACAGTCGGAGAAACGAAGAGCAGGGAGGGAGTTCCAAAGACAAACGGTTCGAGGAAATAAGCTATTAGAATAGAAAGTTTTCCGGCATCTAGGGACCTCTACAGTGAAGGGGTTGGATTTTGCTACTAGTCAGGATGGTCGGAGGTATTAACGCTGAGGGAGTACAAGTGCAGTAAGTTACTCGGAACACATTCCATGGAAGTACTTGTAAAACAAGCACAGGGATCCAACATTGCGGCGATGGGACAGAGCTAGAACTTGGTAGACAGTGCGGGACCTATTAAGTTAAAGACTCTTTTTTGCACTGTGTTTAAAAGAGAGAGAGAGAGAGAGAGACTAGTGGTTGGTGCACCAGCCCAGATGTGGCTACAATACTCCACGTATTTGGTAAGTCGTTTTTCATAGTGAAACCATAAAATTTTGCACACAAATGTTTTGTAGATCAAGTTGTCTTATAAATAAATAGTCTATAAATGATAGATTATTTTTAACCTTAACCCATCGATGAGAACCCGAGAGATAATACCATTCCAGATGAGAGCAATCCTGAGAGTATTTGACGACTAAGGGGCGACAACCCAAAGCTCCCAAATTAAGGTCTAACCACCGGATGCAGTTTAAGGTCATACCCAGCCCATAAATGCTTAATTTTTTTTATATTGGTTTGAAAAAATTTTATCTAAGATACCGATTATTTATTTAGCGGGTGTGCTGATGCAACATCGTACTAATACCTACTCACACTTGTCAACAGGCTCGTTGCAGATGTGAAATAAGTTACAGTTTGACACATTTTCGTTGAATATTATATTAAATAGGCATTTTGTTGGGATGTGTTATATTTGAAACAAAAAGCATTTAAAGGTTAATAAACAAGAACATAAGTCAATAGTGAGACTGCATACTTCCGCCTGACAACTTAAGGATTGGCCAAAGTCTTACCTGGGCTACACTTCTCTATATTGTATGAAGTATTCCCGAAGTTATGCCATGGAAATGTTGATAACTAAAAAAACTATTTATCTCACCAACCTGAAATTTTGCATGGTTATTATTGTTACCAAAGAGCATCAGATCTATGCATCAAATTTGGAAAAATCGAATCTCTATGATGAAAAGTTATCGCCAAAGGCGTGACCTTCTCTGTGACCTTTGACCTAGATATCCCAAAATTAAATCGGTTTTAAGTAAGAGCATGACCGATATTTTGACCACGTTTGGTAACAATTGGTCAAGCGATATGGACTTATAGTACCCCCTGTCCCATAACCGCATTGTGGATCCCTGTACTTGTAAAACAAGTACTTCCATGGAATGTGTTCCGACGAACTTACTGCACCTGTAGTACCCCCTAAAAAACGACTTATCAATGTACACAAGCAAACAGTTACAAATTCGACCGAAGTTCGAGTAGGTGTTGTCCATACTAGCAAGGATACATCCTCAACAATCAGTCCGAGAGTGGCTTTGTTGTTGTCAGGCTGAGGTATGGTTCTGTTCAGTCCTAGGAGATCCACCCTCCCAGGCTTTACCATTTCTCTGAGAACGGATTAGTTTATTGCTAATCATCTAATGTGCCCTTACTGGGTAATGCCGATGGGGCTGCTCAGGCATATTTTGCAGGCCAGAGTGCACTTCATCTTGTGCACTGGCTTTTCAAAACCTCACCTGACCTTGTGTCTAACTTCCTGCAAAGGCGGTAAGTAAGCATAAGGTGATGTAATTATAATAGAAAGAATAAAGTAGTTAAACTTTGAACCTAATTTTGTTTGTGGCAGACGAGAGATAAAATTAGTTTCATTTTTTAATACTTTGCAACCAGGTTTTGAAATCAAATTTAAATAAATGATTTAAGTATGGACTTTTGTAGTATCATATCGCAATTAGAATTCTTACATACAACTGGGACATACCAAAGTACACAGACTGATTAGTATATTCATAGGAGAGGGGGGGGATAGCCTATGTCATAATTGAGCCATTTCTGTCTGTCATTTATGGGCCTTAAATCTACTTAATGGCTGTTTTAGGGGGGGAATATTAATACTACTATTGCTGCTACTACTACTACTATTCCAAAAACTAACCACTTATAGGCTACAAAACTATTGAATAAAATTGAACCAAATTAAGCATGAAGCAGCCTTGGCATGCTAGCAGGCATGGGGAGCAGGGAGTCTACTACTACTACTACTAGTACTACTATTGATAATAATAAACACTTATGAGTTTAAAGCTATTGGGCAAAATTCCAAATTTGTCCTGAAACAACCTTGGCATAACAGGTGTATCATAGGAGAGTAAATATTCAAATACTACAATAGAAAATTAGTTTCATAACAATTTGGTTCAATTAAAAATTTAATGACAAACGATGCTGTAATAATTAAACATAACTTTCACAATCCTTTCTTTTTTAATAATAATATGGTAAAAATAAACGGCATAGTTTTTTAAAAAAACTTTCAAGAAACGTCTGATAGATACAGCTAGTTATGTATTAAATACCTAAAGTTGCAAGTATTTGTTGACATTGGATTTGAAGACGACCATATGTAGGCTGCAGGGAAGCAGTCCCGTGGTAATGTGTTCCATAGATAGGTAAGTTCTTGGAAAGAAACTGTTCATGGAAATTACTTTTTATTGTGTGCATTTCCCTGGGGGACTACAACATGGTCTATTTCAAACCCAATGTCAATACACATTTGTCATAAACCGTCCTCATAAGTCATTATCCCTTATCCTCGAGTAGCTCTTAGCCTTGATAAGTTGCGACTCATCAGTAAAAAAAACTGCAATAAATAAAATCACTTTACAAATTTAGATATTCAAATATTTTTACAAAAATGTTGACTCACAAAATCTTTTATCTCGTACAGAAAATGTTTTTAATCCATATAAATCAGAAATTAATAAATAAATTTACAATTACACCTGTATATTCAAATAGACCTTGTTACAAAATATATGTAACATGAACAGTAATTTAAAATAGTGATTTTTAGGTCATTTGTACGGCATAATCACATTGACACACTGATTCCCGTTAGATAATCGACGTTGAGCGACGTTGAGCCTGGTCAGTACTAGATGGGTGACTATTTAGGAATAGCAGGCGCTGTATGTGAACACCTTGTTATGGGCAAATAGTGTCGCCAACCAACAGTGCTTAGTGTGGCGACTACGGCAAAAAAAAACCTGAATGACTATGACCAATAAGGTGTCAGAAATTAGGGAGGGATTCCTCCTCCAGGAGTGATCAAAACCCCTGATGGTGGTGATGGTCCACTAAAGTGTACATATATACTAGTAGAATAACTGTCCCAGGACGGTCTTTATATTAGAAGAAGGGAAATAATCTTCTACAACAAGTTTGTTTGACGTGAATGTCGTGGAGTCAGAATAGTAAATTAATTTTATTTTTTATTAAAATTCTACTCGATAATTTTCCGTAATTTTTGGCGTACACGAATATTTTTAACCGATAAGTAAGTATATCCATAAGTTTTCCTGTTATTTTAGTTTGATCTGCCATATTTCGCATGTACATTAATATAAAATAATTACCAAATCTTTTTTTTTCAGCAACTTCCGGTTCGACTCCTCACAAAAAAAAAAACATTCACAAAAAAGGACACTAAAACTAAAAAAAAGGAAGAAAATTAATAAAAAAACAAAAAAAAAACTAAGCATTTACCGAAAATGGCTTAAAAAAAAAGAAAATATTTTGTTGAAAACGGTGACAAAACTTTTTGTAACAAATAAAATATATTTGTTTTGTAAACAAAAAAAATATATATTCTTTTTTTTGTAATTTTATTGTGATGATCCTTTTCCTAATTATACACTACTACACCCCCACCCCCGCCACAATTATTATCCTTATTGTGTATGAATAATAATAATAATAATAAGCACACTTGTTAGCTGCGTTTCTTTTCTATGCACTTGTCAGGATTGTTCAAAACCCACATCCATTGTTTGACCGCAAAGGTTGTAGAATTGTTAATATAATAGTTACGATTCCTTACCCAGCATACCTGG
Organism: Sepiola atlantica; assembly: GCA_963556195.1. Lineage (NCBI taxonomy): Eukaryota > Metazoa > Mollusca > Cephalopoda > Sepiida > Sepiolidae > Sepiola > Sepiola atlantica. The sequence goes on along the minus strand of OY744537.1, from coordinate 59,376,177 downwards.
GTTTGTTGAAGAAAAGAGAGAATGACAAAGTCTATCCATAAAAAGTCATTCAGTTTTATTAACAATTTGCTAAGACAATTAAAAATGAAGGGTTAGTAAAGATAGAGAGTTAAGAGTGTCCTAAGAACGTTCAAGGTGAAAGAAGATTTGTTTTGTGTGTCAGGAGAAATTGAGTGCATATGTTCCTTTCGGCTGTCGCCTTGCATTTGCATGTGACTGTGTGTGTAAAATCAACAGGCATTGCAGATGTGTGTATGGTAGTTGGTGAGTGTGTGTATGCGTTCAGTCAGCGGCATGTGTGTGCTACTAGACTTGATTGTTAAATGCGCATGTGTGTTGAGTCTGGAAGAAAAACAGGAAAGCGAGAGAAAAATGCTGTGTTTAGGCTTTTATAGTATGCGCAATTTTGAAGTGAATATTTCTTCTGCAGTGATTGGTTGAAAACAACTGCTGTTTTCGAGAGTCATTATGTAAAAACAGCATTCGCTGCTACTGCTTCAAACAAGTACTTCAACTAGTATTGCTATACAATACTTGTCATAAATATTTGCATTTTATTTTGTTGCCGTTGATAGTTATGAATGGCAATAGTAGTAATACCAGCAGCAGCATCTTAACAGCCTGATGGTCAAGGCCATTAAACATGAGTGGCTTGATTGTAACCCACTTAACCAAACTGAAGCTTCCCTTCCGAGCAGACAGAATAAAGTGTTAATTTACTAGACCCTCTTGATTTAGACAATTTGTCTAATACACACACACACACACTGTTCACATAGACGATCCGTGACCCAAAGGTTCACGGTTCTGTTTTTTTAATGGATGCAGTCATTCTTTTGTTGCTTAAGCATTTATGAGATCATACAGAATCTCTTCCTGCTGTTTTCAACTTTAGTGGATGATGTCATTCAATGTGCACAGAGACAAACAAATAGACAAAATAACAAACAAGATCCAGTTTTAGTAGTATATCGATTAAAAAGCATACACGCTTTCAAAAGACTTCTTCAGTGAATTTTTTTCTCCCATCAAATTACCCTACCGACCCAAAAAACAAAACCGTTAACATCAAAATTGTTCTATTCATTTTACTTATTTACCCCTTTTTTTCTAAAGCGAACCAATGAAAAAAACGTTTCTAGTTACTTATTTACCCCTTTTTTTTTAAAGCGAACCAATGAAAAAAACGTTTCTAGTTACTTATTTACCCCTTTTTTTCTAAAGCGGACCAATGAAAAAAACGTTTCTAGTTACTTATTTACCCCTTTTTTTCTAAAGCGGACCAATGAAAAAAACGTTTCTAGTTACTTATTTACCCTTTTTTTCTAAAGCGGACCAATGAAAAAAACGTTTCTAGTTACTTATTTATCCCTTTTTTTCTAAAGCGGATCAATGAAAAAAACGTTTCTAGTTACTTATTTACCTCTTTTTTTCTAAAGCGAACCAATGAAAAAAACGTTCCTAGTTACTTATTTACCCCTTTTTTTCTCAAGCGAACCAATGAAAAAAACGTTTCTAGTTACTTATTTACCCCTTTTTTTCTCAAGCGAACCAATGAAAAACACGTTTCTAGTTACTTATTAACCCCTATTTTTCTAAAGCGAACCAATGAAAAAAACGTTTCTAGTTACTTATTTACCCCTTTTTTCTAAAGCTAACCAATGAAAAAAACGTTTCTAGTTACTTATTTACCCCTTTTTTTAAAGCGAACCAATGAAAAAAACGTTTCTAGTTACTTATTTACCCCTTTTTTTCTAAAGCGGACCAATGAAAAAAACGTTTCTAGTTACTTATTTATCCCTTTTTTTCTAAAGCGGACCAATGAAAAAAACGTTTCTAGTTACTTATTTACCCTTTTTTTCTAAAGCGGACCAATGAAAAAAACGTTTCTAGTTACTTATTTATCCCTTTTTTTCTAAAGCGGACCAATGAAAAAAACGTTTCTAGTTACTTATTTACCCCTTTTTTTCTAAAGCGAACCAATGAAAAACACGTTTCTAGTTACTTATTTACCCCTTTTTTTCTAAAGCGGACCAATGAAAAAAACGTTTCTAGTTACTTATTTATCCCTTTTTTTCTAAAGCGGACCAATGAAAAAAACGTTTCTAGTTACTTATTTACCCTTTTTTTCTAAAGCGAACCAATGAAAAAAACGTTTCTAGTTACTTATTTACCCTTTTTTTCTAAAGCGGACCAATGAAAAAAACGTTTCTAGTTACTTATTTATCCCTTTTTTTCTAAAGCGGACCAATGAAAAAAACGTTTCTAGTTACTTATTTACCCCTTTTTTTCTAAAGCGAACCAATGAAAAACACGTTTCTAGTTACTTATTAACCCCTATTTTTCTAAAGCGAACCAATGAAAAAAACGTTTCTAGTTACTTATTTATCCCTTTTTTTCTAAAGCGGACCAATGAAAAAAACGTTTCTAGTTACTTATTTACCCCTTTTTTTCTCAAGCGAACCAATGAAAAAAAACGTTCCTAGTTACTTATTTACCCCTTTTTTTCTCAAGCGAACCAATGAAAAAAACGTTTCTAGTTACTTATTAACCCCTATTTTTCTCAAGCGAACCAATGAAAAAAACGTTTCTAGTTACTTATTTACCCCTTTTTTTCTCAAGCGAACCAATGAAAAAAACGTTTCTAGTTACTTATTTACCCCCTTTTTTTTAAAGCGGACCAATGAAAAAAACGTTTCTAGTTACTTATTTACCCCTTTTTTTCTAAAGCGGACCAATGAAAAAAACGTTTCTAGTTACTTATTTACCCCTTTTTTTCTCAAGCGAACCAATGAAAAAAACGTTTCTAGTTACTTATTTACCCCTTTTTTTCTAAAGCGGACCAATGAAAAAAACGCTTCTAGTTACTTATTTACCCCTTTTTTTCTAAAGCGAACCAATGAAAAAAACGTTTCTAGTTACTTATTTACCCCTTTTTTTCTCAAGCGAACCAATGAAAAAAACGTTTCTAGTTACTTATTTACCCCTTTTTTTCTAAAGCGGACCAATGAAAAAAACGCTTCTAGTTACTTATTTACCCCTTTTTTTCTAAAGCGAATCAATGAAAAAAACGTTTCTAGTTACTTATTTACCCCTTTTTTCTAAAGCGAACCAATGAAAAAAAACGTTTCTAGTTTCTTATTTACCCCTTTTTTTTAAAGCGAACCAATGAAAAAAACGTTTCTAGTTACTTATTTACCCCTTTTTTTCTAAAGCGGACCAATGAAAAAAACGTTTCCAGTTACTTATTTACCCCTTTTTTTCTAAAGCGGACCAATGAAAAAAACGTTTCTAGTTACTTATTTACCCCTTTTTTTCTAAAGCGGACCAATGAAAAAAACGTTTCTAGTTACTTATTTATCCCTTTTTTTCTAAAGCGGATCAATGAAAAAAACGTTTCTAGTTACTTATTTACCTCTTTTTTTCTAAAGCGAACCAATGAAAAAAACGTTTCTAGTTACTTATTTACCCCTTTTTTTCTCAAACGAATCAATGAAAAAAACGTTTCTAGTTACTTATTTACCCCTTTTTTTCTCAAGCGAACCAATGAAAAAAACGTTTCTAGTTACTTATTTACCCCTTTTTTTTAAAGCGGACCAATGAAAAAAACGTTTCTAGTTACTTATTTACCCCTTTTTTTCTAAAGCGGACCAATGAAAAAAACGTTTCTAGTTACTTATTTACCCCTTTTTTTCTCAAGCGAACCAATGAAAAAAACGTTTCTAGTTACTTATTTACCCCTTTTTTTCTAAGGCGGACCAATGAAAAAAACGCTTCTAGTTACTTATTTACCCCTTTTTTTCTAAAGCGAACCAATGAAAAAAACGTTTCTAGTTACTTATTTACCCCTTTTTTTCTAAAGCGGACCAATGAAAAAAACGTTTCTAGTTACTTATTTACCCCTTTTTTTCTAAAGCGGACCAATGAAAAAAACGTTTCTAGTTACTTATTTACCCCTTTTTTTCTCAAGCGACCCAATGAAAAAAACGTTTCTAGTTACTTATTTACCCCTTTTTTTCTCAAGCGAACCAATGAAAAAAACGTTTCTAGTTACTTATTTACCCCTTTTTTTCTCAAGCGAACCAATGAAAAAAACGTTTCTAGTTACTTATTAACCTCTTTTTTTTAAAGCGGACCAATGAAAAAAACGTTTCTAGTTACTTATTTACCCCTTTTTTCTAAAGCGGACCAATGAAAAAAACGTTTCTAGTTACTTATTTACCCCTTTTTTTCTCAAGCGAACCAATGAAAAAAACGTTTCTAGTTACTTATTTACCCCTTTTTTTCTAAAGCGGACCAATGAAAAAAAACGCTTCTAGTTACTTATTTACCCCTTTTTTTCTAAAGCGAACCAATGAAAAAAACGTTTCTAGTTACTTATTTACCCCTTTTTTTCTAAAGCGGACCAATGAAAAAAACGTTTCTAGTTACTTATTTACCCCTTTTTTTCTAAAGCGGACCAATGAAAAAAACGTTTCTAGTTACTTATTTACCCCTTTTTTTCTCAAGCGAACCAATGAAAAAAAACCTTCCTAGTTACTTATTTACCCCTTTTTTTCTCAAGCGAACCAATGAAAAAAACGTTTCTAGTTACTTATTAACCCCTATTTTTCTCAAGCGAACCAATGAAAAAAACGTTTCTAGTTACTTATTTACCCCTTTTTTTCTCAAGCGAACCAATGAAAAAAACGTTTCTAGTTACTTATTTACCCCTTTTTTTCTCAAGCGAACCAATGAAAAAAACGTTTCTAGTTACTTATTTACCCCCTTTTTTTTAAAGCGGACCAATGAAAAAAACGTTTCTAGTTACTTATTTACCCCTTTTTTTCTAAAGCGGACCAATGAAAAAAACGTTTCTAGTTACTTATTTACCCCTTTTTTTCTCAAGCGAACCAATGAAAAAAACGTTTCTAGTTACTTATTTACCCCTTTTTTTCTAAAGCGGACCAATGAAAAAAACGCTTCTAGTTACTTATTTACCCCTTTTTTTCTAAAGCGAACCAATGAAAAAAACGTTTCTAGTTACTTATTTACCCCTTTTTTCTAAAGCGAACCAATGAAAAAAACGTTTCTAGTTTCTTATTTACCCCTTTTTTTTAAAGCGAACCAATGAAAAAAACGTTTCTAGTTACTTATTTACCCCTTTTTTTCTAAAGCGGACCAATGAAAAAAACGTTTCCAGTTACTTATTTACCCCTTTTTTTCTAAAGCGGACCAATGAAAAAAACGTTTCTAGTTACTTATTTACCCCTTTTTTTCTAAAGCGGACCAATGAAAAAAACGTTTCTAGTTACTTATTTATCCCTTTTTTTCTAAAGCGGATCAATGAAAAAAACGTTTCTAGTTACTTATTTACCTCTTTTTTTCTAAAGCGAACCAATGAAAAAAACGTTTCTAGTTACTTATTTACCCCTTTTTTTCTCAAGCGAACCAATGAAAAAAACGTTTCTAGTTACTTATTTACCCCTTTTTTTCTCAAACGAACCAATGAAAAAAACGTTTCTAGTTACTTATTTACCCCTTTTTTTCTCAAGCGAACCAATGAAAAAAACGTTTCTAGTTACTTATTTACCCCTTTTTTTTAAAGCGGACCAATGAAAAAAACGTTTCTAGTTACTTATTTACCCCTTTTTTTCTAAAGCGGACCAATGAAAAAAACGTTTCTAGTTACTTATTTACCCCTTTTTTTCTCAAGCGAACCAATGAAAAAAACGTTTCTAGTTACTTATTTACCCCTTTTTTTCTAAGGCGGACCAATGAAAAAAACGCTTCTAGTTACTTATTTACCCCTTTTTTTCTAAAGCGAACCAATGAAAAAAACGTTTCTAGTTACTTATTTACCCCTTTTTTTCTAAAGCGGACCAATGAAAAAAACGTTTCTAGTTACTTATTTACCCCTTTTTTTCTAAAGCGGACCAATGAAAAAAACGTTTCTAGTTACTTATTTACCCTTTTTTTCTAAAGCGGACCAATGAAAAAAACGTTTCAAGTTACTTATTTACCTCTTTTTTTCTAAAGCGAACCAATGAAAAAAACGTTTCTAGTTACTTATTTACCCCTTTTTTTCTAAAGCGAACCAATGAAAAAAACGTTTCTAGTTACTTATTTACCCCTTTTTTTCTAAAGCGAACCAATGAAAAAAACGTTTCTAGTTACTTATTTACCCCTTTTTTTCTCAAGCGAACCAATGAAAAACACGTTTCTAGTTACTTATTAACCCCTTTTTTTCTAAAGCGAACCAATGAAAAAAACGTTTCTAGTTACTTATTTACCCCTTTTTTTCTAAAGCGAACCAATGAAAAAAACGTTTCTAGTTACTTATTTACCCCTTTTTTTCTAAAGCGGACCAATGAAAAAAACGCTTCTAGTTACTTATTTACCCCTTTTTTTCTAAAGCGAACCAATGAAAAAAACGTTTCTAGTTACTTATTTACCCCTTTTTTCTAAAGCGAACCAATGAAAAAAAACGTTTCTAGTTTCTTATTTACCCCTTTTTTTTAAAGCGAACCAATGAAAAAAACGTTTCTAGTTACTTATTTACCCCTTTTTTTCTAAAGCGGACCAATGAAAAAAACGTTTCCAGTTACTTATTTACCCCTTTTTTTCTAAAGCGGACCAATGAAAAAAACGTTTCTAGTTACTTATTTACCCCTTTTTTTCTAAAGCGGACCAATGAAAAAAACGTTTCTAGTTACTTATTTATCCCTTTTTTTCTAAAGCGGATCAATGAAAAAAACGTTTCTAGTTACTTATTTACCTCTTTTTTTCTAAAGCGAACCAATGAAAAAAACGTTTCTAGTTACTTATTTACCCCTTTTTTTCTCAAACGAATCAATGAAAAAAACGTTTCTAGTTACTTATTTACCCCTTTTTTTCTCAAGCGAACCAATGAAAAAAACGTTTCTAGTTACTTATTTACCCCTTTTTTTTAAAGCGGACCAATGAAAAAAACGTTTCTAGTTACTTATTTACCCCTTTTTTTCTAAAGCGGACCAATGAAAAAAACGTTTCTAGTTACTTATTTACCCCTTTTTTTCTCAAGCGAACCAATGAAAAAAACGTTTCTAGTTACTTATTTACCCCTTTTTTTCTAAGGCGGACCAATGAAAAAAACGCTTCTAGTTACTTATTTACCCCTTTTTTTCTAAAGCGAACCAATGAAAAAAACGTTTCTAGTTACTTATTTACCCCTTTTTTTCTAAAGCGGACCAATGAAAAAAACGTTTCTAGTTACTTATTTACCCCTTTTTTTCTAAAGCGGACCAATGAAAAAAACGTTTCTAGTTACTTATTTACCCCTTTTTTTCTCAAGCGACCCAATGAAAAAAACGTTTCTAGTTACTTATTTACCCCTTTTTTTCTAAAGCGGACCAATGAAAAAAACGTTTCTAGTTACTTATTTACCCCTTTTTTTCTCAAGCGAACCAATGAAAAAAACGTTTCTAGTTACTTATTTACCCCTTTTTTTCTAAAGCGGACCAATGAAAAAAACGCTTCTAGTTACTTATTTACCCCTTTTTTTCTAAAGCGAACCAATGAAAAAAACGTTTCTAGTTACTTATTTACCCCTTTTTTCTAAAGCGAACCAATGAAAAAAAACGTTTCTAGTTTCTTATTTACCCCTTTTTTTTAAAGCGAACCAATGAAAAAAACGTTTCTAGTTACTTATTTACCCCTTTTTTTCTAAAGCGGACCAATGAAAAAAACGTTTCCAGTTACTTATTTACCCCTTTTTTTCTAAAGCGGACCAATGAAAAAAACGTTTCTAGTTACTTATTTACCCCTTTTTTTCTAAAGCGGACCAATGAAAAAAACGTTTCTAGTTACTTATTTATCCCTTTTTTTCTAAAGCGGATCAATGAAAAAAACGTTTCTAGTTACTTATTTACCTCTTTTTTTCTAAAGCGAACCAATGAAAAAAACGTTTCTAGTTACTTATTTACCCCTTTTTTTCTCAAACGAATCAATGAAAAAAACGTTTCTAGTTACTTATTTACCCCTTTTTTTCTCAAGCGAACCAATGAAAAAAACGTTTCTAGTTACTTATTTACCCCTTTTTTTTAAAGCGGACCAATGAAAAAAACGTTTCTAGTTACTTATTTACCCCTTTTTTTCTAAAGCGGACCAATGAAAAAAACGTTTCTAGTTACTTATTTACCCCTTTTTTTCTCAAGCGAACCAATGAAAAAAACGTTTCTAGTTACTTATTTACCCCTTTTTTTCTAAGGCGGACCAATGAAAAAAACGCTTCTAGTTACTTATTTACCCCTTTTTTTCTAAAGCGAACCAATGAAAAAAACGTTTCTAGTTACTTATTTACCCCTTTTTTTCTAAAGCGGACCAATGAAAAAAACGTTTCTAGTTACTTATTTACCCCTTTTTTTCTAAAGCGGACCAATGAAAAAAACGTTTCTAGTTACTTATTTACCCCTTTTTTTCTCAAGCGACCCAATGAAAAAAACGTTTCTAGTTACTTATTTACCCCTTTTTTTCTCAAGCGAACCAATGAAAAAAACGTTTCTAGTTACTTATTTACCCCTTTTTTTCTCAAGCGAACCAATGAAAAAAACGTTTCTAGTTACTTATTAACCTCTTTTTTTTAAAGCGGACCAATGAAAAAAACGTTTCTAGTTACTTATTTACCCCTTTTTTCTAAAGCGGACCAATGAAAAAAACGTTTCTAGTTACTTATTTACCCCTTTTTTTCTCAAGCGAACCAATGAAAAAAACGTTTCTAGTTACTTATTTACCCCTTTTTTTCTAAAGCGGACCAATGAAAAAAAACGCTTCTAGTTACTTATTTACCCCTTTTTTTCTAAAGCGAACCAATGAAAAAAACGTTTCTAGTTACTTATTTACCCCTTTTTTTCTAAAGCGGACCAATGAAAAAAACGTTTCTAGTTACTTATTTACCCCTTTTTTTCTAAAGCGGACCAATGAAAAAAACGTTTCTAGTTACTTATTTACCCCTTTTTTTCTCAAGCGAACCAATGAAAAAAAACCTTCCTAGTTACTTATTTACCCCTTTTTTTCTCAAGCGAACCAATGAAAAAAACGTTTCTAGTTACTTATTAACCCCTATTTTTCTCAAGCGAACCAATGAAAAAAACGTTTCTAGTTACTTATTTACCCCTTTTTTTCTCAAGCGAACCAATGAAAAAAACGTTTCTAGTTACTTATTTACCCCTTTTTTTCTCAAGCGAACCAATGAAAAAAACGTTTCTAGTTACTTATTTACCCCCTTTTTTTTAAAGCGGACCAATGAAAAAAACGTTTCTAGTTACTTATTTACCCCTTTTTTTCTAAAGCGGACCAATGAAAAAAACGTTTCTAGTTACTTATTTACCCCTTTTTTTCTCAAGCGAACCAATGAAAAAAACGTTTCTAGTTACTTATTTACCCCTTTTTTTCTAAAGCGGACCAATGAAAAAAACGCTTCTAGTTACTTATTTACCCCTTTTTTTCTAAAGCGAACCAATGAAAAAAACGTTTCTAGTTACTTATTTACCCCTTTTTTCTAAAGCGAACCAATGAAAAAAACGTTTCTAGTTTCTTATTTACCCCTTTTTTTTAAAGCGAACCAATGAAAAAAACGTTTCTAGTTACTTATTTACCCCTTTTTTTCTAAAGCGGACCAATGAAAAAAACGTTTCCAGTTACTTATTTACCCCTTTTTTTCTAAAGCGGACCAATGAAAAAAACGTTTCTAGTTACTTATTTACCCCTTTTTTTCTAAAGCGGACCAATGAAAAAAACGTTTCTAGTTACTTATTTATCCCTTTTTTTCTAAAGCGGATCAATGAAAAAAACGTTTCTAGTTACTTATTTACCTCTTTTTTTCTAAAGCGAACCAATGAAAAAAACGTTTCTAGTTACTTATTTACCCCTTTTTTTCTCAAGCGAACCAATGAAAAAAACGTTTCTAGTTACTTATTTACCCCTTTTTTTCTCAAACGAACCAATGAAAAAAACGTTTCTAGTTACTTATTTACCCCTTTTTTTCTCAAGCGAACCAATGAAAAAAACGTTTCTAGTTACTTATTTACCCCTTTTTTTTAAAGCGGACCAATGAAAAAAACGTTTCTAGTTACTTATTTACCCCTTTTTTTCTAAAGCGGACCAATGAAAAAAACGTTTCTAGTTACTTATTTACCCCTTTTTTTCTCAAGCGAACCAATGAAAAAAACGTTTCTAGTTACTTATTTACCCCTTTTTTTCTAAGGCGGACCAATGAAAAAAACGCTTCTAGTTACTTATTTACCCCTTTTTTTCTAAAGCGAACCAATGAAAAAAACGTTTCTAGTTACTTATTTACCCCTTTTTTTCTAAAGCGGACCAATGAAAAAAACGTTTCTAGTTACTTATTTACCCCTTTTTTTCTAAAGCGGACCAATGAAAAAAACGTTTCTAGTTACTTATTTACCCTTTTTTTCTAAAGCGGACCAATGAAAAAAACGTTTCAAGTTACTTATTTACCTCTTTTTTTCTAAAGCGAACCAATGAAAAAAACGTTTCTAGTTACTTATTTACCCCTTTTTTTCTAAAGCGAACCAATGAAAAAAACGTTTCTAGTTACTTATTTACCCCTTTTTTTCTAAAGCGAACCAATGAAAAAAACGTTTCTAGTTACTTATTTACCCCTTTTTTTCTCAAGCGAACCAATGAAAAACACGTTTCTAGTTACTTATTAACCCCTTTTTTTCTAAAGCGAACCAATGAAAAAAACGTTTCTAGTTACTTATTTACCCCTTTTTTTCTAAAGCGAACCAATGAAAAAAACCTTTCTAGTTACTTATTTACCCCTTTTTTTCTAAAGCGAACCAATGAAAAAAACGTTTCTAGTTACTTATTTACCCCTTTTTTTCTAAAGCGAACCAATGAAAAAAACCTTTCTAGTTACTTATTTACCCCTTTTTTTCTAAAGCGAACCAATGAAAAAAACCTTTCTAGTTACTTATTTACCCCCTTTTTTCTAAAGCGAACCAATGAAAAAACGTTTCTATTTACTTATTTACCCCTTTTTTTCTAAAGCGAACCAATGAAAAAAACCTTTCTAGTTACTTATTTACCCCTTTTTTTCTAAAGCGAACCAATGAAAAAACGTTTCTAGTTACTTATTTACCCCTTTTTTTCTAAAGCGGACCAATGAAAAAAACGCTTCTAGTTACTTATTTACCCCTTTTTTTCTAAAGCGAACCAATGAAAAAAACGTTTCTAGTTACTTATTTACCCCTTTTTTTCTAAAGCGAACCAATGAAAAAAAACGTTTCTAGTTACTTATTTACCCCTTTTTTTCTAAAGCGAACCAATGAAAAAAACGTTTCTAGTTACTTATTTACCCCTTTTTTTCTCAAGCGAACCAATGAAAAAAACGTTTCTAGTTACTTATTTACCCCTTTTTTTCTAAAGCGAACCAATGAAAAAAACGTTTCTAGTTACTTATTTACCCCTTTTTTTCTAAAGCGAACCAATGAAAAAAACCTTTCTAGTTACTTATTTACCCCTTTTTTTCTAAAGCGAACCAATGAAAAAACGTTTCTAGTTACTTATTTACCCCTTTTTTTCTAAAGCGGACCAATGAAAAAAACGTTTCTAGTTACTTATTTACCCCTTTTTTTCTAAAGCGAACCAATGAAAAAAACGTTTCTAGTTACTTATTTACCCCTTTTTTTTAAAGCGGACCAATGAAAAAAACGTTTCTAGTTACTTATTTACCCCTTTTTTTCTAAAGCGGACCAATGAAAAAAACGTTTCTAGTTACTTATTTACCCCTTTTTTTCTCAAGCGAACCAATGAAAAAAACGTTTCTAGTTACTTATTTACCCCTTTTTTTCTAAGGCGGACCAATGAAAAAAACGCTTCTAGTTACTTATTTACCCCTTTTTTTCTAAAGCGAACCAATGAAAAAAACGTTTCTAGTTACTTATTTACCCCTTTTTTTCTAAAGCGGACCAATGAAAAAAACGTTTCTAGTTACTTATTTACCCCTTTTTTTCTAAAGCGGACCAATGAAAAAAACGTTTCTAGTTACTTATTTACCCCTTTTTTTCTCAAGCGACCCAATGAAAAAAACGTTTCTAGTTACTTATTTACCCCTTTTTTTCTCAAGCGAACCAATGAAAAAAACGTTTCTAGTTACTTATTTACCCCTTTTTTTCTCAAGCGAACCAATGAAAAAAACGTTTCTAGTTACTTATTAACCTCTTTTTTTTAAAGCGGACCAATGAAAAAAACGTTTCTAGTTACTTATTTACCCCTTTTTTCTAAAGCGGACCAATGAAAAAAACGTTTCTAGTTACTTATTTACCCCTTTTTTTCTCAAGCGAACCAATGAAAAAAACGTTTCTAGTTACTTATTTACCCCTTTTTTTCTAAAGCGGACCAATGAAAAAAAACGCTTCTAGTTACTTATTTACCCCTTTTTTTCTAAAGCGAACCAATGAAAAAAACGTTTCTAGTTACTTATTTACCCCTTTTTTTCTAAAGCGGACCAATGAAAAAAACGTTTCTAGTTACTTATTTACCCCTTTTTTTCTAAAGCGGACCAATGAAAAAAACGTTTCTAGTTACTTATTTACCCCTTTTTTTCTCAAGCGAACCAATGAAAAAAAACGTTCCTAGTTACTTATTTACCCCTTTTTTTCTCAAGCGAACCAATGAAAAAAACGTTTCTAGTTACTTATTAACCCCTATTTTTCTCAAGCGAACCAATGAAAAAAACGTTTCTAGTTACTTATTTACCCCTTTTTTTCTCAAGCGAACCAATGAAAAAAACGTTTCTAGTTACTTATTTACCCCTTTTTTTTAAAGCGGACCAATGAAAAAAACGTTTCTAGTTACTTATTTACCCCTTTTTTTCTAAAGCGGACCAATGAAAAAAACGTTTCTAGTTACTTATTTACCCCTTTTTTTCTCAAGCGAACCAATGAAAAAAACGTTTCTAGTTACTTATTTACCCCTTTTTTTCTAAGGCGGACCAATGAAAAAAACGCTTCTAGTTACTTATTTACCCCTTTTTTTCTAAAGCGAACCAATGAAAAAAACGTTTCTAGTTACTTATTTACCCCTTTTTTTCTAAAGCGGACCAATGAAAAAAACGTTTCTAGTTACTTATTTACCCCTTTTTTTCTAAAGCGGACCAATGAAAAAAACGTTTCTAGTTACTTATTTACCCTTTTTTTCTAAAGCGGACCAATGAAAAAAACGTTTCAAGTTACTTATTTACCTCTTTTTTTCTAAAGCGAACCAATGAAAAAAACGTTTCTAGTTACTTATTTACCCCTTTTTTTCTAAAGCGAACCAATGAAAAAAACGTTTCTAGTTACTTATTTACCCCTTTTTTTCTAAAGCGAACCAATGAAAAAAACGTTTCTAGTTACTTATTTACCCCTTTTTTTCTCAAGCGAACCAATGAAAAACACGTTTCTAGTTACTTATTAACCCCTTTTTTTCTAAAGCGAACCAATGAAAAAAACGTTTCTAGTTACTTATTTACCCCTTTTTTTCTAAAGCGAACCAATGAAAAAAACCTTTCTAGTTACTTATTTACCCCTTTTTTTCTAAAGCGAACCAATGAAAAAAACGTTTCTAGTTACTTATTTACCCCTTTTTTTCTAAAGCGAACCAATGAAAAAAACCTTTCTAGTTACTTATTTACCCCTTTTTTTCTAAAGCGAACCAATGAAAAAAACCTTTCTAGTTACTTATTTACCCCCTTTTTTCTAAAGCGAACCAATGAAAAAACGTTTCTATTTACTTATTTACCCCTTTTTTTCTAAAGCGAACCAATGAAAAAAACCTTTCTAGTTACTTATTTACCCCTTTTTTTCTAAAGCGAACCAATGAAAAAACGTTTCTAGTTACTTATTTACCCCTTTTTTTCTAAAGCGGACCAATGAAAAAAACGCTTCTAGTTACTTATTTACCCCTTTTTTTCTAAAGCGAACCAATGAAAAAAACGTTTCTAGTTACTTATTTACCCCTTTTTTTCTAAAGCGAACCAATGAAAAAAAACGTTTCTAGTTACTTATTTACCCCTTTTTTTCTAAAGCGAACCAATGAAAAAAACGTTTCTAGTTACTTATTTACCCCTTTTTTTCTCAAGCGAACCAATGAAAAAAACGTTTCTAGTTACTTATTTACCCCTTTTTTTCTAAAGCGAACCAATGAAAAAAACGTTTCTAGTTACTTATTTACCCCTTTTTTTCTAAAGCGAACCAATGAAAAAAACCTTTCTAGTTACTTATTTACCCCTTTTTTTCTAAAGCGAACCAATGAAAAAACGTTTCTAGTTACTTATTTACCCCTTTTTTTCTAAAGCGGACCAATGAAAAAAACGTTTCTAGTTACTTATTTACCCCTTTTTTTCTAAAGCGAACCAATGAAAAAAACGTTTCTAGTTACTTATTTACCCCTTTTTTTTAAAGCGGACCAATGAAAAAAACGTTTCTAGTTACTTATTTACCCCTTTTTTTCTAAAGCGGACCAATGAAAAAAACGTTTCTAGTTACTTATTTACCCCTTTTTTTCTCAAGCGAACCAATGAAAAAAACGTTTCTAGTTACTTATTTACCCCTTTTTTTCTAAGGCGGACCAATGAAAAAAACGCTTCTAGTTACTTATTTACCCCTTTTTTTCTAAAGCGAACCAATGAAAAAAACGTTTCTAGTTACTTATTTACCCCTTTTTTTCTAAAGCGGACCAATGAAAAAAACGTTTCTAGTTACTTATTTACCCCTTTTTTTCTAAAGCGGACCAATGAAAAAAACGTTTCTAGTTACTTATTTACCCCTTTTTTTCTCAAGCGACCCAATGAAAAAAACGTTTCTAGTTACTTATTTACCCCTTTTTTTCTCAAGCGAACCAATGAAAAAAACGTTTCTAGTTACTTATTTACCCCTTTTTTTCTCAAGCGAACCAATGAAAAAAACGTTTCTAGTTACTTATTAACCTCTTTTTTTTAAAGCGGACCAATGAAAAAAACGTTTCTAGTTACTTATTTACCCCTTTTTTCTAAAGCGGACCAATGAAAAAAACGTTTCTAGTTACTTATTTACCCCTTTTTTTCTCAAGCGAACCAATGAAAAAAACGTTTCTAGTTACTTATTTACCCCTTTTTTTCTAAAGCGGACCAATGAAAAAAAACGCTTCTAGTTACTTATTTACCCCTTTTTTTCTAAAGCGAACCAATGAAAAAAACGTTTCTAGTTACTTATTTACCCCTTTTTTTCTAAAGCGGACCAATGAAAAAAACGTTTCTAGTTACTTATTTACCCCTTTTTTTCTAAAGCGGACCAATGAAAAAAACGTTTCTAGTTACTTATTTACCCCTTTTTTTCTCAAGCGAACCAATGAAAAAAAACGTTCCTAGTTACTTATTTACCCCTTTTTTTCTCAAGCGAACCAATGAAAAAAACGTTTCTAGTTACTTATTAACCCCTATTTTTCTCAAGCGAACCAATGAAAAAAACGTTTCTAGTTACTTATTTACCCCTTTTTTTCTCAAGCGAACCAATGAAAAAAACGTTTCTAGTTACTTATTTACCCCTTTTTTTCTCAAGCGAACCAATGAAAAAAACGTTTCTAGTTACTTATTTACCCCCTTTTTTTTAAAGCGGACCAATGAAAAAAACGTTTCTAGTTACTTATTTACCCCTTTTTTTCTAAAGCGGACCAATGAAAAAAACGTTTCTAGTTACTTATTTACCCCTTTTTTTCTCAAGCGAACCAATGAAAAAAACGTTTCTAGTTACTTATTTACCCCTTTTTTTCTAAAGCGGACCAATGAAAAAAACGCTTCTAGTTACTTATTTACCCCTTTTTTTCTAAAGCGAACCAATGAAAAAAACGTTTCTAGTTACTTATTTACCCCTTTTTTCTAAAGCGAACCAATGAAAAAAACGTTTCTAGTTTCTTATTTACCCCTTTTTTTTAAAGCGAACCAATGAAAAAAACGTTTCTGGTTACTTATTTACCCCTTTTTTTCTAAAGCGGACCAATGAAAAAAACGTTTCCAGTTACTTATTTACCCCTTTTTTTCTAAAGCGGACCAATGAAAAAAACGTTTCTAGTTACTTATTTACCCCTTTTTTTCTAAAGCGGACCAATGAAAAAAACGTTTCTAGTTACTTATTTATCCCTTTTTTTCTAAAGCGGATCAATGAAAAAAACGTTTCTAGTTACTTATTTACCTCTTTTTTTCTAAAGCGAACCAATGAAAAAAACGTTTCTAGTTACTTATTTACCCCTTTTTTTCTCAAGCGAACCAATGAAAAAAACGTTTCTAGTTACTTATTTACCCCTTTTTTTCTCAAACGAACCAATGAAAAAAACGTTTCTAGTTACTTATTTACCCCTTTTTTTCTCAAGCGAACCAATGAAAAAAACGTTTCTAGTTACTTATTTACCCCTTTTTTTTAAAGCGGACCAATGAAAAAAACGTTTCTAGTTACTTATTTACCCCTTTTTTTCTAAAGCGGACCAATGAAAAAAACGTTTCTAGTTACTTATTTACCCCTTTTTTTCTCAAGCGAACCAATGAAAAAAACGTTTCTAGTTACTTATTTACCCCTTTTTTTCTAAGGCGGACCAATGAAAAAAACGCTTCTAGTTACTTATTTACCCCTTTTTTTCTAAAGCGGACCAATGAAAAAAACGTTTCTAGTTACTTATTTACCCCTTTTTTTCTAAAGCGGACCAATGAAAAAAACGTTTCTAGTTACTTATTTACCCCTTTTTTTCTAAAGCGGACCAATGAAAAAAACGTTTCTAGTTACTTATTTACCCTTTTTTTCTAAAGCGGACCAATGAAAAAAACGTTTCAAGTTACTTATTTACCTCTTTTTTTCTAAAGCGAACCAATGAAAAAAACGTTTCTAGTTACTTATTTACCCCTTTTTTTCTAAAGCGAACCAATGAAAAAAACGTTTCTAGTTACTTATTTACCCCTTTTTTTCTAAAGCGAACCAATGAAAAAAACGTTTCTAGTTACTTATTTACCCCTTTTTTTCTCAAGCGAACCAATGAAAAACACGTTTCTATTTACTTATTAACCCCTTTTTTTCTAAAGCGAACCAATGAAAAAAACGTTTCTAGTTACTTATTTACCCCTTTTTTTCTAAAGCGAACCAATGAAAAAAACCTTTCTAGTTACTTATTTACCCCTTTTTTTCTAAAGCGAACCAATGAAAAAAACGTTTCTAGTTACTTATTTACCCCTTTTTTTCTAAAGCGAACCAATGAAAAAAACCTTTCTAGTTACTTATTTACCCCTTTTTTTCTAAAGCGAACCAATGAAAAAAACCTTTCTAGTTACTTATTTACCCCTTTTTTTCTAAAGCGAACCAATGAAAAAACGTTTCTATTTACTTATTTACCCCTTTTTTTCTAAAGCGAACCAATGAAAAAAACCTTTCTAGTTACTTATTTACCCCTTTTTTTCTAAAGCGAACCAATGAAAAAACGTTTCTAGTTACTTATTTACCCCTTTTTTTCTAAAGCGGACCAATGAAAAAAACGCTTCTAGTTACTTATTTACCCCTTTTTTTCTAAAGCGAACCAATGAAAAAAACGTTTCTAGTTACTTATTTACCCCTTTTTTTCTAAAGCGAACCAATGAAAAAAAACGTTTCTAGTTACTTATTTACCCCTTTTTTTCTAAAGCGAACCAATGAAAAAAACGTTTCTAGTTACTTATTTACCCCTTTTTTTCTCAAGCGAACCAATGAAAAAAACGTTTCTAGTTACTTATTTACCCCTTTTTTTCTAAAGCGAACCAATGAAAAAAACGTTTCTAGTTACTTATTTACCCCTTTTTTTCTAAAGCGAACCAATGAAAAAAACCTTTCTAGTTACTTATTTACCCCTTTTTTTCTAAAGCGAACCAATGAAAAAAACCTTTCTAGTTACTTATTTACCCCTTTTTTTCTAAAGCGAACCAATGAAAAAAACGTTTCTAGTTACATTCTTACGGAGGCAAGTAACGAAAACTAATAGTTTTAGTTACTTAGCCTATGTAAGAATGTAACCAGAAGTTTGATTTGGTGCATGCATATTGAAAGCATTACGGTTTTGCTAAGTAGGGGAGGAACAAGCAGATTTATTACATAGATTACAAACTGTACCGACCCGGCGTTGCCCGGCACTGTATTTACTTGCAATGTGTTTTACTTTTCATTTCTTAAATTATGATGTTTTTCCCCGAAATATTATTTTTCTGGTTACAGCCAAAGGGAAGTAACTGTACGGACGAATACAGAGTTAGTTTTTTTTTAAAGATGGCGGCTATTTGAAAATAATTCCGACCTCAACAAGTATTTTCTGGAAGGATCAAATCGAATTACATTTTATTCTTTTTAATAACATGCTGCAACGATCCACAAGAAAAACTGACACACTGTATTCAAATATTGCTTTTGTAGGAAGAAAACTATCGATGACAAAGAAACGATAAACAGACTGGCTTTATTTTAGATATTTGATAATTAAGCATTGACTGCCTGTCAATCATTTTATATGCTCCAAAAGTACTCGGCTGAATTGCACCAAATTTTGTATGAATAATCCTCAAGAAACTGAATGTGTCAGAGGGATGGGATGTTGTTACTACTACTACTAAATAAATAAATAAACATTTATTGACTCCAAAACTATTCAAGGAGAATTGCACAAAATTAAGCATGAAACACCCTTGTCAATGCGGAGGTTTCATTTTAGGGATAAAAATTATATTGCTACTACTACTACTACTACTACTACTACTACTGGATGGAATTATTGGTGCTGCTGTAGTTACTGGTATGGACTGTGACCTCTGCATGCCACGTTCTGCCTGAACTCTTGCATCAATTTCACTAATACTCTTGGGAAAGGTATCAATCCATTACTCCTTCCCCAGTTATGGATAGTTATAGCTAAATCATCTTGACGCACTGGATCCTGTCAGATGGGTGACCATTTTTAAATACCAGATGCTGTAAGCAAACATTCTACTCGGGTGTTAAAACGCTACCAGCCTAAGTATAACCGACAACAGACTAGCGTCCTGTCATGGGTTAGTTTGGGCCATTAAGTCTGCTTAAAGCTATAAGACCAGGGATAAGCACTGGACGTAAGAGCCTTTCAGGCTGAGAAAGGGGATTACTACAGCTATTAATAAAGTAGTATGGTAGACAGAACTCTCAAGCCTTGGTAGGGTAACTGGTTTATGGGAAGGAAAACTCAGAAATAATACTATGGCAGATGATCAAGGTTTATTTTGACAACGGCATTTCTAACTTTCGTAGGGAATAGTGGTACTCTACCAAGTTGAATATTAAAAACACATTCTTTAAAGAAGACAACACAGATTTTAACTTGAATCTTGATTTGATTTACTTGATCTCGAATACCTTAAGTTAAGAACTTGCTTCACGACTCTGTTTATACAGTTACCATTAGAATTTATTCACGAGATTATATTATGTATCACACTGCATTTTTGTTGAAATTCATGTTTTCATAGGTAATAACATTAAATAAACGTTAAATTCAGTCTACGGAGCTGAGAATAAACAAAAAGAACACAAAGTGAAAAATCTTGTACGAGTTTGATTTTTCAGGTGAAGGGCGTATACTAGACTTGGAAAGAAGCTTTAAGCAAATGAAGAAAAAACTAATATGATTATTAATAATATTACTAACTAGTGGGATCCCATGAAAATTACACTGCTTTCTACATCAAACTGTATAATTTACTGTTAATAATAACTAGCACGACCCGTGTAAATTACACGAAATGATGTTTTCAATACTAATTATTTTGTTCCTAACCTATACATGTTTGAATCAAATATGATAAGATTAATTCCGATTTCGACGACTAAACCTTACTTTGTAAATGCTTTAGATTAAATCAAATTTGGCTCCAATTCATGAGTAGCATACAAAGATTCGGAAAGTTGTTGCTTTTGATGTAAGCGTGACACACAAAATAACATTGTGAACCAAGATGAGAATAGTAGTCCGAATAATCTAAATAATACAAATTACCAATCCTCATCTAAAAAAATTCCAAAACATAAAAAAAAATGTGGTTCTTTTCTTGAGCAGTGGTTCCTCCAGAAACATTGTTTATGTTTGGTCTCAGAGCACAGAATGAAGATAATACTTGACTTTTGTCTATAAACTTTCATTCTAGTCAGAAATTACTTTCGGATTGACATTTTAGAAACTTCAAAATCAAACTGTAAACATCTTGTGAAATTTAAAGATGATTTTGAAGCCTTTAAATAGGCGAATATTAGAAAGTAATATCTGGCTAGAATTAAAGTTTAATGGCAAAGTCGAGTATTAGGATTCATTTTGGTGCTTATACAGATAAGAGCACAGATGAAAAACGCATTTACAAATAAAAAAATATTGTTTATACTTACATATAAGGCTAAAATAAGTATCATCACCAAAAATTAGGGAGAATTATCAAATAGAATTCTAATGAAAAATAAAAATCAGTTTTATCATATTTTGCCCATCACCATTCATTTATTACTTGTTTATACGGAAGACAGAGTTATGTCCCCCTGACATAGCGCTAATCAATGGTGGATACATAAAATACGATAAAACTGATTTATATTTTTAATTAAAATTCTACCCGATAATTTTTGCTGTAGATACTTATTTTTGCCTGATACATAAATATATCAAAAAGTTTTCTGGCTAATTTATTTGAACTGTGATTTTCACCTGTAGAACTGCGTTATTCATACGTGCCCTCATCTGTATAAGCACCTTCATTTGTACTACGAAGCCATGGTGAACAGTATTTCGGTAAAAGTCTATTCTCACGGATCAACGACGATAACGCAATTCGATAAGACACGTGTATACGCAAAGTTTCAGTCGAATATCTCAAACTTGAAATATCACTTTTCTAAAATGAAGATGAACTAAAAGATTTTTTATCCAGAACTCGTAGATTTTAGCCTTCGTGTGTATTGCTACATTCGACTTAGGGTTAGGGTTAGGGTTAATGACGGGCATGCTTTTGTTGTTGTTGTTGTTGTTTTATTACTGAACAAAATACCCTTCATTAACCCAAACACTAATCTCATGCATTTGGCGGTTTGTAAACAAGCATGTGATGGTGGTTACGTGGATAACGACACAGACTGACGACCTGGGTGTGCCAAGTTCGAATCCAGTCGGTTCCATAATATCACTTAGGGATGTCACTCTCCTGCAAGAATACAGACTACAGAATCAAACCATACCATTCTAATTCATACCATTCTAATTCATACCAATATACTTTACTAACAAGATCCGACTTTTACGTAACAAACAGCTGAAAAAAATAGAATAAAAGACAAAAATGAGATTCAATAGTTTTATTAAACGTCCCAAAACTAACAATGAGTAGCAGTAAATAAAATATACAGAAAACAGGGGTAATTTGATAAAAAAAAAAAGTCTCTACTTAAGAGACTATTCAGGCTGCTTCAGACGATAAATGGAAATAACCACGTTATTCCAGTAAATATTATCGTCTCAAATGACACTGAAAAATAGACAGGAAGAACAAATCTGTTCTAAAACAATGGTTATCGCCTCGGGTAATAACGAAAAGTGGCAAGAAAAATAAGAAGTCTCGCTTTTCCACTAAATACACAAGATATCTTATTTGAAAGGGCTGACAAAAAGAATAAAAAATGTCCCTAAGACGGGTTCAAAAGTCTCTTCTCAGTCTTGCGATATCTTTCAAACAGTCGCTCAGGCCTAATCTTTTAAATTAAACCCACAAAGGGCAGAAAGTTCTTGGGTTTGTCGCCCAAAATCTGTAAATAAAATATCCTTTTCAAAAGGATAATTTGGATCTTCAAACGACGGTTCGACAACAGGCTTTCTTCTGGGAGCTGTATGTCTGGAATGCTTTCAAAACTTCCCTGTATATGAAAAGGGAATTCTTTTTATCTTTTTTTTGGGGGGGGGGATGTCTTTGTCCTTGTACATAAAAGCCCCTGGCTTCTTCAAATAATTCTTTAAAAGGGCTCTCTCTGAGTTCCGGTCTTTTAAAGTTTTAACGTCAGTGTTCGGGAATCTTTTACAATAGCCCTCAAACTCGCGAGTCGGGTTCAAAAAAAGTTGTGGAACGTGGTCAAAGAAATGAATATGCAACAAATAAATGCAACGTACGTTCAGACTGGAGATTTTCCTAGTTAGCTATTCCATTTGTTTGTATGTTTACGTAGGATAAATGGGTTTTTATTAGACATGAAAAAAAAAAAAAAAATTTCTGCCCACCAATTTTTACTTAATAAACATGGCGTCAAAAGTTTTGGTTTGCGAGCCTCACTTCAGCTTCTCATTGTCACGTGTGTGTGTTTTTTTTTACCGGGACTCATAATCAAAGCGGTGGTTTTTGTTTTTTTTGGTTTTCATTTTTTAAATTTAATTTATGAAACGAACATTTTAACCATCATTTTGGTCATTGGGGGTGGGTGGAGTGACATTTCCGTATATTTCTTGTTGCTGCAAAGACGTGAGAAAATGACCCAAGCGCAACTCATACATCGTGCCATGAGCGAATTGACCCTTATGTCGATAGCATTACGGCTGAGTTTATGTGGCCGCAACGGTTCCGTGGCATGGACGACAGACTATATCATTTTTGGCAGCGGGTGTGCACCATGTACACGGTGTGACGTATAATGTCATGTAAATAAAAAGAAACTTTTATTCCTTTTGTTTAACATTTTGTTTTGTTTTGTTCTTTTGCTTGACTGAAATATGAAATTAGGATTAGGGCTGGAGTTAGGGTTAGGGCTGGGGTTAGGGTTAGGGCTGGGGTTAGGGTTACGGTAAGGAATTTTTTACAGAAACAACAGGAAAAAAAACACTACGGTGTGACGAATGAACATAATATGTAAATAAAAGCACAATGACATGTAAATCAAAAGAAAATGATTTTATTCCTTTTGCTTAAAATGTAGTTTTGTTTTGTTCTTTTGCTTGGCTGAAACATGAAAAGTTGTGCTTTGAATATGAGTCCCAGTAAAAAAAATAACCACGATAGAATTAAACGAAAACGAGGCTGCAAATTTTCTAACGAGAAACGGCCATTTTTTTTTTTTTCACTTAACGTACGCTAAAATTATCAATTTATAAAAAATAGCACTTTTAACGGATTATAATCATTAATAACTGTCACAGTTAAGTTGGAAATTCAGTTTTATCGGCTATGGTAACTTTTATTTGTTGTATATTTGTTTTTTTAGCATTTTTGTTTGAGGGCTATTGTAAAAGATACCCCAGTGTTCTCTTGCTGATTGAGCTCGGCGAAACCCGTCTTGTCTTTGGGTTGAATTGGCCGGTACTGACGAGAAAAACGCAATAAAAGGGCGCCAAAATTTCAAAAAGGAAAAGAATCTATCAGCCAATCAAAGGTCAGTTCCTTCCTCCTCCTGAACTGCTATACACCCCCAGCCCCTGTCGGCATTGGCGACATGGGAGAATGATGCTGATAGGTGAAAAGAAGGGACAATCAAAGAGCTACGCTGACAGACACCTCATAGCAACAGGCTGACAATCAAAACAGGAGAAAGAGAGTACTTAGCATAGCAGGAAATGTTGACCCCCCCTCAACCAACACCGTCATAGTGGTGAAGAATCTATTTATCTTCCTCACGCAAGGTAAGATGTGACAAGGTCTGGAAAGTGGAAAAAAACCAGCGCTCGAGAATTTGAGCACTCTGGCTATTTAAAAATTGCCTGGGCAGCCCCGTCGGCATTCCCCGGTAGAGGTACCTCAGGCGATTAGCAATAAACTAACCCCCTCTCAAAGGGTGAGAAGGCAAAGCCTGGGAGGGTGCACCTCCTAGAACTGCACAGGACGGACATCATTTTTAATATCGAATCACGTTATCGTTCTTGCGAATAGACTTTTACCAGTTGTTGTTGTTATCACATCATGTGAATTTTCAAAAGATAAACATTGATAGTAAAGTACACACTTCAATTCAAATTAGCAACATAGTAATACCCATTTTGTTTTTATATATTTAGTTAGAAAAATGGAGAGGTAGAATCTCAAGTTTAAATTTAGCAGGGCTTCAGAATATACACCACATCGGTTTTTTAGGGAGGAGGGGGGGGGGTAAACAATTTCTTTTTTTTATGTTAATGCAAATTGTCGATTAACAGTTTTGGAGTACGACTACCGATAAAATATGTTTTCCTATCACATCCATCGTATTTTAACAAAAATATAGAAATGAAATTCTGTAACAACAAACTTTTTTTAATTTTTTCGTTGAAGGTACAGAATAGTTAACAAACAATCCCCACACCCGCCATATCCATGTTAAGAATGGATTTCTAAAACTCCGATGGGTGTGATAGTAAATATCTATCAAATATTTTTTTATTGGGGGGGGGGGGGGCTCGTCTGCCTTGGCTACTTACTCTATAGCCGGTGTAATTTACATTCCGCAAATGACTTTCTACGTTATAAGGCTTCAGTTATAAAATAAGTGACTATTTTACAATAAGGGTAGAAAAGCGAAGTGACCCCCCTCCCCCACCCTCTCTCTCTCTCTCTCTCTCTTTTAGGGTCATTAAAGTTTTGTTTTATTTCCGAGAATCGTGCTCTTGCTACCATATAGGAAATGTTAACCAACAATAACCCGTTTCTTTTTCTTTTAGAATTCTATTTCAATTGTGAAAACACGAAGCGGTCTATATTCAGAATCTCCGCCCCAAACTTTAAAACAAAATTTAAAAATAAAAAAAAGAGAAAAATTGGAGCAAAATTTCAAGGTAAACAAGCTGATTCCGTTTTCATTCAGACTTCATTATAAAAATAAATAAACCATAAACAAAATTATGACAAGACGAAGTTAGAATATAAAACAATTAGAAGAAGAAAAACAATGAATTAAATCTCATTAGTTGACTAACCTTATAAATAACCTTTTCCTTGTCAACCGTCCCGCTTGCGATGTCACAAAATATACATTTTTCCGACGAATTGCTATCGGTGTTCGTGTTGTCGTCAGCCATGTTGATGCCCGTATCCAAGGGAAGTCACTCTAAGTTAACTAAGAACACATTGACTTATCGCAATAAAATAAATAATGTAAAATATTTTTCCTTCTTCTTTCTTTTTATTTCTCCAGATGTTTTATTTAGTTTTAACTGGCTGAAATACACTCTTTCTGTTCCTTTTCTACACGTAAACTTAACTAGAAAAATATGCTATGATTTTAAATTGTAATATTTTTTAAAGTAATATTATAATTAAAAAATTATTGATTGATAATTAAATAAATAACATATGCCGATAATCACAGTTTTTGTTAAATTAAAATTTTAAAACACAAAAAGGACAGAGAAAAAAGTTTCACGGCAAAAATGAAATTTCTCAAAAAGTGGGCGTGGCTTAAATTTCTATAGACGTTCGTTATGTTAAAAATAAATAAATGAAAATAAAAAAAATAACAACAGCGCGCGGTGTAAACACCAAATATGGATGTCCACTCCTAGTAGCACACATTATAAACACGTCGATGTTATTGTTCAACAATAAAGTATATTTTTGCAGTATAGATAACAAGAAAAAAGGGGTGAAATAAAACAAAAACAAATAGAGAACAAATAACTATTATCAAATGCAAGAAAGTTTACTTTTCTACTTATCTGTATAATTTTCACGTGTGTTTGCTGATTGCAAGATTTATTATCTTTGCATTTGTTATCGTCACTTTTACTTAGCCAACCATGCGTGCTTTCCAACATGGCCCACAATTTTGGTGGAGCTTGGTTGCGAATTTCAAGCTTAATAGATAGTATAAAAATAAATAAAATAAAAAATTAAAATTAAAAATTAAAACTTTTTAAAGGTGGTTAGTGGAACCGTACGCCTAATGGTGGTTGCCAATCGGATTAGGGTAATTGTTTTTATTAAGTCGCAACCAAGTCCCACCAAAATTGTTGGTCGTATTGGAAAGCACGCATGGTTGGCTAAGTAAAAGTGACAATAACAAATGTAATAAATCTTGCAATCAGAAAACATACGTGAAAATTATACAGGTAGATATAGGAAAAACATTTCTTGCGTTTGGTAATGATTATTTGTTGTTTATTTGTTTTTTTGTTTTTTCACCCCTTTTTTACTTGTTAACTATACTGCACAATCACGAAGCATATTATTTCTAACAGATACTTTGGGATTATTATTTATTTTAACAAATGCAAAATTGGTGACCCTTTTATGTCTATACTAATCTTTTAAAATAATTTTTTTAACGAAAAAAATGCAAAATGATGGCCGGTCGCATTCCCTCGTTTTTAAAATTTTTCTAATCTTTGGAGGTAAACGTTACTATTGGCGACATAAATTATTTTAAAGGAAATACAGTTGGGGCATTAGCCGAAAACAATTTATTTGGGTTTACCTACTCATTTGTGACCTATTTTCTTAAAAAAAAATAGTATTTAATAGAAGATATGAGCGTGTTAAATTACCGTAAATATCGGTTCTGAGTAAAGTAACCCATAGACAGCCGGTTAGGTACCTTACTTCCTGTGACTACACAAGATGTCCGACACCTTATTATTTTACTCATAATCAATATTTACGGTAACTTCACAGGCTTTATATCTTATATTAAATATGAATTGTAACACAAATAAGTCACAAGCAAGTAAACAAACACAAATATAAATTGTTTTTGACTAATTTCCTTTAAAATAATTTATGTCTGTAAAAGTAATTATTACTTCTTAAGCAGCAGATTATCGTTTGTTTATGTTTTCTTTTTTTTAATTATTATTTACTCACTAGGCGTTCTCACACTGGTAATTATCAGTGATTGCTCACCAGTGGTGTTCCCTGGAGTCTGAGTGACAACAAGTCTCCCTAGATTTCCAGTACTCTCCACCTCTGTCAATAGCCATTGTAAATGACTTTGCGTTGTCGCACCAGCCGCTTACCATTGATTTCTTGCTGGCAATAACCATTGGTTTTCTCTTGGATTGAGGTGGCAAAAAGCCTCCCAAGGGATAGTACGCTCCGCACTCTTCCAGTGGAGGTCTGGTTAGTATTCTCTCTACTCGGTCTTTAAATCCTCCTTGATATTTCACGACTATCTTGTGATATTTCACGACTATCTTGTGATATTTCACGACTATCTTGTGTGCTAAGAGTCGAGACTGATGCATTGGGGGGGGGGGGCAGTTTTTATAAGATTTTTTGCAGTTTCGATTCCCTCCGATTCACATGGTGTTCTGTGCATATTTTTGCTTTATTTCTGTAGCAATTTCTATGTGACTGCTTAGTGTTCGTATTTTATGTGGGTTAGTTTCCGCATTCGAGGATTTTCCTTAAGATGTCAGTTGCTTTCATCATTGCTGCCCGTTGTATAGTAGCAGTCTTCCCTTTGATTCCAATCTTTCCTAGTTTTTTTCGGGACTGTTCTTAGTGCTCTTACGATTATTGGTATTATATTGACTTTCTTCATGTTCATTTCACTTCTTTGGTTAGTTCCATGTATTTTCTTCGTTTTTCTTTCGCTTAGATCTTTACCTTAGATCTACTAGGATGGGAAAAACTACAATTTGACAGTTTTTTCCCCTTCTTGTTAACTATTATGACGCCTGGTCTCCTTGATTGGATGAGTTTATTTGTTTGTACCTCCATGAGTATTTTGTGATTTTCGTTTTCCAGTATTTCTGTCTCTGATTTGTGTTTGCACCATTTGTTTGCACCATTTGTTTGCACCATTTGTTTGCGTGTTCAAAATGCAATCGTTTACATAGTCCCCAGTGTACTGCTTTCCCCAAGTAGTCGTGTCTATTGTTATATTCTTTTGGGAGTAGTTTTTTTTTTTAATTATTATTATTATTATTATTATTATTATTATTATTATTATTATTATTATTATTATTATACTTTTAGATTTGGGTTAAGTTTACTCTGTAAATTTAACGTAAAATTGATCTGACGATTTCTTAAGCACATTCTTAATTTTTGTTATTTAATTTTTGTTATATATTTTTTTTACAGAAACCTTAGGACTATTAATGAACACAAATTCCTCAGGTTATTAAAATACTTTTTTTTAATTAATCGTTAAACTTTTAGAGGGGGTTCAGTTTATGATGTAAGTTTAGCATAAAACGCCTCTTCCACGTACTTGTAATTCCAAAAAAGAATCTGTAAACATTTTTATCTTAAAAACCAGTTTAAAAATCAAGTAGGAGAATAATGTCAAACTTGGATATGACCCCCATTAACAATTGAATAATTAATTTTTTCAAACTTCAAAACTTAAAAAAAACTTTCACAATATTTATTGATCATATTTTACATGTTTGCATTTTGTGTATTCTTATATCGATGACGTCATGGTAGCAAGTTTTCCATATGAAACCATGAAATACTTGAAACTAGTTTTTGAGAGATTCCAAAAATATGGAATGGTAATTAATTCAATTAACTACGAATTCGGCAAAACCAAAATTACGTTTCTGCGCCATCGTATAGGTATCGCTTGTATTTTCCTTTCTCCTTCTAAGATCGAAGCCATTCAAAATTTTCTACTATCCCCAAATATGAAAAGTTTACGAGAATTTGGAGTATGGTAAATTTTTACCGCCGGTTTTACCTAGTTGTGCAACTTCTTACTAGTCTTCTTACTAATATAACAAAAAATGTGATATTGTATTGTGAGATAATGAGTTTACTGTATTAAGTAATATTTGATTATAGTGACCAGTGAGGGTTGAGGACATGCGTGGCATGGAGAGAAATGATCATGATGAGTGGGTCATAAATTGTGGAGAACACTCTCTCCATCAGACAAACAATGCACGTTCACAGATGCAGAGTCAATTTTCATAGGGAGGAGAGATTTTCCGAGAGTATTAGTGAAAGTGATTCAATAGCTCCGACCAGCACTTTCATCAACTTATATACAAGCGTACACGTGACAATTTGGTGGTCATTTTTTGCTGCCATTTTGACCTAATTTCACAAGTATTCTCCAAACTCTTTATAGACTTCTAACCAATGTAAAAAAAAAATGTGATATTGTGGTATGCACTGACCGCATTTAGTAATATTAAAGCAGCTTTAACAAAACCATCGAATTGTCCCATGTCCTTCCTGGTGGGGTTGGCGGTCGATTCCAATGCTGTAAGGGTGAGAGCAGTTTTACACCAAAAATGTTCTGATTCTTGGAAACCTATTTCGTTTTTTTCACTTAAACTTAGCAACACTCAGAAAAGATACAAGACATTTGGAGGGAACTATATGGCGCTTACACAACTGCATGTCATTTCAAACATTGTCTGGAAGGGAGATGTTTCTAGCATTTTTACAGATCGCAAGTCACTTGTTGGCTCATTTACGTAGAACTCTGAGAAATATTGCCCAAGAGAAATACGTCACCTCGACTATTGCTGTAATTTACTTCCGATGTCTGACATCTAAAAGAAAGTGAGTACATACCTGCAGATACTATGTTGAGAGCAATTAATTCAGTTTTGTTGGATTCGTGCACCGAAACTCCAGAATTTGCAGAGCAACCGCTTAACGATCAACAACTACAGAATTTCTCAGAGACAACACATCCTCATTAAATTTGTAAAAGATGCGTGTTCTCAACACCAGCCTGGATATTGTGTGTGACACTAGCACCAAGAGGATGCGCCCTTATGTTCACCGGTTATTGCATTACTGGATGCTAACGCTTCAGTGAAGCTGTTTACAGAGATATATGTTTGGCCTCGGATATGTTTGGATTTTGGATGTTCGACTGTGGTCGAAGACTTGTATACAGTGTCAGAACGCAAAAGTTGAAAAACACACGCGTTCACCTGCTGATCCATTCCCGTCTCAAGATGAGCAATTTGACCATGTGCACATCGACATTACCGGTCCTTTGTCCACCTGTGACGGATATATGTAGATAATTGCTGACGTGCGTTGATCGTTTTTCACGCTGATGCAAAACACTTCTAATGACCAACATTGATGCACATACCACAGCAAAACATTTCTTTTAGGATGAGTGTCCCGTTTTTGGTGTTCCAACTATCATCACCAGAGATAGAGGCCACTGTTTGAGTATAATCTATTCTGTGAGTTGATGAATATTTGGGCAAGCAGGCGTATATCGGAGTTTTAATGTCAGACTGGACCAAGAAAAGTGACTGGGGTATTTACCAAAATAAGTGGTTGGGGAATTTACCAAGAAAAGTGACTGGGGTATTTACCAAGAAAAGTGACTGGGGTATTTATCAAGAAAAGTGACTGGGGTGTTTACCAAGAAAAGTGACTGGGGTATTTACCAAGAAAAGTGGTTGGGGAATTTACCAAGAAAAGTGACTGGGGTATTTACCAAGAAAGGTGACTGGGGTATTTACTAAGAAAAGTGACTGGGGTATTTACCAAGAAAAGTGACTGGGGTATTTACCAAGAAAAGTTACTGGGTATTTACCAAGAAAAGTGGTTGGGGAATTTACCAAAGAAAAGATGTAGCAGTCATAAATAATGACTCATTTTCTCTCTCGGAGAATTGTCCCTGTTAGGCGATTTGGTTACACACACTGAATAATCAGCTTGCAGGGCACATTTATTTCATTTGTCTCTGAAGAACTACTTCAGCCCCTATGGGAATCACAGTCGGTCAGCAGAGAGAATCCTTAAATAAAGAGAAAAGACATCTCCCTTTCTTTCTCCTGTCTCTGTCCACTGGACGCCCAAGCATCGACTATCTTCGCCTGAAGATGACTTTCGTCAACCCAAATAACTTTCTACTTTTTCTTTCCTCCCTCGGATACGGTCCAACTTTCTTCCACCTATACCAAACGGTGCAGATAATTGAATAAACCCTTTCTTTGTTGTTATAAAAAGGGTTTTGTTTTTCCTTTGTGCGACAGTTTTAATTACTTACAAGTAATATTATAGGAGTTGGTCTTAACACATTCTGCCAAGACTAGCAAAGTAAAGTAACTGGAGAATTTACCTTTGGAACTTTTGGGGGTAAAGCAGGATAGCCAGTGTCCATTTGCTAGGATGGTGTATGGCATTACACTCAGACTTCCATGACAGTCTTTTCTTCATCCTTCACGAAACCCATTTGATGCTACTTTTTCTATGAGTCGCCTGGCAGCCAAGCTGGAAAACCTAGCCTACACCTACGGCCATATACTTCTAAAATAAAATTGCTTCATCTACTAGTCATAGCTTACAGAAAGAAAATAAATAGTTTACAGCGACAAAAATAAACTTCCACCATTCTTTAACGAAAAGAAAATGGTCGTCAAAGATAACTTTTGGTTAGGTGTAAAAGTTCAATTTTATAGATTTTAAAAAGTAACATGGTCAATCAATAGTTTATTGTTATTCGATAGTGAAATAAAAAATATATATAGGAAAAAAATGAAAGCTATACTAAGTGAGCAGATTGAAATTGAAAATGAGACGTTTTTAATCGCAAAAGAGGGCAATTTCTTTCCCGTTCGTATTTATTTCCAGCACATATCGCCGCAAATTAATTCTACTGTTTACATACATGCATAAATACATACATACATACATACGCTCTCTCTCTCTCTCTCTCTCTCTCTCTCTCTCTCTCTCTCTCTCTCTCTCTCTCTCTCTCTCTCTCTCTGTGTAACATCTTTCTTTGAGATAGAGATAGTAACAAATCTCTTTCTCTGCATGTGATTTTTATAATCTTTCCTTCTCCCGGATGTTTATTTAAATCTGTTAATACTAGAATAATAATACTGCTTAGGACAAGCGAGAGAGAAAGAGAGAGAGAGGGAGAGAAACACGAACACATAGATAGTGTCGAAAAAATCTTTCGACTGGTAGAAAGGGATGAATGCAGTGATAATTAGTGATGGTTGTAGTCTTGCGAAATACTGCCGATTTGCGACTTCCCACCGAAATCGGGGAGTCAATTCTGTCCGCGTGACTATCGTCACCTCTTTTTTCACAAACTCCCGAACAAGAGAAAAGGAAAAAAAAGAAAGAAAAAAGAGGTGATTGTTTGAAGTCGTACCCAGGACCTTAATTTATGCCGGAAGTAAGCTGGGTCTGCCCCGCCGGCGTTTGCAAGGAGCGCACTCAGGACAGTACCATTTCTGTCTCTCCGGCAGAGCCTTTTCCACACCCACGCATCTAAAATGGAACCATTCGTTGCACCTATCACAAGCAATCATGTTCTCATCCCCTTGAGGGGAATTGCATTTTGGGCATAACCACAGTGTGGCCTCCTCTCTTATGGTTATGGGGTTGCTTGGAATATTGGATGGGGAAGAGGAGTCTGCGGTTTGTCCAGCCTCCTCAGCCTCCTCTGGTGAAAGGGAAAGCTCTAATGGAAATAGATTTTTCAGAGAATGCACCACTACTGCACCATCACTCTGCCTGATACGAGCCGACCTGACGATACCCCTGTCGGATCCTAAAAGTTCCAAGATGGACCCCAAGAGCCAAAAAGGTCTTGGTTTAAGGAGGCTCTTGATGAGTACAACATCATTTACACTTAATCGGTTTGTAAAGGGCTCCTGTGATCGGCCTTGGGGCCTCTCCCTAAGACAGAGAAGATATTCCTCATACCACACATGCCGGAAATTTTCCAACCATTCATTCCGCTGCATCATAGCCTCGACCAATTGTTTGCGACCAGGAGGAGCTGTATTTGTCAGGTCACCTGCTTCAATATCAATCCAGGGTTTTTCCTGGGTCCCAGGAACATACTAGGGGTCACGGCCTCTAGTCCTCGGTCTGCAAATTCCAAGTAGGTGAGAGGACGATTATTGACTGCCCTCTGGATGTCTGAAATGATAGTCAGCAGCGAGAAGTAATCCACTTGTCCTCTGCCTATGGTTTTGTGCAGGCATGTTTTGACAGTTTGAATGCATCTCCCCCATACACCTCCATACCAGGGAGAATACAGGGGAATAGTATGCAGCTGGATATTGGAGGTGGCAAATTTCTCTTGGTATTTGTGAAACAGAGCGAGTCGGGCAAACAGCTTGGCGCTGCGTACAAATGTCTTAGCATTATCTGAATAAAGTGCTTGAGGCACACCATAAAGGTTAGTGAACCTAACCAAGGCTTGCACGAAAGATAACATTCCCATGTCAGGCACCACCTCCACATGTATAGCTCTGATGGACATGCAAGTGAATAGTAGAAGGTACACCTTTTCTTCCGTAGACCCGCCCTTGATCCAAAAATGTCCAGTAAAATCCACTCCAGTGTTTTGGAAGGGCTCTGGAAGACTAGCCGAATTAGTTGGGAGAACAGATCTTGAATTGTATTTCCTACATAAATGGCAAGATGCCAAGGCCTTAGTGACCGCCTGTCTCCTTTGAGAAATCCAAAAACCACAATGCCTGACCTCCGCTAGAGTAGACCCCACTCCTAAATGGGAGCTCCTGTAATGACAATCCAGAATGATAAGTTTAGTGATGTGGTGGTCCTTTCCCAACAAGGTGAGGTTTTTTACCTCGAAACTGAGGTGCGGTGATCTGTCTATTCGGCCTTGAGAACGGATAAGGCCATCCTGG
Organism: Sepiola atlantica; assembly: GCA_963556195.1. Taxonomy (NCBI): domain Eukaryota; kingdom Metazoa; phylum Mollusca; class Cephalopoda; order Sepiida; family Sepiolidae; genus Sepiola; species Sepiola atlantica. The sequence goes on along the minus strand of OY744537.1, from coordinate 59,342,613 downwards.
TCCAGAAACAAGTCAAGAGAATGGATCAATGGTGGAACTGATTTTCCAGAGGGATCCTGTAAGAAATCTAATTCCACCAAGCAGGATTGTGCCTATAAATTCTTCATCACATATATCTTGGCCCTTCCTCCCGCATCCTCATGGCGTCCCCTAAGTCTATTGATGAACGTGAACACCAAGGTCACCACTCTGAGGAGACGGAAGAATTGGGAGAAACGTCCAAAGTTGATGCAGGGAGTACAATCTGTCTCAAGGGCCATGGAAACACCCACACAAGCTGATGCCATTTGCTGGGAATGCTTGCTGAGACATGGCATATCCTGTACTGGCCAAGCAGAGCCTCCTTCTCCCAACCAAGAGGGACCATAATACCAAAATTTTAAAACCGACCTGAACTTCTTCAAAGACATTCCTCTGGTAATGAGATCAGCTGGGTTTTGAGATGTATGAATATAACGGAACTCCGGTTCAAGTCCATGGAGAGTAGCAAGTTGATTCCTCATATGAAGGACATCCTTTAGCCGATTTTGTGCAAAAATATTTTTACTTGCCATAGATTGTGAGAGAATCCATGACAAGACCACCTGTGCATCCGTTGCTATATACAACTTGGTGGGGATCAAACCCTTGCAGCCTACCAACACTGTGGGCAAACACTTTAGAGCCAAGTATATGGCCATTAGCTCCAATGTCGGAAGTGACTTCGTCCTGGAGGGGGCCACTTTGGCTTTAGCAAAAATCAACCGGGTACGATCTTGCTGCAAGACGTATGCTGTAAACCCATACACCTCAGTGGAGGCTTCACAAAAAACGAATAATTCTCCCTCTTGACCTCCCTGGAAGGCACAACAGTCAAACTGCAAGTCACTCAGGTCAGACAAGTCCCGAGCAAGATTCCTCCATAGCATTTGATATTCATCTGGAATCTGTTCATCCCATCCTAGTTCTCTCTTCCATAATTTGGCCATTAGTACTCGGCTCCGCAGGGTCACAGGAAGGCAAAGGGATAAGGGATCAAAGATTTTAGCAGCTTCAGCCAGTATTCTTCGCTTGGTCGAAGCATCCGGCTGGCATTTCACTGGGTTGACACTCATTTCTTCTGTTAGTGGAGCATAGCGATAACCTAATACTCTCTCCCAACTGCCTCCATGGGTGCTTAGGACACCGTCCTGACTCATTTTTTCTCTGAGGGTGGCACAATTGGAATTGCCGGCCTGCAACTCAAAACCCTCCTCTTGCAGGCGAGCTCTAGAGGTGGAATACAATTCGGTAATGATTTCTGGTTCTGCTTCTGTCATTACCAGGTTGTCCACGTGAGTGGTAACAAAATAAAGAGATAGTATTGGAATAGGTTAATCAGGTGTGGCTGAGAGCAACTCCTAATCTTAACTGCTGCTCTCTAGTAATGAGGAAGCTTTATAACAATCGACTGCCTTCTCTACTCGTATAAAAGGTTCGAAGTCATCAGGTTTCACCTTCCGGTCCACCCCTTCTGTCCGCGTGAGTATCGTCACCTCTTTTTTCACAATAGATAGAGAGATGCAGAGAGAGAGAGAGAGAGAGAGATAGAGAGAGAGAGAGAGAGAGAGAGAGAGAGAGAGAGATAACTTTATTTAACGTATCTTTCTGTAATTCTCAGGTAGACTTAGCTATTATTTATTCTTATTCCATTTTTTTTTCATTATTATCGTTAACAAACTGTACATACCCGGCGTTGCCTGGGAGTCTTCTTATGTTGATGTTTGTTTTGAATTTTCTCCCTATGTTTTTATTTTTTTGTTGTTTTTTTTTGTTTTGTTTTGTTTTTTCAGAATATTTTCGTTTAAAATGGGTTTCGGCATGAATCGCAAACAACTTCTTTTTAATTGAACCATGTTTCAGTAAAAAATAAAAACAACATTAAAAAACTAACTTACCGCAAGTTTCATCGTTCACTTCAAACACCGTAATTTACATAAATACAAAAATAGATTTGTCTAAGACTCTTGGGCAAGTTTACACTGTCTTCAATAATGTTTACAATTTTTAATCGAATATACGACCCTTAAACGCCGGCTTTTAACCTCTTATCATTTATAAATTTAGTAGTTAAAAATAACAGGTTCGAACATAATTTTTCGAAGATGTCTGACAGATTTTTAAAATAATCATATTTTGGTAGACCCCCTAAAAAAAATAAGCCAGGTACTCCCGGACAACGTCGGGTCGGATCAGCTAATATATTATAAAATTATTTTAGATGCGTCCAGACATCTCTATAAGAGGCTCTGACCGTCAGTTGTCAGGTTTAAGTTTGAAATAGAATTTTTAGATGCGTCCACAAATCTCTATAAGAGGCTCTGTCTGTTTGTCTGTCACGCTTGAAATAGCATTTTTATCGCGAAACGCGCCAATTTAATGGTCACATATTAAGAACCGTTTCTGTTTTAAACCAATCATGTCATTGTTCTTTTTTTTAGTTTTTAGACTTACCTACTGTAATTTACAAAGTTCCGCTTCCGTTGTTTCTTCTTAGCTTCGTCAATCACATGATAAACAAAATGTAGATACATGAATCATTTGAAAGCAGTCACAAGTTTTCTTTTTTGTTTCCTCGTGCTTTATAAATAGAATTTTTTTGTTAAAGAAATGTTTAGTCCATTGCCCACATTGTTTTGTCTGTCATGAGTTCATAATTGCCATGAACACACCGGTAAAGTACACTTTTCATTTTTATCTGGTCCTTTGGCTAGGATAAATATGTAGAATCTGTTTTGTTCGGTCTCGGGTGTCCATATACTCACGCATTACCTCCTTCTTCGGGGAGGTCATTGCTGGACTATTTTTATATGTAATTTGTTTTTACGATCTATCTTCTCTTGTCAAGTAGTCATGAAAATGGCTTCATTGATTCTTATTCGAAAACTGAAAAATATTAAATAAAAAAAAAGCTAAAGTTTCTTTGACCTAAAGTGTGAATAATAATTGTTTATGACAATTGTATGCTATACAGACTCAAATAATGTTAACCCAGCCGGAAATAAATGGTGTATACATAAGGTAATCATTGCGTGTACATTCACTGTACACGCAGTCACTTCATTCTTTTTTTTTTTTTTTGTCATGTATCAGCTAAAGCGCTTTTTATCTTTTTGCAGTATTGGACTAGATTTATCTCCCTTGGAGATATATTATTAACACAAGACCACGATTCTTGTGATAGAATTTGTAATCTCGTTCTACCCACGGGGTGAACATTCAAAACGAAACTCGAGCACGACTTTCAAAGCTCCCGGACATCTGTCAGCTGCTCTGTTTCTGAGCATGCTTTTCAAACCCCCAAAAAGGCAAGGTCTGTTAAGTTATTTTTCTGATTGAGTCACTCGCCTCTTAGACTATGGTCAATGAATCATGGAACGTGATCGTAAATTATTTTTCATGTGACCGCCGTGGAAAATACATCTAAGCAAATTTTACATATTCCGTACATTTGCACATGGCTTTACTTTCTTGCCGCTGCAAAACGTGTTTTATTATTGTGATGGGAACAATTGTACTTTTTGTTTAAAGGTTATTTCTTAATGATTTTATGTACGTATAAATAAAATAAAATTAAAATTATATATGTCGGCGACGTAATGAAGAAAATGCCTGTAAGGGAGCTAACTCTCTCATCACTTAGGAAGTGAGTTATGAGAAGATTTTTTTATGGAAATCGCTCCAGACAAGGTATGAAGCCATTTAACGTAAGAAGCTAAAAAATATTAACTCAAAATTAAAAACTAGCCACCGATAAGTGTTAGAAAGATAGCTTTCGACCCAGAAAACAGCAATTATTCTCCCCTTTGTCAGAAACATCGCTCATGGAATGTGAAGACTAAGTTTAATTTTATCACATTAGGAAGTTTAAATCAAGGTTTGGTTTGCCCAATCAAGAAGTTTAATCTAAATTAGGGTTTAATTTTTCCTAATTAAGAAGTTGTAAATACATTTAAGGTTTAATTTTTCCTAATTAAATCTTAAATTGAACTATTAAATTATTAAGTTCTAATTATTTTGATAACTTCGTAATTGAGAAAATTAAATCTTAATTAGGAAAAATTAAACCTTAAGGCAAGTTAAACTTTTTGATTGGGGAAAGTTAAACCTTGAATTGGAATTCCTGGGTTGATAGGATTGAATCTTATTTAATAATTTCTAACCTGATAAAATTAAATCTTAAATTAAACTATAAAATTATTGGAATTTAATGACTTCGTAATTTTTAATTTCATAAATATTCTAGATTATTTGATAGGGCGAGATTTGTGAAGTCGGGTTTTGTAAGCTAGACTTTAAGCAATAATCTTGGATGTGAACGTGATTGCATGATCTGACCTATATTCTCTTTTTCTTTTAACTTCTTAACTCCTTTCCCCTTTGACATAGAATATTGTCACTTGACCCAGACAGGGAACATCTAATCTAGGTGGGGTGGATGGCGGGGCTGTATGTTGCTCTCTTGAGAGTCCATCAAATGGCCTTAAACAGGATGTAACACAGACATAATTTCAGTTATATTAAAATCATTCAGAGATGTAGACAATTTAATATCGCCTCCTGCTCGTTAAGGATTTGTCATGTCTGGTTGTATCGCTGGTGAGAGAAGATTACTTATTTTTTCGTTCTGCTAGCAAGATGAGATTGGGATTCAGTCTTTTTTTGCTCAATTCGGATTTAACGGGTTTTCTAATTAAACAACGAACTTTGATTTGACTTGGGTTGCACATTTCGGGATTGTGGAACTTTGATTGGACTTTCTATATTATTTGATTTATTTATCATTAACATTGAATATTGACACATTTCGGGACTGGATAACTTTGTCAGCCCCTTCAATTACACGTATTTGGACTGCTGTTTGTAACTTGGAGTAATGTCTTTCCTGATTATGCTTCTCAATATGTATGACCTGGATGGACTGTATGGATTCAACAAAAAGTATGTTTTTGGGTTGATATGTTCGATGTTATGTATTTTTATGTATTTGTGTATATAATTTTATATATTTTCAAAGCGTAATTTTATTACCTGTAGTAGTATAACTGCGGTAATGGTCCTCTGAAGAGAAGAATTATCTTTGAAAACTCATGAGCTAAGGACTTAAGGATACTTTGCTTGAACTTTGAATTCTAATAAAATTTGATTGACACCTTATTTTATTACTTCATTTTATATTATAATATTAATGCTCTATCCAGTATATTGAGCTTCAGTGTTTATCCGGATGTTTCACTAATTATAAGATATTAGTTGACGCTTATATCTTTTGTTGGATTGCTTCATATATATATATATATATATATATATATATATATATATATATATATATATATATATATTACCAATATACTGGTGAATATTTCTTTTTAATTCTTATCCACACACACATATGTTTCATCCTTTTCCGGGAAGCATAAATGTGGAGGAAGATCATTCTGTCGGTAACACGATTCGACCCAAGTAAACATTTTAACTTCTGTCCGAACCCCAAGTACAATGCGGCCTAATTGCTTTTTATTATAGAGTGGATGATGTATGGTGTCTCTGTCTGTCCGAGGGTGTAATTGAAAACAAATCCCTATACCAAGATCAAATAACGTTTCTCGCGTAAAATGTTACGATGTATCCAATGGTCGTATTAATTTTGTATTAGGTGTTTTACAATAATATTGTTGGATCTGAATTCACACTTGATAAGACCAACAAAAATGCCCTTTTAAGTGTGACAGACCGAATGGCCGACAGACAGACCAACCGAGCTTCTTATATAACGTAGTTGGTCCGATGTTCTTTACGGGCACGAAATACGAAAGTCTGTCATGTTCCTCAAATGGTTATGGCTGACGTTTCTTCTCGCGGTTACGTGTCCCGGCGGCATTATCTACATTGAGGGTTACATTGAAAAGCTACACTTACACGTTTCGTTCAGCCGGTAAATTTGTAAAGCATTTCGACAAGTGTTTGCTTCCATCAGGTTTGATTTCAAATGAAGACTCGAAAACATAAAAAGGATTTTACATTGCTTACTTTTATTGCTGATCTATGTTGATATTATCTTACTCGCACGCTTATTTCTTTATTATCGTGGCTTGCTGATCGATCCGTACTAGGGAACAATACATTAGACGTCCTCGTAACTCGGTGGCATTTTTCGATTGGCTGATCATGTTTATCAAAGATGGTTTTGTTTGTACACATTCTTTCTTTAAACAAAAAAATATTTTTGAATCTCCAAATTAAAACTCTACTAGAGCTAAGATCTAAATTAGCTGAAGTATTCTGTTTAGAACATTCTGAAGCAGTCTACCATACTAACTCTGATCTCCTCAAACTAATCGTCTGAACACTTTAGTATAAAGATATCACACAGTATCCAATCTGCAATAGAAAGTAATGGTGGCCACAGAGCAGAATTTCTAGTATAGTCAGTAATAACTTGTGCATAAATAATCTTTCTGTGCATTGACGCTTAACTGTATAATAAAACAAGTTTTAAACTTATTTAGGTTGTCCTACTTAGTGTTTCTACACATGATATATATATATATATATTAATTTTAAATAAATAATATTAAATTATTATATATATATACATATATATATATATATATATATATATATATATATATATAATTTTTACTTACAGAGACATGCTTACACAATTTTCAATGTTGGAGATGATAATTAATGGAAGGATTCAAACCCAGCCATAAAGTCACTTAACTCTGCGGCCTGATATTCAACCCCTAGGCCAACATGAATTACCACGGAAAAGAAAAGAATTAAGTTCTATATAATGTCGAGTCGGAGCGCACTTAAACGGAATTAAAATGAAGAAATCTAGCCATTGTTTTTAAATGGCCAGATTTCTTCATTTTAATTCCGTTTAAGTGCGCTCCATCTACGACTTGAACTCAATTTTCACCATTGGATTTACTTCATTTTGAACGCCTTTCTGTGATGCCTCCACGAAACTTTTTCTTCTCCATCGAAACTTCTTTCCATTTGACACCTTATCGGCGGACAATTACCACCTGGACAAACCCAATATCTTTTTACACGAACTTTTTTTCACCCATCATTTTCTTAATATTTTTTCAAATGTTGAATTTTTGCTTTTCTATTGCCAACTTATCTATCTGTATAATTCCTATGATGATAAGATCTCGATCTTTGAAAAGCCTTGGCTTAAGGAAAGAATAATAAACATAATTTTATTACAGAATATACCTTGCATTGAACAATCGAAGTTTGAAATAAATTTGGACATTCGTGCATGTTTATCACTCTTCGTCCATCTATCTGTATATAATTATTGTTACACCGGCCGTTCTTACACAGGAAAAACTGCACCGGTTGTCACTATAAATAGTGCGAGTCACCAGAGACACAGAGAAGACAAAGCACAGTCAGGCACATTTAGGCTCTACGTGTTGAGTGAGTTTACTGCGTCAAGTTAGTATTTTTCTTAAATCTGTTGTTGCCTGCTCTTGTTGATTATTGTTATCGTTTTTATTGTTTTCACGTTGACTGTTATTGTTGAACTGGTTTCCCTTTTACGACGTTTTTTTTTTGCCACGTTTTTTTTTCTCTGCCAACTTTTTTTTGTTTTGTTTGGTGTCTCTAGTTATTAACTAGATGGCGTCCAAAACGACTGAAAATTCGGAATGGTGCAAACCTCCAAAAATGTCTATAAATGTCAATGATTTCGTGGAAGAAGCAAAAAATACGAACACATGGTTACTGAACAAGGAATTACCGTGGATTTACCAATGTTGGCAGAAATTTAAAAAAGAACAGTAACCATGTTTGTTGTCGAAAAAAAATTTAAAAAATCCATCAGGGCCTCTCCTGAATTAATATGCAAGTTATTGGCAACTGCAGGATTCAAACCGCAAAGGTTAATCAAGTGTAAGGGGTTTAACACTTGGAATGCTTTGTTTCCTAACGAAGAAATTTGTGCTAATCTCTCACTTAATCAAATTATCACGCAGGACTATGTTTTACGAACCGAGTACATGGGTAGAAGACGTTCTTCAATTTCTATCTTCAATGTGCCTTTTTATGTAAAAGGCGAACAAATTGGTGCCTTTTTTCTAAGATTTGGCGAGATCACAGACGTCAATTTTGACGAATTTCCAGGTACATGGAACTTCGAAATACTTATCGACAAGAAAGCTTATGACAGCATCCCCTACTATTTACAAGTCGGGGAGGAAAAACTACCTATTATATTGGCCGGACGAAGACCTGTTTGTTGGTTTTGTGAGCAACTATGTCATTTAACTTTTGATTGCCCACAGAAAAAAAATCCACTCAGAAAACGACGCCCCCGATTAACACCAACCAGAAGCGAAGGCTCTATGGCAGATGCTGGAAGAGGCGAACAACACTTTCAATTTCACCGTTCCAATGGCCATCTTCAAAGATGAAGGTCTAGTCGTTTTAAGGAAAGATTGTTTTGGGAGGGTTCCCATAAGGTTACACCCCGCCTTGTATAGGATAGCGAAACTAACCTATCCTTTGGATGTTGGCGGCATCTCCCATGATGGTCAAATTAATGATCAGATGGGCAATCAATCTTTTGGGAGAGCCGTCGGCATCCTGACCACTGCTATGTTCGTTTCTGGAACCCAACTCTAAGGCACTCTCATGGCTCTCTTTCTAGCGAGTTTGAATGTCCGGGGCCTGAGGGCCGACGCTCGTAAATTTCGAGTCGCTACAGACCTTCAGCGCCTCGGAGTGGATATATGTTGTGTTCAGGAAACCCATTTGATTTCTGGGGACTATTTGGGTGCGCTAACTAAGGGTTTTCACGCTTATTCAGCGTACTTTAATTCTTCTGCTAGGGGGGTTTCCTGGCTGGTAAGCAAGTCTTTAGATGCGCCGTGTGACCCTAGCTTCATGGATCCGGAAGGGAGACTTTGCGTTCTGGATATTACCATAAAGGAGAAGGCATTTCGGCTCATCGGGGTTTATGCGCCCAATAGCCATTCTGAGTTCGGTTCATTCTTTCGGCGAATCGAGCAGTTCTTGATTTCTACTTCTCGGACGGTCATTCTAGTGGGAGACTGAAACGCGGTCCTGGATCCCGATTTAGATCGTAATCGACCTAGGGGTACTAACACCGATTGGGATGCTACGTTATTTCGGGACTTCCTCGATAAGTTCGATCTTATCGATAAGTACCGGAATGAATGGCCCCGTGATAGGGTATGGACTTGGACAAATAGGCGCGGCTCCGATTCGGTACAACTTTCGAGTTATATCGATCGGTTCTTAATTAGGAGAGTCGATGTAGGATTAGTTGAATGTCCAAGTTTTCATAATATAGTTTACTCAGACCATAGACTTGTTCGGGTCCGGGTAAACTTAGATAGACCTAAGCCTAGTTTAGCTGGGTACTGGAAACTCAACATTTCGTTGTTCGATGTGAAGGGCTACCAGGAACAGCTATTACTAACCTTACAGCGGGAATTGACGGGGGCTGTAATTGGGAATAGGAAGTGGATTCATTTAAAGAAGGTTATTAGGTCCTTTACTGCCGATTTTAGCAGACGACTCAATCTATCAACTAGGGCAGCTAAAGTGGCACTAGAGTCTAGATTAGATCGGGCGGTGGAGGTGGGGATAGCTCTAGTGCTACTACAATTAAGGCCAAGCTGGCTTCTTTGGCTATCCAAGAACACCAGGCTTTAGTGATTAGGGCTAGGTTAAAAAGAGTGCCTAACGAGGCGACAAACATGGCTGCTGAACTGCGTGCAGAGGAGCATCGACATGCATTTGATCGACATATCGCTCTGTCTCATTGCCGGATGGGAGACTCGTGACAACAAACGAAGGTATTCTGGAGGCTTTTCGTTCTCATTTCCAGGATCTTTTTACTCGAGAACCCGGTTTGTCTTTAGCACAATTCGACCCCTATTTAGCCGATTTTTTTCGTCTTGAGGCGACCGAAGCGGCTAGGTGCGAAGGTTGCATAACAGAGGAAGAAGTCCGGGGAGCCTTAGGGCGGGTCGGCCTTAACATGTCTCCGGGGATTGATGGTTTGCCCTACGAGGTGTATTTGAGGATGTCGCACATTTTTGTACCCTTGCTGACAGTTTTGTTTAACTCGTGGTTTAGGAACGGGTCTATTCCCCAATACTTGACCATGGGGTTGGTGAAATTGTTACGCAAAAGCAAAAATGGTGGGGATGGGTTAGATAATTTTCGGCCCTTAACGATGCTTAATGCGGAGTTAAAGATTTTGGCCAAGATCTTAGCCAATCGTCTGCAACTTGTTTTGCCTGGTCTAATTAGCCCCGAACAGACTTGTTCTGTGAAAGGCCGGACCATTCAGGATAATTTGCACTCGATACGCTTGATCATAGATAAAGTCGACACTGAAGCCGCGCTGATCAATTTAGATCAGTCCAAAGCATTCGATAGGGTGGACCATCGGTACTTGGAGGCTGTTTTGTCTGCGGCCGGTTTTGGCTCGCAATTCCGCTCTTGGATTCGCCTCTTGTATGCGAACCCCGGTGTTAGGGTTGAAGTGAATGGCATGAGGTCTGGTGCCTTCAGATTGTCCAGATCTCTTCGTCAGGGGTGCCCTCTTTCACCGATGCTTTATGTGCTAGTTTTTGAACCTTTCCTTAACAGGCTAAGGGTGAATCCGGTCCTGCGTGGAATTACTTTGACAGGTTCTTGCACCATGTTGAAGTACTCCGCCTATGCCGACGACTTGACTGTGCTTGTAACGAGCAATGCCGAGATTAGTGTCGTCGACAGAGAAATTAGAATGTATGAAACGGTGACAGGGGCCAAAATCAACTGCGATAAGTCTGTTGGCTTGCGCATTGGTGCTTGGAAGGGTGTTTCCTTGCAGGGACCCTTTGGCTGGACAGATGGGCCTTGCAAGCTACTCGGTGTCTGGTTTGGTCCTGATCTCCAGCTGGAGAAAAATTGGTCGGAAGTCCTGAAAGCGATTAGGGCAGCAGCTGGTCTGTGGTCCCGCAGAAATCTTTCGTTAAAGGGGAGAGCGGAGGTGTGTACTTCTCACATTTATCCGATCATCCTATATCGTCTTTCAGTGCTCCCACTCCCGTCGGATACACTGCTGGAGATGCAGCGGGCTCTGTTCAAGTTTTTGTGGCTTGGTAAGGCCCCTATGGTCCGTCGCGAGATTTGTTACCTTAATCCTTCTGAGGGCGGTCTGGGTATGCCGAGCATCGAAATTCGATGACACACACTTCGGCTGTTTTATCTAGACCGAATGAGTACACAATCTGAGGATAACGGTGTCTTTTGGAAGGAAGACACCAAGAAAGCCTTTCCGGCTTTGAGAAGTGTGCACTTGGATGAGGGGGAGGCACACAGGTTACCCCGAAACGAGTGCTCCTTCTATGGCGAATGTAAACATGCGTTGAAGTTCCTTTCAAGGGTGACAGAAAGCCTCTCTGACACCCTGCTGTTGTCTCGAAAGGCATTATATCGGGTAATGGTGAGGGGGACTGTCCGAAATGATAGGCCTGAGGGGCTCGCTTTGACGAGGGGGGAGCTCCGCTCAATCTGGCCTTGGGCGCCTGGGTCAAGGTGCCTTGACAATGACGAGGCATCACGATTAGGAATACCCTCTCGGTAGGTAAGAGGCTTCATTCAGCACGCTTGAGTAATTCTCCGACTTGTGTCAGATGCGGCGATGAGGACGAGACCATAAGTCACGTCTTTGTTTTTTGCCGCATCGTCGTGCCGCTGATTAAGCTTGTTGCAGGCTACATGGTTTGTATTCTTAACGTATCGTCTTTTGACCTGGAACCCATTAATGTATGCAGCAAATGGGCTCCGACAACCGATAGGCAAAAACGGTTTACGTTTTTGAGCTTACTAGCGAGTATGAGATTTACGATTTAGAAGACTAGGTGCAAGACAGTCTACGGAGCTGAGACCTTCACTTCTCTCGACTTTATTGCGATTTTCAAATATTACCTGAAGGCTTGCATTAGGGCCGAGAGGGTGAAACTCTCTTCGGCAGATTTTGGTGAAAGATGGGTGACTGGAGCACGACTGTGTAGAGTGGCTGGCGCTAGATTAGAGTGGTATCTGGACGTGCCTTAGGCAGAGAATATTGGGTTCAGGAAACGAACTATTCTTTAATTTTAAGTTAGATTTAGACTTATTTTAAGTTATTTTCTGTTTAATTTTCTGTTGATTTTTAAGTTCAACAATTTAGCTAGTGTATGATTGATTCCATTACATGCCCCCTTTTATTTTGTCCTCATCCCACTCCCCTTTTTATTTTCTGCCCCACTCCTCTTCCCTCTCTAATTAGGTGACTGAGTGCCTGATTTGCCGGAGATGCAGGTCACCCTTCGATATTTTCGAAGGAGGTGGTCAGAATAAAACGTTGGGGCCTGCATCAACCACCTTTTTTCGAGTTTTCGATTTCGACAGGCAAATCGGCATCTCTGTCACATTTCAATAACGGGGGGCTTTTACTAATCTTTATTTCTTTTACATTGTATATATCATATTTTTAATTTTTAGCCCCCCCCCCCCCGTTGCATATTTCTTATATGGGTTTTAAGTAGGATTTCATGGTATGAATTCTTATGGTGAGTAGCGATGGATGTATAGTATGAATGCGGTATTATGGTAAATGATGGTCATGATTGAAACTAGCTAAGTTGAGTTTTTTAAGTTAGAGATGACCGATCCTTTCCCCACCCCTTTTTTGGCCTTGTGCCACATTTTGTGTACAAGTTTACGCAAATAAATATTAAGACAAAGTACAGTCTTGTAACTGTCTAGCCAAGTGCTAGTCACTTTCTTACTTTGTTAATACACTTGTTTAACCAACTCTCGACTTGACTTCCTTTATTTATTATTTACTGTTGGACAACTTCACAACAGATTGGCGACGAGGAATCGAAACGATTTCACTGCAAAAAAATCACCCAAAGTGATTCGCAAGATCTTCACGGAAAAAAACCCATCTTCGTCAGATATTTGGATTCGCAAGGATTAACAGCAAATTAACTACTGAGTAGTTAAGCGAAAAAAAAAACACAAACTCAAGACTTGTTACCAAAAATCGAAAACTAGAAAACGCGAAAGACATTTTCAATTATTGAAATAATTGAATACACTGATACCTTTATTTTTTTCTCTTCAAGTTTCACTGACTCGTTAAGATAAATGTTATCTGCGTCAACTATTACAGATATTGTGTAAGTTTGTCGTTATTATTAGGACAACATCTGATATTTGAGCAAGATCCGGATTGACTATTTATTAAAACGGTCTACCACAGAATTGTCGAGAGCAAAGGACGGACAATAAAAAAATATATTCGCGTAAGTCATTTGTGCTTCTAACAAAGAACTGTTAAATAAGCAAGTCGCATTTTTGTAAAATGAAAAGGGGTTAAAACGATTTCCCATAAAACTAATCTTATTAGGCTTATAGCGACGGACTTGGTTTTGTAAAACTACGTACACATATATATATATATTAAAAAAAAAAAAAAATTTCTTAGTTTTGTTTTTCAAACAAAAGAACTGGGATTGAATTTTTTTCTTTTACTAAGAAATAATATATTTCTTGTTTTGTGTATTAGTTGAGCAAAATCATTATATTAAGCACGTTGTGGGGAAAACTGATTTATTTTTACAAGTGTAAATTGTGTGGTGCATAATTTGAATTCGTGAATGATGGACACTGAATTCAAAGATTCTCTTTTTCAATTACTTAAATTCCAAACGGAACAAAATGTTGTGTTACAAAGACAGCAAGTTGAACAACAAATGGAACTTCAAAGAAAACAAGTTGAAATTGAGGAGAAATTTATAAGAGAGTCGTTGGAACAGCAAAAAGCCCAAAGAAAAATGCATGCTGAACGAGAAGAAAGATTTCAAGAAAAACTGCTACAACAGCAGAAACAAAATTTCTGGAGGCAACACAGTTAACGAAAGCAAACGAGAATCATAATGCATTCTCCCAGACGGCTGTGTGGAGCGCTATCGAAATTTTCAATTATAATCCAGAAGACGATGTCACTTTTGCTCACTTCTATAGAAGATATGAGGATATTTTTGTATCGGACTGCAGTACATGGACAGACTCTAAAAAAGTTAGATTTTTGCTAAGAAAATTAGGAGCTGCCGAGCATACAAAGTTCGTGAATTTTATCCTTCCAAAAAAGACCAGTGAGTTGAACTTCCAGGAGGCAGTTACTTTACAAACAGAACTGTTTTCTACAAAAACTTCTCTTTTCCACAGGAGATATAAGTGTATGAATGTCACTAGAACTGATCTGATTGAAAAGTTTAGCCTATGGGATCTGCCTTTAAGCTCCTTTTGCCAAAAGGTTGAGGATTCGAATGTGGAGGCAGAAAAACTCAAGAGGGAATTAAAAGAAAATTTTCCAGACGTATTTTCAGGCGGTCTTGGAAGGTGTACAAAAGCGGTAGCAAAGTTTGAAGTTAAAACAAATGAACTACCTGTGTTCAGAAAGAAAAGAAATGTTCCATACGCAGCTATAGAGCAAATAGACGGTGAATTAGAAAGACTCGAGAACATGGCTGTCATTTCAAAAATTGATCACAGTGAGTGGGCTTCACCTACAGTTTATGTTAAGAAAAAGAACAAGGAGATTCGGGTTTGTGCCGACTTTTCCACATGCTTGAACAAGGTATTAAAAGATCACCATTACCCTCTTCCAAGCCCTGAAGAAATATTTGCGAAACTGAGTGGAGGAAAATATTTTTCTAAAATCGACCTCAGCGACGCTTATCTTCAAATCCTTGTCGATGAGGAGTGTTCAAAACTGCTATGCATCAATACCCATAAGGGATTATACAAATTTAACCGACTTCCTTTTGAATTTTTCAACAAATTATGGGCATGATGTTAAATGGGATGGATTTCGCAGTAGGGTACCTGGACGATGTGTTAATAAACAGCGTTAGCAAAGAACAACACAAGACTCATGTAAACCAAGTATTCAAAAAAATCCAGGATTATGGGTTTAAAATCAAAGATGAGAAATGTACTTTTTTCATGGAAAAAATAAAATACTTAGGGCAAATCATCGATGAGCAAGGAAGAAGGCCAGACCCAGATAGGGCAATAGCGATAAGGAACATGCCTGCTCCAGAAAATACTGCATTCCTACAAAGCTTCTTAGGGTTGGCAAATTACTACAATGTGTTCGTACCAAACATGCATAAACTAAGATCACCCTTAAATGAACTGTTAAAGAAGGACCAAAAATGGGTCTGGACACAAGAGTGCGAAGAAGCGTTTCAGAAAATTAAAGATATCTTAACGTCTGATTTGTTTCTGGTACATTATAATCCCAAGCGTGATATTGTAGTTGCAAGCGATGTCAGCAACTATGGTATAGGAGCATGCATATTGCACAAAATGGATGATGGAAAATTAAAACCCATAGCCCATGCATCCCGAACACTTCTACCAGCCGAAAAAAAATACTCTCAAATTGAGAAAGAGGCTCTAAGCATTATATTCGCGGTAAAGAAATTTCATCGTTTCCTGCACGGTAGACAATTTCTGTTACAAACAGACCACAAACCCGTATTAACGATTTTCGGATCGAAAAAGGGACTACCACCACACACTGCGAATAGACTCCAAAGATGGGGTACCATTCTTCTTAACTACAATTTTCAAATGGAGTATGTACCATCTAAGAAATTTGGTCATGCAGACGGGTTATCAAGGTTGATACCTAAGCAGACAGAACCATTGGAGGATATGGTGATAGCAGCTATTCAAGCGGAAGCTGAAGTGAAAAATACGTTATGTGACACAATAAGAGAACTTCCAGTAACGCTTGATGAGATTAAGAGTAAGGCAGAGGTGGATGAATTTATCATAAGCACGAAAGAAAAAATCAACAATAGCCAACTAGATGATGGAATTTATTCAATTTGCGACAACGTCCTGTTATATAGCGACAGGGTTGTAATTCCTATGACATTACAGAAAAGAATGCTCAAGGAATTTCATGTAGGACATCCAGGCATATCGAGAATGAAAAGCCTTATGCGCTCTTTCGTTTACTGGCCAAACATGGATAAGCATATCGAAGAAAAAGTCAGGGAGTGTAGAGGATGTGCCTTAGCTATGAAAGCTCCTCCAACTCAATTCGGATCGTGGACTAAACCGGACCGACCTTGGTCTAGAATTCACTTAGACTTTGCGGGACCACTGGATGGGTTCTACTATCTCATTGTTGTAGACAGCCTAGCTAAGTGGCCGGAAGTACTAAAATGCAAGAACTCCACATCCGAGGCAGCTATGAACTTCCTATACGAACTATTCTCTAGGTTTGGAGTAGTAGACTGCATTGTTACCGACAATGGTACTCAATTCACGTCTACTGAATTTAAACACCTTTGCGAGGATCATCTCATCGAGCATATAACAATCCCTCTATACCATCCAAGAAGCAATGGACAGATGGAGAGATTCGTTGACACATTCAAGAGAGCTCTGAAAAAAAGCTAGTGGATCACCGACGGATAAGTCAATCGAACAGTTTCTGCAGGTTTACAGAGTCACTCCGAATGCAAACATCGAAACGTCGAAGACACCTGCTGAGGTCATGTTCGGACGCAAGGTTAGATCGATTTTCCACAAGTTGTTACCAAACCAGGATAGGGCAAATATAAAAAGAATGATATCAAAAAAACGGTATAAAGTTGGCGAAAAAGTTTTTTATAAGATCTACAGAAACAATAGGACTTTCTGGGAGTCCGGCACTGTGGATAAACAAATAGGCAACATGGTCTATATGATTAAGGGACCAGATTTCGTGCACAAACGTCACACTAACCAAATCCGGAAAAGATACTCGAACAGTGAGGTGACCAGATCGCCCGAGGAGGACATCAGGGATGCAGTGTTTGATACTTTTCAGGTGCCCATACCAGAGACTGCTCCTGAGATCAAAAAGAAAACGGAAATCGACTGAGTTGATGATGGTGATTCCCAAACAAAAACGTTATTAAACCCCAGAGGGGATATTTTCAAAGGAGGTGTTACACCGGCCGTTCTTACACAGGAGAAACTGCACCGGTTGTCACTATAAATAGTGCGAGTCACCAGAGACACAGAGAAGACAAAGCACAGTCTTGTAACTGTCTAGCGAAATGCTAGTCACTTTCTTACTTTGTTAATACACTTGTTAAACCAACCCTCAACTTGACTTCCTTTATTTATTATTTACTGTTGGACAACTTCACAACAATTATATATATATAATTATATATATATATATATATATATATATATATGTAATTATATATATGTAATTATCTATCTATCTATATATATATGTAATTATATGTAATTATATATATATAATTATATGTAATTATATATATATATAAACACTAGATGGATTTGCTGGCTCGCTATCACTTCACAAAGTTCGCTACTTAAAATACATGAAACAGTAATTAAAAATGATATACATTTCATTCATAAATTCATTGTAAACACGAAGCAAAATCCTTCTCATTTATTCATATAGATAAATATTAACATTTTGGTAATTTCGATACCATTTTATGTATCTTTTAAATGTGACCGTAAAAAATGGAAAAGAAAGACGAAATTCACTTGCAATTTAGAAATAGATCGAAACTGCTTGAAAATCAAGTCGATCCCTCTAGATGATGGAACATTAGAACACAAATGATAAATATTTGTCCAGGAAATAAAGCAATGTTGCAAAACAAAACTCTTTGTGTTATTATAATCAAAACAATTATGTAATTAAAGCAATTGCAAATAACAGTTAATTAATAAAATGCCCTTTTTCAAAGCCAATATGCAAATTAGTTAACATATTAAACGCCTCATCTTTTTTATATACTTCTTTTTTTTTCTTCTTCTTCTTCTTCTTCTTCTTCTTCTTCTTTGCGCGTCTTTGAAGCATGTGGTAATACGACAGTTTCCCACTTTTTTAAGCAGTCCTTTGCATTATTGTTGTACTCTGGAAGATCTTTCAAGCTGCACCGGTTGGGAAGTAGAGGACAGACAAGGCAGTGTTGAATCGTATGGTCCTCCTCTCCACATTCGCAAATGGTTGGGTCAGTTTTTTAGCCCGATCTAGTCATAGCAACTTTTGATCGCCCCATTCCCCTTATTCAGACAGTTGAGTGTTTTCCGCTAGAGCCAGGGTGCTTCTGAACCTGAAGGGAGAGCTGTGACACAATGCGTGAGATTTTGGGGAGCTGAGGGCTCCCCACTGCATTCGTGGGCCTTGTGCCAAACTTGCACTGAAATTTCGGGAAAGCAGGAAAGTTCAACAGAGAGATGCTGTACTCGGTGTGATCGTGACACCAGAGCTGACAAGTGAAATATAAATGTCAAACCAATTCAATGACAAGTTTGATGGGGTCACAGATCAGAATATTTGAGTTAAACAACTCAAAACATATTACCCGAGACGCAAAGAAGCAGTTGTACCTTGACTGGTTCTGTTTCCCCTTCCTTTCTCTCTCTCTCTCTCTCTCTGTCCCTCTCTCCTTCTCTCTCGCTCCCTCTCTCTCTCTCTCTCTCTCTTTCTCTCTCTTTAGCTGGTAAAGAGATTTTAACGAAAGAGTCGGACTGAAACTTTGAAGGTGGCGCACGCATGTTGACGCGTTCCACTTTGGTTAACAATGTCTTCAGTGTAAATAAATCTATTTTTATAAGAAAACGGAAAAATGGTTTCTTTCCTTATTACAAATAAGGTTCTTTTGCAGCACAGAAGGTCCCTCCCAGCCAGCCGGTTCCAGAAGAGAAGGCGACAGCGATTATCGTCTAAACGATGATTGCTCACTGGTAAGACTGGCGAGTAAATTACGTGCACATGCAGCCAGACGTCTCCCGTTCGACATTTCGCCACAATTCATCCCTAGGATAAAAGATCCTGCCGCATGGATGCCGCGACAAGGATAAACGTTCCGAAAAGGTCTGCCGCCCCGTCAAACGACTCGTGCCACATTGGTTCCGCGACCAAGATATACAATGCCCCCGGCAAGATTAACCAACGTCCCAAACCAACCGTTCCTCAGAAGGGGGATTCCCATGTCAGTAGAAAAGTGGCCGTCTGTTCCACAGTTGTAGTCTGGTCTACCGTAGATCTTGTTAGGGGTTAGACATGGCTGAAGAAGCTTTTATATACTGCTTATGTATGTGTGATATCAGTCGCAAGGTTAACTAATAATAACAACTTGCCGATCGAACCAATCAATTACCCAAGTCTCCAATTAATGTGTGTCAACTCTAGAGTTTTGCTGATCTTTTAAACACAACATGAACATAGAACTATTAACAGCGCAACCGGTCGGGAAGCATGTGGTCAGTGTAGCATAGGACAATGGTGTAATGTCGTTTCAAAATGTATATATTTATTCGGGTTTGTCTCCAAAATCCTAGGAGGATTTTGTGAAGAAACAAACAGACAGGAACTAAAACTTTAATATTTAAATAACTAGTTCTACCGACCCGGCGTCGTCCTGGATCCATTACGTTCAAATTTATTTTGTAAATATTTCTATGTTGTGTAAATACGTCTTATTTGTTAGGTTCATTATTTAAGTTAAAAAGCAAAAATACTAATAGTTTTCCCTGATTTTCTTTATTTAAGAATGTCTCTATATTAACAAATTTCCAAACCAAATTAAGTATTTTTAATAATTGGTAGCAAAGTAACTTCATTTTGTACAAATGACATGGTGCAACAATAAAAAATGAAAATTGGCTAGTAAGTATCAAAGTTTGATTTGTCAGGTTAAATCATATTTAGGTCCAACTTTTAAAATCCGGCCGACATAATTTTATACGCTAATAATATGATAATATATAATATTATCAGGGTTACTCGGCATCTCCTAATTTCAGTAAATTGCGTAGATTACAGAAAAAACTATAAGTAGACAATCTGCTTAATATTGTAATTTGACATGTCTAAGTTCATTCTGGGACAAAAATCAGAATATAAATAATTATGGTTCTGTTGGATAATGGCCCTATAGGAATGGACGTATCTGTTGGAAATCGTTGGTTTTACTTGCGCGAATTAGCGCGGGTGCAGTCGAGTGCAGAATAGGGCCTGTTCTCACAGTCAGAGTTAACAGACGTGACAAGGTCACCGTGTGACGAGATTCCAGATCAGGGGTCAGTGTGCACCTGCGAGAGGCTCTGTGACGTCACGGGCCGTTGCGTGGGAAACAGAGGGATCCGTGACGTCACTCGTTCTTCGTGAGAAGCGAGTTTCGTCAGTCTGGGTTTTGGAGGCATACTGATGAGACGTGATTGTTACCATGTAATTTACAACAGATAAGGGTAATATTTCCCTAAGAAAATACAAGCGAGAGATATCCTTTCCCCCTCTCTATGAATGGTTAAGAAAATAATTGTTAAGTAACTACGATAAAGTAGTGATTTGCTCTCCCTCTCTCTCTCTCTCTCTCTCTCTCTCTCTCTCTCTCTCTCTCTCTCGACGTAGTGAATGACTCCCAGCTGATTAAATAACTAAGGTTTGTAATAAAAAGAATTAGATTTAAAGAAGAGGTTGTCTTTCGACCCGATCGTGGAGTTTTTGTTGCATACAACGGACGGCGTGGTTCACGACAGGAAGAAAAGAAGAAAGAATTCATCCACTAGACAACACGACCCTCTACACTGCGAGGGAGAAATCTAAGGTATGCAAACAATATATGAACTATGTGATTTATGATGTTTTAAAAATGACGAGTATTAAATGTGAACTGCCACGGCCCTTTCAGGGACGAGTATACGAAATGAGTACCGCCACGGCCCGTATCGGGAAGAGTGTACGAAACGCGTACTGCCGCGGTCCAGACACGAGTAGGACTATGCAACAGTTCGAACAAGTTTATTTTGGGGCAAAAATCAGAGTAAAAAATAATTATGGTTCTAACTCACAAACTCTATCTTTAAGTAGGGCGAGCTAACCGATTGACCCATGGCGGCAGTTACGAAATTATGATACTATTAAATGCAAAATCAGGGTGACATCTCTCTCTCTCTCTCTCTCTCTCTCTCTCTCTCTCTCTCTCTCTCTATCTATCTATCTCTATCTCTCTCTCTCTCTCTCTCTTGAAAGTCAGTCAGCCAGCTAGCAAACAATGGAGAGAAAGAAAGCACCGTCTTTTCAACCCATGAATATAGAAGAAATGATCTGTTATTAAATGAGTACCATCCAATATTGCTGTGTCATATAAACCCCAGATTTAATCAAGAGAATATAACTCTTGCTGAGAATAGTACTAATCGCTGGCTCTAGTTTCATTTTGAGGGTGCTTATCACACCAGATGGACCACACTCTAGGCGTTATTTAGTCCCGACACGGTTTTTCATCAACAATACAATATATCACTCTATATATATAACTCAATGTCTGTGTATATGTGTGTGCGCGTGATGTTTGTGTGTTCCCTATAGAAAGAAAGGTTAAAAAATTTACATAAAATCTAAAAGTGTGTTCTTATATAAAATTTACCGGGGAAACAATGGAAATGTTCCCGAATCTCTAAGTGCATCCCTAAGAGGGCTATGAGGGCATAACCCCATTAAAACTTCAAATATATTCTATCTTTATGAAATTTTAATCATATGTATAAAATCTTCTAGGGAAGACAATCGAAGTGGTCCCGAATCTCTACGTTACTCTCTATATGTAGAAGGGGCAGAACTCCCGTAAAACTTCAAATAATACCAATTTTAATTAAATTTCAATGTTACAAAGGCAGAAATAAATTTAAAAAAAGATTGGAACAGTCCATTATAAACAATAGGAAATATCATCACAATATTAATACTATTTAACCCATAGCTGTAGAGAAAGAAAGGGGAAGAGAGGAGAGGTAATATAGCGAATACAACGACTAAATTTGGGTTTTGATTTTTTTAAAATTTAACTAGCTTTGCAGACTCACTTTTTATGCCAGCCGTTGGATTCTTGGCATAATTCTAGCAACCTAGGGTTTGTTTTGTTTATTGGCAGAGTCTTATTTGTCGGAATGAGGTATGATTCGATTTGGTCCTTAAAAGGTATTTTTTTGTACAACATAAGTTCAAATGTTTTTACATCGTACAAATGTATTTGAAGACAGACTTGATCCATTCAAAGATTTAGCCATTTCCTCGGGCACATTTTGAAATGTCTACTTTGTAATTCCAACTGTAGATTTAAACGATGATGATGAGAGAAAATGATTTCCCTATCCTACCGCTCACATGACTCAAGACAGTTGTGGCTCTTGACAGACTCCAAATGATATAGGAGGGGGTTGACCGCAATAGTGGCCGGGCGTGTGTTGACTAGTGTCAGAACAAAAGAAAAAAAGAAGAAACTGAAGAAAAAACGAAAGAGAAAAAGAGAAAAGAAAGAGGAAAAACGAAAAATAGAAGAACAAGACGAAGAATCAAGAGAGATCAACCGCTTAGTTCGCATCTACCATGGTTTGTCTTCGTCTTCATCATCTTCTTCTGGTCGTGTCGATTCTAGTATTGGCAGTCTCCGAGCAAAAGGCACAACTCACAATGTGCATGCATTAAAAAAACACACACAGACATTTTATACAAGCGATTGTTTGACACGTGTGTGTGTGTGTGTGTCTGTGTGTTTGTGTGTTGTTGTTGAGGTGTGTTGTTGTTGAGGTTTGTTGTTGTTGTTGAGGTGTGTTGTTGTTGTTGAGGTGTGTTGTTGTTGTTGTTGAGGTGTGTTGTTGTTGTTGTTGTTGAGGTGTGTTGTTGTTGGGGTGTCGTTGTTAGTGCCTCTACTTCTGAACTAAGCCTCCCATCTCTTAAGTCCAGGATATCAGGGCAGAGGCAGTCTATAGTATCACATATTTATAATATGTTTTTCTTTCTAACGAGATTATGTATAATTAATATATAAACGAGCAGATTTACGCAGCGTTGGCTGGGTATCAAATATGTTGAACATAACTAACAAAAATTGGGAAAGGTATTAACCCCATAATTCCGCTCATTTATAGGTTAAATAGTACAACTCATGTTCTTTTAACAATTCGTTTACAAATGTAAAACATGTGTTTAAAATAATGGTCCCCAGCATTAAATTACCGCGTGGAAGGCACGATGGTCGTCTATTTCCCGAGATCCAATGAGAGACAAATGGCCAATTTACACTTAATTTAATGTTAATATATTACAGGCAATAAGTTGAGAAAATCTGAAAGGGAAACATCCTCTGAAGGCTGAAGTGATGAAACGATGGGGTATGGTTAATAATAATAACATTTATTTAGTGTGTGATATGAGAGAGAGAAAGAGAGAAAGATAGAAAGAGAGTGAGGCTGTACACATGTGCATAAAGAACTTAAATAGAAAGTATGTCGTATGTGTTTGGGCTAATTACAAGTAAGTATTCGTTGGAGAAATGACGAAACCTCTCCGGAGAGAATGTCTAACAGAGTGTCAGCAGTAAGAAACAAAATAGAGTCATGTGACCGGTCACGCGTTCGGAGCTAGGCGTGAGATATGTAAACGTGTACGTATCTTCGTATTAAGATATGCTACTAAGTAGTGAAACAGCGTTTTGTATATATAAACAAGAAACTGATTTTTTCCAAGTAAATTTAATTGCAAAATTTTTTCCACTAAGGTTATTAACCAAAATCTGCAGAATAAAATGTGTAAAAATAACAATAGAATACAACTATACAAACGCAACAAATTTTGTTTTTTAAGAAGTGGAATATGTTTAGTGAAACATGCGGTTACAAATGTTTCCCATTGAGTGTTGAAGTGGATGTTTGAATTCAATAATAATGTTACTATAAAATGAAAGTATCGCATCAAATTCTCACATTTCATAGTATTTGAACCTTTGTAAAAAATTAATTTCAATGAAGAAAGCGACAGTGAAATTTTCACCGCATGGTTTAGTTAGTAATGTATGATATATTCCCCAATTTATCGCATCGTAATACGAATATATGTACAAGATTTAATATCGCGCGTATAGCCCTGAATGCGTGACGTCAGTCATGTAACTATCTTCCAGTCTCCTTTTTATAAATGTTTGGAGACTTTATGCTATTTCTGATGGTCATATCCCACAAAAGAAACACTTAACATATTTGTTAAATGAGAACAAGTCAGTTGTGATTCTACATACTTCCGCCTGACAACGTAAGAATCGGCGAAAGTCTTATCCGAGCCTTAATTCCCCATATTGTATGAAGTATTCCCGAAGTTATGCTATGGAAACGTTGATAACTCAAAAGCAATTTATCTGATCAGCCTGAAATGTTTCATGGTAGTTACTGTTATCAAAAAGTATCATATCCATGCATCAAATTTGGAAAAATCGGAAGTTGACATTCCGTCAAAATTTCGACCATGACTGAACTTTTCAAGGTCAAAGGTCAAGGTCATGTGAGATGCGGTATTTCATTGGGTACAATATGGGCCAAGTGTAAGTCTCTACGATAAACAGGACCGAAGTTATTGCCAAAAGTTAAATCAATTCTTAGATCATGATGGATATTTTGACTGTAGCAGACGCTACTACCGGTCAAGTAGATATTTGTTGCGACTTCTTTTCTTTCTCTGTTTGCTCAACCCTTCTTCGTCTCTGAGAGATAGAAGAGGTTATCTCGTAAAAACACGTTGGTCGAAGTTTCCGGTTAATCAGGAACCGAGACCCCAGCTCGATCACGCGTTGCTTATACCCTATAAAGGGAAACGCAACAAGTGAACACTCTCTTTTCTCTTCTGCTTTCGGCCGACCGCACACGTAGGACATCGTCGTCTCCCCCCCCCCCCTCCACCGGCTCGACTGAGGAGGTGGGGGAGGCAAAAGTCAAAAAGTAGGTTATCTCTTTTAATTCCTACCATGAATAACGAACTATGGCAATTGTAATGTGTGTGCGCTTGAGCACACACATTACAATTGCCACAAAATACACAAAAACTACATCACCTTACATCAACATCGCTCGTTTATACGCATTCATACAAACGGAACTTTTCACTCCTTAAAAATGAACTCAACCGTTCTCTGTAACTGGTAGCTTTACAAAATGTCTTATGCAAATAAATTGTTTTGTTTAATATAAATGTTTTACTCTAATTGTTGATTTTACAAAATACCATTCTTGTGTGTAGCTTTATTATTCCTTCGCTTTCTTTCTAATATAATTTCAGAAATAATAATATTTTTCTTTCTTCCCTATTGTTTGTTTTATTCTGTTAATTTTATCCACACGTGGTCGGGCCACTTCGAACAGTGGGAATGACATGCCGCTATAAAGGCATCTCTCCCACAACCTTTGGTTGGGGCACCCCTCATGGGTTTAACCTTTTGTTCGAACCTACCCCCCGGCCATATGACTAAGTTTGGTGACGATAGGTCAGGCGATGTGGACGCTAGGCTGTGCACAAACAGTGACAAATTCGACCGAAAATATAACTCCCGCCGCGGCGGAGGTAATTATACGCACAAAATGCATATTGTTAACCATTCTTCTCGTTCAATACTCCGACCTACAATGACTGCTCGGCGGCAACGATCGGGCAGGTCGCGGAAGCGCCCGAGAGCTGCCGAGACGAAAACGAGGCTGAAGCAGAGCTGACCGATCAGGTTGCTGCCAATCGTCTGCGCTCAGCACAACAAAACAAGCGGTAGGAAGACCTTTCGAACCGGCCGCAAACGTATCCGTAAACCCTGACCCTCGACCAGAAAATATATGAAATTCCCCCCCCCCCCCAAAAAAAAATATACAAAAAAAACTTGCCTAAATATCCTAAGAAAAATAACATACTTCTTTGTTTTATGTAAAAAAAAAAAGACCAAAAAAAAGTGCCTAAATATCGTAAAAGCATTTACTTTGATTCATGTAAAAAAAAGACAAAAAAAATTAAAATGGTTCATTTGGCCCACGAAAAAAAAAAGAAGTTTATTTATAGTTCTTCAGCTATGGTTTGTTCATTTTTTTTTTTTTCATTTTTTTTTTCAAATATATGTATTTTTTTCTTTTGTATTCTTCGTCTTATATTGTCGTCTGTCACTCTTCCATTTTACGACTTTCAGTTTTGCTTCAGCCTCGTTTTCGTCTCGGCAGCTCTCGGGCGCTTCCGCAACCTGCCCGATCGTTGCCGCCGAGCAGTCACGGAAATTAGGCGCTTCATCTGGAGTAGTACCTAGATTCTTCCTTTCATGTTTTAGTTAATGTTCCAAGTATTTGAGTGGATTTATGTGTTTATTTTTGTCGACTGTAAAAAAAAAAATTACACATGAAAAAAAACAAAAAAACATCGTAACAATTAAGCAACGTTCAAAATGACCATTTTCGTTGACGTCGTTGTACGGGAAATAAACAAGAATTTCAAATATGTGTATTGATATTTTTATTTTGGAGACACTGGTTATATTGTAACAATAGATTTACCATGAATATTAAATAAACAAAATAGTTTTAGTTAAAATACAAAATGCGATGTATGTGACATGCAAATATGCGTGACAAAACTTCAATAGAAAATGTGTACACTTATCTTATGGAAGCGACTAATTAGACGTCTTATCTCTACCAGAGATTCGTTGAAAGTATATATGTATACTAGCAAATATATGCTCCCTCCGGTCTCATATTTTTGCTAGACTGAGAGGATGAACGAACACCCACCCCCACACACAAAAAGTAGGAGTTAATGCCTAGGAGCATTGTATCATGACAACAGAATAGATAGTACACTATCAAATAAGGTGAAGGTGATCATGGGAGGATGGTGTCGTGAGGAACGAATGTAAACTATACTGCCTCCCCTTCAAAAGAGGGGGTAATGCATGGGAGGAATGTATCGTGACGAATTAAAATATACTACACATAATTAAATAAGCATAAACTGTTTTAATGTTAATATAGTTAGGATTAGTGGAAAAAAAATTATTTATTTAGATAACGTTAAAAACAATGGAAAGTTTCATTGTCAATATGAAACGCCGAAATAAAAATTGGGCGATAAAAAATAGTCGCCATCTTTATAAAAAGAAATATGCTAGCTAACGAAGAACGATAACTTCCATAATTTTCTTGTTTAAAAAGATATGTTTATAAACTTGAGTTATCGTTCTTCCTTAGCTAGCCGCTCTCTCGACTTGTTTAGATGACGACTATATTTTTCCGACCTAAATTTATTTCGGCGTTTCACTTGTACGGTGAAACTTGGCATAACAAAAACAAACATTAAAAGCCGTAAGTTTTTTTTTTACTAAAACATGGATTAAGTTTTTTTAAATATATGAGTTGTTTATGAGTAATGCCGAAACCTATTTCGCTCTAAATAATTTACGTGACTGAAATAGTAATTAACTCCAAATAAAAATAGTATTTTCAGAGTCCTATTTCAGTCGCGTAAATTGAACGGAAATAAGAGAACAAAAGCTAACATAGCTGTTTTTTAATTCTTTATTTATTTTGGGGGGGGGTAGAGATTTATGAAGAAGTGGAAGAAACCTTTAAATAATAAAAACTTACAATTTAAACAGAAAATTCAATTTTATTGGTTTGCATTTTAAGTGAAAAACGTTCTTATTTCAGACTATGTATATTTATTATTTTTCAGGAAAAATGTTGAGCTCTTACGGAGGAGGTAATTCCTGGAAGGACGGTCTTATGACAACACAACCGATACTATACTACCCACCACATTAAAAGATATTTCGATTAAATCGAGTTTTTTTTTTCGTTCATTTAAAAATACCTAGTCAGAAAAAGAGTATTTTCTTTAGTGTTCTTTGACTTTTTTAGCTAACATCACAGTGTAGTATCTGTTCTCCACATCTCAGCGACATTTGACGTTTTACTAATGCCAGAAGTAAATTATCTCCCTTGAAAATGAAATTCGAAAAAGTTTTTAAACACTATTTCTTATAAAATCTCTTCATATAATTTCATTAATAACAAGCCGCGCATGTGTGGTCCCCCTCTGTATATGACTCGATGTGGCGAGTGTAAAATGCAATAAATTTGGGCAATTTGGGGCATTTTTGACCCCCTGGTGGCGCGAACCAGGATTTTTCTGAGGTCAAGAATGCTCATTTTATATTCAGAACAATTGCCTCTACATTTTGGCCAAGTTTCAGAAAAATTGAATGGATGGATCAAACGTTATGGGAGAAAAGGGTCATTTTTTGCCATTTCGGGGCCTTTTGATCCCCTGGGGGCGCGAACCAGATTTTTTCCACGATCAGCGATACTTATTTTCTATTAGGAACAATTTCCTCCACATTTTGGCCAAGTTTCAGAGAAATTGAATAGATGGATGAAAAGTTATGGGGCAAAAAATATCATTTTTTTGCCATTTCGAGGCCTTTTGACTCCCTGGGGGGCTAAACAGATTTTTTTTCAAAAATCGGAGAATGTCACTTTCTAACCTGACCAAAGTTACAACTTCATGCAAAATTTCAGAGAAATTCAATGGATGGTTGCGGAGAAAAATCCGGACGGACGGACGGACGGACGGACGGACGAATGGACATGCCTCAAAACATAAGTCCCCCGATTTTATAAATCGGGAGACCAATTATAACTATCGATTAAGCGACTGCGTATATAGAAGAAAATTTGGCAAAATTAGAAATGTATATTAAAAAATATTAATTTATTAAAAACTTAAAAATAAATAAATATGCAAATGAGCAAGACTAAAATTTGTTTGATGGAGTTTGGAGATGAGTATATATGTCCGTTATCTCAAAATATACCTGTCTTTAGAATGTAATAACCGTAACCCGTTTTTATGATAACATAGTTAGGATAGATGGAAAAAGCTTCTGCATTTATTCATATATATATATATATATATATATATATATATATATATATATATATATATATATATATAGTGTGTGTGTGCGTGTTTATGTATGTTTGGGTAACTATGAAAAACACGTCTTCTCTACATGACAGGAATTCGTATGTTAACTGCTACTCTTTATAATTACTATTTAGTTTATTATAATTCCTATTAATATCTTTATTTCTTATTATAGCAGAGTCAAAAGTCAATTTACCCATGAATTATTAATCAAAAATGTTTTTATAATAATAAATCATTATATCAGCTATTGGTAATCGATTTTTGCATTTTTTACTTCTTACATCAAATTGGTATTCTTACACCCGGCTTTTTTCGGCTATAAATGGAGTTATGGGTAAATAGACTTTTGACTTATTTCTCCGTTCAAAGATTTTCATGTTTGCATTTTTGTCCGGAGCTGGAGGGTCTGAAGAAAAGAATTTGTGTTTATGGCAAACTACATGAAATGTTGTACTGTGCAGATTGACTTTTTGAAACAATTGTAAACCAGATGATTTTGTTTGGCTATAAATTATTATAAAATAATATAATAATAAATTTTGAAATATACATATATATATATATATATATATAAACTGTGTTTCTCGCTTTATTGCAGACTATAATATTGTTAATAACTTGAATGATATAAATCGGACAAGTTTGAAATTTTGCACACTGAAAGAGTGCTCATAAGTAAGTAAGAAACCAAAATATATATAGTATAATGCTGTGTTTTGCATAGGTGGAATTACCAAAGTACCGAACTATTTAAGAGCATAATATTTTATTACAACAGACACTATACATTAATTAGATCGGCCATTGATACTTGCGGATTCGGATGTAAGAAATGATTTATGCACATTATCCAGCCTATATAGGCAGTACTAGCCAGTGGTTACATGATCGTATCATACAACACGTACCATCTTAATTTGAATAAGTCATTTTTTACATCTAGATGTGCAATAGGAGAACACCTTTTAGATAGCCTGAAATGTGCCTCAAAGTTTAGTGCGGATTCTTTCTCTGTTTTGAGCAAGTCCCATTATTTGAGACGATACACATTAAGACCCACCAACCTTCTTTATGCAGACAGAAAGAAAACTCTTTTTGGGCTTTGGGGTTATTTCATTTTAAATTAATATTGATTTAACTAATATATATATATATATATATATATATATATATATATATGTATATATATATGTATGTATGTATATATATATATATATATATATATATATATATATATATATGTATGTGCATATATATATATATATATATATATATATATATATATATATATATTCTTTTGTAAGATGGTAAGAAAAATCCCAGCAGAGTGCTATCACGAAACGCTTTATTATAATAAAATTATATGAAAATTTCGGGGCTAGATGATAGGTTTAAGATCATTTGGCTGATGTTATTAACCAAGTTTTTAAAGACGGTGAGGGTTGACCCAAATAAAAACTGTTTAAACATTAGGGACGACATTTTTAAAAGCTGTGTCCATAGGAGATAAGCACTTCTTATTAACTGGACGGACCTGTACACATAAAAGATTTTCGATAATCACCCCCTTCCTGCCAAAAACATAACCTCAAAATAGCCTTATTCAATACTAGACTTGCTCTTAAAATTCGCGCTTTAAATTCCCCCTGCTCTTTTTCCATGAAAAATTATTTTTTTTAATTATCACCTTACCATTAATGTAGACAACTTAGTATGTTCCATCTCAATACCATAACTTAAAACCAGTAAATTAAATCACGAATTTTTTTTTAAATTCGGTTAAGTAGGGAAGACCCCTTATTGTCCAGCTTTTTATGGTTCTAACTCTGAATTGGATTTAATTCGGTTATATTAAATATATATAAAAAATAGAGAAATACTGATGACCACAGCATAATCTTAAATTAGATTGCATTGCTTTATTATGGACCCTTGATGTCCCTCCATTTTAATCTCCCCCCCTTTCATACACCTCTGAATACTCTTAACATTAGAGAACCCATAAGACATTATTAATTAATTTCATAATGAATTGATACTCCATTATAATTTATATTTTAAATTTTCATATTATATCTTCAAAATTAAATTTAATAACGATTTGTACAGAGTTGCCCCCCTTAGAACGTTTTTACTGTTAGCAATAAATGTGACTTACGGGATTTTAAATTATTTCTTTTTAAATATCAAAATATTTTTTAATTTTTAATCTAAATTTTTAATTTTTAATTTTTATACATTTATTATTACTTTTGGGTTCATAAAAACTTTTAACCTCACATATCTTTCTTTAACACATAATTTAGACGAAACTAATTCAACCCTTCAATGTAAATAAGGCCTCAGATAAACATAGCCGTTAGCAAAACCTGGCTCACGGGATTTAAAAAAAATATATTTTAAAATTTTAAAATCTTAATTTAAAAAATGTTATTCACATTTTTTTAACTTCATTAAACTTTTTAATCTTTCTCTAACACATAATTTAGACGATACTTCAAAGCAAATAACGTATCCGATCGTGGTTTATACGAGACCCTCCATTTTCTCTACCAAGTGACAACAAAGCTGAAGATAGCCGGGAGGTTAACGCCTCCTGAGCTTGAAACCAATGGTACCGATTTTCTGTACCAAATAATATATATATATATATATATATATATATATATATATATATATATATATATATATATATATATATATATATATATATAAGTATAAATTTTCTATATATTTCATTACTGAATTATGGATGCTTGTGTGCATGTAGTCATGTTTGGTGTACATGCATGCTAGTATTTGTGTAAACTCACATATGTGTGTGCAAGGTATCTGTAGGCATATATACTGATTTTATGTAATTTTATGTATTTTTATGCTATATGGGTAGGAAGGTGTACGCGTATCTGTGAGGGTGGATTAGTATATAATTGTATGGTTTATGTAGGTATGTATATATGTATGTGTATGTATGTATACATGCGTGATTTGATCGAAATATATGTGTATGTATGGGTATTGATACCTTACTGATACCTTATTTGTCCAAGTATGTTTACACTGATGAAGAATTTTAATTTTATTTTTATATTCATATTTTATTGGCATTCTATATTCATTCCTTGTGTACGTATAGGTAGGTAATAGGCATATTTATTCATCTGCCTATATGTCTGCTGTATATACGTTTATGTGTGTATGTATGTATGTGTATATGTATCTATGCATTGTGCATGTATGTTATGTGTATCCAGCTATGGATATACGCGTATATATTTGTGTTTAGTTTTTATATTTGTATAGTCGGGGTGATATATTCTATGTACGTGCTTGTATATGTTGATGTATTAATTTGTATACGTTTTGTATGTGTATGCATGTATGCTTATGTATGTGTATATATATATATATATATATATATATATATATATATATAGGTGTGGGGGGTCTAGGCGTGTGTATACATGGGTATTGTATGTATATATATATATGTAAGTATATATATATATGTATATATATGTATATATATATGTGTGTGTGTGTATGTATATCTATATCCGCGTTGTGGATGTATACCTGTATGTATGTGCGTGTGTGTATGTGTATACGTATGTATATGTTATATTTATGTGTGTATGTGTGTTCGTGTATGTATATAGGTGTGGTGCTTAGGTATTTACTTGTACAGGCGGATGTTTTTCTTGTATTGAAATTAATTTATATATTGAAACTGTTTTATATACTAAAAGTATATTCATAGGCAAGTACGTACTTTTAAATATATTTTTTGCTTGAAAGTGGATCTGTGTGTGTGTTCATGTTTAGATGTGTGTGTATATTGATGTATGTTTATTTATATGTACTTGTGTACCTATTAAATCTGTTTATATGTGTGTATTTTATTGATAGATAAGATAAATGTGTTTGTAGGATTTGGGAATTCAAACAGAGTTGAAAAGTAGCCAGGGCTAAGAGGGAAGTAAAAAACAGGGATGGTTGGGTCGTAAAAAAGGCTGAAGAATGGTCAACAAGTAAAATAGGTAATCCGATACCAATTCATAAGAAATAGAGAATAACCAATCCCAGACAAAGATTTATTTGGAAAAAATCTACAAACCCATCTCATTACTCTGAATCCTTGGTATGACGAGGTTGAAACATGTATGCACATATGTAACCAATAATGTTTGTATAAATAAAAATGTATACTTATAAACAGATGTACTTGTTATTGAGCACTTTTTATAAACACTTGAGTTTCAACGGATTTACATCTACAGAAACTAATACAATATATATATATATATATTAAATAAATATTGAATTAACATGAGATAACACTAAAGCCCAAAAGATTTTATTTCTGTCTGCATAAGGAAGATTGGTTGGTCTTAATGTGTATCGTCTTAAATAGTTTTTTACAGATGGTGACCCACGGCCACGAATTCGGAATAACGGCATCTAGGTAAGATAATTCAGTGTCGCCAAATGATTTTTTAGAACTTAAACCAATATTTGCCCTATCTTACTGACAGAACAGTTTTTATCTCGCTTTTAGTAAGAAACCTATTCCAGATTACAGAGGAAAATCTCACTCTACTTTATATATAACATATATTTACTAATAATTTTCATATTTGTAGTTAAAGTGAAGTAACTCTTTCATTTTATTTATTTTATTTGAATTATTAGTCGCTCCAAAGTAAAGACATTTACTTGACATTTGTATATTTGGTTCCTTTAGAGACAGTATGCTTGGCCAATTCTCCTCGACATTTTTTTATTTTTTTTTTACAATTCAGACATTAGATGCTTGAATTCAATGTCCGAATTGTAAGTAAGATTTTTAAAAGTTAAGAAGAAAAAATGAATTTCAACGGGGTGCGAAATTTGTTAAAACCACTATTACACATGGTGCAGATAATTTAATGTTATATTGACATTTAATTTCATAAGTTTAGATAAAGACTACATCAGGTGCTTCTAAACATAAGATTCACCGCTAAAAAAATTCTGTTTATAATAGGCAGAATATTGTATAGACATGTATTATTGTAAATTTTAGTAAAAATAAAAAGTAGTTCGTTTTTCATTTTCATAATTTTTAAATATATTTCGCTGAAACGATTTCTATAGAGTGAACATGTCTTTAAATCCTATATATTTATTAACCAATAATGTGAGCGAAACCACACGAGCCACTCCCTTCAAAACACACATCACCCCTCAAAACCAATATCTAAAAAAGCGATCACATTTCTATAAAAACAGAAGATCCAAATGATAAATTGGCGAAATTGCAAAAATATAAGTCACGTGACCTGTTTCCAAGTACATCCGAAGACAACACCATTTTTTGCGAACTCAAAATTAAATATCGTCCTGCGAGCCGAGCGCGGCTTATACAAAAAGAATTTCAACACTTCCCCAAGACACGGTTACGATTTTGTCCTCCTGTTTGGGAGGCAGACGGGGGGGGGGGGCAATGAAACTTCTAACAGTCCCTTACTTCGACACCACCCATATTCACACACTGACAAAGGGCAGCATTTACACACACTGTCCACTGAACTTACTTACACACAATATATGTATATACGCTCACACTAAATTAACAAAGGCAAAC
Source organism: Sepiola atlantica (assembly GCA_963556195.1). Taxonomy (NCBI): domain Eukaryota; kingdom Metazoa; phylum Mollusca; class Cephalopoda; order Sepiida; family Sepiolidae; genus Sepiola; species Sepiola atlantica. The sequence continues at coordinate 59,308,084 of OY744537.1, read as the reverse complement.
ATATATGTACACACACTATATACCTAGTCTAGTGAACTTACAATGTCATATATATATATATATATATATATATATATATATATATACACATACTTTTTACACAGACCAATTTAGTATTCTTACTTCGAACCTTCTGCAAACAGTTAACATTTTAAACTTAAAGACACGAATAATTCACCCATATATGAAATAACTGTCATATCTTGTAATTTTATATAGAAATATGGGCAAACCAGAAGAGTACCCAACTCAAAGTCAGCAGCAAACGGTGTTCGGTCAGATTTAGTTCCTGATATTGAAGACTTCTTGTCTTGGGTCACTTACTCTTCTAGTTTGACAAATGTTGTACTAATTTTTATTTATTAATTTATTTATTAAATTGTAAGGTGAAAGTAAAGAATAGTTAACATGTTAAGAATGGCTTTCTAAATAATCTCCTGCGGTTTATGGTCTGTGCTGAAATAATAACATTATCTAGAAAGCCATTCTTAACATGGGGAGGGGGCTTTGTTAACTATTTTTGTACTTTCACCTAACAATTTAATAAATAAATTAATAAATTTGATAAACTGAAACTCTTGCCGGGAGTTATATTACGGATGAAGTTTAATATCAGGAACTAAATCTGATCGAACATCGTTTGCTGCTGACTTTGAGTCGGGTACTCTTCTGGTTTGTCGAAATATGTTGTGTTTCTCTAACCATGATTTCATTGTTCTTCACTTTTCTTCATTTCAAAACATTCAGTTTTACATTTATACCTTTTAATTGCTCGCGTGGAACATGGCGCACTAAAAGGCGAAAGACAACCGTCTGTATCTCTTTCGTGCTATGGTTTACGTTACAAATGAGTATCGCCAACTTTTTAACGTGCAACGGCAACAAGATGGGAACAACGAAAAAATAACACATATCTTATTTCAAAACGACACAATACAGAAGCAATATATAATCGTATATTTCACATCCAATATACAAGATACTGGATGCATAATGTTAGAGGTCAATACACATAATGTTAGAGGTCAATACACATCGTCAAAACCAAAAGTTAAAACATGAGTATAAATTTCTTTAACAACACCACAACCTTTAAATCTTTCTTCCCGGCTAAAAAATGAGTATTTATGAGGCGATGCTACAATATTTCATCTCTGGTATTTTCATCAACAAAAAACAAAAATAAAACACCAAGCAGCGCAATATAACAGCAAATCTCTAGAATAAACAATTATGTAATAGAAAAGATATAAGAGCTGGCCTTATCAGTGTGTGTTAAAACCAACTCCTATACAATATTCATAAGTAACGAAAACAGTCGCACGAAAGAAAACACGAAACCTTTTTATAACAACAACGAAAGCGTGTATTCAATTATCTACACTGTTTGGTATAGGTGGAAGGAAGTTGAAAAGTGTCCGAGGGAGGAAAGGAAAAGTAGAAAGTTCTTTGGGCTGCCGAAAGTCTGTCAGCAGTTATCTTCAAGCGAAGATAGTCGATGCTTGAGTAGACAGGGGCAGGAGAGAGAAAGGGGGCGTCTTTGCTCGTTGTTTTATGGAATCTCTCCGCTGACCGACCATGATTCCAAAAATGACTGAAGTAGTTATTCAGAGGACAGATGAAATCATTGCGCCCTGCAATCTGGTTGGTCAGTGTGTGACCAAGTTGCATAACAGGGACATTTCTTCTTCGAGAGAAAATAAGTCATTATTTATGACTGCTACATCACCCCCTACTTAGGCAGAAAGCCGACAGAGAAAAAGGTAGTCTTTCGGTAAATGTAGCAGTTGTAAAGAACAAAAATAAAAAATAAAAGATATGGCAATTCAGTTCCCAGAATTTTTTTTTTTTTCAGTGAAACATTTTGTTTTGTGTTATTTGCTGAAAAAATGTTTGAGTGGTGGGATTTTAATAAAAAGTATTTGGATGTTTATGGCTTTTCTGCAAAACGTATTTTAAAAAAAAAGGAATTTTACAATAGAGTACAAGGACTCAAAGAAGCTCATTCTATATATAGAGAGTCTGACCAAGTTTTTTGAACCAATGTACTCAGCGATCACTTCATGTAGTGGTGACATACGTGTCTTTTGGAGATGTATGCACTTTTACTGCTGTAAGAGTCGGTTGATGCGATGTATATGTAGGAGGAATATGAGGTTCTTGTGTTTTTGTGTCTAGAAAGGCTATTTTACCCTGTCTATGGATACAGTTTCTTTTTTACCATCAATATCTAGTGTGAATAATTTGTCAGTGCATGAAAGCACACGATAAGGGTTAGTATAAGGTGGAGTAAGAGGGGCTTTTACGGCGTCTTTCCTAAGAAAAACATGAGTCCATGACAAAATGTCTTTCAGGGCCATATATTTAATGGTCTGTTGCCTAGGGTTCATGTGTGGGAGATTACTAAAATAAGCTCGCAGTCTGTTTGTGTACAGGGCTGGATCTGTTGCCGTTAAATCTATTGGTCTCAGCAACAATAGAGGTACTCCATACACGAGTTTAGATGGAGAGTATCCAAGGTCCTCTGATAGCTGCGTAACAGCCAAGAAGGACAATAGGTGCGTACTCGCTCCATCATTGTTGGTCTGGATTTCATCATTCCGTTAGAAGCTGGATAATAGCCAGTCGTACGGATACATTTTATCCCTAAAATCCTGGAAAGTTCCTGAAATAGGTGGGATTCAAACTGTCCACCATGGTGGGCGGTAATGTTGGTGTGAACTCCATGATGCGATATCCAGATTAGTGACGTGTTCCACATGTGAGGCACTTGCCACGAGAATGTCGTCTATATAGTTTGTAGCAGCGCGGACCTTAGCTTGTTAAGATGCCGTGTCTTAGATAAATTGCTAAGATCCAAGCTTACACTTAAATTGTTATAAAAGAATTTATAACAGAAAAACGGATAAAAAGCGTGCATGCAATCTGAATGAAGGAAGTATGACAAAAAGAAATATTATTTAAAAGAACACAATATATATATATATATATATATATATATATATATATATATATATATATATATATATATATATATATATATATATATATATATATATATATACAAAATACAAGATATTAATTGTTCATTTCAAATGTTCCGTTAGGGAAGTAACAAAATGTTTATGTCTATAATTTATGAGGGTGTAGTTGTACGAATGTATGCGTGCGCACATGAGTTGAGATTTGTTGGGGTGCCTAAGTGTACGACTGTGTATGTGTGCATGCGTGAGTGAGTATTGGCATTTGTGTGTGCGTGTGCCTTTGCCAGCAGTGTGTGTAAGCATGTGTGTGCGAATTGAATGATGAATGTTGAATGGTAGTCACCCGAGGCGTCCCTCGCTCAGAAGGGCGAGGAGAATCTTGAAACGTGACTTCCTGTTAAGTGTTGAAGGAAGAAAGAGAGAGATTTTGTCGCGGCGTGATGCGTTTATATTTTATCCTGTATGGTCGCACGGACATAGTAGCAAGCAGGCCACATGAAAGCCATTTTTGTTTTTTTAGTAACTTTGCTAAGTTGATGCTGGGAGCTGCTTTTTGGAAACAAAATTCTTATTTTGTTTTCAGTTGGAATTTGGGAGCGTGGCTTGTTTTTTTTATCACGCCGTCGGTCAGTCAACTTTATAGGATTGGAATAAATCTCAATCCTATAAGTTATAGATAAAGTCAAAATCTCGCACTACTTCGTCCATGAAGCGTTGGAAGGTACTAGCCGCGTTTCACAAACCGAACTGCATAGTCAGAAATTCAAACTCTCCAAATGGAGTTGTTACCGCAGTTTTGAGTGTGTCGGCCGGATTCACTGGGATCTGATGGTAAGCCTTAAACAAATCTAGTTTGGAAGAATTTCTTACAGCCGTGCAGAGTTTAAGTGAAATCCTGTATGTGTGGGATTGGATAATGATCAGATACCGTCATGGCATTCAGTCATCGATAAGCTCCAGTTGGACGCCAATCTCCGGGGTACTTCAGGGCCATATTCAAAGGGGAAGCCCATGGACTGAGCGAGGGGCGTATAATTCCCAGCTGCAGCATATGGTTAAACTCCGCATTTGCCGCTTTGAGTTTCTCTGCAGGGAGGCGGCAAAGGCGTGAGAGACAAGAGAACCTGCGGTCTCAATATGGTGTTTTGTTGAGTAAGTTGGTTTACAAACAACAAAATTCAAGTTTGTTAACTCCGAGTAGAAGTGTAATAGAGTCTGGTATGAGTCATCTATAGCAGCAATGAAGAATACTGGGCTGATAGGGAGGCGTTTGATTTCAAACCCGGGACGGAAAGTTCCGTATTAGCATCTATCAAGCGACGTCTACTTATATCCACTAAGAGGTTAAAGTGGTGCAAAAAGTCCGAACCCAGAATGCAACGGTAAAGACCCACGTAAAGTCTCTATGCAATTCTAAGTCCAAAGAACAAGAAATTTGACAGTATGTGACAATAGGGGAGTGATTTACGGCTTGCAGTGAAATGGGTGAATCTGGCAACTTCTCAGTTTCATTGGACAAATGCTACAAGCTGCTTCGGTATCTACCAAACAAGGTGCTTTGGATAGGAAGTCCGTAATAAAATAGGCACGGTTATATAAACTGGTGGAGATCGTGCTGTGCTCAGATCTTCAGACCTTAGTTTCCCTGGTTCGAAAACAAACAGGGCATTTTACAGCTACGTGCTTCCGCACCAAGGCGACTATGATAAAAGAATCGGCCTGGCTTGTTTGAGTGGCGGTGGCGTTGAGATGGCGAATGACTTTGGTGCTGACCTCTGGCCGATTGTGATCTACTCACTCTTAATATTCTCACCTATTTTGCAAGCCGCTCTATAGCGTCAAGTATGCGGCAGCCTTGAAAAGAAAAGCTGCTTTATGAGGGTACTATCAGATGGGGCCTCTTCGGCCAGCTCCTTTATTCTGCAGAGCAATTTGGTCAGCATGTGGTCCCCCAAAACCTCGCCGTGAACCAACGTTTGGAAACGTTTTTCCGCTGAGAGCGATCCTCAGAGCAGAACCTCCCGCTTGATGCTGTCATAAGTGAAACCAAGGGATTATGAGTTATCAAGTCTTTGACAACTGGCGTCAATGACGCATGGAATGCACTAAATAATATGTGCAATTGTCGCTGTTCTGCGATATTGTTTGCCGCAAAACAAAACTAGAACGTCACCGGCAAAGGCAGGTAATGTGCTACCCATTTTTTTATATATACAGTGGCAATAGACCAAAAACTATCTACGGACCAAAAACATATGAGGGAGTGAACTAATGTATTCACGTTTTTATGGGGCATTTTAAAAAATATTCGTAAAAAATATTTTTTACGGGAAAAGTTGTGGTTTCTTAGCTTCGTCAATTAAATTGAATTGTTGAAGTCTACTGTTTAAATCTTCTGTTCTTTTGGCGAAATAAGCTGCCGGATGCGATATTGACGCGTGAAAGAAGTCAGTGGCGTCGCAAAGTCTGATTTTAAATGACTAAAAATAATTTTAATTTAAAAGTTTTTCTTTTTTTATTATAATGTTATATAACTTAGTGTTTCTTAGATTTTCTCTTTCAACAAATCCCTTTTCAATGAAAAAGTTTGGTTTTAGAAGAAAAAGGTTTCATCAATTTCTTCGAGGAGAAAAAGATGTTGTGCTTTCTCCTGTGCGACGCACGTGTGTGTTTTCAGTGACAAAAAAATTGGGGGGGGGGGGGGAATCTCTTCGTGTTGAAAAATGTTTTCTTTCTTCTTTTTTTGTTAAGCGAAAATGGGGTTTCGTGACTGACTGTATGATATTTCCTAGTTATTTGGAGTTAAACAGGTCAAAAAGCTTTTTTGTTTGCTTGTGTCTTGTTTGCGAGTGCAATGCAAGCGAAGCGTCCGTATTCTTTTGGCTGTCGGTCACCTTCTGGGTTGACTTTCAAACTTTTTTCGTTGTTTGTGTAAATACTTTAAGAAGGTTTCTTTGTTTGCTGTTTTTTGACGTTTCGTTTCTAAGAAGGTCTGTGGTTTTTAAGGTCAGGTCACCATTTATAAGAACTAGTCTTATTAGTGGGTGTTAAAACCAACTCTTATATATTATTCATAAGTAACGAAAACCGTCGCACGAAAGGAAAAACGAAACCTTTTTTATAACAACGAAAGCGTTTATTAAATTACCTACACCATTTGGTATAGATTGAAAAAAGTTGAACAGTGTCCGAGGGAGGAAAGGAAAAGTAGAAAGTTCTTTGTGCTACCGAAAGTCTGTCAGCAGTTATCTTCAGGCGAAGATAGTCGATGTTTGCGTGGACAGGGGCAGGAGAGAGAAAGGGAAAGTTTCTGTTCGTTGCTTTCCGGAATTTCTCTGTTGACCGACAGTTATTCCCAAAATGGCTGAAGTAGTTATTCAGAGGACAGATGAAATCATTGCGCCCTGCAATCTGACTGATCAGTGTGTGGCCAAATTGCATAACAGGATAATTTTTCCCGAGAGAGAAAATAAGTCATTATTTATGATTGCTACAAAGGCATTTATCAAAAGTAATGACAAAGTCTATCCACACATAATATATCAACTTTATTTACGCCTTGTTGAATAACCAAAATTTATGAGTTAAGAAGAATAGAGTTAAGAAATATTAAAAGGTCTGGACGAAGAAAGTATTTTTATGTCCGTATGTACACGGACTTGTGTGAGAGTTCATGGGACTGATCAGCTGTTGCTTTACTTAGAAGTCTATGACTGCGACTTGCGTTGTTTGCCGAAGTGCCGGTAGCCAGGGGCTACGGCCAAAGTTCGTTTTCCCACCAAGAATGTGTAGCAGTTAGTAAAACAGTGTTGTGAATGCCATAGGTTCCTGTGATTAGTTTGGCCTCTCACTGGCTCTCACTTCCGATAACTTGATGATGCCCGACTCCAGGAGGATTGATTGAAGTCTGATATAGGCAATCAATCGAGATTGAGAATTATGATCCAATCAGTATTAAATATTTCAACCAAGTAAACATCGAATATTTCATAAATCGTTTCAGAAGAAGAAGAAGAAGAAGAAGAAGAAGATGATGATGATGATGATGATGACGACGACGACGACGACGACGACAATGACGACGACGACGACGATGATGATGATGCAGGAGAAGAAGGAGAAAAGGTTCCACAAATTGTTCACCAGCAAAACGTGGGTACAAAACGCCATAACGAACTTACACTGGCATCTTTGATAGTTATTCGCCACGTTACAGCCACTTCTCAACACACCAACAGCAATAAATGACACACCGCTATCTTTGCCGCAGCACCGAAGTACAACTCTCTTTTAATATAGACCTTTCACCTATGTCTAAATAATCCCAATCCAAATCTTGTGCCACTTAAGATTCTCGCCCGCACAATTTTTTTTATGGAGCAACCGTAATAACTCATCCTACTTAGATCCAATTAATCCTTATAGCCTTTTCGCTTATGTGTAAAATTGTCCCAGTTTTTTTTTTTTTGCACGAAAACAAGCGAAAAGTGATCTCACAACTAGTTTAAATTTTGTACATAAAAATGAGGTAGTTGAATCAAGTAGACATCATTTTTTCTGGACAATAGAGAACATCAATGACGTGTGGGTCATTAATTTCTACAGACTCAAGTGACCTATCATGTGGGGGGGGGGGTTATTTCAGAATTAAAACCCAAGCTTAACCTTCGCACTAACATGCACATATAACCATAACAGTATATTTGAGATGCATTTTTACACAGGGGATACTGGGGAAATTAGGATTAATTACTTTACTAAAGAGAACAAGTGGGTTAATTGAAACTTTCAAAATAGTTCTATGAACATTTTTAAATTTAAATTTTGAATATTTAAAACTTGATATATTAACCGTTTTTTTTTTCTGTCTTCTTATCTTTTTCGTTAATAGAGCAATATATTTTTCAAACAAATTTCTGCGCCCTTTTTTACTTCATGTGTGTAAATCCTGGTGAAGTAAAAAAAAGAAAAAAAGGGGGAGGCTGACGGGAGATGACTTATCTCACATTTTCTAAAGATTTTTTTTAAATAATTTATTTTAACAAAGATTTTCGGTTTAGTTTTTGTATCTAAACTTATTTTTAGATTTTTCTCAAAGATTTATTTTAACAAAGATTTTGTTTAACAATTTATTTATATTTACAAAAACAACGATTTTTAAAAAAATTGTTTAGAAATGGAAAGGAAGATTTTAACAAAGATTTCAGCAATCGATTTTTTAAAAGTACGAAACAATGAAATGGAAACAATATTAATGAACAAATAACCTGGGAAAAAAACAATAGTAATATTGTTCTCGAATACATTGAATGATACGCGGAAATTCCCACCCTTTTTTTCCGCCGCCACATAAATTTAATCAAATGTAACAGAAACATGTCCTGTCGGGTTCCTAAGAGTCCCTTTTTCTGTCTGCCCACAAATCTTCATTTAAAATTGAACAAGTTGATTTCCTTTAATAAAAATGCTTCGTTTAAATATTTATATATATTTAAGTATGACAAAATTTTGGCGATTTTTTTTATCCCTCATCCTGAATTAATGCCAAAGTTCTTTGAACAAATTTTAGTTTTTAAAGAAAGATTACCCTTTTTTTCCTTCATAGAGAGAAGGTTACGAAGTAATAATTTCCAATGGTAAATATTTTTAAAGATCTCAAAAGTCGAGATAAGTTATCTCTCTTACTTTACCTGGATTTGCCAGCAGAAAGTAAAAAAAAGGAACATATTAAGATTGCTTATGGAGCCAGGGGGAGATAACTAGGATTGACCAAGAAAATAAGCATATTTTTAAGAGATAATTTTGGGCGTTGAAATAAATCAATCAAACAATGAAATAATGTTAAGAAAAAATTTAAATAAACTTGTTAACTAAAAGTATGTTTAATATAAATACGGGTACTTCTGCAGTTTACGGACCGTGCTATTTTTTTTCGATAGGATTAGATCAGGAATTTTAATAAGAGTACAAAAAATAAGTAAATAAACTAACATTAGTTTTTTAAATACGTTAATTATTTAGGAAAATATGGTGCTTCTTTCGTTTCACAATGACATGAAAATATTTAAAGAAATGCATACAATTTCTTATGTGCTTACGTGTTAGCTGAAAATAAGATTGTACAGACACAATTACGCAAATTCATCCAGTATTTATTAAATTATAAGAACAAGAAGAAGAAAAAAACGATCTTACGTATCGCTAGACATTTTTTTACCCAGTTCAACTTACTGCATAGGCAAGGGAGATAACTCAGAATTTTTTCTCGGAAAAACTAAAAGTTTAACAAAAATAGCGACGATAGATAATTTTTTTTTTAATTTAATAAATACTGGATGAATTTGCATAAATTTTGGTGTACAGTCTTCTTTTCAGCTACCACGTAAGTACATAAAAAAAGTTTATACATTTTTTTAGCTATTTTTTAAAGAGAGGCCTAACATTGTTCCACCGTTCTATAGTCATTGTGAAATGCGCCAAAAAATGATATCATAACATTGTTTCATTTTTAGTTCGTTAATCAATTTGTTTCATGTTTCGGTGCTTCTTTAGAGATGTGGTCGAGACCGACGGAGATATGAAAGAGGAGATAATTCAAACTTTTTTGCGGTGGGGGTGTTATCGAATTTAAAATGCAATAAATAAAACTTCTGAGAATACGTTAAAATTAAATAGATTAATTCAAATAGATTAAACATCAAATAAATAAATAAATAAATAAATAAATAAAAGCTTAGAGTTAGGGTTAGGATTATGGTTACGGTTAGAGTTACTTCGTCGTCCTATAGACACCTTCTTCCTACATGTCAAATTTGGGCATTGTCACACAAATCCATCGCTTCTAGTTGGGTATGGGATAAGTCTCATCTCAGCGCCACAGATGCAGGTCTCGGCACCTGAAATAAATCTGTGTGCTTACAAAAAATCGATTATTTTACAATTATCTCTAAGTAAAAACAACAGGTCTTCTAAGTTCAAATTGTTTGCGTCCATTTTGTGAGAAATTAGAGTTGACCCCCACCCCCCAAAAAAGTATGAATTATCTCCCCCTTTCACATTTCGTCTCAGAAGAAGCACCCATTTTTCGATTGATTAATTGATTATCACTGTTAAGGTATAATATTCATGTAATTTTTTTTATTAAAATGTCTAATTTGAAATTGCGTACGTTTTTAGCGTCCTAAATTCTCTTTTCATTTTATGCTTATATTTTCTTAGTGAAACCTAGTTATCCTACCTGCATTAACAACCCCGTCTCCATAGTCGCGTTTTTAAGAATTGTGAGGGTATCTGTTGGAACTATCGGATGAAATATTTAACAGATCTACTCGTTTGTTTTCACTCAAATTTGTAATAGTAATTATTCATACAACGCATCTGGATAGCATAACATATGGTAGTCATATTTGCATTTTTAGCCATTATTGTTAGTTCAATAAGCAGCGGATGTTTTTATTGATATGTTGAACGTTACAAATATTACTCGAAAATAAATGTTAACATTCTAAAATATCGACTCCAGATCAGAAGGTTGCGTGTTCAGATCACGTCGGGGTCACCATTATAATAGCTATGGCTAGTAGTCGTAGCCTCACTATTAGACGGTAGTCATACGAGGAAAAACTCAACGCTTCTTTTAACATTAAACACATCTTTATTAAGTATCCTATACCGTTGGGGTATAGCTTAGAAAAAGGTAGGACTGGTGTACGGTGGAAGGAAACGAAGTTCTTTTAATGCCCAGGGAGCGGTGCTCGGAAATCCAGTGGATGAGGGGTCATGAGAGAGATGAAGAAGAGTTCCTTCTAAGTTGACGACCAGGGTCTCTCTGGCGATCCGTTCCACCGTTCAACAGGGGTGCAAATAGTCCGCAAGGGACTAACTGAAATCAATACGCCCTGTGAGCCGATTGGTTAGTTTAAGACCAACTTGCCCACAGTGGACGCATAAGAAATAGGTCCTATTTCAGACTGCTACACTTCTTCGGTTCATGTTTTTTTAAATGCTGACAATAAGGGAGATAACTTATCTCCTTTTTATGCTGGTATTTTGTAAAAATTGATTTCGAACATTTTTCCATTAAAAAAACAATGATTGTCAAACTTTTTATTTACAAAAACAAGAATTTTTTTAAAAATGTTAAAAACAATAATGAAACACAAACAATAGTAATAAACATTGAACAAAAACTTTCATTTAAAATTGAAAAAGTTGTTTTCTTTTATTTCGATATTTTTGCGGAAAACTTGTAAATCTATTTGTCATATTTATATTAAAGAATTCAAAACATTTAATTTTCAATGTTAATTATTTTGGTATAATGGCATAACCACCGAGAATTGCCACTTCCGATTAAGAATGTGTTCAGCAGTCAGCGATGAATTGCGAAAATCAGTTCCCGCTATATTACGTTCCCATCAACGGTTTTGTTAACTATTCTTATTTTCGGACAAAGACATATTTTCTTTTGTTTATTAAATTGTTAGGTGAAAGTACAAAATAGTTAACAAAACCATCCTCCCAATGTAAAGAATGGCATTCTAAATAATAACGGCATTATTTAGAAAGCTATTTTTGGCATGGGGAGGGGATTGTTAAAAATATTTCCTTTGAATATTTGTAAAAAGAAAACATTTCAATTATAATAAATATATTTGTAATAAAAATAAAATTCAAAATGTCCAATAATAGAAATCACTTTTCACAATTTCTTATGTGCTGACCTAGATTTTCGGGGCTACTGTGAATTATGAGAATCCTTTATGGGGAGTTTTGAAACGAGATGCTTGCTCACATTATTTAAATGTCTGCATGTTACTACGGTCAGGGAAACATGAAGCAGGGGGGGGGGATTCCAAAGGCAAGCGGTCTGAGGAAATGAGATATTAGAGTAGAAAGCTCTCCGGCATCTGGTGAGATCAACAGTGAAGGGGTGGGATCTTGCTGACTGACGGGTTTATCGGGGGTATGTACGTAGAGGGAGCACTAGTGCAGCACATTCGTTGGAGCATATTTCATTAAATTACCTGTAAAACAAGAACAGGGATACAACATTGCGGCGATGGGACAACAGCTAAAGCATGCTTGATAGTGAGGAACCTATCGGATTAGAGACTCTTTTTGGGGGGAGAGGCTAGCATTTGGTGAACCAGCCCAGATTGGACAACAATACTACGTGCATGGGCAAATGGTGTTTGTCTAAAGATATAGGATACTGGCAGGTGTGAGAAGTTTTCTAGCTCGGTAGAGGGAGCCCACCTTCTTTAGCAATGTCTTTTATGTATTTATTCCAAAACATTTTATCTGTGAATTTTAGCCCTGGTAGTTTGAATGATATACAGGGCTGTGGCTTTGGGATGGCAATGTGGCTAAGTGGTTAACGACGTGGACTGAGCACCTGGGTGTTCCACAGAAACACTTTCATCCTGGAGAGGAGGTAAATAAAATACAGGGAACTGATTTTCACAATTCACCGGTGAGTGCTGAAAACATTCTTAGCCGGAAGTGGTCATGCCATTATTTTTTTTATTGCCATTATACCATTTATTTTTTAGACGATCACTGTCGACGGATTAAATGAGACACACCAACTAAAGGAATATATATAGAGAGATTTATTCGGAACAAAAGAATAGTACATTCTTTTATACATGGGGTTGAATATGGCAGACAAGATGTAGTAAACTCTTTCCTGGAGTTCGTCGACTACTCTACAGTAGGCCTTATAGAAAGTGCAGGAAATTACATCTTATCTCTTCAGAATACTGGCTCGATTTGATTAACCACGCTGATCACGTGATTTGGGTTTTGCACCAAATTACGATCTATCACGTGGATCTCGTGCATTGAAGAGCACACTTCCGGTCAATCATGTGACTGCTAAAGTTTCAAAAGAGCACCGGGGTTCAAAAATCGTACATTTAAAAACATTTAATGAATTATTAAACAAACTATTGATTGTCTGGGTGTGGATGATGTCGTCATTATGGTCGACAAAGTTTTGTTCATGGATCACTTTGTCATGTTTAAAATGATTGAGACCGTCGTATGCAGCCCATCCTTTAGATATTATCCGTGTTCCAAGAAAATCTATGACCGAATTATCGAGAACAATGTCACACAATCTCCACGCTCTACTGTTGTAAGAATTACCTAGTAAACCTAGGGAAGCTGCGAAATGAACTTCATTGTCCATTAGCTTTGGTACAAGCGAAATAAAAGTCCAGTCGAAATATTTCAACAATATATTCCTTATTGGTACGAGAACGGCATAAGTTTGACCTTTTCTGTTGGTTTATGAATTCCCGAAAATATTAACTTTCAATGTCAGTATTAAACACCATGAACTAAATAAGTGCCAGACGTTCTTTCGAGTTTAGTGAAATTAGAAATACGAGCGAAAATAAAATTATAAAGGTAGCACCCAGATCGGATTACTTCCCTTAGTTTCATGGTTTACTTTAAAATTCAATCAAAATCTTCTTTTTTTTTTACACAACTAAACTTTTCTTTACTGAATTTCAATTATTTCTTTCGTATACTATATAATGATTATCTATATAATGTCTTGGACGAAAATATTAATCGAAAATCTGTAAAAAAAAAGTCTACTTGTGTAAAACTAAGATTTCACTAAAGAAGGGAGACAACTCTGGCAGAAATTTTATTTAAATCAATCTAAGGGAAGTAATCCGATATATGTGCGTCTATTCTAAAAAAAATCTGTATCATCTGTTGGCATTAATACAACGAATTTAAAACGCAATACCGTTATTGGTTTTCCTATAATAAAACTGAAATATATTTGTTACAGGGAGATATTGGAAACAGTAACTATTTTACTAGAAATTATTTAATTGAAACCTTCAAAATTATTTCTCTTTCATCTGGAAATTAACTGTCATGGCAGATTTTGTTTTAATTAAATATTGTAAGCCTATTGAATTTTTTATTTTTATTTTTATTTTTATCTTTTTTAATATTTCGTTTATAATAAAAGTTTTGTAAATAAAAGAAAAAACGCACCCTACATTAAAAAATAAATATTTCATATAGCCCCACTTTTCTTAAAATAGACTGTTACATTATGCTCCCCACCCATGTACGTTGGACTATAACCCCCCTTTTTCCCTGTTACTCCCGGCATGCATCTGCATCCGTTTCCGGCCCCTCTCGGAATAAAGCCTGACTTCGGCCAGTATGTCTTATCTTTCTCCTACACTTGTGTTCTCTTTATGTAAGCAGAGCGCTGACTGATACCGAGCAGAGATACGCCCAAATCGAAAAGGAAATGTTGGCGATTGTGTTCTCACTGGAGAAATTCCACTAATACACTTATGGCAGACGAACAGAGATACACACAGATCATAGACCACTGGAAGCTATAGTGAAAAAAACCCTTGCAAAAGCCCCTAAACGATTACAGGGAATGTTATTGCGGACTCAGAACTATGACATCGATGTCGTGTACCTCAAAGGAAAACATATCGCTGACATGCTATCGCGGTCATACATGACAACCGAAAAGAACCATCAAGCCGAATTCGAGCTTGTCAACATCATGGACGGCGGCACCGGGTGGGGGTAGCAGGAGGTTCAAGCCCCCTCACTTTTTGACTTGTTCCCCCCCCCCCCCACTTTACGTTCATCAATAATTAAGTTAATATGCATGTGTTTAACCGGGCCCCCCACTTTTTAGGAGAACCCCCCTCCCCACACACACACACCCTTTTATAACTGTCCCGCCGGCCCTGAACATGGTTAGCTTTCTACCCATCCGGGATGAAAGACTGACTCAGATCCGGAAAGCAACGAATCAAGATGAGGTATGTGACCAACTCAGGAAGACAATAGTACAGAGTTGGCCAAGCGAGAAAATAGACCTTCCTGCTGTACTGCACCCATATTTTCACACCCGTGATCAGATGTCAGTTCAAGATGGACTTATCTTCAAGGGCGACTGGGTACTCATTCCACTCAGTCTCCGGAGTGACATCTAACGCTCAATTCACTCCTCACACATTGGCATAGATGGATGCCTACGCCGCGCCAGAGAATGTGTTTTCTGGCCGGGAATCTCATCGGAGATACGTGAATACATCTCCATTTGCAAAACCTGCTGCAAGTTCGCCACAGAGCAACCGAAAGAAACTTTGATGCCACATGATGTACCTGATTGGCCATGGCAGAAAGTTGGCATTGATTAAGTGAGACGGTGGAGTACCTCATAACTGTCGATTATTTCTCAAACTTCTGGGAGATGGATCGATTAGAAGACACAACCACCTCCACTATCATCCGCAAGTTGAAGGCACACTTTGCGAGATATGGGATCGCCTGCCAGGTGATCTCCGACGCTGGACCCCAGTTCACCTCATCAGCTTTTAAACACTCTCGGAGAAATGAGACTTCGAACATCTCATGGCAAGCCCCGGAAAGCAGCATGGAAAGGTGGAATCCGCTGTGAAAAGTGCAAAACGCCTCATGCGACAGAAAAAAGACACTGGCACCGACCAGTTCCTGGCACTACTCTACTTCAGGAATACCCCTACACAACATATGGGAAGCTTTGAGAATTTATTTTTTAAAGAATGGCCATGTTTCATTTTTATTGAAAACGCTCAGTAATAATAATAATGTTTGTGAAATTCGTTTGTAACGATTTCTAGTTTTGGTTCAACGCGCCTAAAATGATTTGAGCAGACGACAGTTTTCATTGAATCTCTGGATCGCCGTCTGATTGGTCAATTTGAGTGACGTGTCAGTTTCTAATGGTAAACAATGCTAGAGGCATTTTTCTCACTAAAATATTTTGAAGAAATTATCTTTAGATAGATTCGAGATGTTGACTTGTTAACATTTAATTTGTCTCCGTGGACAGAATTTTCTTTCCTTAAAAAAATTGTGCCCTCGTTAATTAATTAGATAACTCCCGTTTATGTGAAATCGACATTATTATGTCGAACATTAATTTAACTAATAATTTAAAAGATTTATTAAAAATAACGTAGTGGATTTGAGATATTTATCTCTTAGTTACGATATGAATTTAATTTGGACTACAAGCAATGTTTTTAATTTGATTACTATTTTAATCATAATTCGAGGAAGAGGTCCTAGAATTATAAGGTTGTATTTGAAAAACTCAAATATAAACCATTATTTATGAGGAAAACTTATGACGATAAGTTGTTATTGAAAAGTTTGATCACGACAAAGGTTCGTCGATCTTACTTAGTCTAAAAGAGAAAGACTAATTGTTTAAAAGGATTGATTGAAAAATATTGACATAGGATCGATAAGATTTATTATTTAGTCAGAAGGACTAAGAGATTAAAAAGATTTGAATTTAATATCCGTTTATCAGAGAGGTAAACAAAAAAATCATCGTGGGATTGTTTTGATTGGAAGTCTCAGTCTGTAGTCCAGAAATTTGCATTTTAAATATAAAAAGGGAGTTATAATTATTTATAAAAATTAATATAAGAATTAATTAAGATAAGTTAGAAAATAATAATTATTTGATTTTCAGAAACACGAGTAATATTTGTTAAATTATTACTTGAATTTTTAAAAAAACGAAAAAAGTCGGTTTCCAGAATTTCACCTTTTATTCAATATCAAGATGTCGTCTGCTCGGCGCGTTTTTCCGAGAAAAATGAAAGAACTCTTTTCAAGACAAGTTTTATCGCCACTGATAAGTGAAATAAGAAAAATATACCAGAGAATGTCAACGTCTGTAAAAACAGAATTTCCACGTCTGTAAAAAAAAATATTTATTGTAAATTGTGAACTGTGAGTACTTTTGTTTGTTACTATTTTCTTTTTGAATGACATATGAACATATATGCACGTCTACCTATTTTCTTATTTTAACCTTTTTTCTTCCCATTTTATTGTTAATAAATTTTCGATTCATTGATGCACAAGCAAGTTTTGTCTGTCTTTTTTCCCATTATTGTTAACAGGAAAAAAAAGAGGCGTAGAGATGAACTCGTCTTGCACAGCAGTCAGTTAGTTTTTTTTATTGTCATTTTAAAGAAGAAATTTAAGAGAATTTTTCATTTAAATTTAATTTTTTAAATTAAACTTTTACAAAGCAGCCCCTCTCAGCGCCTGCTGAATCGCCGCACATGCTCACTTCTGCCTATGAGCAGCAATCTGCTGAAACCCAAGTCCACAAACCGGGGGGGGGGGGATAAAATGCTCCTCGAGTGTAAGCAATGCTTTCAGGCAGAGTACTACAATCGTCGTACACACAACCTACCGGCACTGACCCAAGGCGAGGTCGCCAGGATGCGCTCATACAAGAAAGGCGACAGAGTATGGGAAAAGGGCGTTGTGAACCAACGCCTAGATGAACGTTCCTACATGGTCGAGACACCCAGCGGAAGCTACTGACGCAACAGGCATCACCTGCAAAGGTCCCCGGAACAACCATAAATGATAGAACGCACACCTACTCGTCAGTTAGAACAACCACAGACAGCGATGGGGTACACACCAAATATTCATTCTCCATCTACCTTCACCGACAGGACCCTAGACACTTGCTCACCACACCAAACAACCGACGCTAAGAAGTCTTTCCAAATCGAATCCCCTGTCAGGACCCACACACGCACTGGTAGAGGAATACGAAAGCCAGCATGCCTCAAAGACTACACAAACTGATGGCAGTTCTGGCTAAACAATGTAACTCCATAGAGTAAGGACACTCCTCATCCATAAAAGGGAGGATGTTACATTATGCTCCCCACCCATGTACGTTGGACTATAACCCCCCTTTTTCCCTGTTACTCCCGGCATACATCTGCATCCGTTTCCGGCCCCTCTCGGAATAAAGCCTGGCTTCGGTCAGTATGTCTTATCTCTCTCCTACACTTGTGTTCTCTTTACTTATTAAATACATCGTAATGTAACATACACAACACGAAAAATAGAATCTTCTGTGTTTATTAAAACGTATTGTAAAAAAAAGACGCACGCTATAAGATTTTATTTTATTATGCATTCTGCCCTCGTGGGGAGGCAAGTAAATAGTGACACAAAACATTTTAGAACGAGAATTATGCAATATTTCGTTTAAGATTACTCGTTTTCAATATATTTATTAATCATTAAACAGTTTTGTGAATAAAAGAAAAAACGCACCTTACATTAAAAAATAAATATATAATATATATCCCCCCAACTATAAATATTAACATGTTTTAAAAGAAAAAAAATGTATATATATATATATATATATATATATATATATATATATATATATATATATATATAAATCGAACATTCGTAAAGTATTTCGATCTTTCGTTTGTTTATTAAAAAATGTTTTATAAATAGAGTCCATGTGTGTGTGGCAAGGTCAACCGGAAATCACCGGTGAAGATCGAAAGGCGTTCCTCTTGTTGTAACATTATTCTGGGGTCCTTATTCCCTGTATGGTCCAAAATTCTTTACTACAACTTTTCTTTGTAATTATTATTTAGTAGTAATTTTGATTTTCACATGTCCACCCCAAATCGTACACCCAGTCGCGTGTTTGCCAGGCCTGCATTATGTAACCAATTTTTTTGCCAGGCCTTGCATGTAATCAATTTTTGTTTTGTTTTTTAATCTTGGCAATTTTCTTAATTTCTTGGAAATCAATTGTGAAGTTTTGGGGAGGGGTCTACTGAAAACATACATTAAAACGTGTTATGAATAAAAAATAATTACATATTGTAAATCTCTGCTTGACTTCTAAGCTGGGCTCTGATTGGTGCAAACATTTAACTTCGTTTCTGGTTTGCCCAATCAGAAGCAATCTCTTATACGAGCAGAGCATTTCTCCAGTAGTTTATAAAAGGGTGCGTTCACTATTTCCTTCCCTTTTATCCAGGAGACGGCACTGCTTACACCCATCCACATCGCTCGGATCAATAACAAAACTTCTCTCTTACCCTACAAACCTCCTGGCGTTAGTCATGGCTAACATAGTCGACAAAAAGACTTCAACATCCAACATAGCGACAGCCGCATGCACACACGTAGACTTATATCGTTGTAACACACACACATGAACTCGGCCTGCCTTTAAACAACTAATAAGTACTACGGACTTTCTTCTTACATGAACTATTTCCCTTTCCCTACAAACAGGACATTTATCATTCATATTATAAACTCTCCAAACCTTTTTCTCTCGTCCAGACTTCTGGACATATTATTCTCTCCTTCTCAATTACGATATTTACATGTCAACGAAGATGGTTAATAAAGTTATTTTAAATGTTAGAATGGGACGTTGTCTTACTAGTCTACAACTGTGGGGGCGAAATTGACTTTTAACGG
Source organism: Sepiola atlantica (assembly GCA_963556195.1). NCBI lineage: Eukaryota > Metazoa > Mollusca > Cephalopoda > Sepiida > Sepiolidae > Sepiola > Sepiola atlantica. The sequence continues at coordinate 59,288,762 of OY744537.1, read as the reverse complement.
TCACGTTACACCAACGTCGCGCGCACCTTTTGTGTTTTATTTTTAGTTTATTTTTTCTACGGGTGTACTTAGGGTTAGTGATAGAGTTAAGGACGAACATGTGTATTTTATTACTTTTAACATTGACATTGTTATACTAAAATTGTATCGAAAACATTATCTCTTATAATCATGAATTGGTATAGGGTGTAAGGCTTCCGTTTTACCATATCTACTTTTTAAAGTGATGAAAAGTAATTCATTTTTTTAAATTACATTTTTTAATTTTTACCGCCAAGGTTTTCATGCTGTTTATATGTAATCGCCTAAAAAGTACAATCTAATTTTTCGGGGAATGGGGATTGGCATAGGGTCCAGGGAGATAATTTTACCGAAAAAAATGTCAAGCTGGAATGATACAAATTCAGAAGTGATGGCTATAAAAACATAATTATGAGACTATCAGCTATCGGATGTTTAGAGAAAAGGCAACATAAAAGAAAGAATGAAAAAGTCTATCCATACAAGAATATATCAATTTTTATTGACAATTGACAATCAAAACTAAAAAGTTTGTAGTGAATGAGAGTTCAGAGTATCTTAGAACGTTCCAAGTGAAGAGAAGTTTATTCTGCTGTCGCAGTTTGGACATGCATGTGACAATGTGTGTAAGTTCAGTAGGCATTGTAAAGAATGCGTGTATATTTGTTTTGGCTCATGTGAGAGTATATGCGCGGATCTGCGTGTGAGTGAGTTCGTGAATGTTTCTTGTTGCGTTTGGCAATGCCTTCGCCCCAGTGACTTGGATTTAAGGGAGTACTCACGACACGCGTGTCGAGTCTGAAAGAAACTAGGGGAAAAAATGAGAGAATGCTGATGTTTGGGTGTTTATATTACCCGCGAAATACGGAGGTGAATATTTCTGCGTGTGTGATTGGCTCACGATATTTTTAAACAACATTTGCTGGCTCTTATAGATTAAATATTTTAACAGAAGTTGATCTATGTTAACATTGCATGAATAGTGTATACGTTACGTGCAAGTATTTTTTAGGGTTGAGTTGATATGGTTAACATAGGAGATACCGAAAAATAAGACCTTGGTATTTTGTAATCTTTTCTCTTTCAGCTCTGTTTAATCCTGCATCATTAGGGACACTGACCTCAACTAGGGTTGCTACTTTCTCGTTTTTGTCCCATATTACGATGTCAGGTTTAACAGCTCCGTTTTCTAGATATATAGCTGTAGGGATTGCATAGTCATAGTGGATGGTGTATAAATTATTCCAACTGTTATTTCTGATATATGCTCCCAGGACTTGCTGCTACACTGGATATTCAAGTTGTACATATAGTCCAGTGAAGATATTTACACACTCCGCTGTGTCGCATTGTATAATAGCCATCCCCCAGGACAACCTTACAACTGGATGTCAGGTATCTCACACTCTCCACTTCTGTGTGGCAGAACCTGCACTTGTTATTGTTGCTGAGACCACTCATCTTTTTAAAGGCATTGGTCATCAAGCCTTGATCTTGGGCAGCCATTATCATTCTCTCTTGGAGCGATCTTTTTTTTTCAGCCAGTCTACAGAGCCTTCCTTATCTATATATTCCTGGGATAATTCACCTAGGAAATACTTAGCACGTTGTTGGTTGGCCCATTCTTCCAGTTTTCTGTAATAGAAGGTCTTGGTTTCGTTTCTTTACGTTCAAATATATTTCAGTTATTTTATGGACGTAACCGATAATTGCCCCTGTGAAAAATGTAACTCATATTGAAACTTATTTGAATGTCCTGTTGAGCAAGCAGAACTACCTCTATCACAAAACTGGCCAAACATTTTGGACATGACTCTCTTACAAATGAGGCAGAAACAGACAACAAGCCTAAAATAATGATATGGCATAGGAGCTAAGTGGTTGAAAAAGACTCTTCAATGTAATATGGAAGTTTCCACGGTGTGACTTTATTAAATTAACTAGCAATGGTACCCGGCGTAGCCTGGGGTCCCCCCCGCCTCACGCCGTTTTTTCCTCCCTCTCTGCAGGCAAAAGTGTAATTATTTCTCTCTTCCCCAGGGCAAAAGCTGTGTCTTCCTCGGTCGCCCCTATCCCCTAATCCGACGGTCGACTCCCCCTCTCCCTCACCCCACTATCTTTCCGCTCTCCCCCCCCTTCTTCAGGCAAAAGTGAGTCTTCCCAGGTTGCCCCCTCAGCCGGTCGCCTCCCTATCCCTTGTCCCACTGTCTTTCCGCTCGCTCTCCCCGCCCTCTCCCTGTTGCCCGAAGGAAAAGTAAGTACTAACCATGTCCACTCTCTTCGATGTATATTTAGGTCACCGTTAAGAAAACAAAAATTTAAATCCTGCTAGTCGACTGGGATCGAACTCTATACCTTTAGATCATTGAGCTTTGTCTATAACCACAGGACCACGGAAGACAGTATAAAATATTACGAAAAATAGGTAACTTAAACGAAATCTGAAACTGACATGCGTTTAACGCGTGCACGAATCTCCGCCAAAAGGCGACCAAATTTAGTGACTCCACGCCACACGTCTTGGGCCATTTCTATACGAAGAAATAAATGCTTTTTTCTAATTTTCGGATATTATGCGTCCGGATTCAGAAAATATCAACTTCATGGGTTATCGAGTATCTTGGGAGCATTTTCCAGACATATAAACAGACACACAATCTTTTAGCCTTTATATAATAGATTAGCAGTAGTCAAAAGTGTAATAATCTCTCTCTTCCCCAGGCAAAAGCTGTGTCTTCCCCAGTCGCCGCCTCATCTCGCAACTCTAACCTCTCATAATATTCATCATTCAAGTGACAATCTATCCATCTCATTAACACTTATCTTCGAATTTTAATAAACTTGATAAACGGGAACACATTAGTATTTAAAAGAATGAAAATGAAAATGGTTCATTGCTAATCTATGTGAGGCGTTAAACTTCTCTCTTCTTTTGGGCGCATTTAGTGAAGTTATAATTGCATTAAAATGTAAGGGTTGACTTATAGTTATTGAAGGAACTTATTTTGAGCCACATAGTGTAGTCAAAAAGAGAGAACACTATATCTAATAACCGCTGTGGCGAAAAAATAAAAACAAATAACTGTTACCAAACTCTAGAAAAGTTACTTTTCTACTCATCTGTATAATGTTCACGTGTGTTTACTGATTGTAAGATTTATTATCTATGTATTTGTTATCGTCACTTTTACTTAACCAAGCAACCGTAGTTTCCAACATGGCCCTTAATTTCGGGGGTGGGACTTGTTCGCGAATTTCAGACTTAAAAGAATTGTTTTTAAACTTACCGTAATCCGATTGACAACTACCCCCGGACTTAGGCTTACGATTCCGCTAACCCGCTTTTTAATTATTTTTTAGTATCATTATAGCCTGAACTTCGCGATCTACTTCTCCAAAATTGGCCGCCATGGTGGAAACTACGCTTGCTTGACTAAGTAAAGATGACGATAACAAATGCATAGATAATAAATCTAAATCTTACAATCAATAAATACGCGTGAAAATTATACAGGTAAGTAGAAAAGTAAATTTTCTTGCGTTTGGTTACAGTTATGTATTGTTTATTTGTTTGTTTTTTCATTCCTTTTTTTCTTGTTAACTGTACCGCAAAATTGCCGCCTTTTTGTTACAAAAATGTAAAATTTTGAGAGTTAAATTTTTTTTTTTGATAATGATGCTAATCGATAATCTGTAGTTGAAAAAATAAAAATTTCCCAAAACCGATGCAGCAGACTCTATTCCGAAGTGCTGCCTTAAAACCAATCTTTAGATTAAAATTAAAGTTTAGTTAAATAAATTAATTTCTCGTAGTCGTATTAGTTAGTATTTTTTTCTAAGTTTAATCCTAATAATCAAGTGTCCGAAAAAATAAAGAGGGGGCTCGTTTTGAATTGAAGCAAAACAAGTTCACTTGGCGCTTGTATATTTGGTGACAAACTTGGTTCTTTTGGAGACGGCGTGTTTAGCCAATTCTCCGGGCAGAATAAGACGGATAGCAGTCTGAACCTCTCGGCTGGAAACGATTGAACGCTGGTTGTATTAGGGATACGGCTCGACTAATTCGCGATTCTCTCGAACAAATCGTAAACCAGGCTGTTTGTGATGGACATGGCGTAACTGGCAATCCCCGTCTCGGGGTGAACTTGTTTCAGCACTTTGTAGATGTAAATGGCGTAGTTTTCTTTCGTCGGTGATTGTTGCCATCGGCACGAACGGTTTTCTTTACAACTTGAAGCGGCATGCTACTCACGTAGAATGTGAACGCGTGGATCAAATCTTGGGAAAATACTAGGTCAGTCAAGTGGTTAAGTTTATATACAAGGCAAGGAGACTCAAGTAACAATCACTCAGTTTGCTGTTTAGGACCTCTGATTGGCTAAAAAATATACATTGTTCATTTTATCATTCCTTTATGTTTTTTTGTGTGGTTGTTAGATGATTGGTTAGGAAGAAAGTCAAGATGAAAGAAAGTAACTCGGTAGAGTTAGCTTTGTCTGACCGCATCTGACTGAAATTGAATATTGACTAAAAAAAATTACCATCTTATAAAGAAAGACACAAACATCTCCACTACTAAATATGCATCAACGTTTATTCAAGGTAACATAACGAAAATTGTTTGATAGGCTGGCTTTTGTCAATAACCGAACGCTGTATCCTGAAGTTCTATCTCAGCAGGCCGTTTCTGGCGAAACCACGAGAACAAAATAACACGTCCTATCATGTGGCGATCAAATCTGGAACTGGTTTGAATCGTATTTTTGGCGCCAAATTTCGTTGGCGCGTATTGATTTCGAGCATGCGCAGTCGCATTCTAACTCCCAAGTCTAGGCTTGAGCGCGCGTGCGCGAAGCCAAACCACAACTTAATCTAACGCAAGGTGCTGGGCGTACATATAAAAAAATAATGTATCTCATGTAATCGCTACACTCTTTTCCAATCAAGTTAACCAAGAAAACATTATCAGATGAAATATAGAAACATTTTTTTACAAATGAGTCACTACTTATCAGTCCCAAAAGCGACTCGAGCATAAAGGTTAATGTGATGGATGGATTGCCAATTGAATGATGAAGAATATTATAAAAGGTTTGAAAATAATGAATGGAATTAACAAAATTTGATTACTTCTGAAGACAGTTTATAACAAGTATTTCTTACATTGGATTTGAAGACGACCATGTTGTCGTATGCAGCGAAGTTCTTGGAAAAAACTTTTTCATGGAAATTTCGTCATACGGAAGAAAAAGCACTATATTAAAATATGAAAGACTAGATGTTATATTTTTTTTCAAATGTTCCTCTTTAGCATGTCAACGAAGTCGACAAAAATATTTTTCCTTTACTTTAAATTCAAATAAAACAATTCAGTACAGGTTTTTATTAGAATTTTGTTAAAGTGATAAACTAGTTTATACCCGTTCCTTTGGCGGTGCTGGTACAGTACCTGGGTATGACAATTCCAATCTTCATCTAGCTTCTACCGCTTTATAGCTACTACGAAGAAAAATATTTGAAATATCGTGGAGAAAAATAAAGGCTACTTAGTATTTGCATCAGAGCGTAAGTAACAACGATGTATGTATTTATATGAACCCCACACACGCCTCTCTCTCTCACTCTCTCTCTCACTCTCTCTCTCTCTCTCTCTCTCTCTCTCTCTCTCTCTCTCTCTCTCTCTCTCTTTCTGCACCGTGGGGATAGTCGGCAACTGCACACACAGGTGTATGATATCCTGGTCGCGGTGCCAATGTGTGAACCCCACTCGCTCCACGATCTTGCCAGACCCTGAACACACTTCAAGTGGCAATAAACAAAATATGTCGATCAAAATTCTTCTAGGCCGGGATGGCGACGATGATGATGATAACTTCGTCGATCATGTTGTCTCGTCCAACTCCCACGTTGAAACTGTTTATATCAGCAAGCGATCACTGGGCGAACAGCAATCGGTTGGCTCTGTGAGGGCGAAAGATTATTTAAAGCAGAACAAAAGAAAAGAACAATGTTCAACAACTCGGTCGGGGTTTTTGTATGGAAAAGTAATTATTCATAAAATAAAAGAATTGGTTTTACATAAGATTAATGTCTACTGTACTCGTAAAGGCTGTTTGCGCTAAGCTATCTCGTTGTCTCTCCGTGTGTGTATGAATTCGTGGTGGTGGTTTAGTCGCAAATTAACTGGCTAAGAAAACGATGGTGGGGATCGTCCGGTTTTCTATTCGTCGTCGCGCGCCATCATCGGCACACGGCCTCGGCGCGTCCGATCCTAACGACGTCTCTACTCGTTCTGATCTCTCGTGCGTCAAAACGCACCATCTCTTATTGAAGATGTCTATCGCTACATCCCCTTACTCTGACATATTTCTCTCTGCGCCTCTTCCTCTCTCAGGTGGTGGGGGCGGGCGCCTCCTCCCCTGTCTCTAAAATAAAATTGAATTCCCTCTCTGGCTTAGCGTTATCATCAAACAATTACCTTTTCATTTTCGTTGTGTGGGCCGAAGGCTCTCTGTCGTAATTAATGATGACAAGCCTAAATGATTATATGCTAAATCAAAGCAGACCTCCGACTCACAAACCCAAAGCGTATTTCTCACTCAAACAACTATATGTTTTGTTTACATTTATTAGAATTAACGCTAAGATCATGTATCTTTCTTAATCTTTAACTTAACATCTGGACACTCTCTTCTTTTGTGTGATGGATCGGTATTGACTTCCAAACACGACTCCACCAGACAAACCGGCGCCTTTTTCCGTTGTTTGAATAAGCTCGTTTCCACGTCAAATATATACTAGTTTTGTATCTCCACTTCGTCTCTACGCAGGGCCTAGCATCATCACCAAGATGCGTACTAGCGCGTAACTAGGGTACCCGATCCCCATAGGGTCCCGGACACTTTGTCACACCTACGTATTGTTTTAATTGACAAAACACATTAGAAATTATGTTTTTAAGCAAAAATAATTTGCTTTGAACTAATTTCAAATACCGGATTATCAAAAAAAGTCACTTAGCTTTAAAAATATATATTTATGTAATGTTTTTTGTTATTAGGTTATGTTAATTTATTTACATTAATTAACACGTATCCAGTTAAAAAAAACTCGCTTACGTGAGATTCGAACTCGGGTATTGACATCGTAACAACTACTGCCTTAATAATGTATACCTTGCCTGTTGATTTTTGTAAACCAATCAAATGCTTCTATTTGCATACGAGCAGATAAACTCAAAACATACCATAACTTTTTAATACTATATAGATTACATATTGCCACTAAATTAAATGAACAGCGCTAAATTAATAATTGGTAATAAAAAATCATATTATTATCAATTAAACACAATATTATTTTCAGATTATTTCAATTAAATTATTTTAATTACTATTTTTTTCACGCGTAAGTTTAACGTAAGACGGTCCCCTTACTTGGTTTCTCGGTTGGTCTTTGATAAAAGTAACCCCGTATATTAAAATACTGGTAAAGTTTCTTTCCCAGAAGCTGTAAATTTATTCATCCTCCATCTATATATATAAAATAGTAACTCTGTCTGTGTGTGTGTCTGCCTGATCTTTGTGTCTTATGTTCACCCAAACCGCTGGACAGAATTGCTTGAAAATTGGCATGTGGACTACTGACCTCTCCGTGAAGGTCATAGGCTATATAAGAAATATATTACTTCAACGATGGGGGACTTCGCCCCCCCCCCACACCTGAAAACTGTTTCCCTTTCATTCAAATGAAATTTAAACCATAAGTAAATGACCAAAAATTATGTCTATTCCCAAAATTTCAGCAAATTTTGATAATATTAAGATGGTCCCCGGGGGGGGCATAACCCCTCCACTGAAAACTGTTTTCCTTTGATTCAAATGAAATATATATATATATATATATATATATATATATATATATATATATATATATATATATAATCAAGGAGAACACCTCTCTGTCTGTGCATGTCTGCCCCTAAAAACGAAGACATACTAGGAAGTGTACTTTCAATATAATTGTATTCACATGCACAATTTGCATGTGAACACAATGGAAGTATTTTTGCGTCTCTGGCTGCCCATCGAGGAAGCTAATGACAATTTTCAAACATGTTACACAATGGAATTAGTCTATTTATTAGCGTTAGTTTAAGAGTATTAACATATATCTGAATAGCTCGGTGAGTAAGATATCTAACTGACAGCATCAAGGTTGCTGTTAAAGTAAACTCTTCCTACCATGATGTTTCATATGATGCTATCCCACACTCTAACCGCGGCAACACCGAGTAGCTCTGCTAGTTCTATAATAAATCGCAATATATATATATATATATATATATATATATATATATATATGTGTGTGTGTGTGTGTGTGTGTGTGTCACACATTTCTGCGAGTACAAAACTATCCGATGAATAAGGGAAGTCAGACAACCGACCGCCGTCTTCACTCTATTTCCATGAGACGTTTTCTTTTTTTTTACTTTCTGCTTTCAATGCCGATTTATGCATTTTTTTCCTTTGTTTAATATTATGTTCATTATCTTCGGCAAACGTCTTTGATGTTTAACATCCTCCTTCAGTTGCTTTAATATCGAGCCGCCAATTTAAATTCTGCGTTTTCACACACACATACACACACACACACACACACACACACACACACACACACACACACATATATATATATGGTAAACAACTGATGATCCCTTAAAATAGTGTTAGAAACTAACTAATATAATAACTGTAAAAAATAAATTGACTTACATGAGTGATTTTCCACTGGAAGACTTGAGACTATAAGGTGTTTTTTTTTTTTATTTTTTTTTTTTATATAGTTTTAATGGTTGAGAAACTTCCGAGACTATATATATATATATATATATATATATATATATATATATATATATATATATATATTCGATCCGTCTGGATCGTTGAACAGTGTTATGACAGACTACTAAAATATAGACAGAAATAGAGTTTAATTCTCCCTTTTTCTCCATGGCTGTTGGGTTGGCCGCGTCGTAGAGGTTTAGACTTGTAACTTAAAAGTGACTTTGGTCTGGTGTTCGAATCGTGCGACCGGCAGAACAGTCATCCTCCACACTGATGATTCCCCCAAAAGGATGAAACATATGTGTATGTGGATAAGAATTAAATAAAAATACTTATAATAATATTTTATAGCCCCTTTAACACAGGATATGCACTTTAAGAGAATTAATAATAGGTTATCAATTAGCTGCGTAATGCAAAGTTCCGTCTGTCTGGATCGTTGAACACTGTTATGAGAGACTACTAAAATGTGTCCTCGTGTATAGACATAAAGTGAGTTTAATTCTCCCCTTTCCCATGGCTGTTGTGTGGGATGCGTTGAATGTTAAAGGTGGCTTTTGTTTGGTGTTCGAATCGTGCGACCGGCAGAGCAGTCATCCTCCACACTGATGATTTCCGAAAAAGGATGAAAGTTTTTGCGGATAAGAATTAAATAAAATATTATATATATAAAATATTTGTTATTGTTTATTATCTATGTACGTATACGTTTCGTCCCTTTTCAATCAGGACTCATCAGCATAGAGATATGACTATTCACTACCGGTCGTACGAAACCCTGGATTACAAGTATCTTTCAACTCAAATCCAACGTCGTTAACCGCGCGGCCAATATTTGAATAGCCGATAAACAATGATAATTTTAACCCATTTAAAAGCGGCACGATATCCAGGCATTCTACTTCTATTAATAATAATAAACAATAACAAATATATATATATATATATATATATATATATATATATATATATATATATATATATATTTGTTATTGTTTATTATCTATGTACGTATACGTTTCGTCCTTAAACCGGGACTCATCAGCATAGAGATATGACTATTCACTACCGGTCATGCGATTCGAAACCCCGGATTATGAGTATTTTACAACTCAAATCCGACGCCTTAACCACACGGCCAATTTTAAATAGCGAATAGACTGTGATAATTTTAACACGTTATCGGCGGCTATAACGTCTAGAGCGTTCTACTTTTTTTAGGAAGTTCCGATGCATTTAAAGCTAGTGACGTCATGCTGTGTTAATACTACACATAGAGTGCTCTACTTTTTCGAGGAGTGTTTTTTTATCTATGTATATGTAGAGATATCTGCACATATATGTGGATGTCTTCCAGTATCGATATCTTAAGTAAATGTTTGTTCATCTTTATATGTCTAAATGTAAAAACGTATCGGTATAACACTGTATTGTTAAATTTGAATATCATCTTCTCGTTGTATTTACCATATGTGTGTGTATTATAATAAATTTTTTAATTTTTTGTTAATAGTTTGCCTATACTTCCAAAGACTTTCTTATTATTTTTTATCTTTGGTATAATATTTTTGTATAATATTTTCTGTATTATATTGCTAATTAACACACACTAGGTTCTAACCGGTTTGTGAACAGATGCTATGAATAATTATCTCTAAAAATAGTATTTTCTAACAAATGGCATTTTCTTAAAGATTAATTTTTAAATTTTAAATATTTTAAATTTATTTAACTTTGGATTTATGAAGTTATTCCTTTAAAATCTCTTACCAATATTTTTCTATTTTATTAGTTTATTCTTTTCTTTTCTTTTATTTATTTTTTATCTATTTATTTAGTAATTTCTAATTTTTTCATTTTCATTATTGTTATTGTTATTTATATTATTATTTGTACTCACTAGGGGTTCTCACACAGATTATCGTCAGTGATTGCTCACCGACAACAACCAATGGTATTTCCTGGGGTCTGAGTGACAACAAGTCTCCCCAGTATTCTTCACCTCTTTTCGATAACGATGCGGTATCGCAACAGCCTCTTACCATTGATTTCTCGCTGGTAAGGCCAGTTGGTCTTCTCTGGGATTTGGGTGGCAATAAACCTCCCCATGGTCTCAGCACTCTTCGCACTCTTACAGTGGAGGTCTGGTTAGTGCTCTCCCTCCTCGATCTTTCCTTGACCCCTCATGACTATTTTGTGAGATATCAGCTGAGGGGGGGGGGGAGTCAGTTTATGAAGTTTATTGGAGTTTCTGTTCTTTGGGTTCATGTGGTAGTGTTTTTCCTACGGTTTTGTTTTCTTCCTGTTGTAACATCCATATGACTGGTTACCATTCGTAGCTTATGCGGGTTGATTGCCGCATTCGAGGATTTTCCTTAAGATTGCAGCTGTTTTTATCATTGCCGTCCTTTGTATAGTCTCAGTGATCCCTTCGATTCCAATTTTTTCCAGTGCTCCTACGATTATTGGTATTATATTGACTTTCTTCATACTCCATATCTCTTTCAATTGTCTGGCAAGTTCCGTGTATTTGCTTCGTTTTTTCATCTCCTTGATCTTCACTCTGTGGTCTGCTGGAACTGCAAAATCTACGATTTGGCAGGATTTTTCTCTCTTGTTGACTATTATGACATTAGGTCTATTTGCTTGTATATGTTTATCTGTTTGTGTCTCCATGTCTCAGAGGATTTTGTGATGTTCGTTTTCCAGCACTGTCTCTGGTTTATGTCTGTACCATTTGTCCGCATCTTCGAAATGCAGTCGTTTGCATAGTTTACAGTGTACTGCTTTCTCCCGCAGTCGTGTCTGTTTTTGTATTCTTTTGGGGCTAGTTTGCTGCATTCACTTATTATATGATTTGCTGTTTCGTCTCTTTGTCCATACAATCTGCATTTACTGTTTTCCTTGGTTTTATCTATTTTAGCTTTAATGTAGTTAGTCCTAATCGCATTGTTTAGTGCCGCTGTCAGTAGAGATTCCGTTTCTCTGTTTAAGTGTCCTTTTCTTAACCATGCCCAGGATTGTTTGTGGGTCTCTTCTCTTGTCATTCTTATGAAACGTCCACGTAGCTGTTTTTCTTCCCACCTTTCGTGTCTTGTTGTTTCTGGGTTCTGTGCTTCCCGGGTTGTTGATTGAGGCAGTTCTCTTGCTGCGGTGACCAGTCATTCTGTGTTCTGCGTTATGTATTTCTCCAGCTCCTTTTTTGTGTTTTCCACGCAGTCTTCTATACCTACCAGTCCCCTTCCCTGTTTGCTTTTTTTCATGTATAGTCTATTCATTGTGCAATGTCATTAATTTTCTGGTCAAGGTGCCCGAGTTCTTCTTTAGTTCAGTCTATGAATTGTCTAGAGTATCTTATTGGTAGTACTGCCCAGGTGTTTATTCCTTTTACTAGATTTCTGGTGTATAATTTAGTTTCTAAGATTTTCCTTGTTCTTTTCCAATCTTCTCTTTCATTTCTATAGATTTGATAGTGTCTGCTTCCAAAACTCCCAAATATTTATAGTACTCCTGTTCGCCTAGCTCCCTCATCCCCTCTAAAAAATGACTTTTATCCTTGTGATTCCGGGATGTCTCGTATGTAAATCTTTCTTTTTTTTCTTTAGTGATGCTGCTATCAGCACACGCTCACCGCATAACAAAATATCATCATCAGAAGAAAAAATGTTTTCGTGATTTAACTTTTTATTTTGTCAACTCATTGTTTTAATAATAAAATTTTAATAATAAATTTATCAAATGTAGTTTTAAATTTAATCTCCTCGAACGTTACTGGTAATTCTTTTACCGTATTGCAAAGTATGCTATTTATCTCCATTTCTATACGTAATGACGCAATCACTTTTTCTTCTAGGGGTTCGCTTGGCTTCGGAATAAACCTTGACCACCCGTCTGCGTGTGCTATTTTCTGTGATGGAAGGAATTCCATTTTAAATGTATAATTTAAACGAATAGTTGTCTATCTTTGCAGTCGACTCGCAGTATGAGCCGGCCTATGCCTTTCTTAGATCCAAATATTGATAGTAATGGAAGATGGTCGGTTTACAGAATAAATCTTCCATTTAAAATATATAAAAATTTATAAAATTTGTTTTACTGCAAATATTATAGCGAGTGTTTATTTTTCTATTTGACTGTAATTTTTCTCTGCTGGCAATAACGTTCTTGATTCGTGGGTGACTGCTTTTAGCTTCATGTTAACTTTCTTATGCAGTAAAATAGAGACTATAATCTCAAGTTACTAGCATCAGTCGTAACATATAGTTTATTATTATCATAATACTTGAGGGATAAGTTTTTAAAATTTCTTCAAATGACTTTTGACATTCAAAGACCAGCTCTATTTAGTATTTAATTTATTTAGTGGAGCTGTTAACGCGTGAATTCTAAGAATAAAGTTGTTGTAATAATTTTCACCCACTCCCTAAAAAAGCTTGCAAATTTAACACCTTTGTTGAGAGGCATATTTTTATTGCTGTAAATCTGTCCGAGTCTGGCTTTCGACCCTTTTCATCAATTATGTGTCCCAAGTATTTACTTGTTGTTGTAAAAAGTCTATGTATCAATGCTTAGCTTAAAACTATTCTTTAATATCATTAAATACTATTTTCTACATATTAAGAGTGTAGTTTTCTATTTTCGCTTTTCATTAAAATGTCGTAGAGAGAAGCGACTGCTACGTTCAAGCCACTTAGCATGGCGTCCATTATTTGTTGAAATATTCCTGACGCTGCTCTTATACCAAAAGACAGTCTATTGAATCTGTACAACGTATGTGTGTTTTATATTTGACAATTCTGTGCATTTTTCTTTTCATCGTATTTGAAGGTAAACATCTGAGAAATCGAGCTTTTAGTATATTTCCCCTTCCATTTAACATTGTACATATATATTTAGAGCTAGGTAATGGGTAATTCAAAAAGTTTAAAGAAACGTTTAGTCCAGTTGAATAATCCGTGTAAACCCAAATTTTGTTGTTTTTACATAAACTGTTGAAATCGCCTATTTTACTTAGAACTCGATTTTTTGTAAAAGGGTCCAGTTCTTTTTTGTATTATTTCATGAGTTGTAAAGGATACTTGTTTTTCTGTACATTATTTTTTTAATTAAAATATACTTTTTGCTATTGAGCACATTCTTAAACTTTAACAAAATATATCAGCAAAATCCGTCTTTATGCTATTACATAACGTATTTGTTGGTAAGTTCCAAAAATTAAATTACTTCCTTCCACTCCGTTCTGAATAGATTCTGATATTTATCCATGACGAATACTTCCGGTTTAACTTTTTTATTATTCATAAATGATACATTAGCATAACACATTTGTATACATTCTTTTCATTGGTTTGCCGATTTTTATCACGTTACTTTACCTATTATCTCTAAATAAGACCTAGTGTTTGATTGAGCTCTATTTGATTATGTGCTCTATTTTCACAGTTACAAAATTCTTTATAATCGCAGTAAATGCGTTTTCTGTTTTTGTAGAGTGAACCGTATGTTTACATTTCTATATGGTTAGTGTTATACCGATACGTTTTTACATTTAGACATATAAAGATCAACAAACATTTACTTTAGATATAGATACTGGAAGACATCCACATATATGTGCAGATATCTCTACATATACATATATAAAATACACACACATATATATATGCACGTACATATACATATACACATACACATATAGATACATACATTGACACACTCTTAAACACATGTAAATATACGCAGTAACAAAACCCCAAAGACAACAAATACGAACAAGTGTATCAGTTACATATAGTCTTTGATAAAGGCGAAATAAAATTGTCAGCAAAGAGTTGGAACCAGTGTAGAAAACATATTATATTAATATTTATATCAACACTGATGGTATAAGTCTGGTAAGATCACATTAGTGTGGTCTCATTTAGCATGCTAGGAATGGGGTATTAAGATATTAGATTTTCTACGATGTTTTCATTGCCGAAATTATGACACTCCTTATTTTTAAATCGGCAATTTTTATATAAATGTATTCGACCGCATACGTAGCAAGTATTAATTTTAAAAGAAAATATTTTTACCTTGTTTCTTTTATTTCGACTTGGTGTATGTGTGAAATATCTTTCCTCAATTTTTGAAGTGTTATGGCGTAAATTTATTATCCGTTGACATTCTTCCGCTATATATTAATTCAGAATCTTGTTCTAGTTTTGATAGTAAACGAGATCTTATTTCAAAGTATCTCGGAGACGTAAGACTTAACACAAATATTAGACATCTAAGCATATCTGTAGTAAGTTCGATGAATATTCATTTTAACATCTTTATTGGCTACGCTTGCAAATATAGTATAATCTTCTGTGTCTTTGTTGGTTATATTAAAGCATTGCCAACGTGTGTTCAAAAGTGAACTCCTTATGGAGAATGAAATAATAGTTTCCTGAAATGAAATATCTTCTGGATTTTGAGTGGTATTTAATTAACGTCTTTCGTGTTCAATAGCTCAAAATATTTCCAAGCAAGAGTCGATTTTTTTTGCTCGTCTGTAGAACATCTATTTTTTTTTTTTTTAATTATCCGGATCTTCGAAAATATGCTGAAAATGTGACCTATTCTTGTTGTCTGTATCTATATTCTCCAATTGAGTTGATTACAGAATCCTGAGAAAAAGAATTAAAATTATCGAAAAAGATTCATCCTGTTGTTCGAAGTTTTCTCAGTGCTACTTTTATAGTTTGTCCATGTCTTGAATACGCTGTTTTCCGAGTTTTTTCGAGTCTTTCCATATTTTGACTACACTGTTTTTCCAAAATAAAACTTTGAAAGTTCTCCACAATTTCTTTCTTTTTTTAAAACTTGATGAACTTTATTTGGTGTCTTCTTCATAATTTTGTTAATACCGTATAGGTCAATTTTGTTAATAACGTATAGGTCAATGTAAAATTCTTCGCTCGTCGCCAATCTGTTTTATCGTACACAAACAATTAATAAAATTTGGCATAGACACGCACCTGGCCGGAAGAAAACAACATAACACTCGAATACAAACTAGGAAATAAATTATATACTTTTTATTCTCGATCTCACATTACACATAAAGCAAATAGAAGATACAATACACATTATTTATAGTCCTTTTCAAAATCAGTTCATTATTATTGTTACTTATTGTCATCACTCCACAACAAGTTCCTTTGAATTAGTTGCACTTGGCATAGACAACATAACATGATTGTTTGTCAATTAAAATAAAATAATCGTTGGTTTAAGTCCAGCATCTGACCGGGAAAACAAATATGGTGGATTGTCAAAATAAAATAATCATTAATTAGAAACAAGAAGTAAGCGGCAGAGCAAACACCTCGTTGCCAAATAAAACGCCATGGGGGCGTGGCTACATTGACAGTGAAATCTCATGGTGGGCGTTTGTAGGGGGTCACACATTGTTATATAATAACAACCCGAAATTGATATCGGCAGTTGGTTACTGATTTGGGCCCGCGAAAAACCACCCGTCGTATTCCTGTGCGTCTTCCTTCCTGGCTAGCCCACACTCTTTCACTGCCACCGACAATAAAGACATATCGTCATATTTTCTATATCGGTGTGTCGTCATTCTTTTATGTGAAACAGAAAGATTATAATCGTAGCAGAAACTTTAGTCAATGAGAACAAAGCATCCGCTTTTTTGGAACTAGCATCAAATTAAAAAATATAACGATGTCGATTTTAAAAATAAAATACAAGCTTAATCTAAATGAATTTTGCAGCAAAATATTACCATTCATTTCAATAAATCTTTTTCTCAAATAAAAGTTTCTTAAATCTTCTTTTCAATTATAAGAGTTTAGAATTCAAGATACAAACGACACTTCACACCGAAATCCTAATTCATTTGAAGAGATTGAACTATATAATGTGATTGCTTTTGAACCCTGTTGAACACTCGACACTTTGATAACAGAAAATACATTTTCTCAACATCTGACGCCAGATTTATTGACTGATTGTTTCCCGAATTATACATTCTCCCAGCGATCACAGCAGACCTCCAAGACGACCATTTTAGTCTAGACAAACGAACATTCTTTCATTTACGAAACTATTGTTACAAAGATAAGTACTACTTTATTACTCTGATCATATGCTTTGTATGTGTTTTGCTCTATATTCTTATATTAATTACCCCTCCATATTAGTACTTTTTCATATTTGTTTTGTATATTTATTTAGCGATCCTCTCTGTATATAAATATCAGATTTTATATCATCCCTAGTGTTTTCTGTTGTTTCTTTAGTGGTGATTTTATTGTTTTTACCCTCTTATTCAAAACGAATCTCGGGAAAGACCTGTTTTTTTTTTATTTATCCGGTGATTCATATTTTGTATTTTGTGAAAACGTATCTCTCTTTGCGTTCCACAAATTTGTAACAGACACACACACACATTTCAATAAAAAAAATCAAGCTCAATACTTAATATTAAATAGAGTCTACTACAAGACTATGAGATACCAAGTATAGCAGTGGCTTCAAGCAAACTACCCAGATAGTAATTATCTATGGACACAGGCTTTCTGCTAATGTAACTTTAGCAATTTTGGGGAATCATGTTTATGGCTGTCATCTAGCCCAGATCTAAACCCTCTGGATAATATTATTTGGGGCGTTTTAGAATATGCTACCAATAGAACATCACATATCACTGTCGACTCTTTTAAATATACTATTAAAAAAGAATCAGAGAAGTTGTCTCCCGAATATGTAAGGACATCACACTCTACTCTCGTCATGTGGGCAAAACGGACGTGCAAATATCCGAGACAATGGCTGAATCCTAAGAAAGTGACCTCTAGTCTGTAGTTCATAAATGGATGCTAACATTTAATGCTGCAAAGACAAAGATCCTTTCCTTCAACAACTACAAGAAACCACCGATTGTCATGGTAAATAACACCCTACATAAGAGTCCGTTAAAACTCCTCAGCTTAACATTCACAGGTAACATGAATTGGAACACATACATAGAAGACATTGCCAAGGCTGCCGCAAAAAGGTGGGTTTCATCTAGCGTGCTAGTAAACTTCTCATACCTGACAGTATCCTATATCTCTACAAAGCCACCATCCGCCCATGCATGGAGTATTTTGCTACATCTGGGCTGGTGCACCATCCACTCGTCTATTCCTCCAAGACAAGGCCACCAAAAGAGTCGCTAATTTAATAGGTCCCTCACAATCCACCAAGCTCCAGCCCTTATCCCATCGCCGCAATGTTGCATCCTTGTGCCTGTTTTACAAGTACTTCAATGGATTGTGCTTCGACGAACTTGCTGCTCTGGTGCCCCCTCAACATAAATACACTCGACCAACCCGACAATTAAAACTAAGGTGAACAGGCATCTCGTTGCACAGCTCTGAATGTAGGATGACCCCCTAATTCTCAGTAGTCCCTTACTTGTTTGAGGTGAACTATGTCCAAAAAAAAGTTTCAGGAAGCGTTTGAGGACTGTTATTGAGAAAGAAGGAGGACAGAATAAAAACATTTTCTATTATGTAAATTTTCTTGTGGCAAATAAATTTTCAATACTTTCAATAAAGTAGTTGGTCATACATTGTCTTTCCATCCCTGCCCCCCAAAATTGTAAATTTTGCGTCCCCAACCTATATATATATATATATATATATATATATATATATATATATATATATATATATATATATATATATATATATATATATATATATATATATATATATATATATATATATATATATATATATATATATATATAAAGGAAAAGTTTAAGTTACTGAATTAAAACAATTAAAGAGTTATCCTACATGAAGTTGATTTATATATGATTTTAAAAGAATAAAACATATATTATCATGTCTACAGTATATAGTTCAATGCTGTGGTTAACATTAAGCTCAATGATCAATACTTTATATAAATCAGAGCTTTATATATTAATAATGTATATTTCAAACGTTTAAAATATATTAATATGATTTTAAATATCTGGAACATGTTCCGAGAATCAATGCTCAACATGTTATTTTCCATATACGCACGTTTCTAAAAAAGAAACATTTTTATGAGTAAAATTACATTTAAGTAAAGATATTCTGTATCTTCATCAGTCTATTTTAAAATGTATCAATTATCTAACACTGATAACATTATACTGACATATTATTGTTCAATTCCGAGTTAGGATAGAATATCGAATAAATCACAGATTTCAACAGATTCTTTTCAAATAATATAGATAAAAATGTAGTTCAAACGAATTTCTTTAATAAAGCAGTTTATTTTCTTCTTTCAACTGATATTTTATTTAAAACCACTCTTAAATTCCAACATGAAGCTATCATATAAGATGACTGATCCTAACTTATTTAGTGCCCATCGACTTTTATTCCTCCGGTTTGAATTAAGAGCAATAATTATATATATATATATATATATATATATATATATATATATATATATATATATATATATATATATATATATATATATATATATATAAGTCTGCATTTTCTTTCTTTTGTTTAAAATGACTCAAAGCTTCTTTAGAATATATATATATATATATATATATATATATATATATATATATATATGATAATTTATCTCATTTTGACTAAAAAATTGATTTTGTTTCACGAGAGCATTACCTATTACCTGTTATTTCAAGACCTGAAGAGCGTGAGCCCCACACACTGCTCTCGTGAAACAAAATCAATTTAGTAGTCAAAATGAAATAAATTATCATTTATATTTATATTTCTGCTCTATATTTTTATTGAGCACTCTCATAAACCCGGTTGAACTCCCCTGGATATATATATATATATATATATGTAAGTAAATTTCGTGTACAACAGAATCGTAGGATTAATTTTAGAGGAAGCATTATTATAATCAATGAAACAGACGAGTGGGAAAAAAAGGAAAATTGTTAAAAATTACCTTAAGGCCTTATCGTCTGACCCTCTGAGAGGAAACGTCAGAATGGTAAATTAAAAACTAAAAGTCGAATGAGATATGAGGGGAAAAAACTTATTTCAGTTGGAGGAAACAACCATCGGTAATCACCTCGTTAGTACAAATAGTTGTTCTGACAAGTATTCTGATGGGTGGTTTTCTGTTTTACACAGTGCCAGGTCGAACTACCATCTCAATATTATTGAGGCGTTAGTCATTAACAACTCTCGACCTGGCCTGTGTAGACAAAAGATTTTGAAGCATCAGTTGGAGATCTTTAATGATTCAAAGCCACCATAACGTTGAGAGATTTACCTTTTTTTCTTCTTTTTTTTTCCTCTCAATCGTTTCCTCCAACTGAAATAAGTTTTTCCCCTCATATCTCATTCGACTTTTAGTTTATAATTTACCATTCTGACGTTTCCTCTCAGAGGGTCAGACGATAAGGCCTTAAGGTAATTTTAACAATTTTCCTTTTTTTTTTCCACTCGTCTGTTTCATTGATTATAATAATGCTTCCTCTAAAATATATATATATATATATATATATATATATATATATATATATATATATATATATAAAGTGGTGTACTAAAAGCGAAATTTTAGGAAAAGTGAAACCTATTGTGAAGAGTATATAGCTCAATATCCAGGATAGAGCAGGTAGAATGAAGAAGAATGGAAAGGAATTAGAGAAGCAAAAGTCAAATCATAATTCAATTCAATTGCTCAGAGCCAGGTATATTCCGCAAAAAAGGCAATTTATTCAAGTTAAATTTTCCTTAAGCCAGGCAAAATTGAATAAATTGCCTTTTTTGCGGAATATACCTTGCTCTGAGCAATTGAATTGGATTATGATTTGACTTTTGCTTCTCTAATTCCTTTCCATTCTTCTTCATTATATATATATATATATATATATATATATATATATATATATGATTATTTTTATTTACACAGACATGTACAAAATCTGCGACCCTGGCATGTCGATGTTATCGATCAACAGCTGTTATAAACTGAGATCTCATCAGGCAGACTTAAAATCCGATCTTAACCTTAGATCACATTTGGAAATAATGAAATGGGGTGAAAAGAAAAAGATGAGAATACAAAATTGTAAAGATACAATATTTATTAGAACATCAGAAGTTCAAAGCAAGGAGCTTCATATCCTTAATCCATGGATTTTCAAAGATAAACTTTTTTCATCTCTAGAATTGATTGCTCTATTCAATATATTGAGTTTTATATAATCACGATAGATTATTATTAAACGATAATTCAATGATCTTTAATTTAATTCAACATTTATATATATATATATATATATATATATATATATATATATATATATACACACAGTGGTGTGGGGTAATGCTTTCTTGTATCGTTGCGACTTGCAGGAGATACCCTCACTCACCACAAAAGATTTTTTCTGCATTATATATATATATATATATATATATATATATATATATATATATATATATATATATATATATATATATATATATATATACACACGTTGGAAGGACGTCGCAAAGATTAAACATTCGGGTCAAACAACACGCGCCTAAAAGAATTTGTCAGGCAAATTTTTTACCGTCGGATGTTCTGAACCATAAATACGGATCTTCTATAGCTGAGCATCTAATAAATAGTCGTACATGTTCCTCTAATTTTAGTGTTGGCTTATTCTCTATTTAAGTAAGTCACACTCTCTATCTCTTTCGCCTTAAGATTCTAGAAACTATTTATATTAAGTTTTTGCTACTCTCTCTTTGTAAACAAAGAGGCAATCTTCTCGAACTTAATGTAGTTTCTATTTGATTGTTTCCCTTTCCTTTGCTGTAATTCTCATAGCATTATTTTTCTCTTAACTTAACCTCGATTTAGCTCTGTTGAGCGAGGTTCGTATGTGTGTGTGTGTGTGTGTGTGTGTGTGTGTGTGTGTGTGTGTGTGTGTGTGTGTGTGCGTTTAACAATTTAGAAAGATACAAAATTATGACATATTCAGCATTAATTATACAAATTCCAAAAATTCGACATCAACAAAGTTTTAGTGTACGTACGTTTCTGAGACAAATTTTATTAAAAACTTCATAAGCACAAATAAGAAGGAAAGTCATCAACATTTCGCTAATAATCCCAGTTTACTCTCTGACTGAAATTTGTCTCAGAAACGTACGTACACTAAAACTTTGTTGATCTCGAATTCATAGCTATCATTATTTTGTTATGGTAATGTTTTAAGCTCTATTTATAAGAAAGTCAAAATAGGTCAGTTGGTAGAACTTCAAACTGAAGATCTCAATGTTTCGGTTTCGATTTCTGGTCATGGCCACCGCTTTATTTGTTGGGAATTTATTTACTATTAATGCAATATTTTATATTTCTAAAAGTAGTTAAAATCTCTGATATTTTGAAATGAGACAAATTTCTACAGTGTGATTATTACGTTTAAAAAATTGTGACTGACGGACAAAATCTTTATTTATATAAAATTTGCTTTCTACTACAAAAATTATATATATATATATATATGTAAGTAAATTACGTGTACAACAGAATGGTAGGATTAATTTTAGAGGAAGCATTATTAAAATCAATGAAAAAGACGAGTGGGAAAAAAAAGGAAAATTGTTAAAATTACCTTAAGGCCTTGTCGTCTGACCCTCTGAGAGGAAACGTCAGAATGGTAAATTAAAAACTAAAAGTCGAATGAGAAATGAAGGGGGGAGAAAAAAAAATAAAATAAATAAAACTTATTTCAGTTGGAGGAAACGAATGAGAAGAGAGAAAAAAAAAAATTAAATCTCTCAACGTTATGGTGGCTTTGAATCATTAAAGATCTCCAACTTAAGGTAATTTTAACAATTTTCCTTTTTTTTTCCCACTCGTCTTTTTCATTGATTTTAATAATACTTCCTCTAATATATATATATATATATATATATATATATATATATATATATATATATATATATATATATAAAGAGAGAGAGAGAAATATTGTTTATTTTTATTTTTTATATCTTTTTAAATCTTCTCCAGTTTTAAATATCAACTGTTACTTTTCACCCCCTTTTTTCAAACCTTATTAAACCTTCCTTACACTAAATTTAAACAAACGTACACAACACTCTAAGCAAATAACGCGTCCAAACGACAACAGAAGCTGAAGAGAAGTCCTTCTGTGCTGGAAACCGACGGTACGAATGTTGTGTTAATTTTTCTGTACCAATATATATATATATATATATATATATATATATATATATATATATATATATATATAACGAAGGAAATCATTGATTTGAGATGTTACCTGTGGTGACACATTTTTAACTAACAATTTGGTCAGGTGTGCAGTTGAACCGAGGTCTTTCGGACAGATTTAGTTTTATTCCAGTGGCAGTGGAGACTTCCTTCAGTTGTGTTCCTTCAGATATTTGGCGGGATTGCGGATCTGTTAAAATATGAACCTCGCGGAATGGAATGACTCTTGCAGGATGTGTCATTGCGGCTTGCAGGGAATACCCCCCATGAGGGATACCCTCCCCACCCACCCCAAAAAAACGAAAATCCGTCTATAAGAAACTATTTTGTCAATATAAACAAAAATAAAAGTGAATTTCTATGTTTATAACGAAACTTTGACAATTACACATTGAATTATTATTTGATGTATTTACTAGTAATCGAATATTTGTTGAAATCATAAATGCAATAACGTAAAATAAAACGAAATTTTTTAAATCCTAAAAAGATCAATTCGATTACGGAAATTAATCAACCAGAATGCATTTCCGTTTCGTTTTGGAGGCTATTTACACCCAATAATTTATGAATAAAGATAAAAACAACATTACCTTAAGAAAATTAGTTACAGTATTTTAACGATTTAGTATAATTAATAGTTTATGATAATCAGATTTAACTTAAAAATTTTTATTTTTTTTTAATAATTTGGTAGAATAAAAAAAAAAAAAAGAGGTGAAAAAAAATAACTCCCGAGCAATGCCGGATAGGTACAGCTAGTGTTAATATGAAAATACATGATGAAACTTTACATGAAATTAGTAAATATTGGTTTATAATTCATTCCTTTACAAGGGAAATAATTTTAAAGAAAAAAAAGAACGACACATAAAAACAAAATGTTAGTAAGTGTTATATCCCATGTTAAAATAGGCGTTCTATTCAGAAAGCTTCACGGGCCGCATGTCGTCCACCGGTCGCAGTTTGTCCAAAATTACCGTAGAACAAATATATTTTTCTTTTAATTTTGGTATCGATACCTCAAATATTATTGCTTTTTTGGATGATTCCAAGTAAAGGCACGGAAGAAAGAGTTTTTTTTGGAGGAGGGGGCGTAAAAAGAGGGGCTCCATTCATTGGAGTTAAGGCGAGCGGAGCGAACTGCACCGAATAGTGGGAACGAAATGAGTCACAGAGTAAAGCTGACAACAATTCGAACACATGAGTCATCGATTTCACTTCTTTCTTCTAAGGGGTGGGGATGGGCGAAGAGACGGT